>JAIEZT010000007.1:11159172-11759172 GCA_019594935.1 Periophthalmus modestus | reverse complement strand
TTTACTGCGCCCCATTGAGGAGAGGAGCGTCTGCAGGTCTGAGACCCGAAAACTCTTCACCATGTTCTAAAGGAAAGAATAACATTAGAGTCAAAATGGGGACAGTGTCCGCATAGGATTAACACAGTGTGAAAAGTACAGTGAAATGATTGGACAACCTTATTTACCTTTATATTGTAGGTCTGTTCTAAAGGTAGAACTATAACCACATTGTCATTGAGAACGATCAGAATGTTGAAAACACACTTCATTGTTACGATGTGTTATTAAGTCTGTGCATTTGTTTAGAGCATCATCTATAAACATTTCTGACTTTAATGAAAAAAAAACTAACATTTGATCTATTAAGGGTACCAAGTTTTTACTGGAGTAAACAATAATGAATAAAGGACAAGTCTAATGACTGTAGGTTACAGGCTACTCGATCAAATCTAGTGTGCATTTTGACAGGTGCACCTCACTGTCACCACATTGTTTGACACTACAACATTGATAAATAACAGGAAGGCTCGTTAGTGTAACTAATCGTGTTTATTTAAACTTCCACTGTTTAGTTGTGTTCCCCCTGTGCCGCCTGAATGCCATCGAAACCAGCGCACTTTTGCGAGGTAACATTTTCAAGCAAGCTAATGTTAGCCACACGAGCTAATTTGTTTCGGCTTCAAGATATGCAAGTGAAAGTGGACTCTTTTTGCGAAGATTAAAGTGAACCCCCTGCTCTCTCTACCACGCAGAAGCGTGAAAATACTCCCGTGGAGTCTGTGTCTGGTCAAATCAAAGCAGGCAGAGCTGTACTTGCCATCGCTTCCACCAGTTCGGCCGCCATCTTCGTGCATCAGTACCGCGAGAGCCGGGCAGAGGCTAGTCTCTCTCCAATGAGGGCAAAAGACAGTCTTTATGGACAGCTCTGTTTGTCCAATCACAGCACGACTTTCCCCAGCGCCCAAAGCGATGTAAAGAAAATGGGCGGTGTCATGACCATTTAAAGTTACAGTATAACTTTTTAAAAACACTCAGAGGCAGGTCTAAAAACCAAAATAGGCCTCAGCCTATGTCAACAAAACTATACGTCAAAAAGTCTCTGAATCCATTGTGATTTTCCTTGATAATAGGGGGGCATGTTGAAAGGTAACTTGAAATCTCGCTTCATTTGGACGTACAAGCGGAACATTGAGCTCCAAGTGGACAGGATCGCATGGTCCTGTGAGATCCCGTCCCAGCGAGCGACTCCAGTTCACAGTTTGTGTCCAGCCGCAGGATGAGGAGCGTGTGCTTTGTCTCTAGATGGTGTCTAAAAATCCATGTGTAGCCTTTTTAAGTTAACACCGGTGCTGTCTTTAATTGAGTTAAGTCGGATGTGGATTAACACGGGCATAAACACAACTTGCTTGATGCAGATTCATCAAAAGATTAAAAAAAAAATGGAACTTAAATAAGGTTCAAGCAGATGCTGTGAGAATCCAGTTCTGCTTTTCCATCTTTTCTCCATTGAAGACAATTAAGACCCATAACAATTGGAGATATATAAAATCAGTGATAAGCCTACATAAAGTGGTAATAGAATTAGGCCTACCAGTATGCTATTATAGTCCTGGGAACCTAACACGTTTACTTAGACGTGTTTAAGGATAGCCTCGTAAAGTTTGAACATATCCATAGATACGTGAAACAAACACTGAAATCTTCTAGGAATGTGAGTGCACTGAACTTTTTGAATCCTCCTAAACTGAACCTGACTCATTGCAATGCATCCACATTGTCCCCTCCACATTTCTGTATGGCAATGACAGTGGGTGAAAATACATTCTTCTTCATAATCCCATTTTAGGTCCCATTGACTTTCACTTATTTTCACCCTTCTATCACTGCTATACAGAAATGTGGAATCATGTGCATGATTCTGTAACTGTGTTAATCCACATCCGACTTAACTCAATTAAAGACAGCACCGGTGTTAACTTAAAAAGGCTACACATGGATTTTTAGACACCATCTAGACACAAAGCACACGCTCCTCATCCTGCTGCTGCTGTTAGCAACTGAAAAATACACACATGAAATAAAATGTTTTAAAGTATTTCCTTTTTGTTCAGAGGATATAAGAGAAAATATTGAAAATGTTGTATGTCATCAGAATTGTATAAACAGTTATCGTCAGATAGACCTATAGGCTTACTTGTATATTATTATTTATTTTATTTTATTTTTGTTTAGCATATATCATTTATGTATAATTAGGAACACAGTCAGCTGCACCAAGCTGCCTCTATTCTTCCTGGGTTAGGTGCCATTTATCATATGATCCACCTTATACGTGACATTTGCACTTAATTGTAAAAAAATAAAAATAAAAAATAGAATTATTTATTTGTATTGTTATCTGTAATGAGGGTTTGCATGTGTGTTTTACTTGTTACATGTACAAGCCCGGGTCTTGCATACCTGCTGATGCTAACGTAGTTTCTGTGGGATCTATAATGGCTTTTAAAAGGAAGTGTATATGTGTGTTTTTTTATTATTTTATTTTTCAAATATTACTTTATTGTTTTCTTGATATAAACCAAAGACAGAACAAAACAAAACATTTAAAAACTGTAAGCCATATCATTACTCCCTACAGTCCACACTTTCCTTCATATTTTAAAAATCAAAGTGCAGTCCCATAAACCATGTATCAAACTACCTGTGGCATCTGGACATTTTTAACAGACATCATTTCTGCTAACACTCATTTTATGGAACCTTGACAGGGAACAATATCTACTGAGAATTTAGTTCTGAATAAATTCAGCTGGGCTTACAAGTGCACATTTTAAAAATGAAAAATAAAAATCTGAAAATATATGCAGTCAGTGGGCTGTGTGGGACAAATAATACCTGCACAAATGAAGTACAGCATATTTTTATGTCTAAGAGTGAAACAGGAGAGGTCAGTGTGGCACATTCTGTCCGAGCAAAATTGCCTCATGTGTGTCTTAGAGCATAGGGGCTGAGAGCGATTAAGCTTTTAAGATCCAAATGAAATGCCACAACTTTACATAATAAATAAAGCTACAACAACAACTATCTATTGGATAAGCATTTATATTAAGCCTACTACAAAATGTACATTATTGTGTATACTGAAAATATAAACAAAATGCATGGCACAGTCTCTAGACTCCATGAGTAATCACTGTTCAGTGCTCATGAAGGTAACGCTTGACAGAATACTTGGACAAAACAACATTAACAGAATCACAGTACCATCTACAGGCCTTTGGTGGCTCTGGTCCACTCTTTTAACACAATGTCATTTTAAATCTTGAGTGTTTAATCTCTCGTAATTACAAAGATTTGCTGAAGTTAATAAAAATAATCCGCCTGATTTCAGACCCCCTACCTGGACCACCACTGTGCCTTCACGACAGCCTTCTGTGAGGGATAGCACCACACTCGTATATAAGGAGTCAAGTGCCTGTCCTGAATTGAAGATCAAAAAGCTGACATTCAGAGAGGCTGACAATACATTTGCAAGCTTCAAAGTTTTAGGCTTTAGGCTTTACTCTTAGCAACACATTTAGTCCAATAAGTTGACGTCATTTCCACGTATTGAGATAGTGTCAGTGTTGAGCGCATCAAGGTTAACAACAGTTGAGAGGCTCATCATTATCTCTGATCTTGTCAACTGACTTGGACATAGAACACTTTGCCAGTCAAGGGTCCTAGAATCTTGAACATGATTTGAAATACAAAACAGGAATCGCAACTACATTTTGAGATCTTACATTTTTGTCATTCTCAGTTAAAATTGTAATCGGAAATGAAAGCGGACAACAGCAGAGAAAGACTTGGCCTGAGCTTCACTATTGACTATCTTCTCTTCAATAAAGGAGTCAAAGGGTCTGAAGAAGAACCACCGGGACGTCCCACCCTAGAACAAGCAACACTGAACAACCTGTCGACTCATCAGGATCCCAAACCCAAAGAGGTGAGGACAAGTGGACAAAATGAGACAATTCAAAGTTCTGATCTTGAGACTGTAAAAAGAAACACCAAAGAAGAAAATGACACCAAAGAAGAAGAAGAGGAGGAGCTGGCTGCAACCACCTCAAGTTACTCACAAAATAAGTCTGAAGAAAAACCTAATAAATCCTATATTGCACTCATATCAAATGCAATTCTGGCATCTGAACAAAAGAAACTCCTTCTATGTGATATCTACCAGTGGATCATGGACCATTACCCCTACTTCAAAAGTAAGGTAGGTCTTTAAACTTTCAATTTCCCTATAACAGAACACTTTGCTTACACACAGTTGTTGGTAAGTCGGACATTTAATTTAAATCTACTTAGCATATTAGGGTTATTTGTCAGGTAGTAACAATTGGGTTCTTGTAAGGACACTGGATGATCTTGTTGGCAAATTCAACCAAATAAGATAATCCGGTTGCTAGGGTTGCAAACTGCCACTTACTTCACCAGGTGCAAAAACAGATTGGTGGATTACTCGCGATCAGGTTTGACACACTGAAAAGGTAACTGTTGTTGTGCCAAACAGTGATCATAGACTGACTGGTGATGTGCTAAAGGACTCCTTGAATCTTTTAGTCTCACAATGAAGGACCAACCCAGGAGATCTTCAAGTTTGACTCTAGGTTCAGACCCTGCAGATATATGCTCTCCCCAAATTTTGTAATATTTTTTGTTGGGAGGGCCTGGACTCAAGAACTCACTGAAATACAACATTCATTTTAGCTATCCCCATCTGTATTAAATATTATTAAATGTTAGGATGTCATCTGAAATCCAGCAATTGTAGTACCTTACCTTTTTTGTATTATTTCTACAGGACAAAAACTGGAGGAACAGTGTTCGTCACAACTTGTCCCTGAACGACTGTTTCATCAAAGCTGGCCGCAGCGACAATGGGAAAGGTCACTTCTGGGCGATCCATCCGTCTAACTACCACGACTTCTCTAAGGGAAACTACCACTGCAGGCGGGCCAGGCGAAGGGTGCGGAGACTGGCGGGACAGGCGCCTCTTAGTGCCCCCTACCATCCTCTGTTCGGACCACGCCGACCAGTCTGTTGGTGCTGCCCACAAAGTCCCACTCTTACCTGTTTGCCCACCAGTCTTTATTGGCCCTGGTCCCATTTGCTGCCTCAAGTTGGGATGTACCCACTTGTCCACACTTCTACGTCATAAATGTCTTGTTTAATGATTTATTTTGAATAGATACAAAAAAGCTGCTGTAATGTGTCTCATTTGGTAAGGATTTTATAATTAGGTGATTGCAAAAACACTAGGGCAGTATCAAATGAACATCACGGTACAATCCAGTTTGTAATTTATGGTGTGTGGTGAATTGTCTTCAGTAATTTAATGAAGCTTAAGCACTTTTTCAATGATGTACGCAATGTAACTTTACTGATGTCATTAAATCATTATGCATTTTAGCTTGTTTTGTTGTTTGTGACTCTTAAGTGAGTGCTAAAAGTGAGCCCCTATGGACAAAAAAAAGCTCAATGTTAAATGCTAATTATTTGGGATAAGAAAAAAATCTTCTAAATAAAGCTTTTATAAAATCCGATTCGTAGGATATGGGGTGAGATAATCTGGACAGTTGGACGCAATAGGAAGCTTATCACACAGTGTAATCCACGGCCGCTGCTGCAGAAAGAGGGGCACTACAGGAGGCCAGGGGATGAAGGAGGAAAGGAAAGGGGTCACGAAGGAGTGGACGATCATTTAAGATACATATGAGTTTCAGTATGTTTTTATACATGACGATAACATGAGGACCGGTAAGGGAACTGCTCTAATCAGGGTTAATCAGTAAGTTGTAAGTGCATGGTGTTGTCTAGTGTTATAGCAGTGGCTACAAAAATAAATCAATAAATGCATTTGAGGAAATTTTACATTACATTTTACAAATTGTGACAGATGCAGAGTGGTTCTATCTCTAAAATGTCAACTTTTATGGTCCCTGTTTGTGCTATGATCAATAATAAAACTACAGGAAATGCAACAACAGCAAGTGATGCATATGGGCAGGAGGTATGGAAATTGGAGTCAGTTTTCCCTTCTATCTATATTATTCCTTTTTTATTGCTATTTTTAACACAATAAATATTTCTCAGTGACATCCCTTATGCATCTATTATAAAAATATTATAAAATCTCTCTTGCAACTCCTGAAAGCACATTAGTGTGTTAGATGTTTTAACAGTTCTGAGTGCATGAATAACTCTTGGCTTTCCATATCTACCTAATGTGCAGAATGATTTGAGAACATCATAGACTTCAACTGAGTAGCCAATTAACATAATTGGAAATTTTGTTAATAATCACAGGGAAGGTATAGACAAATGAAGTCTTGACCTGATATTACTCCATATAAACCATATGATATATACTTTTTGTTTGTGAATAGAAGCCATGAGGAGGTGGTATGAATAAGCTGAAACACATATACTAATTGTTTTAGATCCAGTAACATTTTAATCATCAGGTAGGTACCCTAAGACACCACACAAAATTGTAATAACTCTTTAGTTGGATTGACTCTCCTGTTTGCATTATTAGCAAGATGGAAGACTTGGTTTGGCTCATTTTAAAAAGGAAATACTACCAAATAATTTAATTATTTCAAGAATAATTGTTATTGACTCAACTTTAAATCTGCCAAAAGTTACATTTTATGACTTGTCTCTTGTTCTTTTAAGCAATTATAACAGACTGTTACAAATAACAGTCCCAACAAACAGTTGGTCATACCTTTGTGTATGTTTTCAAAGCTAAATAGAAAAGAAAAAAATAGGTTATTGTCTTTGGCCAGAAAATATTACCATATAAATAAACAAAAATGAAGTGGCTTCACCTGGTCCAATCTCACGTCAATAGTGAAATTCCTCTCTGACTTGCAAAGGTTGGCATTTACATCCACAGTGCTCCAGCGAAGAGGATTAGCTCAGACATTGACTTTTTTGAAGTTTGTTTGTCTTGGCTCAATGTGGGCTTTTTATTCACAAATTATTGAATATTTGAATAAGTCTTCGTTTGACAGGAAATTGGATTGTAAATAGACAAATAATGAGTCAGGGGGATAAAGCGTCACTCATTCATAATGGCAAATCTCTCATCTCTGTCGACTGAAACAATGACGAATCAATCTAATTAATTTTTGTTTCCTAAATCTTCAATGTCTACAGCTAATTGGGGAGCTAATTTGCTTAATTCCCATGAATTGCTCTCAGCATCAAATCCTCTTCAATTCACCAGCTTTAAGGCTTTAATTTGGTTGCATATGTTTGCTCCGCACACACACACACACCCACACATGACCTCAATTTGGCACTCCCTGCAAAGCAATCAGCAGCAATTTTGTAATTTAAGCAGAGGGGCAACATGAATTACTCTGTCTTATGTTTTGCTGCACTTGCAATAGTTAATATCAAAAGATACCTTTGTATTACCAAGATAGATGTGTGCATGTGTATGTAGATAAGAGCATGTCATTAATCTGCAGTGATGTGCGGAAAGATGCAGGGGGCCGTAGATTAAGGCACAAAGATTTGTTTGTGATTAGCAGAGAGTGAGCTAAGAAGATCAACCCCACTCAGATGAGTATTAAATATTATGCCCATGATTACTACCACCATTACTCATTTGTTTTATAAAGCTTAGGGGAAATTCATTCAAATTCAGGATGAGGCATATTTCGCACTCAACTCATGAATTTCCAAACAAACTTATAAGTTGCTGCTTTTACCTTATTAAATTTCATATTGATTGAGGCCAAATGGTTGAACTGATGGCTATGCATGTTGAGGTGAAACTGCACTCATTATTTTAAATGAAGACTCCATAATTTCGGTAAACAAAGTTTATGTGAAATAAAAGCACCTTCTGGACAAACATGCTGTGTAACCCATCTTTGTAAGAATCTTACATTTGAACATTAGTGCTGTTTGCTCTGTTTAGCCACAGAAACATAAAGCAAATTAGAGTCTAATTAAAACATCCAGAGAAAAAAGGCAGGGCAACATTAGGCTTGTAGGCTATATAAAGCTGAACAATGTAATAACCTTTTGGCTGAATAGGCCTATATTTTACGCAGTTCACTGATGTTTTTCCCCATGACGTGCTGTCTGTCTAATAGGCCTGAAGACTGCGGGCTTTAAATTGCACTTGTTATTAGAAAGCCTGATTGCATAGAACTAAGCAGTATTTAGGAAGCGCTATAGTTGGACCAAAAGCAGCTGCTATTTGCTGCCTGTGTCCCTCCATGAACAATAGCCCGGCGTTACCTCGGCTTCAAAGCCGCTATAATAGTCAATCGATCAGAATGCGAGGCGCTATTCTGCAGATTACTGTTAACAATAATTTGCCTCCCTGTGCACCGTTGCCATCTTTGAAGCAATGTTTTATTGCCTTTTTTTCATCTGCATCTGTCATCCCTGAGGTCCTGTGTTTGATCTCTCCCCACCAGCGCGCGCTCCCGGGGGTCGCGTTGACCTGTTGATTGGCAGCTGTGATCAGACATATGGTGGGACGGAGCATCGACCGCAGACCCCCGGAGACAAAGCGCACTGCTGGGGCTTTCCCCCCTCCGTTTCCCCGAACTCTGCGCTCTCTCAATTCGGAGTGAGTGTGGTGGGCTGACCGCTAGATGGCGCAAGGGCCAAGCGAATACAAGCCAACGGGCCACCGTCCTGTGCCAAAGAGAGGCTCAGTCTTAATTTACTATTTGACTTGTTCAGCGAGCGCTACATGTGTGAGGATGTGTTTAGCCTCCACAGCATGGTGTCTTTTTGAAGACCAGGTGTGTAGGTCTTTAGGTCTGAAATAGAGTCAAAGATTTAATTTCAAATGTAACTTACAACAGATTTATTGTTTCTCTTGATTTGCCATGCATTGCAAAGAGAAAATTTGGTTTGCCAAAAAAAACAAACCAAAAAAAAAACAAAAAACAAAAAAACAAATGCAAACAGTAAGTATTTGAGTGATAGCCTATAGTCCTAAAGAGACAGAGTGCTGTGTGTTTATCATAGCTCTTATGAGAGCGTACACATGCTATCATCTAATCAACAGATATACATTTATCTGGAAAATGCAAAGACAGATTGAATATCTGAGTTTATTATTATTATTATTATTATTATTTATTATTATTATTATTATTATTATTATTATTATTATTATTATTATTTATTATTATTATTATTATTATTATTATCATCATTATTATTACTACTATCATTATCATTAGCAGTAGTAGTAGTAGTAGTAGTAGTAGTAGTAGTAGTAGTGTTGTTGTTATTAGACAGCAAAGCAAAATGTATGTAAGTATTAAAACCCAAAGAGTTTATTTTCATCACATATAGGCTATCTGGGGAGTCAAAGTGCTTTCCATTATGCTCTTTGGACTATTGGCAGAAAATGAACATGCAAACTTGCTGATCTTAAAAACCTAAAACCAAAACACATATCCCCTCCAGCAGACCTATGTACTGAGAGCACATTTGCATGTAAAGGTGATTTAAATGACTGTGTATTTCAGTAAAAATGTAAATATCTTTCCATAATGAGTGTAACATACTAGGATGAACTGACAAATGTGGTGAGAGGGGAGGGTATAACTGGAAAAAAATCGTTTTTATCATGACGAAACATCAAACAATTCTGAGGCTATAACTGCATTGATTTTAAGGTTTCTGATCAAAAAGTTATGGGTTACTGCAATTAGGGAAGTTGGTTTCTTTAAGTCTGATTTTGTGCTAATCAAACCCAAGAAGCTGCACAAGGTTTCTTCAAAGATACTGTTGATTCTAACAGACTTTTTATGACAAGAACTCAGCATGTCAGTCAGATTAAAGCACAAAATATGATCTCACAAAATATGAATATTTTAATAAGAAAATTACAGATGTGCTTTACACCGTCCTGCAGGCAGTTGCACAGTATTTGAATAGAGTCAGGATGTTCCAAAAAAAGCACTGCAGAAATAAAGTTACATGAATTGCTTTTGTTGTATATTATGCGTGTGATTTTTGCCTGGTTCTTTCCTCTACAGCACTGAGGCCTGTACATTGAAACAGAGAAACTAAATATGTCGCAGAGCAAATCCCAGCTGACTGTCACTGACTGGATGCTGACCCATAGTGAACAGGACACTGTTGTGCAGTGACCAGCCTGCGTGCACGTGTTTTGGTGTAGGTTTACAGGATGCAAACTACACCCCCATCTTCTTTCTTTCTTCCTCCTCCAGAGCGTTACTATGGCAACACATCCCATGGCCAGGGTTTTGCCATGATCCCCACTGACCCTGGCCAGTGACCTTTGACCTTTAGGCCACGGCCAGGGTCAAAAGGTCAGCGATGGCCGAAGGGCAACAAGAGCACTTCCATGATTGGCACCCTGACATCCTCTGTGGCCATCATCAGCGCGGATATTTCATTTGTACACAGAGCACACTTTCCTTTAGCAGGTACTCACCAATATATTCTAAGAGTTCAATATCATCATTTGCATTCACTGTTAGGCTACATATAGGCTGCATACTGTGCAATTCCACTCCTTGGAGCAAATTGTGATGATAAAACGCAATCTGCAACCGGCTAACATCCTCTCTGATGACGGTTATGATAGCTGTAATGATCATCAGTATTCCCTTGGCTCCTGCTACTCACTGTATGTGCAGATATTTATAGTTCTTCATGTAACTGTGTTTGTGCATATTGGGGGATGGGGGGGGCAATGCACCAGTACCTCCTCATGGGAAATAATTACAGAATCGTGGGTATTAAAAGTCACATGACCCTCTCCTCTTGCTACCCAAATAATTTATCCCCCTGGCTGATAGCTCGTCAATATCAATTTATTAATTTAACAGTTCTGGACTGATAAAAGGTAGTGCGCACAGTTAGCTTGCTGAAGCGGGGAATAAGGGTGAATTTTACAGTGCAGCAATGTGAGCGGGAGAGAGATGGGAGGACAAAAGCCTGAGAAAGAACCTAGGATGATCAATTCTACCGCGGAGGGGAGTCGTGCATATTCGCTTTGCAAAAATAGGCAGCCATAACTCATTTTCCACCAGTATTGAATCATGCTGATGAAAATTAATACACTTATTATCACCTGATTAAAAATTAAGATAGAAGATGTGTTCCTCTCTCCATTGATATTCAAATGTTTTCAATATATTGACAAAATTCTCTCAAATTTTCCCAATTATGGTGATTTAACAAAAGCTCCTTTCAGATCATTTCCCTTTTATGATGTCATTCGCAAACAGGGTTGATAGCAGATTCTATTTCTGATGTAACCGTATTTAAACACTTTATTTGGGTTTTCATGATTAACTTTAACATTTACATATTTCCATCAGTGGTCTTGCAAACCGTTTACCCCAATTCATGGGTTCAGCCTATACTTAATAATTATCATGTGAACGTGTTCCCCAGGCCTGCATACTGTGTGGTTTTGCAAAAATAGGTAAGTCATTTTTTGGGGGGTGGCAACAATTAAAAGAAAAAAAATGTGAGAGTTTTCCTTTTTAGAGATATTATTTGTGTAAACTTTAGAAAAATTAGCACACACACTCAAGTTGAATAAAATATCAAGACAGAGGTCAAATTTTTAATATGTCATTGTCAAGCATAAGGTAAACAAAATATGCAAATAATCTCTCCAATCAAAAATTTGCCATGGCAACTCAAATGCATTGGATTCAAATGTGAGGAGGTTGTTACCATCTCGGTGTTGTAGGTTCTCTTCCTCGTAGAGCTGAAACAAGTTAATCAATAAATCACAACTAATCAATTATTGAGATAACTAATTTAGTAATGAAATATTTCTGGATTAAAACATGCAATGTGTGTTTTATAATTCAGGCAAAGTAGGAATTAGGAAACAAACCAAAGTTGGAAGTAGGAAACATTTCGATTTTATGTTTTTGATGGGAAAAAAAAACAACAACATTTGTTTAGTGAAGATGTTCTTAAGCAGGATCACTTCATCTTGCTCAAGTAGTAGTAAAAAAAAAAAAATCATATTTTAAACAATTAATCGATTAATCAAAACAATAATCATTAAACTAATCGATTCACAAAATAATTGTTAGTTGGAGCTACATCTTGGCCTCGACTGTGTGCTGAATGTTTCTACCTTCTCTCTCCCTTTTTCACTCAACAACTGTCCTGTCAAATCTTAAAAAAAAAAAAAAAAGATGTATTTACGTTTACAATTTTGGAAATACAAGAAATTATACATTTAGGCTATATGTTTTCTATTTACTTAGAACACGAAATTTGGACATTTCCAAACAACTTTTTAAATTCACATTGTATGGTATTGTTAGGAAGAAATTTTGCATTTACTTTAATACACATTTTGGCTCCTCTACTCACCCTTTTGTGGCTGAATCGACAAAGACAAACAACGGTTGTAATTAATAGCAGAACAAATGAATGTTTTTGTTTGCGCAGAGGAGGACTTATACAAAGGACATTACTTCCTGCAGAGTGCATCCATAAGGCCAAACAAAGAAAGCACATAAATGAGAGCTGATTTTTAGTGACCTCTTGTGACCTCACAGCACTTCCTTTGCCTCCTGATTTTCAAAACAGGGTAATGAATATACATCTGGCATAAGGCACAGCACATATATCATTTGCCACCACAAAACAGTCAACCTGCAACCTAACCTATTCCCTGAGCCATTACATAATATCCCTGAAGGAAGCTAAAAGGTATTTTAACAAGACCCACTGCTCTATGACCTTTGACCCTGGCTGAGCTGACCCATTGCTGCTGACCCCACTTACACTAGCCGCAGTGACAGTGTTGAACAAAGACCCCCGTACATGCTCTGGTGTGAGGGGACAAAGAGGGGGAGATTCATTTACAAATTGATGCATGAAGATTCAGCATCTTTAGACACCAGCTGACAGATTTGTGTAATTGGTTGATCTATGAGCCTGTATAGAGGACAGTCTTCATCCGCTCTCCCATCCGGCCATAAACATAAAGAAATTAGGAGTACATGACCCCTATGCCTCTGCCATTCACTAAATACTTACCCTTTTAGCATTACTACAGTGGGGTTGTGTCACACACACAAAACTTGAAAAATATTACAATTCACTGTCATCTAAATATTAATTTTGTATTATATATGTATTTAAAAAAAAAAAACTCTTTGGTTTTCTGGGGGTCAAAACAGCCCCAAGATAGTTCCATATAGGCCCATCGTACACTTTTTGTGTTGCCAGAGGGTCTTCCTAACAGGGTCCTTATATAAGCTCTTGACCCCTTGTTGTTGTATTAAACAACACAATTAAAACTGAAAGAAAAAAAAAAAAAAATAAAAAAATATGAAGATAAATCTTTAAAGTGCTGCTTGAGTGAAAAGGTGTGTGGGAGAGCAGGTTGTGATTCATTTGGTATTTTAAAAAGTAGGTCAGGAGATGTCAATTTGAGCAACTCTGACGAATACACAAGTTCAAGAAAAAACACTATAATATATTGGCATGGACAGAACACGAATACTCAGACGTGTTACAGTAAAAGTCACATTTACTATTGCTATATACCTATATGTAAAGAATAATTAGTCTTTCCATATGTGTGCCCTTTGGGGATTGAAGCCTATATACTGCTTTGAAGTGTATGGATCCACATTGGACAAGTGCCAGTTATATGAAAAATATGTAGACGGCCACTGGCAAATCCTGATTAAAACTTCAATTGTAGTCACTAATTTACCAACACAGAACACAATAGGTGATAAGAAAACCCCACACACAACAGCTGCGACTGCAGCATACAGATCTATTGGTATGCATGATGGTTAACTGCTCTGTCAATGCACACTCCTACAACAATATTACACTATTAGAATGTACATTTCTACATTTGATTTCAATTGCTTTGAGACATTTCAGAAACTTGTCTTTGGTGTGTGCAAAAACTGCAAAATAATTTAACTTTATGCACTTTGTCTGAAAGGTCCAAGAAACTCTAGTGTAGATAATTATATTACACAAGTATAGTCTGTTTGAGACACAGTTTTGAAGTAATGCAGTCATTTTCTACCAGTCCATATTATTAAAATATATAACCATCCATGGGCTTCAGAATGATAAAATATTAGTACTGTTGCCACAGCAATAAACAATTTAAAACAATGCATTATATCTTTTGAATGGAGAAAAAGCCATCAAAATGTTGCATATAACAGGAAGCTGAAACTCTGAATAATCACTGAATAAAAAAAAAAAACAACGCATCAAGAGTGGCTCTTGTGTTTGTCTTTGTGACGCTGGTAGATATTACGACCTGTCACTCAATGTGATTTGTTAAAGGTTATGTTACACAGTATGGACGACATGAGTGCACTAAAGGAGTCTATTGATACGTGTAAATGTCCGGTAAGTGTTCCACATCGCACGTCTAATCCCGTCCCTTTGTTGTGTATGTCAACACAATATGTAGCCCTTTCTTCTCAGTGGGCTCCCGGGCCTCTGCTCTCATGGACAATCACTGTAGTGGATTCTCCTCGGGTCTTTAGAGAGCTGCAGGGGAAGCTAGTGTCAATAGATGTGGAGTGTGTGAGTGCGAGAGATGATAGACTGAGGTTAAGAGGTGTCAACACGGAAAAGAGAGAGGGCTTGAGGACTCTTCACCAGAGCTTTCCTGACACTGCGACACCACACTAGAGCCTTACTCACATTAGCCACTCTAAAGACGCAACACTCCGCCTTCAATCACTGCTAGCCTTCCCATAGAGACGTCAGTTCATCTCTAAGTGTCTACATGTCAGAGCCATATCAACTGTGAGGTGTGGAAAAACCTGGAGAAGTGTTGTTCGCAGGCTCAAAAACCCTCTGAAAGGTTCCTAGCGGTCGGCGATGGATTTGTTGCACCTCTGATGTGCTCTATATGTTCATCCAAGTGTAAGAGACAGCAGGCCCTTCTCCCCACAGGGCTTTGCACCTGTCAGGTAGAGTGGAGCTACAGACAAATGGCAGAACACACAACAACATACATTATCACTCCTATGCATCTATAGCGTCACTTTAAACCATCGCTGGAGGCTTTCTTTGGAGCCATCAACAAGGTGCGAGGCTTGGTAGACAAGTAGACCATACAGTACATCCAGCACCATGCCGGACAATACAGGATTATATACACACACCATGTAACTAACAAGTACCACATATGCTTAAATCACAATTTCAATGAAAACTTTTCATGAGTAAGTTGTTCCCAAAGCCTTCTTAGTTTGCAAGTTACTTCTATCTATCATTAATGTTCCAGTTATATTAAGATTAGGGCCCTCTCAACATTAATAGTGTTTTAAAAATGACACTAATGGGAGAATGAAAGTAATGAAAGGCAAAACACATTTACTAAAGTGAATCATTACCTGTTAAAATATACAGTCTATTAACTTTAAGATATTTCATAATGATGACTTTAAGAGCTCAGAGTGTATGCATTTTAATAATCGGCTTAAGTGTCACACACATAGAGCCTAAATAATGAACAGCAAACCCAAGTCATTTTTAACATTGCATTTAATTTTTGATTGAAATATCAGTAAATGAGTAATGATATAGAAAGCATATTTAAATCATGCATGATGATCTAGGAAAAAGGACTGAGTTTCTTTGAAATGTAGGAGAACTTTAGGTTGAACAGGTTAAATTAGAATTTTGAATGTAAAAATATCTCAATTTAAAATTTATAATGAGAAATAAAATCACAGTGTTGATGATTATTCACGATTATTGACCCCATGTCCAAACAGCAGTAAAAGTTAAAGTAAAAAGTTAATAGATTAGCTTTCCTCTAGTATGTAACCAGCTTTTTGAAATAAAATCTTCTGAAACATGTAAAGTTGACATAAACAGGTTAGGTTTACTTTTATGGACCCATTTTTGTTTCAAAAATTGCTGTGAATTATATTTCTACTTCTTATAAAAATATTTACCATGACCTGAATAATCACAATTACAGATTAACTGAAAAATCTTGATATTCCATTATGTATTATTTACAAAGTTCTAAGGCTAGTAGGGAAAAGTCTGTTTAGTCCAGGTATATACATAAACAGGCTACATTCATTTTTAATCTGTAATGGAATATGTGGTTTTTTTTTTTTCCCCCTTAAATGAAGACTGAATCTCTTTTTTCTTACTTTCTTCTTTCCTGTCTTTTTTTCTTGTTTACTTTTTCGAGGAGCACCCTAAACCAGTAACTATTTCTGATGCCACGGGTTGAATTCAATAGTTATCTAATATTTCTGAGGGTAGGAAGCATTTTTGCTAGTTATGTGTTGTTGATACATTTTGCTCTTCTTTCTTAAATCCTAGTAAATGGTAGTCTCGCTAGCGAAACACCTCCTTCTGGATCATTATGCTTCTGGATAAAGCAAACACAGAAGAAGAAGTGACCGCTCAAAGGAGCACTGAAATAGAGATATAATACTGTCCTGGTGCAGGCTATGGATTGCAGAACAGGGGAGAGTGCAGGAGCCAATACCTAAATGAAGAAAGATGCTGATGTGAATGCAGATGTATGACTCATATCTGTACCAGTTGTCATGCAGCTCGTTGCCCCATGAATCTTAATAATCAAAAATGAGGAGCCAGGGGTTTGTATGATAAGATAGCACTAGGCAAAGGTATTATGAGACGAAAGCTTTCAACAAAGAAAACGGTATCCCTGTGTAAACAAATACACAAATACACAAATGCATAAAATATAAAAACTTATGTCATGAACCTGGAAGATTATGTAGATAATATAGAGCTCAAACCAAGACACCGATATTCTAGTTTAAGGGTAAATGCTGATTCCATTGACCAGACACATAACTTTCATAGCGCAATCAACAAAATGCCAATCAGTTATCAAGAATCTTCTGTCTGTACCTCAAATTATAGCATAAATACATAAAACATTATCACAAAAATTAATACAATGTTATATTATTCATATCAACAAACCTCTTTTTGCACCTCACATAAATTTGGCATGCCCTATCTCTATCTTTTCTTGTCCAGCTCTAACCATGTTCACTAGTATCCGGACACTAGTATCCCCTAAGATAAAAGGGGCTCACTGCAAGTCTTGTTATTGCTACTCAATTTTCACTCTGCAAACTCCGCACCTCTGCACCAATAACATGAGTCTATTTAAACAAATGGTTACATTAGAGCCGGAAGCTGGTGCGACTGGTGCCAGCACCTCGGTCCTCATCCTGACAACCTGAGAGGCAGAAACAGGCACATATGAAGAGGTGGAGATAAGCTAGAGATGGAGAGCTGAGGCTAAGGGCCATAGCACATGCTCCTCTCCAGGCCTTCTCGCACCTATGTTGTTTTATTAGCCCTGTCAGATTGTAATTTGCCCAACAGTAAACACACAGAACAGGCTTAATTAAGAATTTTTGAACGGGGATACGCTCAAGTCCGGAAACATTAGAGAGATGCAACCGGGTGTCGTAAAGATTGATTGAGACAGGAGGATGGAGGCGACTTAGGTAGAGAGCGAGGAGGGGGGGGGTGGCACTGGTTGCGTATGTTACATTGGAGGGGTATTCTTGTGTTGCTCGGGGCAGTAGGGCGAGATAAGTTTGGAAAGATAGGGACAAACGATTTTTAATGCATTAACAACCCAGCTCTGTGAGGCAATAACAAGGACAAGAACGCCGCTAAAATGTTTGACATCCTGCATAGAGATCAATGCATACCGGAGAGGGCACACACACACACATGCACACACAAATACAATAATACACACCCAAGCTACCAGATAACACACAACACGCAAACAGACCAGCATTAGCAGGGCGCAGAGCATGTGGGTGGGTGCATGAGTTAACAGCCCTCCAGACCTCAGGGCGATGTGTAGAAAATAAAAAACAATACTTATATCCATAACAATATCCGCAGGTAAAAGCATCTTTAAATCAAAACAGGGAGAGAGAGGGAGAGAGTCGATTGTTTGGAGACTACGTAAAAGCCCTACAAACTAAAAGAGTAATGAGCCTATCCATATCTCCCCGTGGACCTTAAGTTTGCATTCAATACATTATTTACAGCTGAATTTTTACTGAGGTATAAGTTCCTCTCAGGGGCCTTTACACACTGGTGCTTTAACTGCTTTCCATTGCCTGCAGTTGGCCTAAACTCATAGCTAATGCTTCCAGGTTGTTTTCCCATGATTACAAGCTCCTATCAGGCATTACAGAAGCCCAGGATGAAAAAGCGCTTTCGGAGATTCATGCATCTCTACCATTACCATTTGGGATACATTAAAATGTGAGTTTGTTGATGTTCAAAAAATAATGGGGAAAAATCTGTTGTTTGTATTGAATGGAACAAACAAATCTAATTGGAAAGTTCAAGGAGTTGATGTTGGATTTTGAGTCATTTGCCATTTTGAATGGAACGCAAAATGCCAAATGACAACAACTGGGTCTGCATTGAACATTGAACAGCTCGTGGTTCATTAGAATAGGTGGACATCATTCAAGAACTGCTGCTAGGAAAAAACCTATAGGTCCATTCTATTCGAGTTGTGGTGGGAGGCCAGGCTAGCAACAGACCAGCT
Source organism: Periophthalmus modestus (assembly GCA_019594935.1). NCBI lineage: Eukaryota > Metazoa > Chordata > Actinopteri > Gobiiformes > Gobiidae > Periophthalmus > Periophthalmus modestus. The sequence goes on along the minus strand of JAIEZT010000007.1, from coordinate 11,740,565 downwards.
GCCATCTCAAGTTTAAAAGAATAAGGTATACAAGATCAGTTTGACAAGTGTCAGATGTACACTTAATTGGTGAGAAGTTGCTGCACAGCTAATACATGTGTTTGTGCCTTTGACTATCAGTCAAACATTCAAGTCAGCAGCTGCAACATGTCACTATTGTTCCAAGATGAGAAGAATGAAGAGCTCTGGTGTAATGTATAATTAAGAGTCAAATTACCTGCGTCGTGGCCTCATTTTCTGTGGCTAATCTGATGCAAAAGAGATAGCCAAAAGGTTTAGATGGGCACAAAGACATATCTGCTTGCAACAGGGACCTCTCAAGGTAGATTCTATATACATGGAATAGGGAAACAGAGAGAGATTTGTTAATATCCAAAGCACATTTATTTGGCAACTACTGATATAACTTTTACACAAAATACATTCCCAAAAAAATCACATAATTAACAAAGTTCATTGAGAACAAAAAGAAGTATGTTTTCTTTGTCTATCTCTGTATGTTAGGAGTAAGTATACATTCATTTCTTCACTGCACCATTTGTACCAAAAAAAATGTTAAAGAATGTTGGAATATGTAGTTCCCATCATGCTTCTAGGTGATGTGCACATAAGCAGAAAAAGTCACTGCCAAGCATTGTTGTTATGTTATAAAAATATAGCAGTTCTCATTGCGATGCATTACAAAAGCCAATATGTTTTTGAAAATTCATAATATTATTGACGGCATGAGGAGGCCTATTTGCCAATGTATTTTATTGAATTTGGATGTGTGTGGTGATCTCTTACCTTTAAGTGTAGAGCGCGTGGATGAGTTTCATGTTTACACTCAGAAATTCAATAGAACTGACAGGCAGATGAAATGAAAGCGTAGAAACGGTAAAACCTGCTCTAAAAGACTGTCTGCAGTAAAGATGATATCTGACTGGGCTAAAGGTGATATCAGATGCAGAATTGGACTGTAAATGTTTTCCTATGTGTGTTCACTGTCTGCTTGTGGAATGGGATTTCTCTGTGCTGCTTACACCCCCCTTTCTCCTCAAACATACAAGCTACAGTACCAAGTCCCTGCCTCCTTTGTCTTTGTAGTTGGGCATCTCCAGCTCCCAAATCTTGTAACATCGGGGAGTCGGGGAGGTCTCAGCGAACACAACACGACTCCTCTCCTTTGCTTCAACTCTTTCAGTATTTTTGTCTCTCTTTCTTTCAACTCGACTATTTGTCATCGGCGAAATAGAGCGTTTTAAAAATTCAACCTGGAGCCAACCCCCACCCCACGACGACTACCCCGCGATTCTCACTCTCAATTCCCCAGACTCTGGCCAGCACGATCAATAGCCTATTGATCAGCTCTCTCCGTTCCCATTATACACCAGTGCCAAAAGAGCCCACCATTTTCCCTGAAAAGCTGATCTGGAGCATATTTGCAATAGTAAGGTTGCTCTCATTTCACCGGGTTATTATTAAATGCATATACAGTGTGGGAATGGCTGGGTGCTCTGCGGTGTGGAGCTGCTGATAGTAAGTGCTACTTAGTGAGTGTACTTAATTGAAAGGCATTTCACTTGGAGTAGACAATGCTTCTCCAAACACTTCTGAATCCTGGGAGCACATAAGCAAGCCTCGGTGATTTGTATATTAGTATTAAAAATGTTTTTAGAATGTATTTACTTACAGAATACTAAATACTTTAATTAAAATGTATTTTGTAACATATTCTGTATCATGGTCCAATCTGAGTCTCTGTTATGCTTTTATTGATAACTGTTTAGAGAAGGAAAAATCACGCCTGCACACACAACAAGAGCAGTATTTTCTTTTTGTCTTTCTAATACCGAGCGGTTTGAATCTAAGATTGCATGTTGTACACTTATGTATTCCTTTGATTTTAAGAAAATAACTGCACTCTGAATACCACCAAATAAAAAAGAAAGAGTTTTTCATTGCTTGTTATTTGAAATGTAATTACACATTTTTGGTAATGGATTTACTTACTTCCCTACACCGAGTATACAGGAATGATTACACATCAGATGCCCTACCTGGTTGAATTTATCCATGCTTGGGACTGGCATAAAGGGTATATTGCCCAGCGACCCCATATGCACTGACATTAAATGCTTATTTTAAATAACAAAACAAAAGTGACAGCATTACCACATACAGTAGGAAGAGCGTCCTTGCTTTTCCAGCACACTCCACCGTCCTCCATCTTACTTCTCCCTTCTCTCCCTCTTCTCTCCATAGACAATGCTACGGGCAAAATCAATACTAGAAAAAAAAGGAAAAACAAGGCATATTTTTAGCCTGTTATTATATGAGCTGTATGAGGAAAACAGTGTTTGTGGGAAAGATAGAAAATGCCAAGGTGCTGATGAGAAAGAGGAGAGGAAGAAGAGAGTGTGTTGAAGAACAGGTAGGGATAAAATGGGGTAACTGTGAGAAAATGGCTGAAGTCCTGCCGTGTGGCTCAGTGCTTTTGGGGATATTGTCACAAAAATAACATTTGTCACCTCGCTTTGTTCATATTTTATGTTCAGCTCGCAGCATTTTACTTGAGAAGCCATCATTCTTGTTTCGTATGTTTGCTAAGGCGTTTTTTACAAAGCATTTCATACGTCATTTTGTTTTATTACTCACTGGACGATAACTAATGTCTGCCCGGGTTTGCCCTATAAAGCCCATGTATATTTCTACCTTTGTACTCATTTAGATGAGAACGATTTATAAAAGAAGAAACCATAGTAAGCACAAAGTAGCTTCTAGGAACATCCTAAATCAAGACTGGTTTGCTTTTTTTGACCTGTGAAATTGTAACCAAATAAAAAGTAGTAGTTGTTGTCTAGTTACCTATGACAAAAAAATGGAAGTACTAAATCTGTCAGTTCTATTACTGCTATTAAAACTTGACTTGTATAAATCTATAGTCAACCTCTAAGCATTTGTACTGTGTGTTCGACAATAGAGCCCACCCAACTGCCCACTGCCCCCAATTGCTTTCTGATGGACTTCCTTTCCATATATTCTTTTTGGGATCACTCCACTGCTGCTGTCTGTCACCCTCTCCTCCCCTTCCCATTGGCTAGAGATGCTCTGTTGATCAAATGGCGGCCAGTACGATTGGCTGCAGAGCTCTGGGGGGAAGACAAGAATTGATTTATCTGTGGTATTAGGGGATCAATTAATCCCTATTGTGTGTGCCAGCACAGATAGTCCAACGTGTCTTATTTGGTACGGCTTGTTTCTGTTGGGCCAAGATAAGAGAGCGTTCCCATCACTTCCCTCTATGAACAACAAATCAAATGCAATCGAAATGGATGACGGCACAGCTCAGGGTTCCTCCCCGGGCTGTGGCGGTCTGATCACAAGAAGGCAGAACCATCAATATGAAAAGTAGTCGCCGCGAGAATAAATGTCTTTCGTTTCGGGATAAGGCATCTGGTCGGTAGTCATGACGATCCCACCAGTAAACATTTTAAATAACTAGTTTCATAATATTATGTTTGATTAATGACATTTAAGTGTGTGTGTGAATACTCAAAAGACAATACGCTCGTCTGTAAAGTGTATTATTTATATAAAGATCAAATTGTTCGAGATCCATGTGGAGTACTGTAAAGCGTTTGGTTTTGAATGGAGAACTAATCATAGCCAGGGGAGGAAGAGAGAAGGGTCAATCAAGCATTAGTTGCCAATAGTTAGTTCAAGATGACAGTGAGGAGAAAAGGTAAGAGAGACTTAGACAGAAGTGGGTGCTAATTCCTACTTTTCAGTTTAAATAAAGATTGGAGCTGGATAAAAGCCATTAAGGGAGAAATCAGACAGGGCATGCTATGTAGGACAAGAGCTGACTGCAGGGAGGTGAGTGGTGGGATCAATACTCAGTCGATGCGCTCAACACCCAGCAGTGGGCCGTGTGCTGGGGCCGGGGATCTGCATGTGTGTTTGTGTGAGCGCTCTGACTAATGGAGAAAGAGACACAGGCAAAGCAAACGCACACGCAATATACAATTAACTGTTTTTTGAGCGAGGCGGTATTAAATCGGCTCTGGCTGTAATTTGTAGTGATAAAAGTATTAAAGCAAAGCGGCCGGACAAAGATGGAAAGGTGGACAGCTGCAGAGATGGATTTATTTTGGGAAGGCGTGCTACAGTTAACAAAGATAGATGTTTGAAAAGACTGTGTTGAGCCCCAACTGGAGCCTCAATTCGACTGCAATCACTCTGCATTCTGTCCTCCCCTCCTCTCCTCCATCCTTTAGCCCCTCGCTGCCTCTCTCTCTATAGCATTGATCGGCCGTGTCTCCTCAATCCATCTCTCCCTCTGTCGCCTAGCAACGGGTGCTCTATCGGGCGTGGAGGGTGGGGGTCCGGCCACGGGAGGGGTCGGACGGGCTCATGCATGGGTAGGTGGGTGGGTTAAGCAAAAGCCAATTGTACTTGATTTCACATTTATTCTGACTGATACATGCTTCCCTTTCATGTGTGGTGTGTGAGCTTCCCACCGCTGCCTGGTGAAAAGGAGAAGACAAAAAGGGTTTGAGTGGTGCTGGCGAGGGGATTTTTCACTGTTTATCTAGTTTCAGATGCACGCTGTAGTTGTAAGCACGTTGTGAAATGTTTTGATATGTGTGCCAGGATGATAGTAGGTCATTTTTCAGACTTTTCCTCTTTTTGCCTGAAGCTGTGTCACTGTTTTATGTGCTGACCTGGAGCAGCACAAAAACAAGATCGGTCTCTCCCACAAAAGAAAAGTAACTTTGTAAAAAAAAAAAAAAAAAAAAAAAACATATTTAGACTTTTGGGTCCAGAAACCGGCAGCTACTTCAAGTCAACTGAATGACCATACTGTATATTTCAAGATGGATTAATGAGGGTCGAAATATAACGTTTTTCACAATTGTTTTTGTTAGGATAATGGACCACAAGCAAAATATTAATTATGGTACTAATTTGACTTTCACCTTTGATTTGGGAGTATTTGAAATGATTATTAACTTATTTGAGAAACAGATGATGTTTAAAAATACACATTTTTGTACCTTAAGGCAAATTTCTCAGTGCAGGCTGTGGTGTAATAGTTTAAGGAGTTATGGGTTTGCATCCCAGCTTCGATCATCTGCCGAATGTCTCTACACTCTCTCTTCCCGTTTCATGCTACGGCTGTCTTCTCAAATAAAGCCTTTGGGCCACAAGATAAGAACAATTTTTAAAAAGACTAAATTATCCTTTATGATTAAATAGTGAAATATTTAACATGGTATAGTTCATGTACTATGGAATGAACTAGGCAAGCGGTACAAAAGGTTTAGTCCCAAGGCAAACTCACACAGCAGTAGGACTTTGAAACTTTCTCATCCTCCTGGTGCGTTTCATGGTAAGCCGTACAATTACACTGTCTTTTCCCATCATGATTATTGGACACAGATGCAAATACGAAGCGCTTAACAAAAAGAAACAATCTCCAGTGTTTTCTGCTCAATCCCTGTATTAACATGGTCGTGTGGGAATAAAGTAGTGCAAAAGGCATTGTTCTGTTTTTAAGGCCTTATCCTTTTGATCTACACTTAATGTCTGATCCCCTTTGAGGAAGATGTGTAGGCTATGCTTTAAGCCCTAATAAATCCAGCGTTAGCACTGCTTAAAAAGGCAGAAAGCTACGGGCTTAAAAACCAGGAGAGCAACGGGGAGAGCAAACCGTGCATAATGCTCTTAACTAGCTTGTGAGATAATGCACACACATTACAATCTATAATCATTGTAATCTGAAATCTATGCCGCGTGATAAATGTATGGAGGGTATACAGCCTGTAGGCAAACAAGTAGAATTATGTCCATGACTAAAAACAGCTCCAGTTCACATAGATTTTGTTGTTTTTACATGAACATGTTAAATACAAATAATGACTAAAGATTACTTTAATGAAATATCAAACATACACACACTGTTGATGGAGCTCTTCGTACATCTTTTTGTTATTTAGTCTATTTCTTTACTCCTGCATTCCAATGTGAGTCTTTATACATTAGATATGTATCTGTTATATACAGGATCTGACATCAGTTGCATAATACCACATCATAATAGAGAATAGAGAATAGATAGAAGTTAGTTACTTATATCAACTTTAAGCAGGTGAAGACAAAGCACAGCACCTTCATCTGTGCTGCATAACCCGATCAATCCATTTTGACTTGTGTGTGTCTAAACAGAAACAGTATTTAGTGCTCTGTCTTAAAATAATACATTAATGCAAAAATAAAATACACGAAAATATAAAGTAACTATATGTACAGACAAAGCATCTGTCAGTCGTGTATTGTTTCGCTAAATGCACAGAAGAATCAATCTCAACTCAAAAGTGTGTGTTCATGGCAGAAACACTTTTTGGTCTTTTGTATTAAACCAAGAAAAAGGAGAATGCAAATGTATGCACTAATTAAATTAATTGAGAAATCTCTCTTAAATACTGTTGTAGTATAGCACACGTCTTGAAGCAGCCTGCACAAAGAAAATGGGATGTACACTAGCCTTATATAAATCTAGAATATTAAGATAAAAAATTACAAACATATTTAGTATTATTTAGATGATCCATATTAATAGCCTATAGGCTATGTTTTCAACATTATTGAAAAGTAATAATGTTGAATATTGAGTAGGCTATTAGTTCTTGTGTAGTTATAAATAATTGTGTATTTAGAAATAATAGGAGATGCAAAGTTAAAATAAAAACAAAAACATAAAATAAAGTGTGTGAGTCATATTCGACTGAAGTTAAAATAACAAATAAATATAATAGATAATATGACAAACATTTCTTTTTTTTTCTTTAATTGTGTTAAGGTCCTTAAAGTGAAAGGATGATTTTAATAGATCAATAAAATATTACAAGGGAGTTTCAGTGAACTAAAGTATTTTCCCAGTGTAAGTTCCACACACACACTTCCTCCTCTCACTGAGAGGCCTCCACGTGAAGATGGAAACAATAGAAACTCCATCGCAAGTGTAACATTTAGCAATCGGACCAATGAAATCGATAGATTATTGAACGAGTTTGTCATTAGGAGCTGTATTGATCATATGGACATCATGTGAACACATCCGAATAATGGTTATTTTTCTAACACTTGTCATAATTCAAATGAATCTAAGGCTCGCGTGACCTTTGTTGTAAAAGAAAAATAACTTGGGCCTGTCTGACGTTAGTTTCAATAAAGTGCGCACTGCAGCAGATAAATGCTTTGGATCAAATTATAATTACGGAAGTTAAATATGAAATTAAGGCTGTAGGAAATGAGCTAAATTGTGAAATACAACAATAAATCAGGACGGTAAATATCTTACAAAAATGTCTAATAATAATTGAATTTACTGTGGAGTGTGTTCAGCTTCCCGCGTGTTTTACGCAGCCGAATTATCAGTATTATTATTACTATTATTATTATTTATTTTTAGGAATAAGCCACAAACGCATTTTAAAATGAACCAATCGATTATTGATTCATGGCATGGCGCACAGGCCTCAGTTAACACCTGTTGTTCTTGACCTGAATAGATATATGCACACAGCCTTAGTATTTTTATTTTTTTTTTAAATATAGACCTCAGTATTTTTACTTTTTACTTTAAAAACAAAGCCAACAGTAGAGAGTGTTGTGCGCCCAATTCTGTGTGCCAATCGATCAGACTGCGGATGGATCGATAAGGCACCAGGGCTATTGATCACTACGGTCCTCTATTGCTGGCTGCTTTCAAATGCAAATCTACCTAAATAATAATCTATAGCAACACACTAATTCCTTAACAAACTGCAGGCAAACGCTTTACAAACACAGCGATTCAATGTAAGACTGATTCTCCTTCACATTTAGGCCTCTCCATCCCACTGCAGTAGGCTATTCTCTGGCGCACAAACTAAAGTGTTTTAACACGAGGGGCCGGCGTTTAATGATTCAACAGGACAAACATGTAACATTCAGATTGCACGGTCACATTGATTTGGCCTGTAGCCTATTGAAACTTTGTAGAAAATGTTGGGAGGCAATGCGATAAGTTAAAGGTCTAACTGACGGGAAAAAACAATTAGTATTTAACCAAAGCAGAACTGCGCGTAAACTGCCACCCAATATAGATGTGATGTGATTATGTTTATTAGTGACTTCGGTTTATGGGCTATTAGTGGAAACTGGCGATCTTTGCTGGTGTAAATCTATCAGACACCCACACACAGTTACTTAGAGCAAAGCCACGGGCAAACAAGCCACATGTTGGTGCTTCCACTCCGCAAGGCCACAGAGAGTGAAGTGTATAGTAGGCTATATGATGTGCAACCCGGCTCGCTCTCCTGCTCCGAGGCCTGATCAATGCGACGTTACTAACACTGCTGCTTAACTTTTGCCAATAGCCAGATTCAAGTAAATATACTTTGGAATACATTAAGCGTGATGCATCTGCCAAGGAGTCATTCAAGAAGTCACGAGAAGATTAGTGTGTCGCTATGGCCACTGGATCTTACGCACAGTGTATCCCAACACAGCACAGTGTATCTCAACAAATGAGAAAATATACATTACTACTATCACTATTCTACTTTTACTACTATTGGCTACGATCAATAAAAAAAATAGCAGTCTAATAATAAATACAAAGTAAAATTAAAATAAATTATTATACCCTATATTATTATTATTATTATTATTATTATTATTATTTATTATTATTATTATTATTATTATTATTATTATTATTATTATTATTATTTCGTTTTTCGCACAGCACACACAAAAAACTTTTATTCCTCACTTCCGGTAATGAAAGTGCCTGTTGACAGGGGTCAAACACATAACACTATATAGACTTAACTTAAAGCATTTGTGCACAGCGCGTTTTAGGCTCTGTATCGACCATCCAGAAATGTATTGATCTATGCTCCGGGTTCATTTATCGACTGGTTGATCAGCAAACGACAGCAGTGTTTAAAGATAAAACTCAGGTCATATATCGGGCTATGTGGAAATGAACAAATGAATGAATACACTGCACTGTGTGAGAAGACTGAACCCATGGCGCTGGAGCCACACCTGGTTCTGGGCCTCAGATTAAATGCGGCACACGCACATCAACACATTTCATTTTTCATATTGTATTTGCCATGGGGTATCCCAATGTGAAAAGCGGGATACTTATTCAAGAAGTATTCCAAAACACTACAATGAGAGGCTCCTCAAATTAAAACTCTAGCTCTAGGCGGCAGCATAGATTTTGTGGAAAAGAAGAGGTTTACTTTGCATTCCGGCTTTATTTTGGCTTATGGCTGGATTCATCCTCCATTGATTAGAGTGGAGATAATACTATGATCCCTATCCACGGCTTGCTGACCCCGTTTCAGCCTTGTTCTCTTAGTAACTTCTCATTAGCGTTGAATACACAATAAGAGAAATGATGGTAGTTTCAAATCTTTGGAAAAGTCTCAAACTTTCAGCGCGTGCTCTTAGGTTGTAAACCCTGGTGAATTAGGAGCAAGGAGCCGCAATGAAAGTTAACATCCATCACCAGCGCGCCCAATAAGCTGCTGTGGCCGGCTGGCTGAGCACAGATGACGGATTCGCTGCTGAGCGGGCTTCGGTAATTCATTTTCGATAGCAGTGGTTGCTGGGATCAATAGAGGGACATTAACCCAACCGGACACCACTGTTCTCTCTTGTTGGCACAGCCAAAAGTCACTGTCCCCTGTTGGCCACACACTGGTGAGGTGCGCTGTTTCAGATGCGTGCCAAGGCCACTGATGCCACAGCTCATCTGAGCTCTTACAGATGGCACACAAGTGCTGGTCAACACTGGTCAGGCCAATTGTTTTGTGTAATTTGTAAATAATTAGTCGTGTCTCTACCGGGATTGTTGTAATATATTTTTCTTTCATCGAAATCTTAATGGGCTCATTTTGCATAGTATTGGTGAAAATGTCATGCTCTGTAACATTATTTGCACAAACGCCTGTGGGGCAAACACAGAATTACACCAAAAATGTTAGGTACTACACCAGTGCTTATAACTGGCATCTTTCGATTCAATTACATTAAGAACTTGGGCAGTTTGTCCCCCATAAAACAAAAACGGCTTTACTATGGACATTTACTTCTGAAAGAACACATGCTGAGAGCGCGATAAAAACTGACAATTACAACATATCACAACACTGTTAATACTGTAAATGTAACACTTGGCACTTTGTGTGAACACATTAGGCTCTCACCCTGTACCACGACACACTACAACACTACACGTCTATACTCTATAAGGAGGAAGAACAGCCGGCTGTCCCCAGGAATAAAAGACAAAGCCTGTATCTACAAAGGCTCAGTACATGCGCTATAAACACTCATGGATTTTTTAATTATATATATATATATATTTTTTTTACTTTTCTTTACGATTATTTATTATTTGGACATACTTAGGCTATTCTCGCTCTCTTTCCCTTGAAGCACATACGCAAGTTATCTCAATTTGAACTCAGATGAATTTGGTTTGGATGTAGTTGCTGCTGATTTTCTATTGCCTCTACATAGTGGAACTGTCCAATAAGCACCAACACATTGATAATTCTGTCTGATCTATACATATTTGGCATTGATGAATTGCTGACCAGAACTGACATAAGCAAAGAGTTAAGTTTTACAGAATGGTTTGTTAAGAATTTGATCAAAATTTACGTTCTAAACATTCGGGAAAACTATGGATAAGTGTAGAAGGATTAAATAGTTGCATTTTGTCATATCTTCATATCTTTATTTTCTAATCGGACACTAAAATTAAATTTCACTTGCAAATGGATATATGCATTAGTGTTTCTTGACTGAACAAGTGAATTTACACATAGATATTCTGCTGCCATACTAACAGCACATTATAAAAAGACAAGGCCTAATGTTTCTAAATGGTTTGCTGTTTTCTGACATGTTGTAAAAAAGATTGAGGTGTCAAAGGTCACATGTATTGAGCAAAATCAGAGAGCTGGCCTCCTAGAGAAAGAAATCATCCTAACACAGCGCATGTGTAAATGTACTAATCTCCCATAGGCATTTATAAATTATGTATCTTCAGCCTATGAATAAAGATGAAAGAAGTGCGTAACACATGACCTCCTCTTGTGGTTTTCTCATTACACTCCGGTCAGATGTGACACATGTCAATTATTAATATTTAACCCCCGTCACATGTACGGCTGGCGCCGTGTTTTTCACTTTTATCGGAAAAAACAACAACCATGAGCTGTTCTTATCCGCCTCATTGCAAATGTTGGCCACGCGGCAGAAACAACACTTCTGATTGGAGGCCTGTGTTTTATCTGAACAAAGTGTCTAATGCAATCTTTTTAGGAAAATCTGAGGTTCAGCTTGCAACATGAACAACCCATGACATGTGGGACCAGTGACGTCAGGTTGGCCCCAGACTCCAGTGCGCGAGGGCGAGCATCAGCCACGGGGGCGCGCATATGAGCACAGACACGCTCGGGGCGCGGGCACGTTCATATACACACAGAGAGCAGAGCAGTGCGTTGGCTAAAGTAGAAGGTGGTCCACAGCGAGAGAGACCCAGGCAGACACCTTCCGCTGAGCACTGGTTTGCGGTAGCAGGGACGCGATCTTTTAAAATCATGCTGGATTGACTGCAGAGTTGCAACTACAATCAATGGCTTGGCTTTGAAATCGTTGACAATTTATTGGAAAGGAGTGTGAGACAGAGCGCCAGTGAGAGGGAGAGGGGGAGCGGACTACGAGAGGGGTGGAAATAAAGATCCTTTCAACGATGGAGCTTACGATGGAAAACATTGGAAATCTGCACGGCGTGTCTCACTCTCATCAAACGAGCGACTTAATGAACTCGCCGCACGCGCGACAATCGTCGGCGTCGCATCGGAACTTGGTGTCGCACGGACGGTCAGCTATGGTGTCCAGCATGGCCTCAATCCTGGAGGGTGCAGGGGACTACCGCACAGACCACGCACTGTCGGGACCCCTGCATCCCGCCATGACAATGTCCTGCGACTCAGGGATGAGCCTGAGCAGCACCTACACTACTCTCACACCGCTGCAGCACCTGCCGCCAATTTCAACCGTGTCAGAGAAATTTCACCATCCACACCCGCACGCGCACCATCATCCCGCGCACCAGCGGCTGGGAGCGGGGAACGTCAGCGGTAGCTTCACACTTATGAGGGACGATCGCAGTTTAGCATCCATGAGCAATCTGTATGGTCACTATCCCAAAGACATGTCGGGCATGGGGCAACCTCTGTCACCCCTGTCCAATGGTCTGGGCTCTTTGCATAGCTCTCAGCAGACCCTCGGCGCTTATGGTCCAGGAGCTCACCTCTCCAACGACAAAATGCTCTCAACTGGAGGTTTTGAGTCCCACGCTGCCATGCTGTCTAGAGGTGAAGAGCATCTGGCGCGAGGACTTGGGGGCCACGGGGCAGGCCTGATGTCATCCCTCAACGGTATCCACCATCACAGCCACCCGCACTCTCAGGCCAACGGCTCCATGCTGTCAGAGCGAGATCGGCAGACAGTGGTGGGGGGCGGTCAAGGCGCTGGGTCGGGTCAAGTGGAGGAAATAAACACCAAAGAGGTAGCTCAAAGAATCACCGCAGAGCTCAAGCGCTACAGCATCCCACAGGCCATTTTTGCTCAGAGGATCTTGTGCCGGTCCCAGGGAACTTTGTCTGACCTGCTGCGGAATCCAAAACCATGGAGTAAACTGAAATCAGGTCGCGAAACCTTTAGGAGGATGTGGAAGTGGCTGCAAGAGCCCGAGTTCCAGCGGATGTCAGCGCTGAGGCTTGCAGGTGAGTGAGGAGACAGCTCCCAACCTGAGTGATGTGGAGGGATCAATTAGAAGTCAATGTGGCGAGACTGTCAATAGCTGCTCAAACAGACATTACTAGAAGTTATTAGTCGATTATATCGAGTAAAACTTCATCATGACAGTTGGAGTGTTAAATGTTGGGAGATCTATAGTCTGATTGATGTTACAATCCATGACAGTATAAACAAACACCGGTGGGGATAAACAGAAAAAATAGCTAAAGTAGGGTCAGTCTCAGCCTATAGCAGTTTTACGCACGAACGTAGCACTAGGTAGTAGACAAAAAGACACCTCCTCCGCTCATCCCTGTTTCGGTAACACGCACAGTATTCAGATGGATAAATACATGATAAAATCTTGTCCTAAAGTCATAGTATAACTCACAGTCCTCACATTTACTTTGGAATAACACAATCATGATATAGTGGCTTTATCATAGTTGACTTCCCCTGTCAAAGCAGCGCACTGCAAACAAGGCTCGTCTGAGGCCTGGCCAAAGAGATGGGGAGCATGACCTCCTATGGATCAATATCCCAGGTCCAGGCGTCCCTTTTCAGAGGCGCGCGCTGATAAATGATCGATTTGGATGTGAAAGACACAGACACAAACAGATGCGCCTTTCTGTGGCTAGTCTTTGCTCCTTGTGCACTCTGGGCTATCTTGTTTCCAAACTTGGTTCAGGGCCAGCTCCGTTTATTAGACTTTATGAAATTACCCGTGTGGGTCATTTTGGTCATGATGTGCGCGCAGTTATCACACGGGACACACTTCGCAGATAGGCCACGCGGGGGTGGGGGTACAATGGCGCTGACACGCGTCCTCCATCTGGCTCTGTTTTCTGAATGACCACTCGTTTTGATCCCCATTGTGCGCTCACCCCGCTTCGCTTCTTCAATGTAAAGGACACGCGTGGCATTGGCTTAAAACTGAGGTGTGGATAACTCCCCATTGATAATTGTGTAAAGGCTCCGTTTAGACTTCCAAACGTCAATCAGCTCTTCCGTGCCGTATTTCAGCGAACAATTCAATTAAGCAGATATAGTGGCATATTTTAGTTCCAGTCAATGCCCTATTGAAAAGCACTTAATGGCATGTAAATTGTTCCTTTACGCATTTAGTAGGGGTTCTGGTAAATAAAGATTTAAACACTCCACAATTGTCTCTTTAAGTGCCACTGCTGTTAAAGCTAATTGGGCTGTGGGGTTTTATATCTTCCACACCTCGTGCAAGGCAAGGATAAAGGAAGCCCCCAGTTCAATTGACATCTACGAATTCTTACAGGGTCCCGTGACAACATGCCCGGGCACAGAACAAGCAAAAGCGGTTCGTTGCCTTGTCTTAATTCAGTTACGCTTGTTAGATTGTGTTTGTGATTTTACTGTAAAATGCACTACAACGACAGCTTATGTTGGCCTGCGTTTTGTTATAAAATCGGGCCGCGGTCAGAACTCACCGGGTAAGTTCAGATGGGCAAAATGACAAATGACTTGTATGTAAATGAGCGCTGCAACATTTTACTTATTGCATTTAAAATCACCATTATCCTTGGTGCACATGTGGATTGGGAGTGGGAGTTGGGGGTTGCGAGGCTGAAAGTGAGGCTGGGCCATACTCGCTCGGCCACATCAATCAATAAATTCAAATTACTATTCCAAATTCATCACAGTCACACAAATCAATGAAGCTGCCCTGCTTAGCTAATGTGAAAATGCCAGCCAGAGAAACACGTACGCACAGGCAGGCACACACACACACACACACACACACACACACACACACACACACACACACACACACACACACACACACACACACACACACACACACACACACACACACACACACACACACACACACACACACACACGAGGTCTAAGGCGGAAAACTAGAGCAGAGCGGCCTGTTTAAGGTACCCTTCACGCTCAACATCCTCCAACAACAGCAGCCGAGCGACACAACGGCCTACAGGCTTATATTGTGATGGGCTCCCCGCTTCCTCTCTGCCCGCCCTTATTCTAGTCTGCACATGCATGCCCAAAAATGTAAAACTATAGAGCCAGACGTCCAAGAGTTGGGCATGGGGGCATTGAAATCTTGCATTAACTATGAAAACAATTCGTCTATGCATCTGCGTTGAATTCCACACTCCATCTCAATGTATTTGGTTGAGTCAATACGGCCCTGATCAATAAGGATAGCCAGTGCATCTATCAATTATCCCGCCTCAGCACTCTCTCCCATTGGTCTCTCCCTGCTGGTGAGGGGGAGGTAGTAGCCGGAAAGAGGGGAAAGAGAACAACGGTTATAAAAACGCCACAGCCACCTTTTCTCTTTGTTGTAATTACGTGCAACTGTGTGAAAAGACTGATGGTGGTTCTTGTTTAGTCGGACTTGGGCACATGTGATTGAGCAGTTTAGACACTCTTCTTTCTTTTAAATATAAGATGTCCCTAAACAGAACATGACCAGGGGTGGAATGTCTGAAATTGTTAGTTTGTTAAGACAGTCATTTCTACCATGTTTAATATTTACAGAGACAATGCTGACACACCATGACATATAGGAGTTTGCTCCCTCTAAAGTAAATGCATTTTACAAACACTCGTCCCTAAATAATGCGTAAAATGAACATGCTATTGCTGTCATTATTATCTGTTATTATAAAATGTATCTGCTGTATCTTCACCAATCGTTAATATTTCCAGTGGCAAGGACGATGTGCCATGGCATGCTGGGGCTTTCCTCATAATCAAGCACAGTTGGCTTATTACCATCTGAATGGACAGGGCACGTGCCAGTGTGCACAGGTCAAGACCCCCAGGACACGCAGAAAAAACATTGTTTGGGAATGAGGGTGGGAGGCCTCTTTTCACGTTTCAATGGAGTACATGCAGTTTACACAGGCCTAATCCAGGAGTAATACTCGATCCCCATCGGCCCCACCCCCAAATGAACCCCACACATACAGTGCGCCCTTCACGTGCACCTCATGCAGCGGATAGATTATATGGCTATTTGTAAAGATGTGCATCTAGATTAATATGAAAGGTTAAACGTCTGAACAATTCAAGGAGCTCAAAGAGTGGTCTTACTGCCCTTCTGTTTATTTCACATGCAATAAAATGACTTTATTTGGGCCTAAAGGCGTTGGGCGCTGTCTATGGTGCTGAAAAGCTCAAGTCACTTGAAATGCAGGTCTTTCGTGTGAGGACAGTTCAAGGTGGTAGACTGGACGTTTACCAATATTTAGTTAATAGCATTCTTGTAGGCCCTAAACACCATTATTTCATCCAACAGCTTCCACCCATGCGATCAATATTACAATCCACATTCTTGTCACTCAGGCTATCCTCCAGCCCACTTCCCAAGCAAAGGTAATCACAACCTTCCATTCAAATCTCCAGCTTCGTTGGAGAACATAAAATGAATACAAAAGCTATGGTCAATATTTTGGAAAACCCGTCAAATACAAAGCTAATCGAGTGTTGCTTTTTTTTGTCATTTAAAGCCAATATAATAGATTTAATTGGATGAGATATGATGGATGCAGGATAATCTAAAACTGATTTTTTCATGGAGAGATGGCTTGATGTTAGCCCACGAAATGATCGATTGCAACTTTAATAATTGATGTGTAAGGGGAAGATAGGGGAGTAAACAGTGCAGCTGCGGTTTCAGTGCCTCGTTGTTCGTTAAGCACAGCATCGTGTGGTGTAAGTATGAGACCCTTCGTGTACACGGAACGCCTTTGAAATCCTCTTGTGGGAAAGCAACAGTCATTTTCTTAAGGTTATAGCTCGGGGCTATTTGTCCAAATCCAGTGTTCAGTGATCCTCCCAGCACAGGCCATGACATCCCTGCTCTGGTATCATTATCTGTACCTTAAGTACCAGGCATATCAAACATACATTCATTTGAATACATCTAGTGAGACAAACATACATGTAAACACGTGGGCCATATATTAAAATAAAAACGCCAGGTATACTCTAAAGCTGCTTCTATGGGAGAACAAGCTACATGTAGCTACATGTCACATCCCCGCCTCTGCCAATGTATGTGACCAGGATGCAGAGTGCGTCTGCGCCACATTGTTAAGGCCGTTCTGGCGAGTCCTGAATCGGTATTGATTTCCATTCCCTGGCCTCTCCTTCCCATCGCTGGAGCTGCGCCATGCAACCCCCTCCATCTCCAGCATGCAACACCATTTCTCCCATTAACGGCTCGGCCTTCAGAGCGGATAATAAACGCGCGCTCCCACAACGCACAGGCCTACGTACGGTACTCCATCTACAGTCAAAAAGGCTGACTCTGAAATGTGAGAGGTTCAGCGTGATGGGAATGTGCAGCCCGGAAGTTCGCAGACGTTTAACCTTTTGGTTCATTACACAAGCCACCCACACTGGTTTGACCATTCGACCTCATTATTCAAATCATGTAATTTTAATATAAATCAGATTAGTCTGCTGAACTGGCAGTGCAGCAGGAGTCTGTACTGTCTCCACTTTTAACCCTGCCTTTTTGCGTACGAACACTTTGATTTCAATGGGGGCGTGTCTATAGCGATTTCAAATTCAGTAGTGCTCTACATGGACTCTGTCTGTACAGTCTCAAATACCGTCTCTTCTATTTTAGATGATCAATTCCTACGCTACTCCGTCGCCCCCTCGCCAAACCGGATCGATAGGAGAGAATGACCTTTAAATCAAATTGCTGGCGGAGCTCGCTGAATACACAGGCCTGGCATCAAAGGGTTAATGGCCCAGCGCGCATCACATTCCCAGGCAACACACAAAGCGAGACCAAAGCTAAGACAATCATCATTAAATCTCATTATTCATTCTTGTGCTCAGAGTCAAATGAGCGCGTTATGGGCCTGTGCCTTATGTCCTCGTGAGAACCAATCAGAGCGCCTCTTGACCTACCAAAAGCTGATGAGGTTTACGTAATGGCCGAGTCAGCGGCGCTTTTAAAAACGGCTGTTGTGCAATTAAATGTTGACCAGGGCAGCAGGAACTCCGCCTGCTGTTACGTAACACGAGGGATGCCCAAAACTATTCTCAACAACCACAGAGATTTTTACAGACGCGTAATTGTATGGTTTACAGCCAGTAGGCCTGTTCATATGTTGATGATGCTAGGTCCAGATATGCGAGTGACCTTATCTCTGGTTCTTCTCCAGCATCCACCTGCACTGGCAGAGCAGGGAGGCTCTGCTTATCTCAGGACCTGATAGGCCATCTCTTATTAAAGCCCTGATAATGGCTTGTTTAATGTGTATGCTAAGAACACAAGACAAGGACAATGTCTTCGCAATTAAAGAGAATAGAAAGACGTGTAGCCAACTGAAAGCCTTTCGTGGAGAGCACGCAAGATGTTGTTTCTCTTTTGGGCATTTATATATTGCAGCTTTTAAACTGATCCGTTCATAGATAGCCTGTCGGTTATCCATACAACATAAACACAACATAAATTGCATTTAGCCTACGTTTGATGCAATATTTTATAGGAGCAAAACAATAAAAACACTCACTAGTTTTATTTCTAATAAATGAAATAAAGTTGTAGCCATATAGGCCTGAGCCATGAGTAAGGTACGCCACCCTCAACGGACTGTGCGCTCACGAGCCATGTCAAGAAGAAAGAGACCTGGGCCGACCTTTTCGGCTCTTTTTGAAACCAGAGCCCGAGGATGGTTTGTTCAGAACCGCTGCAAGTCTCTCTACATCGGTCGATCACAACCAAACCGCAAACACACAGTGCGCACTGACTCACAGAGCTTCTCATAGCCACAGATGCAACCTGAAACTCCGGTTGGGCAACCCCACACAGATCAACAAAGGAGCAAAACGACTGTGAAATCAATTGATGAGCGAATCGATGACAACCCATAATGCCTTTGTATTAAATGTTATTAGATATAACGAACTGGTTGTCCGTTGGTCCACTTTTCTTTTATGTTTGAGGTAAACTATTTAAAACAAAGCGATACGCAATACGCAACATTAAAGAAAGATTCAAAATAATAATAATTTTCACACATTGGCCTATCTATACACTCCATTATTCACGTTTTGATAGTAAATTAGAAATAGAAATTGTTATTAACAGTCCCACGAGGATGTCAAACGCCAACTTACAGGAGTAAATAAAATACAAAAAACAACAACATTTTTAAACAAACAGCACGTGTAATATAAAACATGTATAAATTATATTCAATTCTAAGCCTAATTTTCTCTTTTGTATTTCAGCGTTTACAGTGTTTATTTTTGAGGATATATAGGAGGAGGAGATATCTGAGGCGTGAGGACATTTAGTCACATGAAAGTACACACGTTCACTTGTCACGCACTGACACTGTAACATTTCCAAATATAATTTCCACAGAGTGAGCATGCGATCGGGATCTTTTTAATAGTCTTTTGTAATTTATTAGTATTTATTTTGTACATGTTTCAGTTGATCGCGACATGCGGACATGAGCGCCACGTGCCACACAAACAGTTTCGTTATTTAATGTAAAGAAAACACACACGTGGTGTGTGAAAGCGAAGCGCCACTGATACAATATACAAATTGGTTCATTTGACTGTGATGTAGTTTGAGTGTAAACATTAGCCCTACAGATAACGAATACAAGTTTGTTATTTAACACTGTTATTTTTGTTTGAATTGAAAATGTGATGTACCTTATTCCCTTCCAAACCAAACCTCAATCTCATATTAGCTGCATGTGAAATAACACAGAATAAAACAGGTTATTACTAACAACTGGTCAATGCAATTATGGATCAAATGAATGACCACTGCAGATAAAAATAAGAGGCACAGAGCGGGCCGCGCAAACAACATTTTATTTTATTTTATTTATTTTAATGAATAAAAAGAAATCCAATTGACCAATTGCATCACATTAGTGCAATGCTTTTTATTTTTTGTGAATATGTTTATATCAATTTTGATCAATAATACAATGAAAAAAGATACTACATGAGTGCATTAGGCGCACTCTCACAGAGTCATGCATTTATATTCGGTTGGATAGGTGTATTTTTATTCATTCAAACTAAACTAAACTTAGTCTGTCTAAACACATATTGCAGTGATCTTTGTGCGCGGGGCAGAGTTGGAGAAAGCAGTCAGTGAATTGCTTGAGTGTTATTGAAGTGCAGGGGAAATGCCTCGCAGCTGAGTCGTGGCAGAAGGCAAACAAACACATTGTGTCGCTTTATCAGTATATTAACACCAATTCTCAGTCATTACATTAAGGAGTATTGAGCTGGAAGTGTTTTGGCCTAGCGAGAGCTTGGCACTGCCCTGCAGTCGAAATGGAATAACTGCCACAATGCACCGGACGCGCAGATTCACAGCAGTATCAATCTCTCGCTAAAGAGCGCGCATGTTACTTAATAAAAGGACCCAGCAGAAATTTAAGATAAAGCTTTGTTCAGATCTTTCTTCACTAACTGCTTCAACAGAGAACGGTATGTGCCTCGTGGACGCGCACAGCGGGAACCTATAAACATGTTTATTGGTAAATTAATTAAATCAACACACACTGACCTCGCGCGCTCACGGTGCTCACGCGGGATTGAGAAGAGCTCGGACCAGACGCAAAACAGTCCAATGCGTAATCATGGCTTCATGAAGCACACAGCACAATATGAACCACTTTGACTTTCTCATTATGAGCAGGAAGGGCATGGTAATCAATAAATGATTAATGCTGATATGGGCGCGTGCAGGCGTGCTGCACAGGTAGCCTAACAGGTGATGTCCACATCACGTGCATACCTCCAATTAACATATCCTCATTATGATTTTCAGCAGCGAAAGAGCGCGCCGTGCTTTCTTTTTGCCGTGTTTTC
This sequence comes from Periophthalmus modestus, assembly GCA_019594935.1. NCBI lineage: Eukaryota > Metazoa > Chordata > Actinopteri > Gobiiformes > Gobiidae > Periophthalmus > Periophthalmus modestus. The sequence continues at coordinate 11,719,826 of JAIEZT010000007.1, read as the reverse complement.
GTCCATATTCCCGCCCCTTCATGAATCTCTCCTCTCTAGGCCCACTCCCCTCCGAGGCATAATTAATTGGACGGACTGAATTTCACACACGAATTATTCACGAATCTATCGATCGATATTGAACACCCAGGGCCTTTCTCTTAACCTCGCTTGGTGTGTCGTGAAGCAAAGAATATTAATGTCATCAGGAAAGGGGTAAAGGGCCGGAGTTATATCGTTTTCATCGGAGCGGATTTAGAGAAATCACTCATTACAAAATTTAGAAGAAATCTGGATGACCCTTGAGTCTATAGAGTGAGCAAAATTGCTAGTAGTCAAGACTGAGCGTACTGCTGTTTTCATCAAAAATAAACATCAAAAATAATTATGGAAAATAAAACGCCTGAATGTGTTCAAGAATAAATATTGAATTTGCGTGTGGTAATGAGAGCTACAAGACGGAGGTCTTCTCTCAAAGTGAGTTAGTATTTCCATATAAAGCTACCTCCAGACATTACCAAGAGCGCTTGTGCAGCAGCGGGGTGCCCACTTCACAAAACACTCACCAAACCAGGATTTCAGCTCTTGTCCGGCTCCTCTTTGTGCATGACTTTATGTCCGTCTCTCAGCTCGGTGCCTACTGTAGCTCTAAAAGCTGCAATGATCGATTTTTTTTTCTTTTCTACGCCGGGCTTGGTTCAGTAATCAGGGCCCCCTTCCTCACAGATCGATTGATATTGATTACTAAATCCAGCGCCTGTAGCAAAGGCAGCGCACTATGGCGCCCCGTGCAGCCAGGCCACAGCCAGAGCGACACCTGTCGACAGAAAGAGCACAAAGCACACACAATGAGCCAAGCGGTCGATGAGGAGCAGAGCGTGACTGCACGCTGCAAAGATGGAGAAAAAAGAGGGCACAGGCTCGGCTGGATGTTAAACCTCATTCAGGGAGGCACTTACTTGTAATTACACTTTTATGCTTTTAATGGCTACAGACAATCTTGGAAACGACTTTATCTGTGACCACTTAAAACACAAGTGGCAGACCACACTGTAAATACACTCAGACATAAGTAAGTTAATTACATTTAGCTTATTATAGCAACATAATAAAAATATGTTTAAAAGATTCAAAAGACTGAAATAACGCTGCATGTGAAAACGATTGTATTAAAATATATGTCACAATATAAAATTAGGATGTCAAGTCACATGTACAGTGTTTTATTCCTTAACTAAGAGCACAACCTTTCTGTACAGAATACTTCATAAGGGAGAGCTGTGAAGCCATTTTTTCCACATCAAACAGACTGAAGCTTAGTGTGTTTAGGCCAGAGACTGTACAATCACCTTCCTGCTGAGAGACAAATCCCTTCTCACACAAGTACAGGCCAAACAAGAGGTGCACCTCCGCTCACTGTAGAAATATCAGCCCGACAATATGGATAAGCTACACCAAAAAAAAATCCATACACATAGCATTAGTAGAGTTTAGACAGCTTGATGATCCCAAAAAGTTTGGAAAATTAGAGAAGAAAATATGTGCATACAACAGATTTAAGATTTATAAAATAAATTTTGATCAGAAAATGTAATGTAATGTCTTGAACATACATACATGTTCATTTGACTGGATAGCGGAAACATGACAGGTCGATTTGTAAATAAATCAATTATGTGTATGGATCTGTTATGAGAGGGATCAAAATATCTAAAATATCTTTACATGTTCATTAAATATACACCAACATAGCAGTTAAGACTAAAATAAGTCTAGGGATATGGATTTTTCCTATGAAAAGACAATTTATAACAAAGTTAAGTACCTTTACTCTTTCACACTGCTACCAGTGTTCAGCTCAGCATAAACAGTTACTCTAATGTAAGTCATTATGACTTACTAATTAAAGCCACAGCCACGAGGCCAAAAAACATGCACCCTTACTGTGAGTGAGCTTACATCTCCACAACCTTGACTCTTATTTGGCCTAGAGGAGGACTTCCTGCTTGTTTCCATTCAAATGTTGATCCTTTGGCTATAATCTTCCACAGATATATAAATTATTTATCTTCATGGAGAATAATCCAAAGAATGGCTTAACTTTCTATTTCCAGGGAATCATGGGGGTACCACTTTGGGAAAGTAAAACTGTGAAAGATTATGGTTCAGTTTCACAATGTTTGCATATAGAGTGCAGAAGTATATATTCAAAGACTTTTGTAAGTGGCACATTAACATGTGTTGTTGCGTGATATGTGATATATATATATATATATATATATATATATATATATATATATATATATATATATATATATATATATATATATGTGTGTGTGTGTGTGTGTGTGTGTGTGTGTGTGTGTGTGTGTATATGTATATGTATGTATATATGTGTATATATATATATATATATATATATATATATATATATATATATATATATATATATATATATATATATATATATATATATATATATATATATATATATATATATATATATATATATTATATATATATGCAGTGTTGATGAAATATGAATATGATGGATGGGCCAGCGTGCAGGTTAGACATCTGTAGTAAACAGATTGGACTGCAATGGCTGATCAATGGGCTCTGTTCCACTGTAATTAGACACAGAGCGCCACTGCTTGGCTCCAGCCACTTCAGCAAAATTCGCCAGCGGCCCCCAGCACATGCACACATAACATGAAACCACAGGAGATGCAAAAAAATCTGTCCTTAAATGCATGAAGAAGCTTACATTCACAGAGCCATAGTGAGATGCTACTGAAGTCTGAAAGTATAACAGGCAATACGAGTGGCAGGCAGCAGGTAGAGGCCCCACGGGGACGGCATGGCTAAGTCTGCTCCTCTTTCCAATTTGCTGTGGCTTTATAGAGACAGTAGGGCGGCCGGGAGGGACACACAGGTTCGATTGGTCCCTCGGTGGGGGGACATGTGACTGCTGGGCCAGTGCCTTAGCCTTCCTCACTACTTCCTGCCTCATGGCGCCTTTTAGCCTGCACCTGTCTGCCTACATTCACCCGTCTCCTACAAGTGCTCTGCATTACAACACTTACCCACAATACAACATTCTATTAACTATTAATTTTGCTGTTCGCTGCCAACAACTCCAACACCCCCTCCCCATTGGCCCCCCTCCCCAACGTAAAGGCACACACTTGCTACAATATCTTTTGAAAATTGCCCAGTGTATGTGAAGGGGCTCATATGAGTGTGTGTGTTTGCGGGGGGAGTTGGGTTATAAATACCCTCTCAGAGCTCAATAGAGTGGGCTCCAGTGGGCTCTGTTTGAAGTAGCAGACTGCAGACCTGCTGGGGGGGGTAGGGGGGTGGTGGGGTGGTGGGGGGTTCTGACCTCAGTCCCTACAGAGAACCCCCCAATTCCTACAGCAAAGTCGGTCAATATTTTCTCTTTCTCCGTACGCTCTACCCCTCCCTCCTCTGCTTCTCAGCTCTTCTCTTTGGTTCTTGAACACATACACAAATGCACACACTTTGTCTAACTCCTCCACCTTTTTCTGTTCTTACAGCCCTCTTTTCTCTACAATAATTCTTCCCAGCCACGTCTGCCCCTCCTTTGCCTCTCAATTCCATACATATGTGCTCACAAAATGCTTACTTTTGTGCAACAGTCACTCAGTCCCCCATTGCGACTCAAACTGCATTAATATTGAATCAAACAGCAGTGTCTCCAGCTAGCAGGCAAGAGCCAGTCCCTCTCCCCCTTCACCCCATCCTTCTCCCTCACCGCAGGCTGGCTCCCTGTCTGCACTCTGCAGGATGGAAGGAATATTCCCACTGGGCAAGAGGCATGGATTAGCTTTAAATCAACTTTAATATGGCAATAGGGATGGAGCTATAGGATTTGTCGGTGTATAGTTGTAGAGTGTCTTTCCCTCCACATTGTATATTTGTTGTTTTGTAATGAAATATATTACTTTTGTATATTTACCTTGCTTTATGTGCTTTCTCCCCTTTGCCTCCCACTCTCATCCTTCTTCGTCCGACCGCCGCTGTCTGTACCAAGCCTGCAAGCGTAAAGAACAGGAACAACACAAGGACCGAAACACAGCACCTAAGAAGCAACGGCTGGTCTTCACCGACCTGCAGCGCCGCACACTCATTGCCATCTTCAAGGAGAACAAGCGCCCATCGAAGGAAATGCAGATCACCATCTCCCAGCAGCTCGGCCTGGAGCTCAGCACAGTCAGCAACTTCTTCATGAATGCACGCCGCCGTTGCGTGGACCGTTGGCATGACGATCATGGAACCAGCCCGGGACAGCCAGGCACATCGGCCACCACCTTCTCCAAAGCCTGAGAGATGGAGAGGGCCTTCAGAGGGTCAGGAGCTGGGCTGGGACAGCAGTCATGGGGAATTGGCTGTGAACCATGTCTGTGAAAACTCCACCAGGTCCTGACTCTTTGAATGTGTCCTCTTCCGGGAAATCCTTCGTGCCATGCAATCATCTTTTCTGTCAGTCAAAAAAGTCAAGCTCTCACCTGAAAAAAGCATAATCTAAAAGGTGAATTGAGAAGTCAGGTCCACTGCATTACTCACACAAGGACAATCATTGATTCTGTCTCTTTTATAATGAGAATCGTTTTGGGCAGTTTTGTTCCTGATTAAGGAGAGTTACCAAAGATTTTTTTTGTTGAATAGTACATCATATTAATGCTGGCCTCCCTCACCACCTACGTAGCCACTCAATCTGCATTTAGTCCCAACACACCTCTTTGTGTCTGCCTCTTTTACTCTTTCACATCCCACAGAAGCAACAAGGGCAAAAGAATGGCAATAAATCTGACACAACAGCACATAGCCTTATTACCACACTCCGTCCTGCACACATAAGGCCGTAAGGACAACAACAGTCTTTCAGATTCTCTGCCCGATCACCCCCTCCTCATGTAGTCTCCTTCATTCCTCAGCAAAGGTATTCCCTGATGGCCAGCCATTTCAGAGAGCAGCTCAGCCTGATCATACAGCAAACTAATGAATTGAAAAATGAATCGATGCAGACAGAGTGAGCGGGGCCTTGACCCTGCTGAAGGTTAAACTCCAGACGCTCAGCAGAAGATACTCAGGTCTTCCTGGTCCTGGTCTATATTTTTGCACAGATGTTGAGGGCCTATAGGGAGGCGTATCAATGTTACTAAAGTCAAAAGTGTGTCTGTGCACCCAACAAAAGCGGAGAGGTGGCCCAAAACTCTGGACATGCTCTTTACTCTGCTCAGAGCCTTCCTCTGATCAATACCTGAAGCCCAACTACAATGATCAGGCATTCAGCCCAACTACATTAAAGCTGCTAGAAAAGCTACGTGTACAAGGAGCACATAGAAACCAGTGGACACAGGGACAAAAAGGCCTCACTACAGGAACAGTTTCAGCACATCACCTCACAGGTCATGTATGCGCCAACAGACCAACAGTGCCCCCTGCTGCCAACGACACATACTTGTATACAGCTGAGGAAAGGATCGAGAAAGAGGGAGGGAAAAAGTCACTAGATGCTGAGCAGAAGTCATGGCACAACACTTTCTGGCCCTCACAGCTCTTTGAAGGTGGATCAATAGCTAACCATTATCCTATTGTTGTTCCTCATACAGCCAGTGCTGGTGCAACCAGAGGAGGGGGATGGTTAAACTTAAAAATAGAAAAGGCATTGGTCATTTAGCAAATTTACTATATTCACCAAACATGACCCAGATCACACAGACCCACAGAGGGATCAGCGCAGAGTAAAATGTAACAGGAAGGCTCACTGAGGTTGCATTGAGTTTGCATGTATTTAGTTTTTGTGTAAATCACCATTCATACTTTCTAAAATAACCTCAACAAACGGCATTAAACTAAATCTCCTGATTTCTCTTAAATAGAGGTTAGTAGCTAACCCTAACCAAACCACCAGTCTACATGTTGCTACATGCTACAATAATTAGTGCCAATGTTTACTGCCTTAATGCAAATCAGAGAAAGTGGTACTAGGTTCACACACAGCTACAGGGCGACCCAATGATGACAGGCAGTGTGTGCCATAGCAACCAACAATCAGCTTTTAAAGGAAAAGTATACTTTTTTAGTAAAAATGAAAAACAAATTCAATTTTAAGGCATACAATAACCAAACCTCAAATAGAGACGCCACAATTTAAAATGTCTCCAATGCATTTGTGGACACATTTTGATGAAGCAAAATCATTCTATCTTTGGTTCTCTACCTCTTCTGTCCCCTATTGCTCCTCTCTTCTCTCTCTTTCTCTCTATACTGATGCGGGTATTTAACTAGTACCATAGACACAAAAGTTTCTATTTCTCGTTACTATTGTGCTCTGTTGTGCAAAAAGTAAGGCACCTTGTTGATAAATCAAAACAAAAAGGAAAGACTTTTTAAAAGAAAAAAAAGAAGGATGCAAGGACTGAGGCCACTGAAGGACATTTTGTTTGTTTTTTTGCATTATGTTGATAAAGACTTGAAGGAGACATTTACTACATGAACGTAAAAATAAAAAACAGGGAGTTGCTGAAGAAGAGAATAAATGATGGACTTTTCTCTCTTGGCTTTTCATGGACTGTGCTGAGCCCCACGAATGGGGTCAAACAGAGGGGGACAAAACATGACCTCCAAATGTCTTGGCTGATTCAGTGTATCATGGAGGGTGGGGTGAGGGCATCTCTTGGGACTCAATAGTTATCTATACGGTCTTAAGATGCAACTGTAGCATTTTCAACAATGTAGTCAGATTAGCAGTGCAGATTAGATAAGGTGGTCATTATAGATGAGTTATTGAGGGCAGGGACTAAATTCATGTTGCTGTGAGCAATGAATGAAAGTCGCCCAAAGGATGCGCTAACATTGATTTGTGGTATACAGTTCATATGTACGTAAATAGCTAGATTCAGCGCTAGGCATTAGGCTGACAATATGACATTTGTTTGTAGTGAGAACCAATGTGGCTACCTCACTAAGCTGAGTGGTTTGTGAAACCGCCACTAATACCAAAGATACTGCAGCCTACCGGTCCCAAACTGCCTAGGGGGACACAAGCCAAAAAAGGACCCCCTTTGTCCAATAATGTTGACATGCACACATACACATACACATTTACTATTACATGAAGAACAGTGCAGTCAGACTGCATTGTGCCACATGGAGGAGGTGGCTGCCATGCAGATAGAGTTGAGTGCCTTTTCCCTTCAACCACGGGTGGGACTGCACTGGACACACACACACAAACACACACACACCGCACACTCTTTTTCAAACACATACAGACAATGTAACCATAATTGGATGGACAGAAAGGGGGGCTAAGAGAGGGACACAGTGTGGGGCTGTGTCAGCATTTTCACCCATATTGACTTTCCATCTTGATACACTAGAATACAAGCACTTTATCATGTAGAAAGTCTATAAAACATTTTCTATACACTATTTATTTGAAACTAAATTATATGTTTCTCCTTAATCTGTCAGGCTTTTTGCTTTTGCTTTTCTACTGTTTCAGTCTTTGTGTTTTGCTTTGGTTTCTTTTGCTCTCTGCCCGATGTGCTTACACCCACGGCCGCTTTACCTCTCTCACATAAGAGATATTTTTGTGTACCAGTGAAGGGGCAGGTAAAAAGGCAGAGGCTCTAAGCACTCACAGAGCTATAGTTGTATTGGTACCATATTACATGTTATTCTCTCTATGGCGTGCAAGCACAGAGGCTGCACTAGTAAGGTGTGGAAGACTCACTGACAGTTTAGACACAAAACTCTCCTCCCTTCACCTGTCCAGTCGACCTCTCCCCCTGGCTAGTGCTAAGACTCGGTAGGCGTGTGTTGACAATTAATTCTGAAATACCTCAAAACCTTTCATGTAAACTTTATGTAATTTAATCTGAAAATAATACTGCTAATGATAACAATGATTATGAAACTATGATACTATGATAGTTAGTTTTGGAACTTGTGACTTGAAGCTTTATACTGTTAAATTCCTTTTATTGGTTTGCTCATTTTTCTTGTACGTTCTGTTTGTTTTGCTACGGCATGTACTTACTGTTTTCATAAAGGAAAAGACATTGTGAATGTTTCTGTGGGAAAAAGAAAAGACAGAAAACAAGGCAGGAACAGAAAGTCAAGTGAGAGAGCTACTCACATATTGTTTGTGTCAGGTCCAGAGCTCTTTCAAAGGCTGGTACATTCAGAAAAAATAGAAATGTATTTAGCTTCGGTTGAATTCAGAACCAAAAATCCATTTATAAGCCAAAGGATGAAACACATTTACTTTATTGTTAGCTTTCTTCTGCCCTTAAGTTGTCTTTTCTCTTTAAAACAATTACACGGTTACTTTTGAAGGTTCCTGGGTGTGTTCAAGTGCTCCTGATGTTCTTAGATAAGCACCTTTTATTGAAAAAAGGTGCGTTTTTTTGTTTTTTTTTCTTTTGTGCATGGATATTGTATAACTGTATAGAAACCAACAGGAATGACCTGTGACTTTGTGGGATGAAGAGGAGGAAAGAAAGATTTGGGAGAGGGTAGAGTCAAGTCGGGGAATATTTTGGTTAACTGGAAAAAGGGTGGGAAGATTTGGGAAGGGTCCTTGTTTTTAGAAATTTCCGTCACTGTTGGATTCACTGGTTGTGTGCATGTGTTGTTGCAACCCTTCCCCTTTCCCCATGTTTTTTTGATGTATATAAATTCCAACAGTAGGGGGCAGTGTGCGCTGGGGGAAGTCAAACTCCTCTTCTCCTAATCAATAGCATTCAATCTTCATTCCTCAGCTTGTGGTCCACACTCGGGTCCTGAAATGTGTGTCTTGCTTTTCCAAAGACAGGCTGTTCACTTGGAGTTAATCAGAGGGACACACACAGGTCTGAGCAGCCTTGTTATTCTTGTATGTCTGTCAACATGGGTTTCTTCAATTTGTGTATGTGTGCCCATTTGTACCTATGTGGAAACAAAGTTCGATTTGTTATGTTCCTTTATCATGGGTTGCAATATTTGTCATGCAAAATTTGAAAACCATTTCTTATGGACTGATTAACATTGATCAACCAAGCAACTTCAGTGCCATGTGGCACCTGTTCATCCGACACGAAATGTGGTCAGCATTTACTGTCAAACAGCATCTGTGCGTTTCATTTTCTTGTGGGATGGAAGGTTAGCCAATGGGGCTGTTGCAGACACCCCCAGTCACACTGTGCTCTCCCTCTTCTGTTACCTGTTAATCAATCAGAACCAAGTGTCTTTGTGATGGTAGAAGACAATCAGTTTCAAAACAAGAGAAAAGGTAGAGAGAGGGCAGGCCAGTGTGGAGGAGTAAACAGGGGACAATACAAAGGAAAAGAGGTTCTCTGGTTCACCTTGTGCTGTAGTGCCTGACCAACAACTCCACTTTATATACACTTATACCATTAATAATTTGACATGAACAACCATAGACAATTTACTACAGACTCATAAGATTCACCCATAATAACCTAATTATTCCTTCTCACCATTCAGCACCCTGCCACAGTGTAGCGCAGGGTATAAGTACAAAAATGGTGGAAAGAGCATAATTACCCATCATTCTCTATTTCCTGTTGATCTATCGATGATGTAGCCAACTGCGAGGAATGAAAAAATGGCTCCGGTTGGTGGCTTTTGCACAGAGAACTATGCAAACACCAGACCCTCCCAATCTTAATCGTTGCTGCTGGGTCTGAGTGTACAACCCTCACCGCCCCTATCAATACATCTGAATATCTTATTAGTTCCAGTATAAATTCATCTGTTTTCTGATCACATTCCAGTCACCGGTGACAAAGCAGTGACTGTGATAAGAAGCGCACTACAGCACACTACATTTTATAAGACCACTGATGTTGTACAGATTTACATAAATGCCCCAAACTGCCACGAACATCAAAATGGACTCCATGTTGATGTTTTGCAAGCTAATCCTTCCCGCTTATTGCTGTATTATTTTTTACTACAATGTTTGACTGTCTTTGTTCCCAGCGCCAAGGAAGGGCCACAATCAATGCAAAGACACTTACATTGTATATACTAAGTTTACAAAGTCGTCTGGAGATGGTGGCTTATATTGCACTTGGACAGACACACAGACACACAGAAACACAGGCACATGCTGCTTAGTGTGAGCCTGGATTTTTGAAAGTGTTGTTGCTGAAACCAAAGATGAAATCAGAGGTATGACAATCTGGCTACCAAACCTAGAAGACAATTTTTCAGCTCTCTGGGCTGCTCTACGGGTCCTGTGATTTTTACTGGCCATGTGGACATTCCACCTATTGCACTTAGAATACATCATCATGTCAAATCCACTCTCACAATCATACAGACAAGATACACCCACTTGGTCAGAAGCCTCTTTTCCCTCCTCCCACTGCAGAAGCCGGAGAGCCTGTGGAGGACTTTTAGTTTTACTCTAGTTGAGACTTTTGAGAAGGAAAAAAATCTGAGTAATAACTGTTACAGAAAAATAAAATCTTAAAAGGAAAATATGGGTAAATTGCGTGTTTTGAAATAAATTAACAAATAAAACAACCGCAAAACTATGCTGTTTTGTTGTTTTATTATGTGGCTTTTAGTCCAGTTTTCTACGACAGCTCTGAGATGCACATTGGATCTGAAGGCAGAAAAACATTACAAATAACAGACTTATTTTAAAAGAGAAAAATAATGCTTTAGTAAAAAAATATTGAAAAGGCACATATAAAGTGAGTTATAAATGTTTGAAAAAGGTCTTATGGTCACTTTTTATTCAAAGTAATTAAGTAATTCTCTGCTTCTACAATTCTTAAATCAACTAGCGTTAGAATAATCATTTGCATGTAATATAAAAATAAGGCAGAGCAGGCAATATGACACTCCCATTGTCTGTAAAATCAAGTTTGGCTCCATTTCAATTTCCCACATTTGGCAACAATGTAGTGCTTCACAGAAAAGAATAGGCGTCAGAGGTTGTGCTGGGTTTGGTTGCAGTCATCTTCTGGTCCATTGGTGGCACTGTGCTGGGAAAACTCCCCCTAGGGGTAACAGTGAATCCATTGGCTGTCATGGTTCTACGCCGAATGAATGACGAACGCCGAAGAGATCCCTGCGACGCCAACTGCGACCTCAGCTCCACGGCCTTGGGAGAGACACTATGCACCTACACCCAGGAGAGGGATAGCGGTTGCTTGGAAGCTTTAAGTAAGACTGAATACATTTTCGAAGGCCATAAAATCCAAATACTTACACACAATGCTATGTATTTATCATGTATTTTTATTTACAAAAGGTTAGATATTGTTTGATTTAGTGGTTGGTTGTGTAGTTTAGTGTTTTTGTTTTTTTTAATCTAAGTAACATTTTACAGTATAGCTAAAAGGTCTATATCAGTAATTGAGATCAGTTAGTATATCCATACAATTAAATATGAAAAAGTAGGGTTTTTTTTTTTACTTTTTTTTTTTTTTTAATAAATCTTCACTATGAATCCTGAACATAATAGAATTCATGTTTAAAATTTAATTAACTTACACATTTTAAAGGAGAATAAAGGGTGAACGTAGCCAGAACACTTAATGGTATTTAATGCTGTTTACTGCTCTTACCTTGTGTTTGTCGTTGCCTTTGCGAATGACATTGAAAGCATGGATTGTGACCGAGGGCAAAACAGCTGTCCAGGCAGTAAGCAGCGCTGTGAGCCACACCACTGGATCAATGAAGGCCTTATCAGCTGCTCCTGTAGAGGCACATTCACACACGCAATGATGACAGCTCCTCCATTGGAACAAATACTAAATCAACATCATCTCAGAACTGTTGTCTATGTGAGAGCGATAAGAGAGTGACAGTGATCTAATGTGGCAACTAGAAGAATTCGTCAAAAATGATTCTTTACAAATCTACAGATTAGTATATGTTATAAGATATATTTAATCATACCAATGAAGTAGTAGTCTTTTTGTGCTCTCTTAAACAGTCGTTCACTGTGGGTGATTTTGGTGCAGAGGAAGTACATAACCAGGGACACACACACAGAGGCAATGTTAAACTTGGTCCAGTGTTTAGTCTGAAGACAGATCTGCAGCAAGAGAAAACGTGCTATTAGAAAGCTGCATATTAATGGGAATTTTTACGTACAATGGAATATCTTATATATGACTGAAACAAAATAAGCAGAACTAAAAAAATGAACTGCATTTTGTTATATAGTAAAAGGTATTATATGACGTGATACAGTAACCTTTTCCTTAAGATATTGTTTTTCAATGCATTTCTAAAAATCTGGGACAATGGGACAATGTTCAGAAACACACACTTCCCTATTATATCGTATATATCTTGACAGCCAGTTTCCATAATAACATAATTAATCTACAATGAAGCAAGTATAATAAAAGTATAATTATTAACATGCACAATGCTTCAACGTGTAAATATATCGTATGTATGTATATTTGTTAAAATATAAACAATATGATTAAGTTGATAAAAGATTAATTAAAGATGACTTTTATACACTTTAATCGTACCCTTTTTCATTCATTTACACATAAGTAAAACAAACAAACTTGCATGTATCTTAATCTATTCCATAAGATGCTCTCACATTTAGGATTATGTTAATGAGTGTAATATGGATGTGTGACTGCCGCGTCTCATTCTGACCTCTATGGTGGCTGCAAATGTCGCTGCCATAGCAACGGTGACAGACATAGTTTGGAAGTCGAACGGTGTGTTGAAGAAGACGCCACACGGGATGAAGAAGAGAATGAGTGATGAGAAGACAGCATACAGCAGGCTTATCAACATCATAACAGGGCTGGACAATTCATTTTTCTGTCCAGACATGTACAGTTCTGGATATTTCAAACTGCTCTCTACATTTGCATCCTTAAGAGACACAAAAAGATAAAAATACACAGTCAAAATCAAATATCATATTTTTATAACAAAATATGAGAATCAAAACATATATCTCACCTTTTCAAAAAAAGCTACACACAGAATTGGATTAGATGTGTAGAAAACTGTGTAAAATGCAATGAACCAAGTCTCATACAAAGACTAAAAAAGAGAAAAATAAACACAATATGACAATTAGTCTTAAAAGTACAATATTTTATGACATTTGACAATGTAGAGGAGAGCAATATATTGATTATTAGAAACTGTTAAATGCACTTTAAAGATATAATAAAAAAATAAATAAATAAATAAATAAATAAATAAATAAATAATATAAATTACAGTGATACAGAAATTACATTTTTGTACTTCTGTGTTTAATTGTACAGTCCTCAAGATATTTACTGTAATTGTGAGAATACTAAAAAAAGATATCAAGGTATATATTTTTCTCTGTGTCTCCCCTATGCCAAGGTCATACCTGAGCACTGAACCCATTAAACAGGCCAAACCATATGTGAACAAGGGCAAAGCTGCACGTCTTAAACAGGAAGTATCGCAGGAAGACTGAGATCCGAAGATAAGACCAATGTCCATGGACCAACAGCAGCCTCTGCAGAAATCTGAACTGGCACAGGGAGAAGTCTGCATTCTGCACAGCCTGGCCCCCCTCCACCCCGACCAGTCCCACACCAACATGAGCCGCTGAATTTGTAACACAACATTTGAGTCAAGGATGAAAAGTTAAAAAGGAAGGAAGTAGGAAACAACTTAAATCCAACTTACTTTTAATCATGTTTACATCATTGGCGCCATCCCCAATGGACAAAGTGATGGACTTTGTGTGTTTCCGCACTAGTTTAACTATGTCTGCCTTCTGTCCTGGTGTCACACGGCAGCAGAGAACAGACTGGCACTGCGTCGCCAGTTTCATCAAAGCAGCCCCCCACTCAGGTTTCTGTGCAAACTCTGCCTGGACAACACATTAAAATGCCATTGCAAGGATTCTTAAAGGTGCACTATGTAACATTAGTTTTAATTGCAAAAAATACCTTGAAAAACATACAGACTTACTGTGAGAGGGGTCGCCTCTCCACAGATCTGACTAACTTAGTCTGATAGTGTCACCTGCTTATCACCATGGAGATGAAGATGAATAAGTTTAATGCCATACTGTGGAACATTTTTTTGAAAAAGCAATGACATCTCCATGGGGACGGACAGGTGGCAGACTCTTCACCAGAAGTATTACTTATTGCACCATTAAGTAACCAATATTCAGAAATGGGCAGTAACAGTAGACACAAATATTATAGAGACTAAAGTTTACCAGCTCGGGTCCAGTGAGCACCACAGCAGTTTTTGTTCCAGCCATCTCTTTGTCTACAGCCCACAGCTCTGTCTGTCTGGCCTTGCTGAAGGAAACCTGTGGGTCTGGGGACTGCAGGATCTGTCTGCAGGAGCAAATACCAAAGATCAAGGAGAATCTTGTGTGTGTGCATTACTGCAAGTCTCTGTGTAGTTTTCACTGCAAACCTCAGTTCATGCCATTCCAGTAATCTTGTATCAGCATCCAGTAACTTACAAGCATATCCAATATTTACTGCAGTTTCTACATACAATAGAACAGCAATTTTAGTAAGCTGAAGACATTTAAAATGCATCTCAATATTTGGTAAAAAATACAACAAATAAAATAAAGCACCTTTTTTGTCCCCAGTCAGGACCCATACTTTAAGTCCGGCCTGTTGAAGCAAAGCAATGGTCTCTGGAACACCCTCCTGAAGCCGGTCTTCAATGGCGGTTAACCCCAGGAGCTTTAAAGAATGAATAAGAATATTTAATGATAAATGGATTTAAGTAATTTATTTGAAATAATGAACAACAGATTCACCAGCAAGTCTCTTTCCATTTCATCATACAGTTGTTCAAGGAAGACCTCGCGCTCAGACAGGATCATTTCAGATGCCTGGGACAGACTTTTACTCCACTTTTCCCATACCTCTTCAGAAACCGACCGAACTGCTACACATAACGTCCTTAAACAGGACTCTGCAAATGCCTGTTATAAAACAAAAATAAAAAGGTAAATAAATGTAAAGGCTGTTTCAAAAAAGAGGAAACATTGAGATAAAGGATTATTTTACTTCTGATAGGCTTGCCCTGAGGAGAAGGATATTTTGTTGAAAGTTAATAATTGAAACAGAATCTCACCATTTATGTGCAAGTCTTTGATTATTGAAATGCAAGAGGAGTATTTTATGAATCACTTTTGTACCTTGAGGGCAATCTATCAATCTATCTAACGTACCTGAGTACATTTCTGACCCAATAGCCTATGTAAAATATAATTTTACAGGTGTTCTCTAGTATGGGTTCAAGATCGAAGAGATTGAGTGTTCTTTTAAAAGTAAGCTCAGTGAGTGTACTGTGGAAAAAAATACTCAAAACTTAAGTTTACCTCCAGGGCTATTTCAGTCCGTTCCTGGTGTGGACAGTCCTTCTGCAATCTCTCCAGGATCACTATGTCTGCTCCCTTGCTGTAAAGCTTTAACCCACCCTCTGGCTCCCGCACTGCAGAAAGAAAAAAGTTATATGAGTGAAAAGATGGAATTGTGTACTTTTAGGAAAAGTTATATTCTGAGCCATATTTTTAATGTCTGCTTACCAAGCACAGACATGCGTCTTCTCTTGCTGGTAAAGTCCAGCAGTGCCAACAGCTGATACTGCCGGTGCACACCGAGCTCCGAGATAATGATGAAGTCTCTAGTCCTGGAAATAAAGGCCCAACCTAACTCCCGGGCTGCCCCAACAAGAGCTTCTTCATCTGGGGAAGCAGCTTGGTACACAGGGGCTCCTGGAGGCATGACAGTATTCACAGGAGGGAAAATGTAGTTTGTGTAACTGTATTTAGCTCTCAGGGCTCACCATTCTTGTATTGAGCCATGACAGTGTGGCATAATGACAGTGCTCTGAGGAACTCTCTGCTGAAGCCACACTGCTGTCCTCTCAGTCTCTGCACAAGTTCTGGAGCGAACATGAAGAGCCCCCCACACGAGTACGAGTTCCAGCTCAAGTCCATGGGCTGGACAATCATAAGAGTCACATTACTGTTAATCTAAACATATAGATATAATAGACACACTTTCATTTTAAAATAGACACAAATCAAATTAGTACCTCTGTATCTTCAGCGCTAACAGACACATCCCCTGGAAAAAAGCACAGTAATATATTTATTATAATACCCTATGGCTTACAAAGGTTATTGCTATTGTTAAATATTAATAGGCTACTGAATTTCATGTTAAGCAAGTCTTCTCTCCTGAGATGTGATCTTTGCTTGTGTTTTTTGAGGTCACTTCCCAAGAGGACTGTTCCACTGTACTGTGCTTAGAAAGCACTGCTCATTCAAATGCTTCTTACATAAATAATTAAGACAGAACTGCCGTGATTCTCGTCTGTGTTCTTATGAAATTCTATAAATTCACACCAGTAGATATAGTGTTACAGTGCACCATTAATGAGATTTCTTCATTTGTTTCTTCATTTGTTATTAAGCAGACTAAGTTCATTACATACACTGTCACAAGCTAAACAAAATAACTGTCTAGAGATGACAGGCATATTACGTCCACTACGACTAATACGCAGATAAATATAACAGGAGAAGTTACATGTTATACATGGTACATGATACAGTAAAGACCGATCGGGGCAGCTTTTATCTGCAGTGCAAACATAACCTAATACATTATTTTTAGCAATTCTGCACTACTTAAATTTCTAATTACCATAGACCTCGCCGGCGATGCAGCACTGTCTGAAGAGCAGAAGGTTCTGGGTCAGGGTTCCTGTTTTGTCACTCAGGAGGTACTCCACTTGACCAAGCTCCTCATTCAGAGACGTATTCCTCGCTTCAGCACATTTGTCTAATTTTTCCCAATACATGTTAAGGTCCCATCGAATAAAAAGGCTATGGACTGTGTGAATCATCTCAAACCTATGAAGACACAAACATTGCATCATGTCATATATTGTCGTGGCTAAAAATTATTTTATTTAAATTAAAACTGAGAGCACAAACGTAATATAGAGAGCGATGGGCATGGCAGGACTGAGGAGAATAATGTAGCTCCAATACACAAGGAATCCTGTGTATGCAGGATTCCCACCAACCACCAGGGGGGCAAGCACTTCTGTTTGCTCCATCACCTGACTCGCAAACACTCCACCACCAATGGACAGCAACAGCGCAGCCATAAGTACAGTTAGTACAATCTGGAGAATATAGATTGTAGATATTGTTTATAGTGTAAGGAAAACTTCACACCAGCACATTCACTTACCCCAATGACAGCTTTATTTAACACTTTTTCAGTACGAGTCTTCTTCACCCGTAGTTTTCCACAGTTCCTCAGGATCTTGGTGTCAGAGCCTGGTACAAAAAAACTTTTACAGAAAATTGAGTGGGGAGCTCCCCAAGGGTGACAGTTCAAGCCCTAGTCCTAGCACATAGCTGTCCATGTTTCCTTGAGCATAGAGACAACTCCTTCCAGCTCTGAGGGCATTTGACCCTGCTGTACTTAGGTCAGGGGAAGACTGAATTTCCCTTATAGAGATCCATACAAATTTTAAAACTTTGAACTAAATACGTTTCCCAACAACACATTCATGGTCTGGTGTAGGCTGAAAGTGCATGAACACGTGACAAAACCCAGTATGTGTCAAATGGGCTACCCATGGACAGTTCTTCAACAACAGCAGAGATGTGGGCCCTGATTATGCTTTATTCAAAGCAGGTTATGGGAAGTGAGATGAGGGTTAGTGTTATCAGACTGAACTGAGGTCACATCAATAGACAGTCACTGATGAATGTTATAAAACCCATCTCTGGAAGAATTTGATGTATTGATTCTCTTTACTAGAACGGAAAGTGCCATAGCAGTGAGATCCATGACACCCCTGGCTGGACCTGTTATATCCGATCAATGATCACTTAAAGACAGGAGGGGCTGTAATCCACCATACGTTACACTTGTATTTAGGACAGTCGTCAGAGTTAAGTACTCTTCATAATTAACAGTATAATGTATTCTGAAAACTACAATATGTTACTCATACCAGGCCACCTCTGAACAAGGTGAAATCAGGACAGGTGACCTAGAAACAAAAGATTTTTGTAGGAATTTTATCTCAGGTCTCACACACTATACAGCATGGTGTTTAACTGACGTTAGAGAACATTTCTACATTTTAAATTATCATCAAGAAAATTAAGAGAAAAACGTTTTTTAAACAAATATGTTTCATTACCAGTGTATATCACAACGCCATAGGCACACTCCGTGTTGCGTAGGACAGTGCCCCTCAGAAGTATATGATCACTGTCCAGAAGAATGCGCTGTCCTCTCCAATGCAGCTGCCCTCTGAAAGTGTACAACCGATTATTGGGCTCTTCACAGAGCACTGCTCCTGAAAAAAGTAATAACACCCTTATAATGGTTATTAGTATTATTTTAAAGTTTATTCAGTTTTTTTAAAATTACCATCAAAAGCAGAGAGGCTCTCCTCTGAGGGTTTACTGGTCAGCTCATTGTGTGTTGCACCTGGGGCCTGTTTGTATTTGAGGTTGGTCTCACTACACATAAAATACATATTTATATTCATACAAGTCTGTATGTTTGTGGACAATTAGACATTTGAATTTTACCCATCTATATCTGCAGTCTCTACATAACTGAGACTGTGAGGCTCTGAGCTACACAATAAAAGAAGGTCTGCCTGTGAAGACACAAACAAAATAAACAAAATTAAACAAAAGTTTATAAAAATAGAAATTACATATAACATATTTGCAGGTTTTATCTGTAAGAAGCTTACAGTTTGAAACTTACAGGAATGACTTGGTCTTTATGAATGCGAATAATATCTCCCACACATATGTCCTGCCACTGCAGTGTTTCAAACCTTGATTTAGAAGGCAAATGAGCACACATGAAAGCAGTCAGAAAAAAATATATATATATATAATATAAATACACTCTAGCTCTTTGCCAAAAAGCTCATTGTTGTGTCCTGCACTAGTAGCGGGCAAAGGGAGTGTCTGGGGATTCACTTATCCACACTTCATTAGGGCTTCATTAGACAACTGCTCTAAAATGGGGATGTGAGGAGAGCTTAGGGACAGCACTCGGCAGCCTTTGTCCTCACCTCTGAGAAATGAGTATGTCACAGGGTCGAGAGTTGATGGCAGAGTCACTCCGTCTCCTTGTCTGGAAAAATGACAATAAGAAACCAGCAAGTAAATGTAGGTTTGCGCACAGGGCTGCACGATAAGAGGAGAGGAAGAGGCTGATGGACAGGTATATGTAAGACAGGCAGAGAAGATGGCCGTGAAAGGTTGAACAGGAGAAAAGAGACGCCATTACGAAGCTCCACAGTGACACCAGCTGGGAGATTTACACCCTCCACTAAATGATTAGTCAATAGGAAAGGGTCAAGCAAGCGTTTCACCCAGAGCTGTTAACGACCGTAACTCAGCGATGCACTTAACCAGAGAATTCTCCATGCAAAACATCCCACATGCATTTAAAAGGAAAAGCTTTAATGATAGCAGAGAAAATTAATGCTACTGGGATGACTGGTTTTGTCAATGAGCAGAGGACAAGGAGTCAATAAGGACAATGAAGGAGAAAAGAGTGAAGACATGCATAAGTGCTAGCCACGTATATGGATGCACGCAGCCACCTATATATTTGCCTATTGGCTCATTTAAACATTATGCCGATAGGGTTGGTGTGGAGGAAACACTGGTCCTACCATATCATTGGCAAGGTCTTTTATGGCTCTCACAGACAGCACAGACACCAATGGGATGAAGCTGATGTACCAGGGCACAGAGGAGATGGCAGGAACACACTACAGTCACACATGGAAATATGGAAATCAGAAAGTTTGTGGTCTCCTAAACCAGTCTCATTACACATTGTTTGCATGTGTCTCTCTCTCTGTAGCTATAAACAAACAAAAACACATCCATCACATACGCCAGACACAGAGCACAAGGGGAAACAAAATCATGTTGATCTATCTTCAGATCTAGTGCCTTTCCTTTTTAAATATTTAAAATAAGACTGAATGCTTTTATTTTAGACCATTTTTGTTTTTGTTTTTGCATTGGTTATGTCTCAGTGATTGATGTACTGTATAAGCAAATAAAACATTAAATGGACCTTTACTCCTATGAACAAAGGGCCAGACTTTTTTCCTCCCACAATGAGTTTAAGTGATATGACACTTTGTGATTGAAAATTAATATATTAAAACTAACACTGAGCATCGGTAAAGTGTATTTTGTCATTATACACAGTGTGTATTATACAGCAAAACTGGATAGATCAGATCAGAGTGTTGAGTGAAACTGAGCCATTGTGACATTTTTTTAATTAATTTTTATTAAGTTGACAAAATATTTTTATGTTTTAATCATCATTAGCAAATTTTTTATTTATTTTATGTTTGTTTTTACAGCCAATCCTCTGACAGTAAAAGCATGTGGCTTGGAGCAGAGCTTAGACTTAGAGGATCAAATTTTTTTTTTTTTTTGTTAAATGGCAGTTTATATTGTTTATGTTCAGGAAGTAAATATTGAAATTCATTTTTATTTGCTTAATAAAAAAATAAAAAAATATTGAAATGAAAATCGTGACCCATCAGAATGAGGAATATTGCCCAGACCTGTATTCTAATTGTTTAAAAGATGAAAACAACAAAGAGCGATAAGAGTCTGACCTGCAACACCACCATGAGGAGGAAGTAGAGGTTGGCCACTCTCTGGAACTGCTCAAACAGTGTCAGAGGCAAGAAAGTCAGGAGGGTATACTTGTAGCTGCGGGTCACGTTGTCCTGGTAACCCAGAAAGACACATCCAGACAATCAGTAGTTCAACATTAACCTGTGTCTTACCTGGGACAGCATGGCGTGAGGTGTCGAGTTTCAGGCGTGAAAAAAAGTAGGACATACTCACAGCGTAACGCCCCCATCTGAAGCACAAAAAAGACTTCTTCTGCTTCTGTCTGTGGAAGTGACGGTTGTTTGCTTTCACGTCCCATGTGAGGCCTAAGAGAAATGAGGTTTAACTGTGACCATTGCAAAAAAATATGATAGTTTTAGTATAGTTATGTTCTGTGTGAGAAAAAACAATGACTGCTGTGAATAAATAAAAAAAAATATTTAAAAATATATATATTAAAAATCTACTATATTTATTTAGCGCTTTGAGAGGCTTTGATAACGCAAGTGTAAGGCATTATTATTATTATCATCATATTTGTCTCATATAACTGTTGCTGTATTAAATAGCCAAACCTGTCTCACCCTCCATGAGGCTCTGAAACACGGATGCCACCAAAGCAGATCTGCGGAAGTATGGCCAGATAAATGCCAACTGATGAGTTCAATAGAAGTATCCCCTAGTGGAAAACATGTAACTCATTACACCGGGTTACCATGGCTACCCTCAGAGCAAAACCACAATAGAGAAAGCATACAGAGACACCAAAAGAGCCTATATGAAATATATCTGAATAAGACATGTTCATACAGCCAATACATTTTGTTTTATCACAATAATAATGAAAGAGCTCCCTGATATTGTTTTTTTTCCTGCTAAAGAATAAAATAAGGTAAATAACACATCAAATTAAATAATGTATAGAGGCTATTTCCTGTGATTTCAATGTTACTTTAGGGCAAAAATTTTAAAAAACACAAAGGAAATAAGCAGTGCCAGCAATTAAGGATATACTTCCACGGTTTAACACATTTGCAGGAGCACAGAACTATATTGCAATGATGTGATGTGCTTACCTGTAATTACGACTACATCTTGATGACATTAATTGCGCATAAGGCTGACAGCACTAGAGGTTTACCTGGGTGTTTACATAAGTTCATTCTCAGCAGCAGCTTCACCCATGCTTCTTTCCTGGGTTAACATGCTCCAGACCACGCCTTTCCCCAAACTCCCAGGTGGAGGCTCCTGTGTCATGAATCACTGAGAAGAAAGAGGCATGAGGGAGAGGTCTGTGTGTGGGGACTGCACTTTTTAATAAAACTAAAAAACAAGGCAACACATATTATCTTTAGTGGTGTTTAAGAGACAAGAATATCAATTTATATGTAATAATAAGGAAAAAGAATAAACACGAACAATGTATTTAGGTTTATTTCAACCTTCGTTCAGTGGTCTTCAGTGGTTCTTTTGAATCTAATGCCACCTGCTGGACGTAGGCACTTACTACAATTCCACTTACAACAAAGGTCAAAGGGGGGTAAATCTGGAAACAAACCTTCATTTTCAACAGTGGCAGTTGGTGTAAAGTTACCACAATGTCAGTTAAATGTGCTATATGTGGTTTCATATCTTTTTGTCCCATTGCTCGTCTCTGGGAGCGTGAGGTCATCCCCACAAAGGCCACATGTCAACAGTCGGATGTGTACATCATGAGTAGCTATAAGGCTGTGTCTGCATATCTAGGCCAATGTTTACTATCTGTTTTGAAAGTGGTTAAAAGAAAGTGGTTAGGGCATTGTGCTGGATGAAAAGCTGTGAAAGGTTTTAGGCCAAATGCATGACTGTTCATGAGTTTCGTTTTCACTCAGATTTTTGATTGAGAACAATACAATTAAATAGAGTTGCTTCTTAGCAAAAAAAAAAAAATGAATTAGGTTAGAAAGTGATAATATGAGACAGACATCATTATGTTTTAAATGTGGCTTCTCTTCTCTGTGAGCCAGTTGAAACACTTGTAGTCAGATACAAGATTATCTAGATGAATTATCTATAAAACTGAATTAAATTGTGAACTTAAAATAATGATTTCACAAACAAAATCAATAAGATCAACATCCAGATTCGGGGTGATAGGTGGACAGTGGCTCAGGTTTCACTCCAGCTCCGCACTGAGCATGTTGTTGCGTCCTTGGTCAAGATTATAGAGTCAGTCATTTACATACTCGGTGGGGGCAGTGAATCTATGAGGGTTGATCTGTCAAAGGCTGCAGTGGATATATTATAACTTATGCCAGAAGGTTTGGATTAAGGACATAGACCTGCAGACATCAACCCTACACAATGACCAAGGCTGTCCTATAACCATAAAAAAGATATCACACATAAGTGAAGTTGATACAACAGTCAACTGTTTTGCACTGCAGATGTTCCAGGTGGGTCAAGGGATGCCTTTTATGTGGGGGAACAAAAGCATTTACAAGAATCAAACAAAGAAGAAACCACAAAGATAAGTCAGAAGAGCAGAGTTATTGAGCTGAAGGGAGTTATTTTTTAAAGTTGTATGATCAAGACTGGTTTTAATGCAGATACATATTTTTTTTAAACCAGGGCAGTAGATAGGTATGGTAGTTGGTATATCTATCAGCCTTTTAGTTATTTATTTAATAATTACAATTAACTGCATGTGTTAATTTGGTGCACTACTCATGTTAGAAAAGTAAAGACAGTTGTTTATAGGTTCCTACAATAGCATCACTATACTATCAATAATTATAGTAGGACTATTTTTATAGCCATGCAACCAGTTCAGTAAAGCTGAAGTTACACTTCTCTTATGTGAGTGTCAGGCCCGAAGCTTATTCTAAAAAACTTATCATCAGCAAAATGAATCAGTCTGTCTCTAGAAAAGCTGTTATGACTCAGACTGTGGGTGCAGAGTTGCACCTGATTGAAAAACTGCAAATGGTAAATATGGTGACTGAGCATAAAACATATTTTCATTTAAAGAATATTCTAAAATTTGATCATAAGTCATAATTTCATATGGAGAACTGTAGGGGAGGCAAGGTTTTCAATGAAATATCCAAATATATCAGAGACACAAACCTTACAAAAGTGAACTAGATAATGATTTGTGAGATTGAGATTGGGTCCACAAACTAGCCTCTGGTTATTGTTATTCTTGTGGCTTAAAGTCATTTCAACTCACAATAGTGACACCATTGAGACTGAACAATGCCAAAATTGATAATGTCACATTTTCATGCCCAAACAGAAAATTTGTTGAGTTTTCTCTTTCAATCTGCAGTCTGAGAGTTAAAGAGCAAATTAGACCACATTTCAAAATATGGGAAATCTTCATGAGTACTCAGATGTTTAGCTCTTTCAGTCTGCATCACCATATAGCATTATTGATGATGATACATTATGTTGTAGTTGTGGTTTTATAAAACTAACTAATAGCTAGTTTAAAACAAATGCAATTGTTTTCCATAATGTCTATCAAAATTTTGAGTTATTGTTGATGAAACTGTGGGATGAGTTTTACTGTGGTTAAAGTGAGTCAAAATGTACATTTTCAGGATTTTTTTTTTTTTTTTCAACAAAGAAAAAGCCACAAAAAACATATCCCCCACTGTTGGGCAACCCCCACGCTCACCACAGGTGAAAGCTTTATGGATTAGGTATTCTGGTGCCTGGAAGAGACAGTTTTTTCTGGTCTGTCAAACTCAAATCAAAGCTCAATAAAGCATTTTGATAAATGTTATTTTTTTACACAGGCGTTGGTGAGTGTGGGAAGATCATAGCCATGTTTTAGTGGTGTTTTTGTAATATAATGGCCCATAAACACACAAATAAACAGGCAAATAAAGTCTTGTTTGTGACTCATTTCACAACTATACCTATTGGTTTATGGCTGCCATGTTGTGGTTAAAGCTTCAGCTCTGAGTGAGGGAACCTGATGTGTTTTGGCACGCAAAATGCACACTTGTGCCTCTTCTGTGGGAATCTGTGGGGTTATAATGTGTGTATGTATTAGATTAATGTAGTGTGCATTTAAACATTTAGACATTTCAAGTTTTAATTCTGAAATATGATTTGATATTAATGTAACATGCAACTGATGTAACAACTGATGTAACAACGGATATAACATAGTGGTTAGCACTCACATGATACACTCCTGGGTTGCTTTCGTGTAGGGCCTTTGGTGTTAAGTGTAGAGGTTCTCTCCTGGTGTGCATCGCCTTACTCAGGTCTCTCTGGTGTCCTACCATTATAACTTGTGTTGTAGATTCTCTCTGGGGCTAGGTACCTATTAGAAATATTCAGAAACTTAGTAGGACTTGGTTAAATGTGCTGGTTAAATGCACACAGAGTTTGTTTTTCCTCGGGCTGAAGGTAACCCCGATGGAGAATAACATCCAAACAGATCCATGCATTGTAACATATATGTGATGAAAGCAGTGCAATTATATTAATATGGGTGGTTGGTCACTTGGGGCACCACTACACTGCTGTGCTGGAGAAACATAGTTTTGAAATGTACAGATATCCAGTTGTTGTGTGTTTAAAAGTCACATGTGGTTTCACCGTTATTTTGTGGGAATATGGCTTGTCTTACCTGGTATTCCCCTTCATTTCCCAGGGTAATTACTCAGCAACTTCAATGTTTACATTTGTGGAAACACTGAGACACATTTCCACTTGCACACTACCATTTTTTATAGTAGTGATGAGACTTCTTTTAGATCTGTTCATTTTAAGAACTGTTCAAAATATGCGGTCTTTGTATATTCATTTATATGACAGAAGCCAAGGACTGATTTCATCTACAAACTAAGAGAGAAGAAATGACCAAGGCTCAGATTTGATTAAAATGCTTCAAACTTAGAGTGGGAGTCTGTTTAGCTTTTGAAATCATGCATAATCTGAATAAAACATTGCACTACAATAACAATAAAAACTGTTAATATGATGCCAAATATGTTTTTTGTGCACAAAGCTCTCTCAAAGTGTTGCCTGCTCTGTTTCTAAATTTCTTGTTGGTTCAGCGTTAATTAGCGTAGAATGCATAAAAATTAGAAAGAAAAAGATGTGACTCTTTTTAAAAATTAGATCCGGTTCCAACCATTCACGTTAAGGAACTGTTCAAAAGAGCCAACTCGTTCATGAACATCACATTGTTATTTAATAGTATCTACCAATTAAATACATGAAATTTATTTTTTTAATTATACCTGCAAATATTTTATTTGCAGGTATAATTCAAACAGCATTGCACATTCACATTGCAGATGTCAAGACTTGTATTAAATAATGTCTGGGCCTTACTGTAACCTACAGGTCTAGTAAATGACCTGCAGTAACACCTATTGTAATCATAATTAATTTGCTGGTGGGGAAACAAGAGGCAAAAGATACAGAGCGCAGCAAACCAAAAGAGAAAAGGAGACACAAGAGGAGGATATGAGCAGGACAGCCCCTCTCTGACTATCAATCTGCACAACAGGGGCTCAAAGAGCACTGCCATAGGTGTGCAAAACATTGAGGAGTGTGTCAACTTCACCAGCGCTACTCATCAGCTCAAGGTAAGGACTAGACTTTAGATTTTAAACACTATCTACTGGTTAGAATTTAATATATCAAATGTAATGTTTGAATTCCACAGTAAAAAATATAGAAAAATCTTCCTCTTTTAACATGTATGTACAATATAATTTAAACTTTTTTCTAAATCAATTTCTGGCACATGTGAAGTTATTAGACGTTTTTTTGTTCTATATTGAATGGTGTAGTGTCTCATGCGAGCGCACACAGAAGTAACGGCAGAAGTATGTATTTATAAACTGTTGGGTCGTCTCACCACCGCACACAGGGCATGGCACCTCTTTGAAATGTTGTTTTGTTGCTCCTGTGTAAGGCTAGGCAAGTTAGTTACAATGGACGCTTAAAAGACAAAAATAAAAATGAAGAAGTTAGCTGTACATGACACTTTGAAGTAACAACCTGTGAAGTTACAGCTTGTGTCTGAAGCCATTTCCGCATAAAGAATATTGTTTGTACAATGAATAAAAAATGTGACAATTAGTTGAACTATCTTATAAATAAAAAAAAACAAGATAAAAATGTCAGGGTCTATAAAAAGGTTAAAAACATATATGTAAAAACACTTTTATGCTCAAAACCTGTACCATAAAATAAAGAGAGGAGGTCATAGATAAAAAAGGAATAGGGAGGAAGTAGAGACTGAGTATGTCCAGCACAGTGAGATAAGATCGTGTTTATTATCTCAGTTAAGAACGTGTTTTAGTTTGCCTTTGACTGCATGTTGTATTGTATATATTGTGACATTTTGTCAGATTCTGTGATGTTTCAGCTCTCTTTCAGCACTCGGATTTACGGTAGTGATGAAGGTGTAGTTTTATTTAATAATGTATACATGCTTAAGTTTATATGAACACCTCTATGAGCAAGTGACTCATTGTATAATTTTCTGAAGAAAAATGTTATAGTCACATCGCAGGGCATTTTAGTGTTTTTTGTTAAAATACAAAGAAATTAAACGCGACTTTAATCTAAAACAATGTATAATTTAAAGAACACATATTTGTGCACTGCTGAGTTAATTTTTGAGGAGGAAAAACATTATTTTTTTAAATAAAAAAAACAAACAAAAAAACAAAAAACTCTATATTATATTGTTGATGTTAATGTTAAATTCCTATTTCCTGTGTAAGATTACAGCATGTATCTAGTAACTTTAGGCCTTAGCCCTTTGTTTTAAAGAAGGCCACATAGGGCTTGTAAGATTAACAGCAAAATTTACTAGAGGCTAGAGAATTAAAATGATTTAATTTCACCCCAACAAAGATATTTACCTGTAACAACAAAAAGTAACAGACTATGACTATGGCTAAAGAAAATAAAATAAATAAAATATATAAATAAATAAGACAAGACAATAGATTCATTGCTTTATTGTTTTTTGCAGCTTACCAGAATGGAGTCCCGGTCCCTGAACTTTGAGAGACCCCAAAACCTGCTTGATCTTGACAATGATGTGATGCGTAGAGGTTCTCGTCGCAAAAGGGAGTTTATACCTGATGAGCAGAAAGATGCCCTTTACTGGGAGAAGCGCCGTAAAAACAATGAAGCAGCAAAGAAGTCACGGGAGAAGAGAAGAATGAACGACTATGTGCTTGAAACTTATGTCATGGCTCTGAAAGAGGAGAATACAAGACTTAAAGCTGAATTAATGGCCATTAAGATCCACTTTGGTCTAGCGCACCCCGCTGCCTACACCGCCTATCAGCTGTCCCATATGCAGGACCAGGCCCGTAATAGTGCTCATGCACGGGCCCCCCATCTCGCTCTGCAAATGGACTTCTGGAGAAGTCAAGAATCCCCTGTGTGGTCTTCCTCACAACATCCTCACCCAGTCTTCATGCCTATATCCCAGACAAGAGCCAGTCCTTACTTAAACCAGCATGGTGGCACAAACTCTAGTCTGCCCACTACACTCATTCATCCTGAAATATTCAAACAAAGCCAACTTCATCAACCTGATGTTGTGCATATGCCGAAGAGGCCTAGTCCCAGAAAAGACCTTTGGGAGGAAGATGAGCAACAGGTCCCTCGAATTTCCCAGCTGCCTGGTCCTATGCAAACACCAAAGCACAACCTAGACAAAGACAGGCGTTACTTACTTTCATAACAGTGTGCATTGCTACATTTAAACATGTTATTGCATGTATCTCATGTACGTTCATTAACATGACTGTCCTGGCCAAGTAAAAAAAATAATTAAAATATATAAATATAAGGTCAGTTGTCTTGCTTTGGCTTGCTTATTGGCTGTGTATACTTATAAACAAAGTTGAAATGACAACTGCAAAGAGCTTTGGTTTTCCTGTGTGGGCAGAACTTGTCATCTTCCTACATTGTGTGATTATTATAATCTTCTAGTTGCCTATATTTGGATTTCTTGGTAACATTCATTTGATAGCATAGAGAACAATCTTCAGACACTGTCAAGAGTTGTGTGCTGTTCTTATTTACACCAGTGTTGAGCTTAATGAAGAATATTTGTGTTGAAATATAATAAGGTTTGGCTACTTGCTTTCTTTTGCTCTTGTCCTCAGTCATATGACAATGAATAAATAAAATATTTACCTGTTGGCGCAATGTGCGGACCTGCAGCAGCTTAGTTTGTGTTTGTTTGTATTGTTCTGAATTTTAACAGGACGCTCATGAAAAAAAGAGTCTGGTACTCTCACTGTTCTCTGCCTATAGAAACAAAGATAAATGGGGAGCCCCCAAATTAGGCCTACCTAACTGAGAGCAGGATTAATTAGGCCCATTAGCTTAATTAACTAACAATCAGGGATATTTTTGTATTTCATAAGATATTGTAATTTTCCAAGTATGGATATAACCTGGTGTGTTTGTAAGCTATTTACAACTATTAGGCATATTAAAGAGCCAATAGGCTCATAGAGAATTTTGATAGCATAGCCACAAAGTTCACCCGCCATCACTACACACCAACACTCTTCAGACAGTAGGTCTAGGCAGTAGAAAAGTGTCGCCTAGTGGAAACTAGGATATAGGCCTACACATCTAAAGGTTGTGAATATTTTATAGCCTAAAGGACGATATCATGAAAAATACTGTCCAGGACTTAGAGGTTGTAGCTGCTTTCACAACCTATGTCCTGTGTGTGTTTTGTTCCATAAATAGGTGTGATAGGTGTGAAGATGTGATGAGAAATGACTCATTATGGCCAGCACCAAGATGTTGATAAGACACGTGTTTGTGGTCTGGGTATTATAAACCTTTTAAAAACGTAAATTGAGTGCTATTTGGCATGTGCTGTGTCAAATAGGCCTATGTAGAAATGGTAGATACATCACAGATGATGAAATGAGGAAAAGACATCAACAATCTTTTTATCTTAATAATCTTGTTGTGATAATCGCATGTCCATGTGGTGATTTAATTTTAAAAGTATTCCAAATGAAACAGAAATATCACAGTGAGGGGTCACGGACACAATGTCAAAAATAAACTTTCAACATTTAAGGAAAAAAAAAGTGAGAAACAGATGACGGCAGTAAAAAGGCAACAGTAGGCATTGTCAAATCTGATCTGAATAGCATGCTTTATAAATAGTTCATTTCATTTTATAAAACAATACAAAACAGTCTAGCACAATCTGCAGACACAATGCTTCATATATTACATCATGAATCATAGTTGGAGCTTTCAAAATTGTAATCATGTTAACATACAATAAATGCAGTTAAATGGGCATGTACACAAAGGGTGTCATTAGATAAGTTTCATTAAATATTGGACACAAATATGTTGTTTGTGCATTATGCTATGATCTAACAGTATGATATGCCTTATTTACCCTACTCCTGTGTTGTGTGCTCCCCATTAGGCAACTTTCTTTTCAACCATTAGGGGGCAGTGTAACAGCATCTAACGGCCTGTAGTAGCCTCAGGAGCACTAAAATTAGGTGAGAAGTTAACAAATGAAAACTGATAAGAATTCAAAACGTCATACACACAATCTATAATTTATTGTTTAAATAATGTCGTGAAATAAAAGTATAATGATATTTGGTAATAATTATACATGCAAAAGAAAAAATAATAATATTTAAAGATTTTTATTTCTGAGTCTGGTTAAGCATTCTCTTAACTCCGTACCTTCAGTTGAAAAAATCATCCAAAAATCTGATTGTTCCTAGAAATGGAATGCAGTGGTACTATCCTGTACTCCCCAAAATAATCTGAGGCCTGACATATATGGCCCTCATGATTTGATGCGAGTACTCTGGGAGCAGGCATGTCTCAGTGCAATATCTGTCTGATAAACCAAAGTGTGAGAGGGTAAATGCTCTGGGAATCATGGCAATGGATTGGAAAAGGCAGCTTTAACTAGATATTTACTTCAATCAGATTATTCAACACAACTTAAAAACAACCACAAATGTGCAATTTTCAACAATTACAAAATAATATTTTACATCTATACAGATGTTCTAACTGTACAATTGAACATATTTAACATGAGAGAAGGTTAAATACAGCCAACATTTACAAATATCAGTTTATAAACATTGATAAGGAGTATTACAGATTATAGCCCACAGTAACAATGTCCTCTATGTTGTTTAATGGTCATCTAAACTGTGCATGTGGCTATTGTTCCCTTGCTTTAACTCATTCGAGTGGTGCTTTGGGCTAATCTCGGCAGTGCTAGACTACAGGCTTTTGTTACTTGTCAAATTACCAGGGTACTGAAGTCCTGAATGTAACAACTGTAAAACAGAATAGTAGCCTATCCTTTCAACTAAACTTTGGCAATTCCTTGGCATTTATGAAGCACCAACCCGGTTCATAATAAAATTATTAATGTGAGGATTTTAAAAGAACTATGATGGCAACTCAAAGAAGGAAAGATTGCAAGTCTACTTATTTTTCATGTTTAGTTGGCAAATGGCCAATAATGGTTAAATATATTGGTAAATATATGCTTATACATTTTGTTGCTTGGTCTATACAATAATTTGAGTCCCCTTCGGTGACCACAAAAGTATAACAAGTCCCAGTGTGCAGTGTTAACACATAATGTAAAAAGTCATTAGATAAAAAAGTTCTACTAAAGTTTTTGTTTTTTTTATGTTTGTAGCTTTACAAGGCTTGTAAACATGTTTTGTGTAAAAAAAAAAAAAAAAAAGTCAGTTTATATCATCTTCATGTTGAACTTTCGAGCGCCACCCTGTCCTCCACTGGCTGCAGGTCCATCCACCTTTCTAAAAGAATACTCCACAGAAAAGTTGTTTTTGTGCTGCCCTCTGCCTCGACTCCACACAAACAGTAGAATGAAACAGAAGAGGACCACTCCTAAGAACATGATGCAGCCCATGGCTGTGGATATGAGGATGGTCTTTAGATCCAGAGTAAACTTTAAAAAGACCTTAGTATCATTTAGATTTGTATCATTCAGGTCTCCAGTGTAGTAGGTACGATTTGCCATGAGTGCTGCATCGAGAGGCAGTCCACTCACTGTAAGAGTGGCAAAGTAAGTGTCATTTCCACCTGCATTACTGGCTATACAGATATAGGTCCCACTGTCTGTAACTTGAGCATAGCGTATTTCCAATGTGCCCTCCGGTAAGACAGTGAGACGACCTGTACTCTTTGTGGTGATACGGCGGCGTTGGGGAGAGATCCAAAAAATAACAGGAGCTGGTTCACCTTCTGCTCTGCAAATGAAGGACACCACCTGTCCCTCGCGGGCATTTATCTGTTGCAGTTTCCTGTTACGGATTTTGGGCTTTTGACAAGTAAAGTGTTCAAAAAGAGCCGAGTCTGAGAAAGCGGAAAGAGCCCTGCCTTGCACCTCCACGGGTGTTGTGCACACCGGGGGAGCGCTGTCAAAGTTTAGTGTCTTCCTGCGCTGGAGGATCCACAGTAAGCGGCAGTCACAGGCTAACGGGTTTGCGTCCAAACGCACTGTCTCCAAGGTGTTGACAGACTGGAAGGCCCCCTCTTCCAGTGTCACTAGGCTGTTAGTGGAGAAGTTAAGGAGGCGGATTTGTCTGAGCCCTCCCAGTGCATATGGCTGAACTGTCACAAGGTTAGTGCTGACTAAATGCAGCTCCTTCAGTCTGACGAGGTCTCGCAAGGCCCAGGACTCAAGCACAGAGATGGGGTTATAGGAGAGGTTGAGACTGGTGAGATGGGCCAGACTGCGCAGGGCAGAGGTGGGTACAGAGGTTATGTTGGTGTGTGTAATAGACAGCCAGGACAAGTTAAGACCCTGCAGACTGTGAGGGGAGATGTACTCTAAAAAGGGCCAGTGGTCGATCTCCAAGCCCCTCAAATTGCCCAGTTTACGAAAGTTCTGATCTTCTAAGGCAGAGATACTGAGGTAGCGAAGCCGTAAAATCACAAGATTATGCAGATAAGACAATGACTGGCTTGACACAGAAGTCAAATTACATCTTTCAATGGTAAGCTCTCTAAGGCCTACCAGACCCATAAAAGCCTTGTTCGCAATATAAACAAGATCATTGTCCCCCACTTCAAGATTTTTCAGACTTTTCAAGTCTTGGAAAGTAAAGTCTAACAGAATTACAATTTTATTCCCGCTTAGGTCCAGTGAAGTTAAGTTGGTAAGACGTGAGAAAGCTCCCATGGGCACCAGTTTCAATTGGTTTCCCCGAAGAGAGAGAGACTCTAGATTCTGAAGACTTGAAAATGCATTGGGTTCAAGCACACTAATCATGTTGTCACTTAGGTCCAACTTTTCAAGGCGAGGATATGCAAGCAGGTCCCCATGTTCAACCCAGCGAAGTTTATTACCACTCAGGTCCAAGATCTTTGTGTCTGAGGGTATGGCCTCTGGGAGTGCACTCAGTCTTTTATTATTACAGGACACCATCTTGAGCTTTAGGACACACTCACATCTCTGGGGACATCCTTGGCCTAGGATGGGCGACACAACAATCATTACCAGAATGAAGAGTATCACTAGTGTCCAGCAAACATCCTGGCTCAGACACCCCGCCATGGCCCTCCTTCAGTGCTCCGTTTAGCTCTAGACTGGAGTCAAATTAGTGGGTCAGACACCTGAAAGAAAAAAAAAAAAACAAATATGAGAAAAATGTGAGCAAGACATAGACAATGTGACACAAATTAAGCAAATCCTTTCAATGGTAACAATCAAAAAGTAAATGAGAACAATTGCAATCACATACTCTAATTGGCCCTGACACCGCAGTGAAATTAACGCTAGCGCTCCGAGATAATCTACAAAGGCCCGGGTCTGTGGTGCTTAGAAAAGCTTACAATAGCTCTGTTAGCCTGGAAAAGCAGTTGGCATTTGAGCCAGAGCCAATTCACAAAATCCCCTAATAGTCATGAACACATTTTAAATCCAATCTACTCCATTAATATGCAGTTTTGAGGAAAATGTAATACTGCATTCTGTACACCAAACATCTCAACAAACATGAATAGCAGTTGCAGGTACTGCAAAGCATTTCAGTATTTTCAGTCTAAGCATAGACCTAAAACATAAGGAGTGCATGTGGAGAGGCATTCTGCCAGAGACATCAAACACAAGCTGACTATATGTGGCGGCTGGTATGCAAGTTGAGAGGCAGACAGCTTTGTACAGGACTTTGACAATGTCAGTCAGCAGAGAGGCAGGGGATATGATCCAGTGCTTCACAATAACTCGGGCCATCACATCAGCTGCACTGGTCTCTGAGGCATGGCGCTTATTGTTAGCCTAAACTGACCTGTCTATGGAGCTCATGTAACACACACAGACAACATGCGCACAATAATGTACTTTAACATGATACTGAGTGTTTTTTCAGGAGACCAGGCATTGTTAGGGTTGACAAAAGCTATATGATCAGACAGCCTTATGACCTCTGCAAGATGAAGCAGGTAACATTAATATCTCTATTGTGGCACCTGGGTTGGACAAATATGTACTGGTAGTTCTTGCTCAAAATACATTTGAATTGACAATAGTCTAATCATAAGGGTTAATGTTAAATGTTCACCTGAGGTTAGTGTCAATAAGAAGTAGAAAGGTTGTGACCTAGCAACCTTCTGAAGGCTAATGTCAGTGTGTTGTGAGACAGAGACAAATATTGTATTATACTTATTGTACAAGCTCCAGTATTAAGAATGGATACATAACTATGTATCTGGCATTTGCAGTGCTGTTTACAGGATTTCTACTTACAACATGCAACTTTTACAGTTAATAATCTTGCCCTCAACTGACCAGGGCACTGCTACAAAGAGTCATATTAGCTCCATAAACTACTAGTTGAACTATTTGGAAAGTGTAAGCTGATGAGAATGACATGCAGAGCACAATGACCAGTGAAGCAAGAGTCCCATAAGAGTGGTTTTATATTTAGAACAAACTGTGAGACCGTGGAGAGAGGCATTTGTCAGAAAGAAGATATTCACAAGTTTAGCTGCTGACAAGTGATAATAGATGTTTGTTTAGCGCATAAGGTCTTCTCAACATGTTTATATATTTAATAGCAAGATTGCCAGCAAATGCATGACAAATTTTCTTACCTGCATCTCAAATTTATTTTAAGTCTCTTTAAATCAGCATAATACTAATAGCAATAACAAACCATTGCCAACTATTTTACAAAGCATATATCAAATATCAAATAAAAGTCTGTCACATCAGTTTTTCCAGCCTCTATCAGTAGCAGTCACTCACTAGGGCCTATAGAACACAGGTCAGCAGCAGGTGGACAGCAGTGGTCTGAATGCAGCATGTCCCACACAGAGCTAGAGTCTACTGTTACCTGCAGTAAGCAGCGGTCAAAAATAACTGTCAACTATTTCATAACACCGCGGGTCAGACGGCACGCTGTTGACCTCTGGAGGAAGTGAGTGACAAACCGATAAAAATTCTTCTCCTAACAGCATGCCTGGATATGGATAATCTTTCAGTTTACCAATAGGAACAAATTAGAAGTCAGAATGTACATTTAATAAATTACCTTAAACCTACCACAATGAGTCATATAGGCAGCCTACTTTTTATCTAAAGGCTTCATCAATGGGCAACACAGCAGCAAATGGTGAAGAAACATTGGGCTTTTTGCGATAAAGATCCCCCAATACAAAGAAATGCACATTGCCATGCATTTTCACATAGAGGTGGGTGATATGTACATTTTCTTTGAGCCAGATCACAATTTCTATTTTATCATGATTCATGTAGACTTTATAATGCTTTTAAGTTGAAAATAAAGTCATTTGCTTATTCTGAGAGTTCATACTATGATTGGTTAACTCCACCTGCCACTCACTTAGAGCCTTAGAGGGTTGACCAACAGGAGGAGTGGGTGGGGAAAAGTGTCTGTTGGAGCATTGAGCTACATTAAGCAGATAAGCACCAAATCATCATCTGAAGACCAAAAAAGGTTATTATCAATTTTTATCACCATATTGCCCAGCCTTACTTCAGCCCTAATATTGAGGCACATGGCAGCAGTCTAGTTATTCAGCATTCACAAATCTTCTCTAATAGTTGTTTACATTTCTTGTTAAATGAGCCTGACACTAGCACAAATAACATACAGAGAAACTATGCTTTACTGTTGCAGCTACTAGCATTTAATGTGAACCAAGTTGTTCGTAGGTTATTTATTGTTCAAATTTAAATCAAAGCTGCATACAGAAAATAGCAAGTCAAGTTTACCAAAAACATAACTTGGATCAACTCCATGGCAGTGCCATGACAGTACTCTCCTCTGTGCTCTTCTCTGTTGTCACTGCTCTGCTGTATCGCACACTCAGCAAAAATACACCTGTGCATTCCACCTTCAAGAGCTGACCTCATCTGAGTGAGCCATCCTCCCGCTGCCTGCAGAGCGCCCAGCCTCATTAGCTCCTCACACATAAAGGACATTTCCTGACATTTCACTCACACACACACAAAACCCCAAACACACACACACGCATTGGCACCATGATTAAGGTCTCATTACTTCTCAAATGCCCCACTGCTCTTTAGTATTTGTGCTTCTAACTATACCAAGAGAATTGTGTTTCTTTCTCCTTTATCATATTTTCTTGACTGTTGCAAAGGCTGGTTGAACCTGGCCGTGAACCTGAGAAGGGTCCCACCAGGCATTAAACTGCAGTTGGTTCCTGACAGCGACACCAGTGGCACTGTAGAATGGGTCAAATGCAAAGGATACATTTCTCTATGGACAATAGTGTTCATTAACCTAAACATAACATAGAAAAACTTCCAATCCTGCTTTAGTGAAACACACAGGGTCGCGTCCCTGTAGCACTCTCACTGTTTGTTAGGTGCACTTAACAGCGAGAGAAGAGGTAATAGATAGCAATCTGTAACCACGCTGTACAAAAGAGCTTAGAAATCCCAGTGCTCCTCTAATTGCTTCAGTGGTGAAATGTCACCTGTAGTTCATGGCTGTCAATACCTACTGGCATGGCCATGTTTAATTTATCTGAAGTAGGCTTTAGTCTGAGAGTGTTACTTAGATGGCAAAGTGCAAAGGCCTAAACACTGCAAAGAGACAAAGAAGACAGCGAAGTAGGAGCAGAATTTTTTAAACTAAAGAAATTACAATTGCAAGTTAGCTATAGCAACGGAGCCAGATTTAGCCTGAAGTGTGGGCTGAGGACAGTAAGGACAGAGCATGTTCTGCCACTTTTGTCCTCTTCTCTCTGCAATAACATCAGCCATACACACTCCATAGTCTCTTTTTTCTAACTGAACCCATTAAAAGCTGAAAGACAGCACATTAAGCTAACAAGGCTTTTGCCATTTTCATCTTTCTCCCCTATTAAAAATAATGAATGATGAGGCCCCTGCATGTTTTTACATGAGGGCATTATGATGGCATCTGACTAAGACCACTGTGGGTGGAGAGGTGAAATTTACATATTACACACTTTAATGTATGCTCGTGACCTTCTTGGGCTACTGAAATGGGGGGGGGGGGGGGGGGGGGGGTGAAAAATACAGAATTAAAAGGATCAGCCTAGATCTGCATGTTTTGTTTTTTTTATATTGTGAATTAAAATATTTTATAAAAGTGTATACACTGCCCAAAATAGACGAGTCGAGTATATCTTGTATGTACAGTCAAACGTTCATGTTTTTCCAGTCAACTTTTTGTCAGTGTTCCTGGTGCAGGTGTAGGACATGGCTGACAAATGAGCATGAGTGTGTTGGAGAGTGCGTGGGTGTAGACTCATAGGCCGAAGCATCACATCCACACAGTTCGTCAATTGGCTGCGCTCACACTGATGTCTGCACTGTGCCCACTCATCACACTTTACATAAGCTCTGCGCCAGTGTCCCCCAGAGAAAAACACATTAGTCATTTTAGTCTGAGGGAAGCCATCTCCCTGTAGGGTCTGAGCAGGAACACCCTACAGCCTGTGGCAGTCTGGGGCCCATGTAAACGCACAAATAGGTCATTTTGTATGGAACCTCAACTGATGGGGTAGAGACAGCCTGTGTCTTTTTCTGGCCTGTAACTTAGCCTCACAGGGCAGTGATGGATGGTTAGTACTGGTATTGTCATGCTATACACCAAAGACAAGGGCACAATTTACCACTGAGAACAAAGCAGGTCGGCACATAGAGTACAGAGAGTGTAAATATGAGAGTAACTAACTTCAGCCGAGAAGATTGATGGAGGTTATCATGTGCAAACTGTATTGTAATATGCTTTGCTCCAGTGTCTTGCCTCACAGCAGAATTCAAATCATCTGATATGAAATTTCCACTCTACGCTTTGGTTGTGGAGTAAAATAGTGGTTTAAAAGGTGCCAAGTGCGGCTTTTATTACTATAATGAATAACAAAGACGTTCTTAAATTACAGTTGTGAAAGACGTCTCACTTCTGCCCTGTGCATGAACAGTGAAACTAAAGGACACAATAGGAGTGATTAAAAATGTGTCTTGCTGAATACCATGAATCTTTAATAGGAGAGAATAGTTCCAGGACTTATCGACAAAAAGGCTTCTTTGAACAGTAGCTTAATTATTAAGACGTTATGCTGGATGGTCATGACCCACTGACATAGAGACTTTGACCTCACCTGGGGCTGTGTATGGCTGCATACCCATACACACAGAGCAAAACATATGATACTCCTGAGGCACCATCTGCAGCGCTGATGAATAATATGACTCCACATGATTGATGAAAGCACACTTATAGTCATGTCCTATTACAAAATGCAGTTTTCCAGGTTGTCATAAACGTCATATATGAAATGCAACTATTATTGTCAACTATAATAATTCAAAATTATACCTTTATTGTAAAGTAGAAAGAAATTCATGAATTTAATTTGCAAAAATGAATAACAATAAAAATAAATACAATTAAGAAATATTTTATGTACAACCCTATGATATTACATTTATAGCATCCTTATGTAAGCTTAGAGGTGACCTTAACTCCACCATTAGTTTCCACTGTGTATTATTCATTATTCATTGAGACAAGATCAGATTGGCAGGGTCTGATGGTATAGCTTTAGTTTTTGAATACAAGCCTTTCCCTGACTACTTAAATAATTAATTTTACTCAAGAATACATGCCTAGTCTATACAGTATCAATACAAAAGAAAGGGGTATCAAATGTGTTGCACAAAAACAAACTAAAATATTTAATAAAAAAAATTATAAAGTGAGGCTTGCATAAATCACATCATGTGTTCTTTGCAGGAATTCAAGCTCTCCAAGTAAAGTCATATGAAGTTGACACAAGGGATCAGTGGCTTAAAAGAACATTACATTTGATGCCCCAGTCTAAAGAGACTGCTGGACAATGATTCAGGGCGACACGTCTTCCTGAAGCAATGCTGGCTTTCTCAATAACTGAGTTGCAGAAGTGGTCCACAACATCAACATGTAACAAAGTCAAGTGTTATCTGCAATGTTCTGCACCAGTTATTTGTCGATGTGGGTGTAATAATTGCTTGGCTTGATGTTTATCCTGTTTCCATTTAGTGAGCTTCTACACGGAACCTTTATTCAACTGATTTTCCCTAGGGTCATTTTGAAATACATTTATGTAACAGATTTCCTTTCCTCCACAATTCTTCTAGGCTTAGGACTGACCCCAACAGAATATGTATGCTCCAGTGGGTTGATTTTGCAGTACTCGTCCTTTCCACTTCCTTTTCGTTCAACAATTTGCAGTATTAGACTATAACCAAAGAGTAAGTGGGGAGAAGAAGGCCTGTCAAGACAAGAAATTTTGAAGTGTGATATATTGTTGTATGTATAATATTGTTTAAAAATATGAGCGGCAGTAAATACATTAAAGAAATTGAAGACTTAAGTAGTTAGTTTATATCTATAATGAGTCATAGAAGTTCAGAACCTTCTACAGCTCAAATCTCATCATAGTACAGAAAATAACCACAGTTTTCTCAGGAGTACAACACACAATTAATACGGACCCCCTAAAACAGTTTGTTCCATCTGTCAAGTGTTGAACAATAAGTCGATATAGTAATTATTGTGACACGCCTAGGGAGAAGTTCTACATTTCATCATAAAAATACATTGCAGTTTTCCATAGAAAGCTGTAACAATAGCATTAACAACACATGTGACTTGTGTTCCTCTCAAATATAAAATGCTATTGTCCCATTATAACTATAGCCCAAAGCAAGTAAACCAGTGGCTTGTGCCTTGCTTGTCCTAGACAAATGTGCTGTGACCAAAAGTCCTATTAAATGGACATAGTCTGTTGGTGGCTTGTATGATCAGAGTGTGTCATTCTGTCCCCAGGCGACCTTTCATGCTGTAAGACGGATAACAAGTGACACCCCACAAATACAGGGACATAATTGGGTAAGGGATGTATTGTTTGCACTCAGCTAATAGATCAAAAATGCAATTTGTCCTTGTAATCGGTATGGAGTTGTTTTTTAAACAAGCAGACATTTGTTCTAAGGTCACAGAGATAGTGATGTCTGGCAACTGCGAAAGCTGAGAGACATTTTCAGCTCAACAACATCAAGGG
The DNA here is from genome assembly GCA_019594935.1 of Periophthalmus modestus. NCBI lineage: Eukaryota > Metazoa > Chordata > Actinopteri > Gobiiformes > Gobiidae > Periophthalmus > Periophthalmus modestus. Next base: position 11,679,526 of record JAIEZT010000007.1, on the reverse strand, counting down.
AAACCAATGCCCTTGAAAGCAGCCAGATCAAATACCAAATGTAATGACTTAGAAACATCTATCGCTTTGTAACCGACTATAACTTCAGCGTAAATGGCTGTTTGTCAACTCATTTATCCTGATTGCTTCAGTGAGCGTGGCACCAGTTCAAGCCATCACTGAGTAATGCTGCTCCTCAAATATCGTTATGTTGGTGGAGTCGTGTTTAACTTTGCTATTGTCAAATTGAGCCAAGAACATGGGGACAAACAAGATTGGCTTTTGTAGATGAGTTATGTAAAATGGGTAGCTTAGAGTAATTCCTTTTTATATAAAATGTATTAAAAAACTTCTTTCAGTCAATCAAAAAATCTAACTTCACATAATAAGCAAACATAAAGGCACTTCATTAGCCACTGTAATGGAGAGTACTCTCTGGGGTATACTGAACAAGGTAGTCATATCCTTCCTTAAAAACAAACAATAAAAATAAAAATGATACGTAGTTACATATTACATCCCACTTAATCATCTGCACTGTATGCAGGTAAGAGGCTCCAGTGTTGGTCTATTTCTTGGCTGAGTGGTCCGTCCACTGTGTCAGCAGCCATCACTTCAACTGTGAGCCACTCTGTGCCAACTGGCCCCAACCACTGTTCTACACTCAGTGTCACTTCAATAACACAGCTCAGGGCAGCCACTAAACAAGAACAATGTGACCACAACGGACCAGAAACCAGTGTATTATTACTTTTACACTTATCTCAAAAACACTTCATTTACTATTTAAAAAACTGTAGAATCCAGAACAGGCTAGTAAAAGAAGTCTCTAATTGCTTTGTTCCTTTTGGAAAGATATAAATATACCTTTCTTGGTTGCCAGCCTTTCTAGCAAAGTTGTTTACACAAAATAATATATTGCATTCACTACAAGCAATTCATTTGTATTGATGCAAAAGAATTGATGCAGAGACACTAAAACTAAAACTAATAACGACACTTGATAAGTATTGGTTCTATATTTAAAGTATTAGACCAGATGAATTAAAGAAGCTACTATTTTGCATAAAAAAAATGCACAAAATATGTCAAAAAAAATAAATAAAAACAGTGGCATTTATTATAATGGTAGTATTGAAATCGCTTTTGAGCATCGACCAAATCCTTCAATCTAAGTTTAACATTTTTGCATTTAGCAAACTATTTCTCAAACAACATGATAAATGGGATGATTTGTTGTGGCAGGAACAGCCAAAAGGAAATAAATGATGATAGAGGATGCATTTTGGTTGTAGAAAACACATTATTCTTAATGAGTATGAGTGGGTGGGGACGAAACTAAACTAAAAATAAAAGGTTAATGTCTTGGGGGACAGTGACCTTTAAATAATCTTTTTGTTTACCAACATCTCTATATGCAGCACAGTTAAATATCAAGCTTTATTGGACAGCAAGTAAAGCACTACATATGAATACTTAGTATTTACTTTTCCGCAACATTTTGTCACTTCGCTGTCCTGTTCGGTCTCTTAAGGTTGTCCAAGAGCAAGCATCATAAGCCCAAATGTGTTGAACTGACTCTAATCCTTCACAAAGCCTGCAGGCGCAGCATGTCCTTCTCATTGGCTTCATTAAAAAGGATCCCTGTCCTTTCCACTTCGTTTTCACTGCACCCTGCCGGCTCTCACACAAGCCAATTACATGCGGTTATCACCAGTCAGTGAATATCTAAGAAGGGTCACACTGCTGTGTCCTGTTGATCCCATAAAGACTCAGGCACTACTGAAGTGTAAACTTTTGTTGAAAAGGGAAAGTGCTTTAAATAAGGAGAGGTTCACCATAAAAAGACACAGTATTTCTAACTTTTGGTCATTTTTAAGGGATTACTTTGTGATCGAGGTATTTTTGAACAACACCTTTAATTGAATACATACTAGATAGATACGTTTAATACCGTACTAGAAATTTTCAGGCAAACCAGTAAAAAGAGACAAGCACGTGCCCCCCAATCATGAGTACTATCTGGGATTTTTGTGCATTTGATATACCAAAATAAATGCAATATCATTTATTTATGACACATCACAAAAACTTACTTTTGCTCATTATTACATTCGCCTCCAAGAAAGATTCATTTGGCAAACTTTTTACAGGATTTCTACCAGTCATGTGGCAGTCTTTCGGAGGTTTTGGAGTGGCTCCACCTGCACTCTGGAGCGGGGCGCGTGAGGTTTGAATGCGACCTCAGATCATCCTATGCAGTACGCTGTGAAAAAAGTAAATAGAAGTAAATCTAGTGCGCACTGGGGTCGGTCCACAGAGCGCACAAACATGTGTGAAAACTACCTTAAATGTACCTATATATTTATTTGTTTTGTTTTTGTTTGTATTGTATTGTACTGTAACACAAGTCTGGTACTCTCATTGGTCTCTCCATGTTTAAATAAAGACAAAAAAAAAAATAAAAATAAAAAATTGAAAGTAATCCTCAGGTCTGGCCTACAGCATTCACATCTATTCATAATTCAACAGTGAGCTGCAGCGAGGTGGAGAAAGTTGTGCTCAAGAAATAAAGCTGGGAGAGGTGTTCTGAAGCCACTGATGGGGCTGAAGCAGGAAGTCACAGGTGAGACAAAGGGTAAAGGCAGACAGATGCTAAAGGCTAAAGGCTAAGGACAGATACATGGAAGAGATAGAGGATAGGCAGGAGTCAGTGCATTTCATCTAAAGCTGTCCGTCCATAGTAAGAAGCCAGATCAACTGTCTCAGACTTCAATAGACATGAAGTTTACCACTTTGGCCCTTTTGCTCATTGAAACAAAAGTATAAAATCAGACAGAAAGTTATTTTTCAAAAGCAGTTTTTTAAAAGGAGCAAACTTTTCTAAGGCCGATACTCAAGAAGCAAGGGTAAAGGTGACTATGGTTGTCAGGGGTAACGGCTTGTCCAGCAGTAGACAGCTGAGGCCAACCTGAAGTCCTGATCCTCACCCGAAACCACACATTCATCACTGGAAGAAGAAAGATTTACGACTCTCAGAAAATAAAGTCGGGTGAAATATTAGGAAAAAAGGAGAATAGCAGATATTACACAAAGTACTGCTGCATCTAAGTGTCTGCATCGTCAGCTCCTTGTGGGTATGATAATTGCATTTTGTGGCAATTAGTTTGGAGTCTAAAGAAACATAATGAGCCAAGGGACTGGCGAAGGCTTCATGAGCAGAAAATGAAAATCTGAAGCTTACTTTTTCATCGTAATATGCAGCCTGCTGTCATTTGTGACCTTTCCTTCACCCTCCTATTTTCTCCAATCTTCACAGACAGCAGACTGCACAAACTTCAATATTTCCGCAGAGAGAACGATCAGAAAGCTGCATAGTGTTTTGATGCATTGGATGAAGACTGCTTAAGTGCAAGTCTAAAAATCTTGAATTAAAATTCAAATTAAGCTTAAATGTCAATTAGGCCTGATCTTTTATACTTTGTTTTCACACCACATTGAGAAAGACCATTAGCATTTCTCTTGTTTAATTAAAATGACAAAAGTTCAATCTGATTTATATACCACTCTGCCAACAAGCCTATTAAAAAGGAAAAGTTTTAAAAGTCAGAAAAGTGGACCATATACTAAATTGCTTTGAAACTTTTGAATGTCAGCTCTTTGAAAGCACGTTTCTACTGCTGCTGTGTGGGTGTATATTTATATTCTTTTATGTATTTTAATAATAAAATACCAGAAGTGTCAGAGACCCAGAGTCTATGCAGATATCAGATTTGCTTTCCCTCTTTTATCTCTCGTGCTTGAAAGTCATATGAACCTCAGTACAAGTATTTTATTGCTGTTTTCTAACTATTTTTGCTGCAGAAGTTTATGTTGTATGTTATACCTGCAATGCAGCCAAAGAGGGTATAGCACACAGAGTACTCATTGTACCATTTCCAAACAAGGATAAATGGAGGAGGTTGAAATATCAGGATAGACAACAATGTTGAAAGGGTTGTGTTGTCGCAGTATTCAAATTTTGCTATCAGGAAAAAGCTTGATGCAATGTCTGTACCACAAGCTCATGGAAAATTACAGGTTTTAGACCCCAGAGCACAGTGACTGCTCCTGTCAAGGCAAAGTCTCAGTCTTGATCATGTTAGATCTGATGCTGCTTTTGACATTGTTGATCATGGGATCCTCTTACAGAGACTAGAGGACTGGGTGGGCATCTCTGGTACTGCACTAAATTGGTTCCTAAGGCCTATTTAGAAGACAGGGAGTAATTTATTGAAATTGGAAAATGTGTCTCGGATAAAATGGCCCTGATCTGTTGGGTGCCCCAGGGGTCAATCCTGGGACCCCTTTTGTTCATTACATGCTGCTGTTAGGCCAGTTAATACGCAGCAATAATGTGCCCTACCAGAACTTTGCAGATGATATTCAGATCTATGTCTGGACCAGTGGATTAACTTTGCCAAAGTAGCCATCAGATCAGTGTGTGGATGCAAAACAACTTTTCCCAGCTAAACTCAGGCAAGACTAAAGTCAGTCTTTGGCCCACAGAAACAAAGAGAACGTGTCAGTAGTCACCCCCAGTCTCTCTCTCTCTCTCTCTAAAACCTTCAAATCTGACTAGAAATCTAGGGGTGAAAATGGACTCAGACTTGAACTTTGAACAGCTACATCAAGTCAATAACATCTGCAGGTTTTTACCATCTAAAAACACTGCAAAAATCAAAGGTTTACTGTCAAAACCAGACTTAGAGAGACTTAGCCATGCATTTGTCTCCAGTAGGTTACTACTGTAATGGCCTGCTCACTGGTTTCTCCAAACAAGCATTAAGACAGCTGCAGTACATCCAGAACGCTGCAGTTCACGTCCTGAACAAGAACCAGGAAATACGAGCACGTAAGTCCTGTGCTCAGGTCTCGGCACTGGCTCCTGTGGCTCAGAGAATAGATTTTAAAGCAGCTCTGAGTGTGTCTCTCCATGGCCTAGCACCAAAGTACATATCTGACATGTTAGTGCCATATGAACCATCTCGCACTCTGAGGACTTCAGGGACCAACCTCCTGCTGGTGCTCAGAGTCAGGACTAAACATGGGGAGTCAGCATTTCAGTTTTATGCAGGTTAAACCTGGAACAGTCTTCCTGAAGATGTGAGACAGGCCTCTACTTTGACAATCTTTAAATAAAGACTCAAAATGGTTCTGTTTAGCTGTGTATATGACTGAAAGGTTTTTGTCTACACTCTTTTCTATTAATGTTAATTTTATGATGATTATTTATATTGACTTGTTTGTATTGTGATTTTAATGTCTTTCTTATTCTGTAAAGCACTTTGTGTACAAATTATGCTATACAAATAAACTTGCCTTGCCTTGTCATTTAATGTTAAGTTTTGACCTATTTATCCAACTATTTTAGAATTACTATTTGAAAAGAGTATCTGCTACTTTCGTTTTAATGATTAGTGTAAGTTATAGTTTTGTTTTTTGACAACCAAATAATTTACAAGTCAACAATAAAGAAGTAGGTCAATGTGAATTAAATCCTTTAGCCTGTCAGTTGCTACCTGGGATTACATCATAACAAGTTTGGACTACTATATCCGCTGAGCTTGTTTGTATGGCCTACTTCACTGCTGACCCGCTGTAATCCAGTCCCATTGGGAGACACCACACACTGCCTGGGCCACTTCCCATTTGGCTATTCCACTCAACTTTAATCTGACTGCCCCCACCTCAGCCAACTAGTATATAGTCAGCTCTGTAAAACCTAACCACGGTTCACTGCAGACGGTAGTCTTTGCCAAAACGAGAGCAAATTTGAGAGAAACAGGCCACAGGGCTAAAGTCAGCAAAGGACATTAACAAGTGTAGTGAACCCTCCGTGTGTGTGTGTGTGTGTGTGTGTGTGTGTGTGTGTGTGTGTGTGTGTGTGTGTGTGTGTGTGTGTGTGTGTGTGTGTGTGTGTGTGTGTGTGTGTGTGTGTGTGTGTGTAATGTTTCAAATACAATACAATCATTTTTGTCAATATGGCACAACTCTATTCAGTACATAGTAAGGACATAACAAATAGTAACAAAGACAGTGATAAGGTAATTGATTGAAAATTGCATTGGGCTTTTACCATTTTTTTTTTAACATGTTCTGCATCAAGAAGCTACTGAAACTAAACAGCACAGTGGAGAAGCTATTTCAGGTAGTGACCCCATATGGTGCAGAGGAGCTACACTTAAATGCAGGTCTCCATTAGTGCAGTAGTTACAACTAAGAATACACCAGGCAGAGAGCAACAAAAGTCTTTCAAAGTTTCTGTGTGAATCATGACATCACTGTGCAGGGCTACCTTTGCAAATTATGGTTTATGTACCAATAAAATTGTCAAATACTAAAAAAAACAGTTGTGTTGTGCACACAATGTGGTTAAAATAAAACTTACACATACTGTAGTTTACACGGCTTATCCAAGCTATGATTTTTCAGTACAATTGCTAAACTAAATAATGTGGGAACAGTGAGGTCAAATATAACTATAATTAACCAAGAGTTTTAATTAACGTGCAAGAAAATTTCAGAGTCCGTTAAAGGAGGCCACGCCACCACATTGGCCGCATTTAAGCCACACAAATCTCAACACATCCTGCTAATTGTTGATTAATCTTCAAACATCAATACCATTTCCAGGTCTCCAGACACACCAAACAGCAGATGCAGGGAATTTGAAAACCATTGAAACTACTTACGCTCATGTGTCTACTTTTGGGAAATTTTAATAATGAAAGCTTGTTTTTTCTGAAAATCTGGATTATTGCTGCCAGCAGGAGAGAACAGAGGCGATCAGTGTTTCGGTGCCACGTCTTCAGAGAGATTAGCTAATGCAGCAACAACAAGCTTGTCTCAAGTTGAAGTCAAGCTTTTAAAAGAAATATTATTGCCTTAGAACTAGTTTTTTGTTTTGGTTGTTCCCTATAAGGCCTTGTAAAGCAAATTTCTCACTATTATCTGTATTTTCTTGTCTCACACCATGCTATCTTTATTTACTTAACTTCACTAATTCTATAACTCTTCTCATTTTTGGTTCTATGCAAAAATTTCCAGCGTAAATTCTTTTTATCAATATACTCATTAGTTCTCTTCTCTGTAAATGTCTAGTCTCAGTCTGGGCTCTTACATATAATCAATTCTATCGTCTTTACTACCAGGAGAACCATAACCCATTCAGCCCTGCCTCCTGGCTTCAGGATGCTAGGGCCTATTGTCCTCTTGTCTAAACATCAGACAAGAGGACAAGACATTCTTTCATCACACAACAATCAGGAGGAAAATTCAAACACTTATAAACCAAATAAGGCTCCAAAAGAATGAGCTACAGACATTTTAAATATTAACAAATCAGAAGTGACAGACATGAATTGAAGTGGTTTTGGGAGAGGGTGTTTTTTTTTTTCTATACTCAGAATTGTAGGGAAGAAGTGGAAAAAAATTGTGTCACTTCAGAAAAGCCAAGACTGTGTGATATTGGACAAAGAGTTGACAAGCCAATCTCCAATCCATCTAACAGCTCATCACAGATCCCATCAAATGGTGTGATGCTCCCCCTTCTGTCCATTTTAGAACCAGGCACAAGAATGGATGATATAAGTAACTAAAGGGCAAAAAAGTTATGTTTTAGGTGAAATAAAAAAGAGGCTCATGATATATTCTAATCAAATAACTAAACAATTAATGCTGTTCAATGGAGTAATAATCCTCAATTAAACTCCTACTTATTTAGGTTACAGGGAAGCATAGGTTTACCATCTTCTTGTGTCCTTGTGTCAATGTGATTTATTTCCATGTAATGTTCCACAGTATGGCATTAAACTTATTTGAGCATGTGGCACCACTAGGGCAAGTTACAGGTCACTTCTGTGGAGAGGGGACCTTCCCACACGAAGTCCGTTTTTTGGGTTTTTAATTTTTTTTAAATCTAAGCACCTGTATTCAAATAAATGCAAGGTCGATAAGCCATACTGTGGACAGATAAGCCATACTGTGGACAGATAAGCCATACTGTGGGACATCCAAGAGAAGAAATATCTCCATAGAGAGAACCTGGTGACGGGCCCTCCAGAGTAAATTCAGTCAAGTACACTTTCTACTTCTTCACAGTCATAAATTCCCATTGCTTTACAAGAAAAAACAGTACAATCAATTGAAAGTTTTATATAATGGTTTTGTCACTTACTTTTGCTCCTATAATGAGCCTGCATGAGTACAGAGATTGTCTGTCAAAAAGTGAGACGGAGGCTGAGGGAAACAAAACACAAGGCAGTGATGGCAGATTGAGGATGAAGAAATGAGGAGCTTACCCCCAAAAGGCTGCAAGATAAAAACACTGAGCTCATTCTACTTTCGCTTCCATGAAATAAGACAAAGATGCAGTGTGCACATAATGAATCACAGTGAAGTCTTCCCTGTAGCAAACAACAAAGGAGAGAGTCGCCAATGCGGGACATGACATGAGCAATCTGTGTCCATGATCTGAGTGTCCTGAGAGCTGAAAGGGAAGCGTCAAGTCTCCAAGTGCTGCTTAAAGCTCCAAGTAATGGGCCCAGCCTGCACATGAAACATAAATGTGCTCTGTCTTCACACGTTTGGCTGGAGAGATGAAACAGCATTCACAATGGAGTCAAAAACAAGTGAAAAAGGCTTGTCAGGGCAAAGAGACAGAGCAGCCACAAATGGCAGCTCACAGACATTTGGGACAGTTTCTACTTGGATATACACATGTTATATCTACAGAAAGAGTCTTAGATGTGTTTTCAAAGTGACAAAAGAGAAGACAGAGTAAAAGCAGGAGTTTTGGCAGCACGCCCACAGTCATATAGTGAGACCAAGGCATGACTCTGATCAATGTCTCTCTGAGAAAAATGAATAATTAATTTCTAATCAAAATATAGGCTTGTGAAGATGTGTGAGGCAACAGTCACATGCAAACACAGTCTTGGTGCAAATCACCGGGTCCCCCTCATAAATTCATAAGATTTCCTGTGATCAACGAGAAAGACGAGGGGAAGGTACACCTGTCAGACTAAGGCAGTGTGACAGGTGAGCCTTAAACAGGGCTCGCTCGTTTTGTGCACATAAAAATCCCTCCTACAGAGACAGGCACACATGCACACAGTTCACTTTGATCTATACTGACAAACACTTTGGTGTAGGAGCATGCAGCCCGCCTCCTCAAATCTGAATGGACTGAGTGTTCCACATATTTGACGAGCCAAGTATAGAGGTGCCCCAAACAGAGAAAAAAAAAATGCCACAACAGTGAGCCAGTTCAGAGGAAAGATTCTCCCCATACCACTTCTGATCAAACAGCTCTGACAGGAAAACTCAGTTTGTATGTTCCCAAAGAAAAGCTGAAGAGCAGTGAGAAAAAGGAGCAAGAAGAGGAAACCACAGTCTGTTAGGCACAATCTCATCACGCCCATCTGTCATGCTCACACATGGACTCATACAGCTGCTCTTTTATTAGTTCAAATGACGCAGAAACATAACACAGACTTTCTTCAGGCAGTGCCAGGCTTTTTAGCAGTGTGAGGGGAAATGACCAAATGTTCTGGGATAAAAATGTTATAGATTACCACAGGCTTAAATTCTAAATACACCTTGAGTGGGTCTTACACCGAATGGGAGTCTGGTAGAGTTCCACAAGAATTCCAAAGTGATTGAAACCAATGTGTGACATTACACTGGCCTCGGAGAGCTGTGGTTGGGTCCGGGGGAGGTGCAGGTCTGAGAATCCACAAGGAGACAAATTCTTCTGGACATCTCAGCACTATGGAGCAGATTATTGGTAAGACCAGTGCTGCTCTGTGATATTGCCTATCCTGCATTGGTCAAATGCACCTATGCAGTACACCATAGTTGACTCTAAATGAGGTATTAAGGTCATCATAAAAAATACACACTCAGTAATGAAAGAACATGTTGAACTTAAGAGGTGGAGAGGCTCCACTGCTATGTGCTACATACTGCTAATGAACTGAGTATACTCAACAGGGCATCTCTGACCAGGTCAAGCTTTCACCAAGATGACATCGAAAACGAGCAGCATAGAGCCTCAGGTGTTTAACATATCACGATGAGGCTAGTACAAATATAGCACAATGTACAAATATAGCAATCAACAATATTTGCAAAAAAAACCCACTTAAAAAATAAAAGAATACTTTTTTTTTCTTCAATATTCCACATACAAATACTTAATGTCTCACCTTGCTCTCTATTGAATGTTGACTCGTTCTATTAAAATTTGTTTGACATCATGTATCTCTATTTATAATTCTATCTATTTATAATTCCATCCTCAGACCTAAATCTAAAAAAGAAAACAATAGTGATAGCCAGTATGCTAATAGGTAGAGGTAAAGCACCCATTAGAGGCCTGAACAGCTAAGCAAAATATGAGTCAGTTCACATTTAATGTTGCTCAATAGACCTAGTTAAAAAACAGAAACTGTACACAACAGGTGTGTTAGTTTCAGTATAGTTAGCTCCTACTTTCAGTTCAGATAGATATGGACAGTGTTCACCAACAATCTGATCAGAACTGAAGAAGCCACTTGGATGAGCAGCAAAACATCACTCCAAAAAGTTTTGTCCAGTTGACAGAATTATTTTTCTTTGGCAATTTGTCATGAATGTTATTTGTTAGCAAGACAAAATCATATTTTTTAATTCATGAAAATGCAAAGAGGCATGAAATTCAACTGAGCTGGATATTTCAAACAGGTTCACAAGGTTCACAGGCTCATTTCTTAATGAAGCAGAGTGTTGGAATAAATGTACAATAAACAAAAGTACCCATGCGGCTGCCATGGATGTAAATCTCATGTGAGGAGAGAAGGGGAGAGTTTATTTTTTCTCCAATAATCACATCAGTCTTGATCACTGATGTCGACCAGAGAAGCTTGAATGGTTTGGATCTTCGGTCAATCTAACACAGCGTTAACAGGACTGATTTGAAGAGTGATAAATGAACTAGACGCATAACTCTCTCATGCTGCGCTCAGTGCATCGAACCACAACACGTAAACTTCTCATTAGAGGAGAAGTCATTAGGAGCTGTGGGGGTAGATAACAAATTTTGATTGACAAGTGCTTTAAAATCAATTAGAAAATGGAGGTGGTAATTGTGTGTACAGTACAAAGGTTCAGGAAGATTTAAATTGTATAGACAATCCTTTAGCCAAAAATCATTTATCTGAGGCACTGATCTGATGCCACAATCCTCATATTTGGGCTAATACTACGCCTCCCAAAAGTTAGTGTATTCAGTCTATATCTCATTGGTAAAGAAGCAATTAAGAATAAGTCAAATAAGAAAAAACTAAACAAAAAGGTAATATATTAAACATTTGAAACTTACCTCAATGCCTGGAGTGCATATACCCTAGATGTGGGCTAATTTAATTTCGGTCTAATGAGATGATTAAAGTGTGATTATTGCAGCGGTTCCACGTGCCGCAGAGAGAATGTATACGAATACAGCCATAGGACACAGCTGGTTCAAAGCAATGGTGCAGAATGTTTTACAGTTAATCGGCCATGTTCATCTGCTACTGCATACAACAAATACCAATCATACAGACACAGACATCAGCCACAGCAGGCTTTCTTTACATGACCTACTTGATTATTTAAATTACATTTGTAGAATTAAGATGCAGTGTTCAGTAGTCACTCAATAATTCATTACATTTCCAAAGATATTAAGATTTGTAATACTTGCTCTAATTGGTGCTCCTTGCCTAAGTTGAGAAGAGCCTTTGAGAAATTATTTAGTGCACATTGTGGGGCACCAGGTAATTGTGTTCAAAGAACTATTTTAAAAATTTAACAGGTTTGCAGCTGTCTGAACCTAAATCAATTAATAAGCAGTATATCTAATAAATAAGGAAAGTACTCAACTGTTACATGCAAACTTGAGACCTCACTTCTAGTACTACAAATCAGAATCAGTTTTCTTGCCATTGTCGGTGAAATTGGTGGTATGGTGCTACAGGTTATGTTACGCATACATATTATAAAGTATACTGTAGAAAACTATATGGGAGTGTGCTGTGCCTATGCTAATCCAACCACCTAAACAGATGTATTCCATTGGAAGTACACAGGCAAGAAGCCAGAAAAGCATTTTATACAGCAATCTCTGCCATGATCCATATTGAGAGGACTGTTTTTATGGCTGGCCAGTCAGAGCCAGTGCCAGCAGCAATGGGAATATATGAAATGAAATGAGCTGGAAAGAGGGACAAGAACATAAACTGCTAAAATACCAGTCCTCTATCTATCATATAAGTCAGTTAACCTGGCAAACTGATTGAAGACACAGGCACCAACGTACTCCATTGTGTAAATTAGACCTTGTATCAGCAATCAATCAGCATTACTAAGATAGCTGTAGTGTTTGGAGACACCAGAATAGTGTTTATCTCTTAAAGGAGCTGCTCTGCCTACCTCTACTCAAGAGATTCCTTATCTTCCCTCTCTGTGCTTATGTAACCTCGTGGCTATCTAATCATGCATTCCCTCATCCGGAAACCATAAAATATGCAGCATCCAAAGCACAAAAATGCTTCTTCACTTCTCCAGCTTCCTTTCTCTATCAACTTATCACGTGGAAAGAATTAGTGTTTTCCAATTTCAAAACATGTATAAATAAATACAGACATATACACACATATACACATACATACATACTAGGCATGCATGACTATAATGAAATGATGGGCAATAACCTTGACTATTTAAAATGATTGTGTTTATTTTAAGTAAAGGATACAGAGAAAATACAGGAAAGAAAATGTTTATTGTACGTGGTTAAAGTATTCTTTTGGCTTTGGGGTTACTTTAAAAAAAACATCTATTAAAGAGGCTTTGTAAAAGAAAAAAAGTAACGCCATTAGACTCATAAATGCTTCTATAATAAAAAGCCAAAAAGTGCCAGTGCATCATTGCTTCACCAAGATAAAAGTACAATCAGTGATTTATGGCTACTATTAGACAAAAGAATAAAGAAATAAAAGGACTGAAATTATGTACCAATTAAACTTTGAGCCAACGTCAATAAATATGCCTCAGTCTTGTTTTGTTTTATAGTTGTGTGCTCTTTAATGTTGCCAGGTTGTTGCAGTAAAAGCTCTCATTTCGGCTATAATATTTATTAAAAATACAACCCCCCACTAAACCCACATATAAATGTGATAATATGCCAAGACACACAAAGTCATCCAAAAGATTGGCATCAATGTTGACCATCAATAATCATACAGACACTCTAGAAGCTTTACTTTAGGCTGTAAGCCAATTTGCACATCTGAAATTGCATTTTAATGTTTTATAAATGAGCCAGAGCACACAGGGCAATGACCAATGATATTGCAGCTGGTCCATTTTCAGTGGACTTGCCAGCACGGGCCTATAACTACCTGAAGCACATTCACGGGTTCAGTCGTTCCTCTCTCTGTGCCCTCCTCTTGCTGACAGTAGATGCATCCTTTGCTTTACAACACTCATAAATACCCAGGAGATGAAAACAATGAGACCAGGCATTGGCAGCTCTGAGCCACTGTAATGTCACTATTGAGCACGGTTGACAGTTTTATGTGCTACAAAAAGGATCAAAACGAGAAGGTAAGTGTAGGCGCGGTAATGGACATGGCTAACAGGCCCGATTCAACAATGCACTTTGAAGGCTGCTAAGACCTGTCAGCAGACATTTCATTACTGACACATAAATCTGCCCAATTGGGAGAATAAATGGCACCGTGGGCACCATTAAGTGCTGTTGTATAATTGCTGTTGTGCCAGTACAGTGCTCGTCTTTTGATTTTTCAACAGCGAGAGAGACAGGCGTATGCAGCAAGGCACAATTAGCACATACAGCCAGGCCACTTATTACTCACTGAACATTTAAGTTTATGTAAATGTGATAAGCTACACATGAAAAATTGAAATGGTGAATCACACTTCAGAAATGCACAAGCCCTCAAATGAGCAGCTCATCTTTAAGCACTACTGGAAGCTCAAAACCTTCACCATGGAATAACATTATTACTTCAATGGAAATGATACAGAGCCCAAACAAGACTGAATTTTTTTAAATTTGCGTATTAGGGGTGTCCAGTTTGTTCAGTAATCATGATTATCCTGGTCACACCAAACCAACAATATTAACCACTAAGATAAGGCATCTTTCTTTGTGATATTAGAGAGACAATACAAACAATAACAATTATAACAACTGATTTGAAATATAACAATTGATTTGAGAGAAAAGGGAGTGTATATATTAGGTTTTAAGGGGGTGACGAGACAATAAGAATGGCATCTGTTCTTCTTATATGGGAGTGGCATGTGTTGTGTGTGTGTGTGTGGGTGTGTGGCTGTGTGTGTGGTGTGTGTGTGTGTGTGTGTGTGTGTGTGTGTGTGTGGGTAGGTAAGTAATAAAACAGAAAAAGAAAACTAAGAAAATAAGACGGAAAGGGCAGAACCCAAAATAAGGCATCTATAAACAATAGTGTGTGGCGAGAATATAAGGTAGAATATAATTTACATAATTTTAAAAATAACATAACCACCACCCTCCCCTTCAAAGCTCCAGAAACATTAGAAAGCCATAGCTCCAGTTGCATATACATAGCACATTATACATTTTCAGATTACCACAAGGCAAAGAAATGTTGTGTTTTAGTACATGAGCATAAGATCAAATAGAGATGGTTGTCTAAACTAAGGACATAAAATGCCAGCTGTTTAGTCTTTAGAACAATATCCTCAAACCATTGTACACATTCAACAATTGTATCTGACAGATTTTGTTTACTATGAACGGATGCAAATTGGCACAGAAAGTACAAGCTGCTCCTCCAGCGCTCAGAGTGGAACACAAAATTAACAGCAGAGTACTCAAGTAATGCTAAAACACTATTGATTTACAGAACAATGGGTTTAATAATAATATACAGCCTAGAATGACTACAAAAGGGAGACAATTAATACACAAAGGAAATTTAAAGCAGAAGACAATGCAGCGAGCTGAGCGAAGACACTTAGATGTGACACAAGCATCTGACAGCATGCTTTTCACTGTGACTATGACTGCAGGGCTCGATCAAAGCCTCCAACACGTTTAGATCATTAAAACCTAATTGAGAAGTGGCTTTAGACGTGTATACTCTGAAGACCTGTCTGACTGTGTGCTTACATGAAGACGCACCATTTTGAGACAAGGCAATATAAAAGCACTACCGCTGTCAGAGAGATAATAAGAAACTGTGTCAATCTGAGTTAGTGGCCAAATCGATCACACTACACCGGACTGAGAGGAGAGACTTAACCTGTCACCATGATGAAGGCAACAGGAATGGACCAAAGTGAATGCACAGGAATACAAGACCGAAGAGAACTCATCATGAATTAAACCTAAAATCCAGTTAGCTCAGTTCATACAACATGTGGCACACACACAAAGGAACTATAAAAGGTTGTGAGTTTGAATCCATACTCCAGCAGTTTACCATTTTGTATGTCAGCTTTCTGATTTGATGTCACTTATGCACTGGCTCAAATATCAACCAAGAATATAAAAAGAGAAGCTAAACTGTACAATTCTCAAGTGCACCAGTCTTCAGTGCGTACAGTAAAGTGTGGGTGCTGCTGATGCTTACCCACAATGTGAACTTGATTGTTGTTTCCTCCACATCTGCCAAGTGGCTTGGTCTCATGCACGGTTATATCCTCCCAAAAAGCTGATCCTCTTTCTTTTCCCTCTCTCTCCCCCGTATAGCAGTGACACAGGCAGCCGTAGCAGCAGCTGTACCGGGCAGCGTTCACTCACCTTCCCTCCCCCCTGCCGTGCGCCTCCATGGGTGATATATAGTCTTTTCGATGATGTCTCTCCTCTGCTCTCTTGTGCGATAAGCAGATAGCAGGATCTCCGAGCTCAGAATGAAGCCAGCTCGTAGTGTCGAGGTGGTAGCTGTTATTGGGTCGCATGTGTATGAGAGCTCAGGCATTTGTGTGTGGGATGTGGAGCGTACAGTGTGTGTGTGTGTGTGTGTGAGTGTGTATGAAAGAGGATACGCTGCTGTTCAGTGGGGCTCGCCTGTACTGTTGCTGTGTGCTCTCTCTCTCCCCCTGACTCGCTCGCTCGCTCGCTTTTGTGCTGCATTCAAGTCTAGTGAAAAAAGAAAAACAGGCACATTGCTTTCGTACTTCTTTGATCTTGGTTGGAGTGGAAGCAAACATTAAGCTTGCTAATGGTGAATAATGGCGTAACATAGTAGTTATACAAAGAAAAAAGCTCTAAGAGTCATTTTAAAATATTGTTGTGGAGCATCTTTTTGTTTATTTAACAGAAAACCATTTAATTTGTAATCGTAGCCTTTTACAACATAATAGATCAAAAATACTTGCGCAGGTCTGGATATTTCTAAATATACAATACATTAAAATATGTACATACCTCTTCAAAGGACAGCATTTTTGACAGACCTTGAGATTTTATTTATAGCTGAAGTCTTGTTTATAATCACATACCAATGGCTAAATAGTTTTCATTTATTAAAGAAAAAGCAGAAAATATCCAATGAAAGCAATTAGTTGCAGTAGTAGTAGTGCAAGAGTATTACAAACTGCTGAGGAAAACTGCGTCCATGTTGGCTGTATTTAAATCTAAACATTAGGATGCTTTATAAATTAAATTTGTTGTTGCTGTTGAGCAGAGCTGAGACATATGATGGGGCCCTTGCATCGGCTGTGGCAGTGCTTTACACCTGTTGTAACACATGTTTTGTTGTGTCAACCTGTCACTTTTCAGCATAATGGATATAGGATTGAGAAACAGACGGCTTATTTGTAAAATATCCCTCTTTACAAAGGGGCATGTTTAAGCAAAAACGTATCTGAAAACTTTCTATTTCCAAAAAAGTTAACACATTTCCTAGATCAAGTACCAAAATGATAAAGTTTAATCATATATTCAGTACAAGGTGTTAGACTATGCAGTAAGTAGCAGCTGCCCTCTATATTACATTGTATAAGGCCGCATTAAGGGACACAATGAATATCAAAAAGCCCCTGCCCTTTAAATCTCACCGGGCCATATGCCAAACCATTATGTTCAGTACAGTTTAAGAACAAATCCTTAACCGCACGCCTCTGCGGCAACATGATACAGTTAAGCAAATCTAGAGCTTTAACTGTCAATCATGTCAACTGACTCTAACATGCTAATGCTTTAACAACAAGGTAGTCTCAGTTTTAGCTTTCAATGGTTTAGATGCAAAAGACACGGCGGAGAAGACCTGCACAGTGCCTCTGGGCGCCCTCACACATCTCTACACATGAGTTTCTTTTTAACAACACATGAATTGAAGCCGCGGGCAATGCAGGAATGTCATATTCAGGTGAAAATGTAGACACCCCCCACTTAACAATTTCCTATATCTGCCTTGTTGTCCTCAAAAAACACTGTCCTACTACAACCTCTACAAGTGCGGTCGCGCCAGTGTCACTTAAACTGACACAGATCAAATGTAAATAGACAGCACTCACACACAGAGTCTTCACTGCTGTTACTATGCTTGTAGGACTGTGACCTTTGAGGATGTCCTTCTTAGTAATTTCCTTGTGGGGCTTAAAGGCTTAGTGTGAACTTGTGATGCGAGATGGGGTGCAGTATGACTCAGATTTATAGTAATATTTCACGCTAATCGTTTTTTGGTTCAAATCAACTCTACAGTTAGGAGCTTTTTCAACCTTTCTGCAGCACTAAAGTATGGAGAGGATTGCTGTTGATAAATATGTCATAAATAAAACATGAAGGCAATGTACTTTCCTGCAGCGCGCAGAAAAGGCAAAGCATCAACTTCAGGACTTTAAACTCATTTGTCAAAATGAAAGTCGCGCTTACCCCAGCTTTCTTTGAACCTGTGTGAAGGGCATTTGAGGAGAATTTAAAACATAAGCTGTTGAAATCGGGAGGTAATTTGGAGTCAGAGTTTGTGTTATTTTAAACTGTTATTGTTTCATTTGTTTATGGTCTGTAACATACGATGACCTTGACAAATAATGCCCAAGAAACAAGACTGAAATATTTGGAGATGTAGAGTTGCTATTATAAATATATCAGTCAGGTAGGTTGTCAGGTAGATGGAAGATACATGTTATAGTAAAAATTGTTGTATGAGATTCTGTGCAAGAGAAGAGCATACCAAAAAGTAAAGTTAGAAAGAGTCATATGAGATGGGCGGCTGAGGGAAACTTAAAGTAAACAGACAAAGGGAAAGAAGAAGTCTTGGTTTGCTTAGGAGGCACAGACAATAAACAATAAAAGGAACTGACAGAGAAAAATCTTAGAAAAGGTACCCATTATGCTTCTCCTTTCTATCCATATACTCGTAGTAAGCTGTAACAGTGAATACTGCCATGGTAAAGTGAACCACAAGTGCTCTTAAAAGGGGGGGGGCACTTGTTTGTCTCCATAGAAATGTTAGTATATGAGTATCTGTTTTGCATTCAATTGCATGAATGTACATCAAAAATACCTTAACATTTATGCATTCTTACTCTAAGTGGGGCCACCTCTGCACAGATCTTACTTGTAACTTGGCCTGCTGGTGGCACCTGCTTACCTCCATGGAGACTGATTAGCTGTGAAGAATTTTTGGAAATACATTAAGTTCTTTAGGGAGACAAGCAGATCGCAAACCTTCCACTAGAAAAGTTACATAATGCACCTTTAATGTATGTATTTGCTGATGTCACAGTCAACAACAATGGCTATACAGGATACTAATACAGCTGCCTAAAAAGTCCATGGATTCTTATGCAAAAATTAAAATTAATAGTCAACAAAATGGTAATAAAGTAGATTTACTATCAGAACATGACACCAGTTCATGTTTCTATTTGCGATTACTTTCCCAGTTACTTGCACACCCACTCAACACGCAAGTAACAAACTAATGTTTTTGAACAACTTCGAACAGGTCCGGTAATGCACACCCACTCAGGACCAAACAAAAGGAGAAGGTGCAGATTTGAGTGAATGGAGGATGGAGAAGAGAACAGCTGGGGGATGTGGTACACGCCCACTTACGCTTTATGAAAAGTAATTCTGCTGCAACAAGATGGTTGGAAGTGAGTGGGCAACAGTGTAATAAATGTAAGAGGAGACGACTGCAAGGAAATGTGTTGCTTTTGCAGCATTTCAGTAGCGCGTTAAAAGAATCAAAAAATAGGAAGTCAATTTTAGATTTTCATTTTGGTGTGAGATAATTAATCATACAGCAATCTCCAAATCAACTGTTGTGAAAGTGGGAGAGCTAGTCAACCCGTGCAAATGCTATGAACACTACCAGTCAGCCTTCAAAGCTGCACATAATTTCTGAAAATTATGATAACACAATGATCATGAACACTATTATATATTGTTAGAAGAACAAACTATAGCCTTCCTAATATAAATAAGTAAGATGCTGAAAAAAATCACTTACAGAATCTAAGTGATCTGGACCTACATCAGAACTAGTGCAAGACAGGAGGGTCAGTTTATAGAAACTACAATTTTTTGCTATGAAAATTATTATTTATGTTTTACTTATAACATTGGTATTGAAATTGGCATAGAGCATCGAGCCTTTTACAAAAGCAAGTTTGCTATTTCAGTATCATAAAAGTATTTACCAGTGAGACCTACCAAAAAGAATAAGTAAGTCAATACAAGAATTAATATCTGAGACACTGCTACTGTGATGTCAACTTCAACTCAGCAACTTTGCAGACCTGTGCAAAGAGGAGGCATAACTTCCCAAGGCAATATGAAATGAAATCTTTGTATTGATTTTTGAAAACATTCTGGTATTGCGTAATGAGGCAGTAAGTTCAGGTGTATTCTACTGTACAGTAGCTAACCGGCAGTACCTGAATGTGTGTAGGTGGAGGCATTACATTATGTGCAGTGATGTGTATATACCTGCCTCTCATACATTTGACAGTGAGTGGTTCTGAGAGAGACTAGCATGCTGAGTCCATCTGGCCCTTTGCGACAGCCTGACGTGAACAATCACACACACACCCGAGACAAGTGCTGACTTCAACCTGTGCGCCATAGTTGACGGATGTGTAGTCACTATAGCAATGTGTTATATATACATTCTTATGCAGAAGCTTTAGACGGCTTGTCTCCATGGAGATATCATTGCATTGCCAAAAATGTTTAATTGTATGGCATTAAACTTATCCAGCTCCAGAGACAAACAGGTGACGCCACCAGGTGGAATTACAGGTAAGAACTGTGGAGAGCAGACTCCGCTCACAATAAGAATGCGTGTTTTCCAATGTGCAATGTTTTTTCAGCAATAAAACACCTGCTATACAAATATATTAAATGCTATACAAAAATTGTAAGCCATATACTGTGGAACCCTTCAGAAAAAGCAATAACATCTCCATGGAGACAAGCAGGTAGTGTAAGAAACTTATACAGTCTTCATTAACATTCTTTTCACACCTTACTAAAACTACATCAATCAACCAAACAAAAGCATTACGTTTTGAGCCGATTACTGTTGTTGCTGTGTCTGCAGTGAAATAAAAACAAAATCACAGTGATGATGAAAATGTTGTATTTTTATGCAGATCCCATCAAGCCAAACCAAATGAGACATGAAGAAAATTATGTACACAAGCGAGTCAGAATCATGAAGGAAGAAATTCACCAAACCCCTTATGATTTTGTGCTGCAGTTACTAATGAAATATTCTCATTCTCCTTATGAATGCTGAATATTATTGTTCATGTGCATTGGGTACACCTCCAGGCATGGACAAAGGTTGGTGACTCATGTGATTTAAAACTAGCAAGAGCATAAAATACAATGATACTGTGAGGCAGGGGACCAGATTAGCAAAGAGCTGATGCTGGGTGGAAAGAAGAGAAGTCTACTGGGAGTTTGAAGACTGTAGAAATGTGTAGAAGAAGGAGTAGGGGGCACAGAGGAGACTGGAGCTTGATCCTGCACACTAATCTACAGGGAGAGAAGGATAGATGAAGGGGTGAATTAAGATGGGGGAGGCTAGAAAAGACTTAGTAGGACCCAAAGGAAAGTTACAACATGAATAAAATATAGTCTTTGGTATATGTTGACCATTTATTGCGGAAAATGTTGCCTCTACTCACCCCCAAGAGGACAGCCTCGATGTGTGTTTGTGCATGATTAGGCTCCACATTTGTTTTTCCATGCAAGTGTCTACTACATAAACAGGAACTCAAGATGCAGTGGGTGTGAGCCTGCAGCAGCTCATGACTTCTTGGATTATGTCAAACTTCTTTGCAAATTATAGCACGCATTACTGAACAGCACAGAGTGTCGACCTCCCCAGAGAAGAAAAACAAGATTTAAATAGATTTTGGGAGGCACTGCTTGTACTGTGTGCAGGTACATTATTGGACAGTTTTTGACCTCAACAGCTGAAGGAATGGGGTCTCCAAGGATTGCTATGCGAATCAGCAGAGTTGAGATATTGCAGAAAAATAGGAAAACCTAGAAAGTTTTATAAGAATGGAAGTAGTTTTATAATTTATCTGGTTGCAAAAGAAAAAAACCTAAAATGACCTCATTTGGACTTTTGGATTTACCAGAGCGACAATAACCAAATAAATATACACATTCACATATTTTATTTATTCATTCACTTGATAACTGTTGCATTACTGATGATAGTTGTTCCTCTGGTTGCATTAATGTGTACTGATCATGCCGACATGGCATTTCTGCATTTGAAGGCAAACAAAGATTTGCAACTTTGAAAGAATATATGAAATAGTTGTACAATCAATTATGTACTGTACAACTCAAGAAGTGACAATTTAAAACAGTGGTCAACATGAGCAATAAATGACAAACAGCCACATAACTGGTCTATGTGTCTAACCTACTTTCAGCTGTCCAGTCAGACGCTGTGGTCCATCACTTGTCACAACTGGGATCACATCCTAAGGGAAAGAATCCACTGCTTCAAGGTTGAAATCTGGCCTGTTTGCTTTTGCAGGATTAAAAGAAATGATAGCTTCCCATGTTTGTTCTGGGTCAGTAATACTTGAGACAGGACTTTTATAACTATGTAATGTACGAGGGAGACTAGCCTTTTCATGTTTCAGCTCCTCCCAAAAGGAACATGGAGCATCTCCTGGACTGTGTACACACCAGTGACTCACATGAATAATCCCTGCAGTTCTACCCCAATGTCAGGACAGAGGGCCAAACACATTTAGCAGGGGACCTACACAGACATCTGTGAAAGCTTTCCAATTACACATTAAGCTCAGAAAAATGTACCCCGACACTACAGTGGTAATGTTATCTTCTTTTATAGGGATGGGCCAATATGGGTTTTTTGAGCCGATACCTATATACAATATTTGGCTGCTGCAGTAGCTGGACCAGGACCAGGATCATACCGATATTTAACTTTTGCAATCCATAGCAAAGACCACAGATTGATCTTAAATTGAGGTAAAGATAACAAATTAACTTTTCACGCTTGTAAAAATAAAAACAAAATGTATTTACCTTATATACAAAATTATTTGTACATGTTTGTATGAACATACAGCTATAGAAGACTTCTATTTTCATAGTTATTCATGAGATTGTTTAAAAAGACAAATCAAATGCACTTACGACAGTCTGGGAATGACACATGGGCACAAAGAGACCCCGAAAATATCGGTACTGAATATTGGCAGCAAATAAAGATATTGATAGATATATCTTTAGATATAAAAATAGATCAATATTGACCGATACTGGAACTGAAAGATTACTCATCCCTAATCTTTTGTAGTAAAGAAAACTATTCACCTGTAAAGCTGGCTCAAGCTATAGAGAAGCCCAACACATGTGGAAATAGTGGCAAATCTATTATTCCAGTTCAAGACGCAGTAGTGTTGCCTGGGTTCCACAATACACAATTCTTCAATACTTCTGTATAAAAAATACAGATATCACTCTGGGTTTGCCAGGCAGGAAGTAGTGTAATGTTTTTATTTGGACATGTCCCTGAAGCTGACATGGACAGTGGGATCCAGGAAAAAGTAGAAGTTTGAGAGAAATGGTGAATTATTGACTATCACCATGTGAACACAGTAGCAGGTGTTTGTTTATAGGGCCCTTGGAGTGCATGTATTTCACTGATTAAGTCTATGACACTGGAGTAAGCCCACTAATGATGAGAGAATATTCCCCTATGATGCCTAATTAAATCTTAACAATAATTTATAATACAATTAAGTTTATTTAATGTTTATTTTTAGTGCAAATGGGAGCACTAAATGTATTATGCGTTAATACTTACTGAGAAAAAAAACAAATTTTTTCCACATAATTGTCCCCATAGGGAAATTTGTCTGCTGCATGTGACCCCTCCAGTGCCTTTGGGCAACAACCTGTCAGGGAAGTCGACAGCATTTCCTTGCTAGAGGATTAGCCTACTGTGCATGATTTGGGTTGATGGGGGAAACTGAAATGCCAGGAAAACAGCCACCCAGACAGTAATGCTGTCACAATACTAATATTTCAAAGTCAATTTTAATACTAAGGAAAAGGCTTGATACCCCATACAAACTTTGATAACACTGATGATTAAAATGTTTTAATAGACAAAGACCATTCTAAAAGGTCACATTTTCTCTGTGTTTATTGTCGATATAAATACTTGTTAAAACCATACTTTTTTTTTTTTTTTTTTTACAAAAAATGTATGTGTTTTGTATCAAAAATTGATAATATCCAGGTTAGAATTTGGGAATTGATTTTTCACAACCCTGATTGACAGTGGTTGCGAAAGACAGTTCTGACATAATCATACAAAGGACAAACACAAAACATGGTATAGGTTCAAGGATAGATAGCACAGAACAACAGCTGAGATCATCCATCAAGTAAACGCCTCCAACCTTGAAAGAGCCGAGTCGGCAAATCACGGTGGAGGTGACAAATAAGCTCCGGATTGGTGCTTCCATAAAGCTGAGCAGCGCAGAAATGAGCTGAGTGATGCCAAGGACTA
This sequence comes from Periophthalmus modestus, assembly GCA_019594935.1. NCBI lineage: Eukaryota > Metazoa > Chordata > Actinopteri > Gobiiformes > Gobiidae > Periophthalmus > Periophthalmus modestus. The sequence goes on along the minus strand of JAIEZT010000007.1, from coordinate 11,655,437 downwards.
CAGGCAGTCCACACAAGCTTCAGTCATGTCAACATCGTGAGAGCAGCTAAGAGAAAATTAAAACATGGGCAATTATACAAAGTGGCTATCATGTCTGAATCTATTTGTTCAGTGTGTGGTGGGGAGAGGGATCAGCAACGACTGCCAGCTTCATTTTGCATCTCATAGCATGGACAATAAAAAACCCTATGCAACTCAGATTTGTGATGGCTTTAATGACATGAGAAAAACATTTCATTTTCTGCATAAAACTAGCATGTAAAGGGTTTTGTCTATCCATATCAAAGATTTGCACGATTTTTTCTCCACCACACATGCAACTGTGAATGTGAAGCCAGGCCGCTATATGCCAGACAAAGATATAAAGGATAAGGTTTAAATAAGATCATGTAGAAGGAAAACACTGGTAATTGCTCTTTTCTTTGACATGCTGTGTGCATAACAAAATGGGTATTTACCTTCACGGACAACAATTCCTAGCCATTATGGAAGTAACAAGCTTGACATTTCCCGATAATGGCAGTGTACTTTCCTGTTTTGGCTACACTCCATGAGCTTGAAAAGAGCAGCAGCAGACAATGCAAAGATACCTTTAAGGTAAGCTCTCTTCAGATCTGTCACTCAGGGAAGTGCAGATGGAGCCAGCTGCTCTATAACAGAGGCAATATCAACAACCAGCTCCATCTGTCAGCCCTGATCCTATCCTTTTTATAAATCTTTACCACAAACTTTAAATCACACAAAACTGCAATATGACATCAAACTGGTTCAATTAAAACCTCTGTATAATTATGATGGAGTCGTAATGTAAAATGGACCACATGGCTGGTTTAATGTTGGTCTCTGTTTGATCTCTGCCAATGCAAACAATTCATCACTGTATGATTGTATAGACCACTTGTGTCAAACTGAAGGCCCGTGGTCCAAATGTGGCCCACCATGTCATTTTATGTGGCCCGTGACTAAGTAAATTAAAAAGTCTGTCTTAAAATATCAGTTTATCAGTTTCACAGCCATTTTTTCATATATATGCAAATCCATATGCAATATTTGTAACTTGAATACGTAATAAATACAGAAACGGTTAATTAACAAGATTAAAAAGTAGGTGCATTTATTTTACATTACATTTGGTTACATTTATCTTACAGTTACACCTGGCCCTATTGAGAGCAACCATTTTGTTGATATGGTCCTCTATGAAAATGAGTTCGATACCCCTGGTGTAGACTCATAATATAAGCCTCTCAGAGATTTACATAACATTGCCACATTATTATTAATACACTGTTGATAACCATTCTATACTAGATATAGGGAATATTTCTGGGTGCTCCTAGCAACCACTTCAAAAATCACAAAAGAACAACTAATAGTACAAAGGATTATTCATTCTTATTCTTAGATAATTGTGTAGCTATGTATATTACAGTGATGTCTGAACATGTTTTATTTTTCCAAATAAGATGCTGTATTTTGATATGCCATCTGCTCTCATTAATTCCCGTGAAGCCTTTCCTCAAAGAGACTTCTGCGCTGCAACAAAATAAACAGTACAGTCACAGTTGCCACTCTGTTCTCCTTCGACAGACACAGGCAAAAGTGAGGGCAGGTCTGTACAAAAAGAAAACAAACAAATTGAGAGGTATTGCAATTTGCGTTGTATTATAAAAGTAGGATTTTAGATAATTACATTGTGAACAACTCTAGGAGCATCAACATTTGTAAGAAGCCTGAAATATGAACAGCTAAAGGAAATTCAGGAAACATTCAGGAAACACATGCATTTCAGAACATGTTTGAAAGTCTAAACTTCTGTGTTACAAAACATTTTTCAATAAAAGAGGACAATCTATATATATATATAAATTACTACAGCCTTTGTCATTTTATAGTTGTGCCAACTCAAATTGCAATTTTATTTTGATTGCAACAAATTGTGCAGACCTAAGTGAGAGTATTCTATTTTTTAACCAGCATTTGGAGGAAATAAATGGGCAGTACATAGAGACCATGTATTATAACCATAAATAGACTCAAATGGCAGCAGAGCATGGTTGGAATTTAATGGGAAAGATTTAGGGCTTTTGTCAAGGACACAGACAAAGTGCACATATGGGGTGGACTGTGAGGTTCTGATGCTCCTCTCTGCTTGTGGCCTCTGTACCACTGGGTAGTTAATGAGCAATGTGAAGTCTGGCCAAGCGCTCCATCCTCTCCCCACTACACTATGCTAGACAACGCTAGGGCACCACGCCAGCCTGGGGACAAAGTGGTCGACTGCCTCTGCCACCCTGCTACAATGGGCCTATAGGGAGCCTTCTTTTAGACTGTCCATGTAAACAGGCGAGGGAAATTTAGAGGTGCATAAAATGTAACGATTTGTTTGACGTTAGACAATAGGGGTGGTGTTAGTGAGTGATTTCAGCTAAAGTAGATGCGGGTGCCTTTGAGTGTGTGTGAGGTGAAGATAAAGTATGTGTATCGAGACAGGGCCATCTGTTCAGACTAAAGATGTATTGCATTACCCTCACTAGGGACATGTGCATCTGATTCTGCAGATTCACTTGTCGTGATCAAACAAACTGAAGTAAATCTGGCAGGGTGAGTTTAAAGAAGGCCAACCTGTGTGAGGAGATTGTAGCTTTTCACAGTTAATCAATAGACCACATATAAATCCTGCAAGGGCTTCTACAGTGGAAGCGTGGAATAGTGTGTCTAAATCTGTGAAAAATCTTCTGGGGGAAATGAAAAATCTACATGACTATCCCTTTCCTTGTAGAGCTTGAGTAGTCTTGTTTTGTTCAGCGTCCAGGATTGATACAGATCTGGTTTAGTGAAGACCTAATTTCATTTCTGGCCAATTTTCATGGTTTGTTAACATTCTGGTTGATTTTTTCCAAAATGCCAGCCCCAATTAAATTGGATGCTGTTTCTTAACCCTTTGGAGTACACACAAATAGCTGGGCTCTTTTTAAAGTGAAACCCTTTATTGGAGTATAGGTAGGAGTAAAACTTGCTGTTGGGAGATATGAACTGACAATATGAGTATATGCTGAGTATTGACCATTTCCATTTCAAAGGTGAAACCAATCACTAAAAATCGTGAGAAATTTTCTGCTGCATGTGACCCCACCAGTGCCTTTGCACTGCAACCTGCCAGGGCAGTCGATGCTAATCCTCTATGAAGGAAATACTAACTGTGACTGATTTGGGGGGATTTGAGGGGGGAAACTAAAATTCTAGGAGAACACCCACCCAGACAGTAATGTTGTCACAATACTAATATTTGAAAGTCAATTTTGATATTACGGAAAAGGCTCAATACATAATACCAATTTTGTAATATATAATATTGTAATAGTAATACTATTAGAATTGTTTGCACCTATTAAGACATGATATTATAAAACTATTCAGGAAAGGTCTCAGTTTGTTATGCCGTGTTATTTTATTTTTTGTTCAAACTAATTGTAAGTTTTGATACAACTTTGAGGAGATTGTAGCTTTTTACAGTTTAACATTTGAGAATGACTATAGTAAAATAAATAGCTTTTCTCCATGCCTGGCTTTTTTTATTGGCAAACTTTTGTTCCAGGAAAGCTACTTGTGAACAGTCCATATTTACTCAGAGGGCAGACGCCGTATCGGCCTGCAATGACAGAGCTGTCTGTAGCTGTCACTGAGGCAAACACAATGCACTAGATTAATCCACCCCCTCTTCAATCTCTTCTCCTAATACAATCTAAAGTTCATTCACTCTTTCCTCACCAATCTTAACAAATGGACTGTCCGATCCTGAGGGAGACAGGGAAGAGGGCTTGAGAAAACAAAATGGTGTCAAGGTCAGCAACTGATGAATCCCCCCAAGGCAACAAGTCAGTGGAGGAGATGGAGCGAAACAAAGATATAAGACAGAGAGAAGTCCCACCAGGATTCCAAAAGTGAGTGCGGTTGAAGAACAGTGTGGAGAATGTGATCACAGTTTCCATTTGAGTCTGTCAGGAGTAAATACGAAGCACAGCAGCAGCAGCTCATTTCAACCACTGCCACAAGAAAACCCCCAGTATGTAAGGCTTACTCTACTTAGTGCCAAAAGAAAGAGGATAACTCGAGAACATGTAGAGGCTCTCCACGTAATATATTCCATAAGGGTGCATCATTAACTAAACATTACTAGGAGTGGTCTGGTTTATGTAATATGTAATGCAAAAAATATGTGAAAGTGTTACATATTAACAGTTAAAAGGCAAATTCTACCACAGAATTCGCACCTGCCCTCCAACTCAATTTTGAATGATGGGCGGCGTCGAATGTTATGTCATGTTAATCTAATACAAATTGTTGATTTTCTAACTTTCTGTTGGTTAAATCAATTGTCATGTTCAGCCCTATGATGCAACTGCTGTTATGATATTGGGCTTTACAAAAATAAACTGAATTGAATGCTATTGCTGGGTTTCAGATGACATCACAACAATCTATAGGCCAATAATAATTAATACAGATGGAGAGTAGCTAAAATGAATATTGTTAAAATGCAACTTTGTAGTATTACAGTGAGTTCCTGGCTGTAGTCATTAATAAACATAATCAGATTAAACATGTGTGCATTCAAATTTTGGATATTTCATGACAAAGAAGAGTGTAATCAATAGGGAAAAATGACTCTTGCCCCCCATCTGAGACTATGACATCATCACATTCGAGAATATGAAACCCACTGATGTAAATGTTAAGTAAAAAATAAACAGCTGTTAAGAGCCAGTTGGACAATAAAAGTGATGTCATCAGTTAACAACGCTGAGAGCTGAGAGCCATCCTGTATAAAACCTATAGCAAGGAAGGATTGGCTGTGCCAGTCTTGAAGGAAAACCAAAAGAACAAAAGAATCAGATGCCTATGCACGATGAGTGTTTTGCATGTATACAAAATGTGTATGAATGTAATGTTACTTCCACAGAGCCACTCAAATTGTGCCATTCACAGCATTAGAATTTTTGTCATTGTTACTTGGAACGGGTTCTTCTTAATCTTTCCGTTTGGCTTCTCTCCTCTGGGATTGCACAAAAGAGCATGCACTGATTTGCATATCGACGTGGAATGGGTTTTTAAAATTTCCTTCCTGCCACAACGTCTTCCACTTTTGAATGTTAACAGGCTTGGGCCAGACATAAAGGCCTCCAAACTGTTCTTAATGTGGCAAATCTAGTTACGTGGATAACATCGTTACATGCATGTTTAGTTGTTGCATTTTTTATGTCAAATTTCACCGCTCAGTACAAAAAAACATTGCGTTTTGAAAATACACAGCTGGCGGCTAATAACTCCCTTAAGATTCAATCTAGTCAGACTTACACATAAAGCACTAGTAGAAAGCCAGAGGAAACACTGTGCCCAAGCTGAATAACAGCATCCCAAGAGTGCATAAATCCTCTCCTTCTATATGCAAAGACAATAGCGTATCATTTCTACTCGGTTTGAATGTGTTTCTGTCTATCTGTCTATCCAGAGTGTCTCAATGTACAACTGTTAGATTATGCTCTCTTTATCTGCTATTAAAACCATTATGTAACAAACAAATAGCATATGATCCAAGTCTAATTTACAACCAAAATTATTATCACAGACTATACCACAATAATCCCAGTAACCCTTTATTAAACAAATAAATAGCAGAAGGAAACTAGCAACAGAAGTTACTTATTTCATCCACTACAGCTCAAATCATATTACAAAAAAAAAATTTCGCCACTAAAATGTACATGCAGTAAATACTGAGCCCCACAATATAATGTCCCAGGTATGATTTATTGAATATTAAGTCGAAATAGTACACATTGTGACAGGCCTATCTGAAGTATAATTTTTAAAAAATGATCCTTTTTTATGCTGGTAGAAATCTCTTCTTACCCCACTCATACCCGTAAGCTGAGACATAACTCATATAAAGCTATTTTCACTATGTCACAAAATGAACAACTGTATACCTTGGATGCATAAAGCATTTCCACCTTTCTGTTCAATAAGCACTACTTTCCAATCCAATTCAAAATGTTGGCCTATATAGAAAACATACATTGTGCACAAAGAGATTGTGTGGTTTATTGAATGATAGGGGCTTGATGCGTGTGTGTGTGTGTGTGTTTGTGTGTGTGTGCGCATGAGTTGCCTGTACCTCAGTGCCAGTGGAGTGCACACAATAGCCTCCCACATCGTATGCAGATTGAGGCAGTGCAGTGGATGGTGGTCGTGGGTGGATTAGACCTCTCTGGAGTTATGTTTTTCTTTTCATTGTGGCTTCCAGTCGGGTTTAGCAGCTCAGACAAGACCAATCCTGATCACTGTGGATGATACAAGCAAATGAACCAGTGCACATATAATGAAAACAATTATATGGGTACAAAAGATGACATTATCCACTCTGTAGCATTTGCTGAAGTGAGAAAAGTGCTATCAAGAAAGTGGTGGGGTTAAAAATGGATATGTAAATGCGGAGAGGATCAGGCTTGGAGCTGCAAAAGATATAGCATGTATTAACGGTGTTGGAAAGTAACTAAATACATGTACTGAATATACATCATTTTTAGTAACTGTATTTGGGCACAGTTACTCTTCCATTTGGTGGTATTCATAATACAGATACTTTATTAAAGTCAAAGGAATAAAGGAATGTGTTTTTGAGCAATCTAGGCTTCAAATAACATGCTATTAAGAGAGTGAAATTCTGCTCTTGAAGTAAGTGTGTGCGCATTTTCTAATTAAATGCAGAACAAATGATGCATGGTGCAAACAAAGCAGTTTAAACCCTGGGTCACACTATAATATAATGCAACTCAATGGCAAAGTATTCTAAGTATTCAGAATACAATACTCTGATTGGAACATGTAACAGAATACTTTACACAATACTTTATGCAGAAACTAGAAACACTATTCCTAACATTGTGTAATAATAACTACTGGTACAGGGGTGGGGTTCATATTTATAGGCAGTAACTAATATACAATCATTTGCATACATTTAGCACACAGAACAACCCCACACACAGCAAACAGGGGGTCAACTACAGGGGAAAAATATGAAAAAATAAAAATGTCAGCTCATTTTTTTTGCTGACCACTGCTCCAGTTTGGCTTTTAACGTTGTTAGCGCTTATGCCAAGACAGGCGATTAAAATGGCTGGCCAGTTGTGTTGAGCTGAGGCGGTGGTGCAGTGCTCACAGTTCCCATAAGCATCACTACAAATGTCAGGAAGCAAAAAGGGAGAGAGAGAGATGGAGGAGGGGGATATTACAGAATGGAAAAAGATATGAGACCCAAACCAATAAATCAAAAGTTATGTAATCGTAAAGGTACAGTGGATGGTATTGCAACTCAACTAAGCCTGATGAGTCAACCGCTGCCGATTTGGAGATTATTTCAAGCTCCCATTTAAAGCGCAGTACAAAAGGTTGCAGAATATACACCCACACTTCTCTATCTGTCCCATTGTTCTATTTTTAGACTTGTTAACTGCTTGGCTTAGGGGCCCGAAGGTATTAAAAGTCCATTCTGTGGCCAGCAGAATGTGTGTCTATCACATACTTTTGGCTACTGTCTCCCAGTGCAGTGTCTGTTACATAAAGAGGGGGGGTTAGATGGAAGAGCAGCAGACAGTTGCCAGGTTTCTGCTACTAATACTGCAAATCCCAACAATGACGCTACCACACTCAACACTTCACCACCGCACACTCTGGCTCTCCTATGGGCCTCTTGGAGAAGTGCACATACTCCAGGCCTTAACAAGTCTCTGCTGACTCCATGTGTAACAGACTTTGCTGTTAAAATAAGTTTCCAAATCCGTCTTCATTTTCCAAAAAAAAAAAAATCATTTAAATAGTGATAAATAGAAATTTAATAGTTTGCTTTTTTTTTTGTGTCTAAAGTTGGTTTAGTGGTGCAGTGAAAACGTCAACTATCTCTGCAATTGCTCTGACTATGCAAAGAAAAATAATTCCACTAAATTAAAACATGCAAATAATGCTAAACATTTGTGTGAAGCCCTTATATAGGCTCAGCCATCAAGTTAGCACTTGCTTAACTTCCTCTTTCTCAAGATAACTTGCTATGTATTATTTCCCACCCATTATCTTATGTATTCAGTCCACCTCAGTGGTCATGTTGTCTACAGGAAATGACATTTGTTAGACCTATGGCTTCAGGAGAGTCCGGTCATGACGTGCTGCTGAGGTGTGAGGTGCTGGTTCCTGCTTTAATTTCCTGTTCACCTATCACAGTCTTCATCTGCAATAACCGCCCCGAGATCACTGAAGGAGCAGTTTGTATAACTGGACAGAATAATACTATACAAATCTATAGAAATGAAGCGTTTCTACCTTCATTTGAAATCAACACAGCCCAACAAGCTTTCTTATTTCCTGAATAAATAATTCCACATACACCATATGGGTTCAAGGCAATTCTGTCTGTACACTGATGAAGAATTTTGCCTGGGAACATTAAAGAATTTGAGTGTCTGAGACCAAAGAGGAGGCTTACCATTCACTCTGCTTGTTATCGACACTGTCAGTCCATGCCTGTCACAATCTCTGCATAAACACAGGGCTACAAGGAGCTGTGGGACAATACATAATGAATGACAATGTTGAACTGCCAACAGCAGCAAACAGCAGAAAACACTAGGCCCCTCCTAACATACAGCCTATGTTCAGAAGATAAACACATGACAAATACATGAGAGCAGCCAAAATAAGCCTCAAAAGATCCTGAGCAGCTCCTCTACCACAACGTCCAGTGTAATTATTTAGTTCGTCACAAAGGTAGGATATCTTGCTGATTGCAAAAATATACAATTACAACTAAATCTGTGTTGCCAGTGGTTAAACCTCAATGACACACAGATTTTGTCTTTATTCTGCAATATGGACAGGCCTTGTATATGATATATCATCTTATAATAACCTTTTAGGAAATTTGCAACACCATGTGTGGTGGGTGTCACTAAGGGCTGTGCAGAAGATACTTGCCACATATTAGGGGTTCTAGTTATTCAGTAATTGATGTCATCTTCAACATTTCCTTTTCTGGGTATAAAATATACTGTCTGCATACAGAACAGGAAAATAAAGTGCATACAGAAGAAACATTATTAGACAAGAGTCCTAATCAAGTTACACACCATTTTGCTGAAAGCATATCCAAATTATCTGACTTTTTCAAATGCAAAGTGCCAGTTTTTTTGCCACATCTCTGTTGTGAATGTGTCACTGAATAATTTATTGTAATATATTTACATCACTCATTCAGTGGAGGAAGTGACAGAGCAGAGCATTTGATGGTTTGAATGCTTCCCATATCGATAACACAGCACTCGTGAAATTTGTTATAGATTGAATGACTTGAAAATAGAAGACCCATAAATCAATCTTGGAGAGACTGTTAATATCAACTGTCAAAACAGTTGAGAGCAGGTGGGCGAACTGTTGGCAGAATTTGAGGAAGCAGCTGCCTTCCTTTCCACACTTGGGGAAATATAAATCCCTGATGTGCGTTCCATGGAACCAAAATAACAATGATCCTTCAATAACATATGTAACTTGGATGTTGCATCTATGACGAGACACACATCCTGTGTAAGGCAAACTGGATGAAACGTATACTATACTATAACAATGTGGAAATCTAGTGATGCAATGGAAATCTGATGAGCTGACCTGTCAGGAGCAGGCTGAGACAGAATTGTCTATAGATCATATATTCAGAGCAGTACCCGCTGCCAGAGCTTTTAGGTGCCTCTGCTGACACACGAGTTTTTGTGGCTAGGTTAGAAAACTTTCTCTCAGTTATGAATTTCAATGTTAGATATGTACTATAAAGACAAAACTTTTTTTTTTAATGTTTTTGTCGTTACACGTTTATTATGTAATGATTTCTTTCAAATCACAATCATCTTGAGATAAAAGCTATTTTCAAGGAAAACCCTGACCAAATTGCAAACTGCATTCTATTAACACAGATATCCATCAGTGTTTTCTAAATTTATTTTTGCAGCTTTTGAAAGTTGCTCAGCTCGACTCATGATGAAAGATTCAGTTCACATAAGTGTTACCACTTCAACTTTCACTTTCAGCAGGCTGGTATTTAGCAACACATTATTTTAGAATAAAACGCATGTACACTCACTACAAGCTGAAATGTTCACACATTATGCAACATGTGCTGTCATATGGCTCCTGGTAAAACCAGAGTACACATGCAGGTATGTGTGTTAAAGCTATGGAGCCCAAGCAATTTTTTGGCAGGTGGTACTAGTGATTGCTTTGATCAAACAAAGTAACCTGTAGTGCAAGTATCACAATATCCATCCGGTACCATTAACTTATATTGGACTGCAAATGCATTTTGCTATATGTGCAGAGAATCTGCACATACATTTTAAATTTAGACCAGGCACTGAAGTGGCATGCTATTCCATGTTAATAAACTTGTCCAAATATAGAAACTAAAAATAAAAGGGGTATTTGGAAATGTCTCGATTGTCCTTTATTTGTGTGCCTCATCTCTTTCCGTTACGCCTTTGTGTACACATCGAGTCCAGGCTGAGAATAGCATCATAAATTTGTAAATGGATTCACTTACTGCCATCGACAGGGGCAGACTTTGCACACTTTTAAACTTTGGTGTTACTGACCTCTAAGCAGACAAGGGCAATCACACAGCAAACAGCTGCTAAGCATTGGAGTCTGTGGGATTGATCTGCATCTCTGTGCCAAATACAATATAGCCTTAGAAAAGTGTATCTGACTGGTGCTGCTGATAGTCTGGAGCTGCATGATCCACAACTGATTTACGCCAAAACAGAAGCCATCTGAACTGAACACTTCACAAATGCACTCAAGAACGTTTTTGTGCTCATAATACAAGGGGTTTAAAACTGAGGTAAACCAATATTCGCATCAAGTTTGTATTGCAGTACAGAGCAACAATCTCGATTCACCAGTAACTAGTGTTGTCACAACATTAAAGTTTAAATATTGATTTCAGTACAAAGGAAGAGGCTTGATACTCAAAACACATTTAGATACAAGATAAAACATTTTTATATAATAGGTCATTTCCAATTAACATTATAGTAGTTTATTAATTCCATGTGGTCTTACTAGTTATAGATCAAGATACTTCTACAGCTAATCAGAAAAGGTTCAGATTCGTCATATTTTTTTCAGAATTGATACTTACATGGGTATCTGTGGGTATGTTGATATAGATTAGTATCTGGCTTTTTTTTTTTTTACCAGCAACAAAAAGACCAAGATGATGACGGATCCTTATTCATGAATCGTTCATGATATATCATGTGAGACTAATATTGGTGATAAATGTGTCAAAAGGTAAAATTGACTGACATTAGGAAAAATTAGGAACAGCTTTGTGAACTTCATAACAAGAAGCTAAAATCAGACATTTTCTCTCCTGAACATCCAAATTCTCCTACATCCAAAAGCGTATGACTATCTAAAGGCTCTGTCTGCCTGCTAATTTGTCATGCCCATTTTCCCGCACCACTTTCCAGAGGATGATGGATGCTCTCTCAGTCTATGGGGACAGCTGGTCGTTAGGCTGGAGGTAAACCAAATCACGTCGCGTTGCTTTCGGCAGGAGTCACAGTACAGTCTGTCTACGTACAGGGCAGTGGAGAAGGTTACTGCAGGGAAGTGAAGAGGGGATCGAGTTTTTGGTTAGCTGGCATTTCACAAACACATTGTAATGTAGGGGATAATATCCTGCAGGTCAGACTGAGGGGCCCACAAATCTGCATTGCACCTGCTGCCATTCATTTGAGGCAAAAATATGCAAAGGTCACCACAAGGTCCTCAGTGTAATGCATTAGTCTCAAAGATCTGGTGATGACTGGTGATCTGTGCTGCATACTAGTGTCTCTTTGTGCCAGTTCATCAATTCCAAGCTCTCAAATAGGTTGAAAATATTTTTGGCACATTTAAAAAAAAATGTTGGTTGCACAATATATTGGTGTATGGTATACTACCAGCTACATTTGTCAATATTTTTCCTTTAAAATTCGAAAATCTAATTGTGTTTTAGGTATTAATGAATTGAACTGAAAAACTCAAAAGAAAACCCATCTAATAACAATTTTGCAATTAAACGTTAATAAGCACAATAGGTCAAATTCTCCAGCTATGGTAATCCTGAGCAAGCCTAATTAAAGATCTGGAGATGGGTCACCAGTCACCATTGCTCCTGACAGGTTCCCCAGTGGCATTGAGGGGTGGGTCAAATGCAGAGGACAAATTTCCCAAATTGTATCATAAGTTGCAAACATACTTAACCCAAAAAAAAAATAAAAAAAAAAAAATGTATACACTATGCAACCCTTTTCGGTGTACCATCAGTATAAGTAAAGATGTAAAATCAGAAACTAATGTCACTGATGAAAGACTTTCTATCTACAGTGACCAAATTACCCTCAATACAATATTACCATTACAGCATTGCTTTGCTACATACTCCAGGAAGCTTTTGTTCTATAGCACACCTGGGACTGGGGCTGAAATATATAGCGCACCACCATCTACTAGTACACCGTTTTCACCTTGCAGTTGAAAGGCAAAGGCAAAGCTGCGGGTTTGAAAGCGGTCTCCAGCTGGCTACAAACAGTGAAGATAGAGGTCGGCACTCTCTGTGGCTTAGACTGAGCTGCAGTCTAACCTTCAAACAGTCACCAAACCATGAGCCTCCCCCAGAGACATTACTGCTGTACTATGCTTTAGCCCCATCAAAATTTAAATTTCCTTATATTGTTTAAATGCACATTGCTCTTACCCACCAATGTGTTGAAAGCAACATGCGAGTTATGCGTGGATCACTTCATGTTAGAAGTTCACCTACACTTGCCTCTTTTGGAGTCTGTAGGCAGAAGAAATAGTCATTCATTCTTTGGAAATGCCAATAGTTACCAGTAATTTCTGGCTGAGACTCAGTTATGGTTCTACAGCTACAAAGCAATTTTATAGTAACACATTTACATTAAACAAATTCTATGCTGTAAAAGTAAAGCCAATTGAATGTCCAAAGCTACTACCTACATTCATCAATATGGCCTATGCTGCCATCTTGTGGATAAAGACAAGAGGAAGTAAGTATTCAAAATTTATTAAGTTTCAAATCAATAACTTACAAAACAATGTACAGCAAAAACATTTAAACGGCAGGACTTGAGACTTCAGTTGGAGCGGGGGTTGCTTCCTGTAAAAATAAAAGGAAACATTAAATTATGTCCATGACATGTATTTGCGTGCATGGGCATCCCTTTTTTACCGTGTTAACATCTTTTATGACGACAACACCTTTTTCAACTTCAATGTCATCTTCTGTGTTGTTGTGCGAGCAATACTCTTCACTGGCAGTCTCTACTGTGCTGGGCTGAGACAGTTTCACAAAAAGTGGCAAGTAAATATTGGGAATACATTTTAAAATGTTAGATTTCCTACCTCATAGTCAGGGTCTTGCTCCGGGCCTTCATCGTCAGCACATTCCTGGTTAAGCGCCTCCACCCAGGTCGGATGCTCCTCTTCCTCCAGATCGTCGTCGTCGTCTTCATCCAGCTCATCCTGCTTTCTCTTGCTGCCTTTGCCACAGGGCTTTGTAGGAGAAACTCTCACTTCTTGAGGGGGGGGGGGGGGGGAAGAGAAAAAAAAAAAAAAAAAAAAGGAAGTCTTTAAGAGTTGTGGACTTGTGTGCATGCTAAAGTCATACAATATGAATAAGAAATTTGTGGCCCAAAAAAAAAATTTATTGTACATCATTTATTTTGCCCATGCCCATCACCAACAGTAAATTGTAAAATTGAAAAAGAGATTTTTTCAAATATTAAAATTAAAATTGCCTTCATCTTCAAGAGTCTGTAGACTATGCAGTTTTTAACTATAGGTCTACCTTCCTACAGAAGGTAAAAACACATTTCTTATAGTTTGACACATGCAGAGTTGGCTGAGGATTGTTATTACAAGCCAATACCTGGCGAGAGGCAGCGTCCGATGCTGGTTGACACAGGATAGCCGAGGGTGCTCTGCAGCCAGCGGGGCAGGACCGAGAGTAGCACGCGGGTGACACGGTGCAGGCGTTTGCGGCCTGTGAGGCTCTGGCGGCCTGGACTGGAGACCTGCTGGGGTTTACCCAGGACTGTCTCCTTGGGCTGCCTGTACCCGAGCACCCACCAGAACCCACGGTAAGTCCGCACCTAAAAAATAATAGTAGAACCCGCACATTTATAGAATTTAGTGCAAATATAAAAGAGCTTTACAATGAGCGAGTTACACACCACAAAGCCGAAAGGCCAGAAAAGACCGCGAAGCATGGAGCGAAGCACTCCGTCTCTTTTAACGATTCTCTTCTATAAATAAACCACGTTTTAGAAAGTTAAAGGCAGTCCATAAGATCAATATGCAGTTATAAGCTCCTGTAGGTGAGGCACCCACGTCCCTCATGGCGCTGAGGTGACCGCAGCTTACCTCCTCTGTGTGGGCTTCGTCACTCTGGGCTTGGTCACTCTGCGCTCGGTCTCTCTGGGCTTGGTCCTGGGCCATGTCGTGGCAGATCTCGGTCGTCATGTTTCTGGAGCCGAAGCCTGAGAAACCAGCAGGATGCCGTGAACTGGATGAGCGGAACACAGTCACACTGCAGTGTAAAGTTTAGAGAAGCTAAAGTACCCCCAGCTAACCTGAGAGCAGCCAATGAACCCAGAGACAGAGACACCTGGCGCAATCAGGGCCAGCCAATCACAGGCCACCAATTAAACTACGTGATACAGCGGCAAATACAACATTTAGTTTTTATTTCACTCACTCAGTGAAGCAGCATATTCAGCTGGAATAGTCTATCCCACAAATGCGTCACAAGCAACGTAAATGTTATGTATATATCATATTTTTAATATAGGCGACAGCTATAGATTTTTACACAGTCTATAGCTAAATTATTTTTTTTAAATTCAAAGCATAGCCTATTTTATTTTATTTTTATTTTTTTTCCCAAACATGAGTCGTTTCAGTGCAGTTCAAAACAAGCAGCTCAGTCTTTCTGTACCTGGAGTGTAACGCCCTGACACTAGGGGCGCTATACGACCACAACAATACAATGTACAGTGTCACTAACATCCCTACTACTGTAAGTGATTGGACTGGATTCCAACATGGCTGATTAAACATACCTGAGGTTATGCATGGTATGGTTGATCAAAATATTATCAGTCATAGCCAAGGGGCAAATACAACATGGTGTCAGAGTAGAGGCTACAACACCCACTGAAAAGACCAAAGATAGAGTTGTACGTCATTCCATCATCACGGATGGACTGGGATTTAACCAACTTCTGCTACAAGGAAAGGAAGAACCAGAGAAATATAGCTACCTTTTACTGTAGATTGGGGAGAAAGGATGTGACGTTTACTAGACATGAACACACACAGCGGACAAAGCAAAAAAGCTGAAGACATACTACAAATAAAAATATGCAGCCTACATCACACCCAAATCCATCCCAATCTACACCAGGTACCACTTCCACTAGACAGTGCAAGCAAATGGCGAGTCATTTGAATGCTATGACTCATTTGCAATTGCTTTTAAAAGACTCTGGCTCCCCAAATAGGAACTGCATTGTTCAGAACCACATTGTTTTCATTAACTGGTGTAAACACAGTTGAAAGAAATGACCGGAGCCAAAGACATCTCCATCTCCAAAACGACTAACCTGTACCTCAGTCCAGTGACACTGAACCTGTCCCAGCTCCAGTTAGCCAGCCACAAGAGCAGCCTGGTTACACCAACACATCAGGCTGTGATATTAAACGTAGATAAATACTTGATCTATAAATGCTGAGAGTTGTTTACATTATTGCATAATATGCACTTTGTTATTGCTCACATATTGTGTGCAAATAATTTTATTGGCTATTCTAATAAGCTAAAAAAAATGTTTTGAATATAACTGTGAACCTCACCTCAGTACATTAATAATATAAGCTAAAGCTAAGTGACATTTTACTAATACTAAGGTTTCCTATGCACTTACTGAATTAAGTGCTGGTTCTGTCATTTACACGCCAGCTTTACATTGAAATGTTCAGATTACCATGTCATGCTTTGCCTATAAGCCATACATTTATACAGTGATTATCTCATTCAGCATAGTACAGATTGTTTTATTGTCTGTCTACCTAGCAACTTTTTTAGGAGGAAGATGTAACTACCTGATGCTAGAGGCATTATACTTCCACCGGAATGCAATTTACTTGCAAAACTACTGTATGTGGTTGGATGATTTCCAAATGGCTAATTAAACATACCTGAAGTTATACATTGTGTGGTTATTATAAATTGATGATAACATTGCCATTTATAGCTAAGGGGCAAACACAACATGGAGATGCTCTTGCTACTCTGGTTACCATATGAATAGATCTAAAAAAAGGCCCATCTTTGACCCTCTTAGCCTAGCACTCTAATTGGAGATAATTTCCGGAACTTCTTTTCGTCATAAATGCGCATGTAGTGATGCACAGGAAAGACCAATTTTATTTTCCACAAACCCTATAAAAGCTTTATGCCCTGTGACATTGCTACTACAAGCGCTGACACAGCTTAAATGGACTCAGAGATGGAGAGGAACACAGTGACCAGGACATTTAGCATTGGGGCGATCAGCAGTCGGGTCAAGGCTGTTCCTTCAGAGGATTTCTTTGCAGCTCGCAGACATAGCAGTACAGGGATCCGGGCACTGCTCTGGGCCAACAACAGTAAGCTGTTCGGGTGCTCTTTTGGCTCTGATTCCCAGACCGGCCTGGATATCTCCTTTCCTAACATCCTGACACCTGACAGCATCCCTCAGTTCACTATACCCAGTCTGTCAACCAGTAGCCTAAGGTCTTTGGACACCACCAGAGGAGATGATGATGAGGAGAGTGGAAGCTCTGAACAGGATCTACCAGCATCAGCAGCCTGCTCCAGCCTGTCCTCTTCTGGTTTTAGTTTGTCTGAGCGCAAGGCCGAGCGCAGCGTGTCTGACCCCCTGAACCAGAGGAGGTTTTTCCTGCAGAGGGATGGTTCTCTCCCATCTGCTCACACAGGAGACCATCAGTGCCTGGATCCGGCCAGCAGGGCGGCACTCTCCCTGCCACATCTGCCTAAAGTCACCACACCTTATGGTTTCATCACCCTGAGCCAGAGCCCCCAGATGGCCAGTGAAGAGGCGCTGCTCTGTCAGACTGGTCTGCGGCGCAGTAAAGACGAGGAGAGTTGCAGCTACAGCAAAGCTCCTCTGAAAAGGACTGGAGATGTTACCACCAACCCATCCCACCTGTCAGTATTCAGGCACAGACTGTCTAAAGACTCAGCCGCCTCTAAAGAAAGATTAGCAAAGGGAGACATTCAGACTCTCTGTACCTCCCCTGCTTCCTGCTTTGTCACTGCGGCTCACACAGAAGGCAAGTTTAAAAGCCGCTTCCGTGAGATTATAAAAAAACATTTCACCACCCGCAACCGATAAACTTCATCTGAAATTATAATGCTGCTGGTGTCAGGATGTTTTTGGTTAATGTTCATCTTAGTTCAAATTATTCACTTTATGCAAGTATTTGTTTTTCATGAGCCATGGTGTTCTAGGCTTATAGAAAATTAAAAAAAATAACATCATAAAACATACATTGTGTTGTCTTTTGGGATCTACTACCCTTTCATGAAAAAAAACAAAATGAAAACAGCTATACATTCATGTTATTAGTGAGTAAACTATAAAATAGATCACAATTTTGCATAATATAGTATCACCTATGTGTTTAAGTGAATGAATCATGGAGTTTTAAATGTTAACAGTCTAAGTAGTGTCACATGGACTCGACGAGTAGCACTTTGAATGTTAAGAGGTTCTTATAATGATGCTCCAACCATTGTGTCTCTTCATAGCTGCCTCCCACTCACTAATAGTAATAAGTGAATATCATTATGACTGGGGAATAATTGAGTAGACCGGACAGTGATGTAAATTCGTTTTTTTGTTGTTTTGTTTTGTTTTTTTATTAAAGCTTTCATCCACTCACTAATATTAACAGAGCACACTAATCAATGAAATGTATTTGTTTTTTGTCTAGATGGGAAATACTATTTTTTTAATAACATTTTGATAATAAATGTAGCACACACAAAGGCAGGTTTTTAAATGTATTTATTTGTGGAATGATATAGTAATGTATTGACCAAGATCATTTTTGTGGCCCTGTCTCTTGAACCTACTTGGTGTAATTGGAGTGAGTCATGCATGGGCCACTTTAAGTAAAAGCCCTCCGTTGAATAACACACATAATGGCTGCCCTTTCAAAGATAATGAGATCACAGATGGACACGTGGGAGTTAAATAAAAAAACTCTAATAAATGTTGAAAATTAGAATGTAAAAAAAAAAAAAGTGAGAAGGATTTCTGAAAATTTGAAACAAGTGCAGTGATTCAACTGAATGTGAAAGACAAACTGTATGTAGGTTAAATACAGTGACGTTAATACAGACTCATTGTGGTAAATGCAAAAAGCTACACTCTCCTACTCTCACTTCTTTTATTCCCTTGGCTAGCTGGATATGACCAAGTAGGGCCATGGAAACTGTCAACTACCGAATTTATGTCCTGCATGTTTCTGTTTGAATTACTGATATAATTCTGATATCATTGTGGTGGATGGTGTTCCCTTTTATACTGTTTGATTTTAAAGACTTTATGACTCAAAATTGCATCACTCAGCCATTTGCAGAATGCTTAGCGTGTGCACTATTTTGTGGTTGCTAACTGCTCTTTTCTCTTTTCTGAGGTTATAACTCAAAATGGCTCAACCCTCAGAGCAGAAACTTCCGGTTACAACCTCAAATGCACAATGACAAAGTTTGAGAGCCAAGATAAGAAGATGAAAATATGACATTTCAGCATATACAAAAAGATACAAAAACAGGGAGGGGCTTTGGTAACCATGCATACAGGAAGTATATACGAAAGAGCACAGTGGGCCACCTGGTTACTTCATATGCACTAAGGATTTAACGTGAACAAGCAAGCTATTATTTTACAGCATTTTAATGGAGTCAGGTTGTTTAAACCAAACAGGGGGTCACCCTCCAGCTCTGCCAGTCAAACATCACAGGTAAGAAGAATGTTATAATGCTTCTAAAAGGAACTATAGCAGGAACGGTTTTCTACTAAACTGGATACAGAATGAGGTGACTGAGTAGTAGTTTGTGACAAAGAATTTGAGCATCTCAAAACAAGAAGATATTCACGTATATTCCAGTATTGGAACTAGATCCTTAATATAGCATTATAGGACCTATGCCCTGGGAGAGGTCTACAGTCACTCATGCCATTTCTTATATTTGTTTATGCAATGACTCATTGTTCATTATATATTTATCGTTCTAATTTACACAGTGCACATTATTTATTTTATTTATTTATTTTTACAGGCAAAGGAGCTCCTCACACAGAGGATCAAGCGTGAGTTCTGACAGTACCCCGCTCACTCCTGGACTCCAGCCGCCCAACAACACACTCAACGATGTCTTTGAATCCACTGATTGTCATGCAGCCTCATGCCCCATACATCAAGACTTGGGTATGTGGTTTCATTTAATAAGAGTAACATAATTAGCCTCGCTATCTGCTGCTCTTACTGGAAAAAAACATTGTTTTACTTCCTAAGAAGCAAAGAGAGGAAGCAGCCTTTGAATTTTTTTTAAAACTCAAAAGCTCTAGTTCCTTTCATTGTGTCAGTTGTAGCAGAATCTCCTACTAAATTATCAACCACTAAATTAAAGTCATCATTGTCATAATAAACACAATTGACATCACAAGTAATGCATGCCCTTGAGTGTGTGGTTCTGCAGCTGCAACTGGCTTGTATATGTCCTTATTCTTAACATGTCATATTGTTTTCAAATAGTTTGTTATCAACTTAGTCAAGGTAGCTTTAACTGATAGAGTCTTGTATATTTGTTTTCTGTGGTTTAGTATAGCCTCTTAACTGTATCATTGTTTTGTTGTTTTTTTTCTTTGTCACGACAATGTTTTTTTCTCTCTTTGATGCCATAGATTCTGTACACCACATGAGGTTCCTATCAGATAACAACCCTCCACCTGTTCCAAAGAAAAGATTGGTACGGACCCTTTCCCTGCCAGCCAACCATGTTCCTGCATTATCACCCCTGTCCCCTTGCCTTCCACTTCAAATGCATCCTCACAACTTTGACAATCCCTTGTACATGCTCACCCCTGTACGAGACACACTCTTCAGTAAAGAGCCTTCAGGTTTGGGAGCAGCCAGCAGGAGCAGCACTGCACCCCTACTGCCCCTGTCCCAGCTGTCTTTTAACATCTCAGATGAACATTTGGTGAAATTCTTTGTAAGTTTTGAAGACCAGGACACAGTATCCAAAACCGTTCAGCATCGCCACCTGTTGTTTCTTAGGGATATGGCCCAAAAGATGGAGGCTAATTTGCTATTAAAAGAAGGGCTATCAGACAAACCAGTGAGTTCGTATCAGCCGCAGGACTTTCTGTTGGATGAGGGCAGTGAGCCAAAGACAATTGCAGGAAAAATCTACTACTCTGTGCACAGCCCCAAGTTCCCAGGGAGGACACTTGGACTCAGGGTAAGCTTGTATTCCTACTTTGCACACATCATCTCTTTAATGATTAAATGAAAAAAATGAAGTTTTGGGGTTTTTGAAGCATGCATTGTAGAAATATTTTTTTTAAATATTTTTGTTAGTACTAGATACAAACTACAACGTGTGTAGTTAATGAACACTCTGATATGTATTCAGCAGTGAGATGGTACAAACATGTTGAACACATGTACACTGCTGCTTAACAAGACATCCTTATCTGCTGCTTTGTGCTGGTAGTTGTTTCCTCTTTTCATTAGGTGATACAAAGTCTAAGCACAAAATATGTCTTTTAGATGTTTACAGCAGTTGTTAATGTGGTGGGTTTTCTGCTGCTGTTGTTCTTTTTCAGATAAGCACACAAACAGAGCTGTCTGCTTCTACCTACACCAAACCACAGCCTGCACATGTTAACGTGAAACATGTTGTGGCTCACTTCCAACCAACCAGCAATGTGACGGATTCCTGCATTGAAACAGAATTTGTTCATTTATCTTCCGCCCGTGGCTGTACTGCTGCAGCATCACCACCATGTGGGGGCAGTAATGAGTATGCCAATTATACAGGGAGCAGGCTTTTGTCCACAGTTCAACATCTACTGTGGAAAGGCCACAGTGTGGCCATAGAGCGAGACCTCCCTTCGGCTACGCTGGAGGACTTTGTCCAGCAAGTCCAGTCTATGCAGAATGTGGACTGCGTACTATATGACAAACATGTATGCTTTTTGTTACTGCAGATACTGCAAGGTACGCAACATTTATACAAGAACATCTCTGTCCCCGGGCTGACACCACAAGAGATCTTATTGGTGTGGCCAGACAAAACCAAGACAGAAACTGAGTTAGCACATGCAAAAAGCAAAAGGAAAGAAGATATTAACAGTGTTACTGAGACAACCCTAGGGGGCCACATACACATGTTATGGAAGACTCAAGGTTGCCCTCGTGTGGTCATTTCCTCCCAAACGTCTGGTGTTCCTGTCTCCCAGTCGCTTGTCTCCATCAAAGCCAGCATTGGAGCTTTAATTCAATATTGTCTGAATGTACACAAGGGCCTGGCTGCACTGTATATGTCTGCATACAGAAATGCTCTGTTATACCTTGCTTCTCAGCTCAAAGACAACAGCAGTGGTCTTAATATAGATGACATGACAGGTGTGTTACAGGTGGTTCTCTGGGGCCCTGGGGCCCCCTTGATAAAACATATTGGGATGTCGACAGCGCTCAGCTGGCTGTCAGTAAAGAGAGCACTGTTAGTGATGAAGTTGGCAGAGAAAGGCGTGGATCGTACAGCTTTAGACTGGCAGGACATCCTGTGTATGCAGTATATTGCATTCGCTGAACCGCAGACTGTGGTAAATGAAACATGTCGGCTTGAATTAACACCTTTTACCTAGTTCCTGTCTGTATTATGAATAAACCCGTTCTCGTTCCAGTGATTACGTAGGACCATATCAACGGAGGCATTGCAGGGGTCAATGCCCCATACTGTCACAGTGTCATGCACACTTCAGCCACCTTGCCTGTGTGAAATGGTGTGACTTGTTGAGAGGCCGTTGGTCCAAAATGGTCCAAAATAACATATCTCTAATAACATATATCTATCAGTCACCCCCAGGGCATCCCCACGGCAAGTGTTCTTATTTACTGTTGTATGTTGAGAAAGATACATTATATTATGTCAGTCCTTATGTCACAAATAAACTGCTTGACACTAATGATTTTCTCCACAATTCAATTGGTCCCTATTTCCAGTGACATACCCCACTCAAGATTCAGAAGTGCAAGTAGCCTGTATCAACATAGCCCCTATTGTGAATACATTGAAGGTTTCATTCTTGTTTCTGGTACTAACAAATATAGGTTGGGAATGTCTTTTGCCAGTTTTGAACATCCAAAACATATCTATGGATTGTATTGCATTGTAACAGGAGAAATTAAGTGTGAATTCACCCTGTGAGACCCATCTGCTGCATTATCCAATCATTATCCCTTCTCCAGCCCCACATCCACCTCAGCTAATAATCAAATTTAGTGTTACCAATAATGTGTTCTGTCAGTGTCAAAGAGTCAAATAAAGCTCCTGTAAAGCTTCCTCTGTGCTTCTATGTTTCTCCAGGTTGAAATGGGGAGTTTAAGCTCTGGAGGAAAAAAAAGATTAAAACAAGCAAGATTACTCAAACATGCATGAATCAGAGAAACGTACAACTCCTAATGTGTGTGATAGAATTGTGACCAATCCTTCTCAAATTTAGATCGTCAGAAACTCGGGATATAACCTCATAGGAATGAAACCCATTGGCACAATGACCTTGCACTTGGTAATTGAGTTATTTCAGTTTCAGAATTAAAGGTGTAATATGTAACTTTTCTGGTAGGAATATGCCACCTGCTTTTTCATGGAGATTCTTAACCTTCATAGTTCCGCAGTATATGGCATTATTCAGTTACAGGTGTTTTTATTGCCCAAAATTACCTTGAGAATTATACATTCTTCTGAGTGTGGAGTCTCCCCTCTACTGATCTCACCTTGAACCGAGTCTGGAGCTATCACCTGCTTGTCTCCATGGAGTTATACGTTTAATGGCACACTGTGGAACATTCCAGACAATTGCTTCCTCCAGAAAAGTTACACAGTACACATTTAAATATAGTGCACTGAACACTATTACTTGACTAAACTAGGATGAGCTCTTAATCTCCACAGCCAAGTACAAGATCAGTGCTTAGAACACTTCAACCTAATTAGCTAAGGAGGACAAAATACTGGAGATGCTAATTTAGGGGAGCACTTTTAATAGGTACAGTTACAACATGCACATTTCTATCAAGTGAATCAAAATAAATGTAAATCATGCACACATTTAAAAAAGATAAGTTTGATATAAACAAGCAAATCAAAAGGTAATCTACTATAAGACATCCATTTGTGTGGTAAGTAAATGAAGTAGATATTAACCATAGATCTTACATTGCAGAGATGATTTGTGGAGTGTTTGAGGGAAGGTTTATAAACGGCACTATACATTGAGGAACGTGAGAAAGTAGTGAGGAAGCATTGCCGAGATATTTTAGACCTTGCTTTGACATTCCTGGTATATTAACATCTTACCCTAGTGCAAAGATCTTTAAAACACAGCACAAAGGCAGGTTAATAGTTACACACAAGAAAACCTGGAAACCCCACCCACACTAAACTTAAGATTAGGCTCAAAATTAAACAGATGCACAGCTATGGATGCAGAAGAAGAAGAAACACAAATTGCGCCGGTTTTAATCGTCGTCAGATGAGGAGTCTCGCTCAATGCCGTAAGCCATGAAGAAAGCGTCAGGGCGGGAGGGGACGAGGGGATGGCCCGGTCTCACAATCTCAAAGCCCAGGAAACTGAATGTCCGCAAAAGGGATGCTGCAGAGTGGGACAAACAGTAATTATTAGTAGACATTGTAGGAACAAATGGACTGTGATTTCAAATGACAAACAATAGTTAGATCCTACCTCGGTCATCGCGGTTCTTGTGAAAGCAGATAAACACATGGTCAGCTTGTAGTTGCACTTCAGCAAATTCCAGCAGAAGAGCAAATCTGACAAAACAAACCACAAATATATTTAAGGGACAATACACAACAATGGTGGAAAATCCATAGTCAAATATTCAGTTAAAATGTATCCAATATTAAACAATTTTAACATTGAGACTGACCCGTCTTTGCTGCCCTCAGGCAAAGCTCCAGGAGGGATTTCGACATAGAGGTTCCCTCCCTTCAGCGCTGCCCTCCACACGCTGCGCTTGCCCTCTGAGCGTTTAGGCTCAAACAGCAAGAAGCGCACTCTGCTGTTAGCAGGAGGGGGCTCTTCAAGAACTAGCAATTGAGCATCCTAGGAAAGAGAAAAGTATGATGCAAAACATGTAAAGAATGAGTACAAATAAGCAGCTGCTGTAAATAGGAAACCATCTGCCTGAGCATCTGACACTGCAAACTAAAAGTAAATATATCAGGCTCAGGTCATAAAGAGTCACATAAGGTATAGCCAGGCCTGGAACAGTGTCATGCATCACACAAAAGATCAGTATTAAATTTACAAAAGAAAAAAACCTAAGTAACTTCAGACAGTCTGGTTGTAACTGTATAAGGGTAACTTGAGCCACTTATTTGCATCTGTATTTTTTTGCTGTTGTCAAAACCATGAAAAATCTGTATAAAATAAAACAATGGTTTTAAACAATGGTGTAAAAGGTAACACAAAGTACAGCAACTTACAGAGTAGAATAGTTTAGCTGAAAGATTGTGATCCCGCTGGTCATTCCCTCGCCCACCTGGGATCTTCAGGGGTGGGAGAGGGGCATCAGGAGCACCACAGAGGCCCTGGACACGGGTTACTGCAACAGCAAGAGCACCTCCGGGGGGTGGAGAAGATACTGTAGAAACCCACACAAAAGAAGACTATTAAATATGAGACTTACGATCATGACTTTGGCAAGGTTAGCACCAGTCTAATTTAAGAATGAACCCTTCTACTGAACGTTTACTAGAAAAGGTTTTAAACAGGGCACTCTTAATGAAAATATATTAAAATTCCTGGCCATCAATAACAAAAGGGTTCTTTTTACTACTGACTGTAAAACTTCCTCAAACAAAATTCTGATATTTGAGTTTACACATGTCACATGACTGCTGCGCATAAGCTGCCAAAGTAAGGGAACTTTTATAATCATTACCCTACTCTACGTTGTTGAGGGTTTATTAGGACAAACAGTGCACTGGGAGAGATCAGCAATTTACATTCAGATGCCAAAGTGCTTTACAGGATTAACCTGGTTTGTTCTGCAGATGTCAGTGTGCAAACGCTGCATACATTTTCGGTGTTGAATTTAAGCCTATTCTGAGAGCACCTACAGGGAACAAAACCCATTAGAAGCCATAGAGCACACACTTCCACTTACGCAAGTACCACTGGTCTGCTATATGCGGAACATATGTGCTGAAAACAAATAGGGTCCATCTTTTCTTGAGATCTTTAGATTCACACTTTTATAATTTCAACATCTAGCTAAAATAAATATATTTAAAAAGGACCTTACTCAAAAATAATTAATTATGAGTAATGAAACCTACTTGCAGTTGAAGTATTTTTACTTCAAAGAGAACGGATACCTCTACTGTATTCTTTACCCAAAAGCACCTCAGGAATAATGACTAGCAGAACACACAACGAAGACTCAGGTTGCCTTGGTTAATAAAACATCTGCTGTGCCGCTCACATGAGCGATGAGTCTTGTGTTGCGTAAGACTAGCCCTCCATGAATAAATATCTTATAAACCAACTATACAACCTCTAGAGGACGAAATCACAATAGAAGTCTATAAAAAAGCAAGATCTTTTGACATGTAACCATCTTAACAAAAACATTTACAGTGTGGAAAAGCAGGTTGGTGCCACAAAAGGTAAAACAGACATTTTTGGCCAGTCAAAAAGCCCTCTAGGGCACAATATGTTAACACATGTCTCAAAACTGCCCATGCCTCCCCCTTCACAGAGGAGTGGAAATTTCCTATGAGTGCACTGAACAGTAGCTATATGACTAGATAAACAACCTGCACGAAAGGCTGTCAAACCACCACAGTGTTTAAAATACGCTTTTATGGGAATCATGCTGGCTGTAATCTATTAAAAACATAATAGATCTCAACAATGTCAACAATGTGTTTTGAAATAAAAAGAACAAGATACAGATAGGAGATTTGTTTGTTGAAAATCTGAGACAGCCAAAGGTCGTCTTGTACGCGAAAAGACACGGCAGTGGGGCAGCTTTAATAGTTAAATCCTTTGCTATAAAGTTTCAAGGCCCGATGACGCCTTAATCAGGAGAAACCGAAAGGCAAATCTACCTAAACCATTCCTCCCCTACAGTCAATTGTATGTGATCATATACAAGACATTCGTGAGAGACAAATGAAATGCGTCTGATAAATAAACGTGTATTACTACAGTGTAGTCACCGTGCGTCATTGTCCATGAGATCCACCGTGAGCTCGATCAAAGGCGTCATTTTGTGATCGATACCTGAGTCTTTACCGAAACGCTCTCTTTACTTTTCATCTCAGTATATGGTCACATTTTGGGTGATCCATTTAATATATTACGTAGCTCTATTGTTGGGTACAGAAAGTCCAAGACGACACACAGCAATATCAGCGTTTCGTCCAGAGACATCGGTAAACATTATGTAATCGCACCCGATCTACTGAGTTAGCTAACGTTTGTCTTCTGCCATTTCTGTAATAAAGACATGACTGTGTGGAATAAAGATGTGCTGAACAAAAGTGTAATGTGAATTTAATTATCAAGTGACACTTGTTATTTATAAAAAAATCATTGAAGTCAGAGGCTAGCCGGTCCAGGAAATAGCCTGTGCAGTCCTAGGCCGCAGCTTTAAACATAGCTTAGCATGCTAATGTGGCTAACGCTAATCTTCGCCAAAGCAACAACATACCTTTCACTTTCTGTTTTATTACTGGTCTGCTCGATAACAGGCATCTCGGATAAATTTCTCTCTTTTTCTCTAACAAAACAATGACTATTCAAAATCGTCTGAAGGTTGGATTTAACCATCCGGCCAGCGTCCGTAGCAGATGCTCGCTCGGTGCTCTCCTCTTCGCCGTGTGTTGGGGCAGAGCGGGGGCAGGCTGCAGTATTTGACACAGGGGAGTGTCCTGCTCACAGAGCGGCCCTCTGACGTGCCACTGCTCTGGGACATGACGCACTTAATCTGGTCTCATCAGATGAGTATTATCGATCAGGGTTATTATTCAATTCTGCCTTTTATAACAACACATGACCTTGGTGTGATTGCTGGCTGGGTACGGGGTAATGACTGATCTGTACTTTGACTATCCTGAGCTTTCTGACTGTGATTTAGCAGAGCATGAACATTTGATGATGTTAATTAAAGCTCACCTGCAGCAAATCTGTATTTCGAATGATATCTATTTCAGCGATAAAATCTGCCACTCGAATATATAATAAACTAATAATTTAAACTGAAAAATGTAATAACAATGGGCCTCTTGATTAAAGGCCTACAGATTTTAAAATACATAGCCCAGTTAGTAATTACATTATAATGTGTAATCTAGTATTGTTTATTTTGATGTTAAATACCACATCAGAAAAAGTAGCCAGGTTGGAATCATGTTGTGGGCTCCAGGCAGCACTTCTTGGATACAGTAACCCTGAGTTGCATCTGTTCCTGCCACTCACCAGATCTAAAGCCTTGTGCATGGTCCTTGGCCTATAACACCTTCTCCAGTGGCAGTGAAAGGCAGCAAGAGAGGAACATTCACAATATCGAAAACATTTCACATCAGGTAAGTGTCTTGTGCCTTCTGTGTTTAGTCTGAGACTAGTGCAAACAATCTGTAGCATGATGCAGAAAAGAAACATGGTCTATTTTAGTCACACCGTTATTCATGGCCATGACATACATTTCAGAGTCTGCATGCAGTTGGCTGCACCTTATACACACTTCTGTCATTTGTAATTTTTTCCATAAATCTCATCTTACAGGATTGTACAGAGGAAAGGAAGCAAGTAAGACATAACCTATGGATTCTCTGTATTATCTCACTGTCAAATATTTGACCTGTTTATCTTTTCAGTGTCCTATGAGCGTATTCTGTCAATCACAGACTTAAGTGAGGTCCAAAATCCTTGGAAAGGATTCACCATGAACCGCTGCTTGGTTCTAGCACTGATTGTGTTGCTTGTGAGCTCAGGGGTCAGCGAATTGCATGGTAATAATTTTTACACAACCACATAATAATTTACTACATAATCATTTAAAGATTACATGATATTCTCATTATTGAGGTGACAAAGGTTTTTGTTATTACTTCTTCACAGAAGCTGTGGATTATGTTGTTGAGGAGACGGGCATAATGTCTTTCATAGGAAGTCTGCAGGATGGATCAATATTGCAGGTAAACCTTTTTTAAATCATTACAATTTTTTTCATTTGCATCACAAATGCTTTGTAATACAGGGAGAATATTTTAATCTCAAACACCACACACAGAGAAATCATTAATTTGTGATTTCAGTTCTCTGCGTGGGACAGTCTAAAATCTTGGTGGGGAACTGAAGAACTGGGTGCCATAAGAAGACGAAAAAAGCCTATTGGCAACAAAGCAATCCTGAAACCCAAAGCTAAGCCTTGACGTATAGAAAATACTGATCTGTAAGTCCTAATACAGTCCTGGTGTGCCAAATGTGTATGAACCAGTGGGAAATGCAGAAAGAATATAATATAATATAAGTAAAAAAATTTCAAATGCATTTGTATTATGTAGGCATAGTTAGAACAAAACTCCTTGTATGTAGGATTACTATACTTTAATTTATGTGAAAATGTGAAAACTATTAACAAAATACCACTGTGGGGAGTCCATAATTATGAGATTTCCTGTGCTCTGTGTAAAAATACATAAATTACAATAAACAAAATGCCTTGAAACAATAATTTTGCTAATCATTAAGGTTAAATACTTTATAAGACATAGATAACAATTATAATTTACAGTAAGAGCATTTAACGGCATTCACACTCTGTGGCCACCATGTCTGGTTCAATTTTGAGGGAAGTCCCCAATTCCCCAAGGTCCACAACCTCCATCTTGTCGTAGGCCACAGGAACGCAGCAGGGTGCCCGCTCGTTGGTGTTCCCGCTCTCAATGTGGGCGTTGAGCAGCACGGCGTGGTTGTTGGCACGGATCATGGGGAAGGTGCAGGAACCGTGGCAGTTGTTTATATTAGCAGTGTTGGGACCAATGAGGTACCGTTCCAGGGACACACTGAGACTCCTCAGCCCACAGACTGAGTGGGCGGCTGAGTTGGCTCGGGTGGACCGCTGACCTCTGGGTGGATTGAAAGCACGTCTCGCCATCTGCAAGGCCTTGAAGAGCAGAAATGCACGGTACTGAAGCCTACCTGTAGAGGAACAACTCATTTATATTTTAAGTCTGATACATACAGTCAGTGCCAGTGATACCCAAAATAGGGCCCCTAAAGATTCTCTTCTTATTCTTATTCTTAAAGGATCCCCTGGTAAAATATGGGGTTACTGAGAGAAAAAAAAGGTTTTGTGATGATTTCATTCTGTGAGGGAGAGGGAGGCGTAGCGTCAGAGAGTGTTGGGCCGGTGTCTTGTCTGGATGAGAGTGTAACTGTTTTGTTGTGTCTGTCATGTATAATATAGTAGTCTGTTGAAGTGTTGTCCTGGGATGAGTGGGAGGGGATTAGAAATGTATAGGCTTTGCTTCATCCATCCCATTTTCAAACCATGCATATGTGTGTTTGTGTCTGTACTGTTATGTTATTATGTGAATTATATGTGCAGGTTTTAAATAAATATTCTTACTAATTAACTAACTAGTCAACACAGTCAGGTGTTGCAAGCTTAACCCAGCAACGACTATGGGCCTTAAACAAGGTAAATCCTAGAGACAGTGGTCAGCAATACACAAAACCAGAGAATTATGCGCAGTCACATGTATTCACCATAGTCAATTTTAGATTTATCGGCCTAGCAGATTTGTATCTTTGAATGAAGGAAAAAAGCCAAGCCCCCATGACAAAAATTCCTCAGAGTTGTGTCTGGGATGCTGTGGACCTGGCCATATAACAGAAAATTAAACCAGCTGAATTCTCAGCAAGAGAAGGGGAAAATAACATCAGTTTATGAACCAGTTTGAAACTTGAAAATGTTAAAGTGGGTACATCACCTTCTACATGATCAGTAAATGGAAATCCAGAGAGCTGCTTGAGTCTCTCCAGTCTTTCTCTTGCTTTACTATCCTCCCTGTTCTTCATCACCTCTGTCACATCCCCCAGTGTCTGCTCCAGCCTCTGCCTGAGCTCCTCCAGCAGGGCGGGGGATAAGGCTAACTCCTCATGGTGAGCACGGAGCATGGAGCCCTGGGTGAAGGACAGGATCATGGGGGCAGATGAGTTGATAAGGCCCGCCAAGAGAGACTCACTGGAGGACAGGCCAATAGGCTGAGAGGGCAAGGACTGCAGATGCTGCAGGTTCAGGAGTGGGGCATCATGATCTTGGGGAAAGGATTGCACCAGGAAATGTCTCAGCTCGCAAAGGAATGAGTTGTGGGACAGATCATTGTTTGGAGGTCTGAAAAAATAAATTAAAAGTAAGTAATTGGAAATAAGGATGTACCAATCCAGCCTTTTCACTTTTGATACCATTATCGATATTTTGACTTTAAGTATCTGGTGATACCCAATATCAACCAATACTAGTGTAGGTATGGAAAATGGCATATATTTACTTAAAACATATTAAACAAGAGATCACATTGTGTTATGCAACTTTTACTAATCCTTCAAATTACAGAACCACTTTGTATGAATAGAAGTGCAAATGTTGTGAGAATTCTAGGGCAAAATCAGCCTGTAAATAGTCTTATTACAACCAATCAAAGGTGGAACAAGGATATTGCCTTAACCGATATCACAGAACCAATCCTGATCCATCTAATTTCAATATCGGCGCTGCTATTCAACACCAGTATTGGTATTGGTGCAAGAATTGGTGAAAGAATATAACTCTCATCAGTAACATGTCTACTGGAAGACTGGTTTACAAAAATATAAAATTAATAGTTTGATCCTGCTTGTTTTTTTTCATCTATGAAGGCAAAAAGGTCAAAGGAGGACAAAGGCAATGACCAACCTGGAATCGGTTCCTTTTTGAGCTGAGAAAAGCAGAAGTGCAAAGATGCTGATTGTGCTGCTTGTGTCTCCAACGTCAGAAATATCTTTCTCTGTAAATAGTACAGAAAAGAATATGTACATATACATGATTTTTTAAGTGGAGAAAAACCTCATCGTACTTGTGTCAGTGGAGGATTTCTGTATCATAATCTTCCATATTGGTGGAAAATGCCCATCTTTTACTGTGAGTAGTATGTACTTTGATTCTTCTGAAGTGCAGGCAGTCTGAAAATATAAAAAAATTATTAGAATATAGATGGTAAAAGTGATAATTTGTAGTTGTAAATACCTGTGTATTTGGATTCAAATGCAGACTGGTTAAACTAATGTCTGATGTTTTAAAGATGCTTTCAGATGGCAGAAGCAATATCGGGTTCAGCATCATTTGAGGAGCTTTTGTAGGACCAAAGGTTAATGTGAGCACTTTCTTGTTTTCTTCCTCACTCAACAGCACTAACAGACAGAGAAATATTATAAGATGTTACGACACTAATACTATATCTTTTAAAAATTGCATGAATTGATTTTGTAATATCGCTCCCGTTCCCCTTCTGCCTATTTTCTTATAGTTTTTCACAGTAGTTATCAATTTTTTTCTACTCAAGTAGGCCTACCAGCTGATAAAATATTTGGTCTCCCAAGTACCACCAGCTGTAACAGAACTACACCAGGTCTTAAAATAGGACAACAATGTGACTACAGTAGTTCAAAGAAAAAAAAAGAGAATTAAATCAACTTTAAATGAAGTAAACACTGCTATGCCAGTGTTTGCTGGCATAGCAGTGTTGCCTGCTGTCAAACAGCTTACCAACACAAAAGTGTAATGTTGCCTTCACCTGTCAGAAATTATATTATATGATTGGTGTATACTCAACCATTACCTTCAGTTGGATTCAGGACACCCAAGTCCTCACTGCTTGCCTCCTTTGCCAGCTGCATAAACATAAAGGACTTATCTGCACAGACTGCAAATTGGGTCAAGCTGTCATGTCTTAGGTGACCATTTTCATCCAAACTTTCACGCAGTGTTGCCAAGATGTCATCCACAAAGCATGGTGCATTTTGAGGGGCAACTGAAGGTGCAGAGTTGGGAGATAGGATGTTTGCGGCATCTCTGTTTTCTTCATTTACTAGAAATGTAAAATATGTTACAGTGGATTGACTTTTATGTAAATTAACTAAAAGACCACGTACCTTCAATAATGCCATCGTGTTGAGATACTTGGACAGATGCATACACACTGGTCCACCCCAGCATTAACACAGCATAGTAGGTCATCATAGTGGTGAATGTAATGGTGCTCTTTTGTGGACAGTCTTCTTAAATGGCTTGTTTTAAATGGACCAAGCCCCTTGATTTGATCCTCCCACACCCACATCCCTTCAACCTGGAAAACACACTACCAAAATAGGAATATTGTGTCCTTGTTGGATGCAAAACTATGGAAGGATATGTTTGCCACGCTTCTGCTCTGGGAATTTGAGATAAAACAGGGGAGTAGTGTAGTGTATTTTCACACAAGCAAAGTCACTTATCTATCCCTAACCCCTTCAATCACCACCAATCACACAATTTATCAACACATAAGTACATAGGCGGACTTTATACTGATTTTTGGGTTATACTATGTTAAAATAGAACCAGGTTATAGTCTAAATATAAAGTTTTCAAAATAAATGCACAATTCAGTTCACTGTCTGCACTATATTGTACTAGTTTAATCAGTAACAAATCACATGTTCAGTGGATATAATTGAGGGCTTTCACTCCCATCCGGTCTCCCACAGCTGCTGTCTTGTTTTGCAGACAAGTCAAGGCCTCAGGCTGCAACACACCGGTACATCCCAGGAGATAAAGTCAAGGCTCATTCTCGGACATCACAAATCTTCCACAAGGAACGGCAGGAATTGGTCATTATCCTGAAAATGGCATCCACTTTGTATCAAAACACACTCTAAAACATTCCTAGGCTGCAGTGCAAAGAAGACTCAAATGGTTTGTTAAGTTGTTTCCAAAAAAGTGAGATGCATAGAGTATAGACTAAACCCAAGTTCCTTAAGTGGTACTATAAGACTAAATGGAGAGTTACTAAACAGATTTGTTGTGGATACACAGTGAGGGAAAAGCATTGGTTGAGAAATTTAGTAATTCAAAATCTAAATAATTTCATACATCACACACATCTGTAGCCTTTTTCCAAAATATTACAATAAGCCGATGAATGTGTTTGTTCTTAAGTAATACACTGTACTATAAACTTTGTAAGAAACATTTTATTTATTATTGTAAAGGCAGAAAAACAAAACAATAATTCCATTTTGTCATTATAACATCTTAGGATAAAAGCACCAACATCGAACAGTAACAGGTTTTCAGGGCATTTAAGAAAGTAGGTTTGCTGTTATTATTGCACCTCAAACCAGCCCTGCTTTACCACTCAGAGAGAACTACACTATGGTCTCAGATGTACTCCGGTGTATACAGTCCAAAGTACAAGTTCACCAAACTGACTTAATCTTGTGACATGAGGAAGATGCCAGATACACTCCAGCATTTACCTCAGTCGTCACAAGAACCCATAAAGCTTAGACGTGGGATTGCTAAAGTTGGTTTGTGACAGTGAGAATTATTGAGGAAAAGGCAAATGGCATAGAATCAAATGGCCGTAAAATGCCTATCATGTGAATTGACCTAGCCCTGAGCAGGGTTATAAATATTTTCTAATGGTACTGAAGTTTGTGCAGGGATGAAGGAGGAATTTATATTATTCAAGCAACCTAAGCAGTTCCTGAGTAAAAACATCTGGCAGGATTTTGTAAACAGCCTTGGTTACAATCATGTTAAAATCTGTATTAAATTGAAAGGTTAGATTTCCAAAAGTCATTCTCACCGACACAAATGTCAACAAGGCTAGACTGGACCATCAAAAGTTGCTTTAGGCATGGGATTAAAACCTTTGCCCTGCAGACAAACAGCGGAAGAGAAGCAGGATTTAATAGCTGCAAATTCCTTGTTTTAAGTGAAGGAGAGCACCACATGGTCTGTCAGAATAGTTAATGACTGGAAACAACTGAAAC
The DNA here is from genome assembly GCA_019594935.1 of Periophthalmus modestus. Taxonomy (NCBI): domain Eukaryota; kingdom Metazoa; phylum Chordata; class Actinopteri; order Gobiiformes; family Gobiidae; genus Periophthalmus; species Periophthalmus modestus. The sequence continues at coordinate 11,620,848 of JAIEZT010000007.1, read as the reverse complement.
CATATATGCAAACACCAAGGATAAAAAATTAAATAGTATTAACAATCATTATAAAAGTCCCATCAGTGCTGGTAACACATGGTCTATCGTCTTCAATAGTTTCCTCAAATGAGTTTAATGACTCATTGCTTGACTTTTTCTATAAAGCTTTTATAATGAGTCTAGTCTTTGCTCATGCACACACTTCAAGTGAAAAACTCACACAAACAATATTGTGATGGACAAAAAAAAACTTGGCTTCTGTTACTCAAAATTACACAAAAGGTATTTCCAAGTGCTTTACATCATTGTCTAAATGACAAATGAACATTTTGCTTACTTGATGTGGCCTTGTCTTTAAGACATCCAAACAGACAAAGTAAATCACTAGGTGAGAAGCTTGACAAGTAGTTCAGTATGCATCAGTAAGACGACATTGCTCAAAGTTCAGTTGTTAAGAGCTTAAGCACCAGGTTTCTTAAAAATTGGGATATTAAAAACAAGAAACAAGTTTTTTTTATATAATAAGTGTGATAACAGTGTGCTGGACTTCTGCACAATAGCACCTCAGTGTCAAACATGGACAGACAGACTACTCTCTGTACTCTATATACATGATATAGGCGCGGTTTTGCCGCCATGTTACCACCACCAATGTGGCAATGCTTTGCTCTCCTTGGCTCCAAGCCCTGTTTTAACAGGTTAAGCACCAATACATCCCATTACTTATATATTTTATATGTCAATATAGACTATATATTTATATATAGATACATTTCATATAGCACTCTTTTATTGACTGGAGACCTACTAAACAAAGTGAGTGTGTATTGTACACTAAAACTGCTTAGGAAGGATTTTTGAAAGCTGGTTCCACACAGTAGCTGTATGCAGAAGGGCTCTACAGTCCCATGTACACAAAGCATATATTTACCACACAGCGTATTAACATGAGAAAGGCCGAAGTGGCTTTACAAGGTTTCCTCTGTACAGCACCAACTCTTCCATTTGTTTGTGGTGTTTTACTAAATAATAAATAAGATCAGGCACAGTTCAAATAGCACCAATGTTTTCAAACTGTAAGCCAAGTACACACGCTATTGCATACTACAATATCAACACAGTATGGAATTAAAGAAAAAATGTGAAACAACTGACATAAATATAATAATCTAAATTATACACAACTATACAGTCAATCAACCACATTCACAGTACAAACATCATTTTACCCATTTGTACAAGTAAAAAAAGAAGAAAGCAGTGAGTCCAGTAGTTTCGTTGTGGTTATGGTAATGTTACTCCCAGTGTGAGATTCTCATGTTTGAAATGTAGATAAATGTTACATACAAGAGTCAATGTACTTGACATTTAAATAAACCTGCATTTCCAAAGCCAGACAGGAACTATTATCTCAAGCTTATTAACAGTGATAGTTCTGCTGCTGTCAAACAAAGTAGTGTTACTATCAAAAGGAAGAAACGTGTAATTAAGTCAGAATTTCATCGTCTGTGTCTGATAGTGGCTAAGCCTAAGATGTGTCAGAAAAATGCAATGATATTTTTGTTAAACTCTATTGGATTAAAATGGAAAAGGTTGTTTCATTTGAATCAAACACTGTGTAACATGGCAGCCAAACGAAAGCTTAGGGGCTAAATAATGTAGCCAGTATCTGGCTTGTACTGTTATGCTACACAAGCCGCTGCAGGTCATTTCCAGTGTGACATCGGGTCAATAGTTTAGATCCCTTATTTGGTTTTATGACAAATCACAAACAGTTAAAGAAACAAGAAGTGAAGTGTGAGGAAGGGTGGCTCTGAGATAATTGAAAAGTAAAGGGACTTAAAAGTGTTGAAAGGACTAGCCTCAATGTCTAGATGAGGTGAACACTTGAAATGGTGCTCAATGTGATCTCTCTTCTTACATAGTAGCCATTACAAAATCACTTTAGATTGAATTATTAACAACAATAGCATGTTAAGATTATTTAGATTTTCTTTCACATCAAAAGCACCTCAAAACTAGAAATTGTGGTAGTGTTGATGGAGTTAAAACAATCACTCAACACAGGTTCAAAATTGACCAAGAGCCTGAGCTCTGTTCAAGTGGGACTAGGCTGTGACAGCCGAAGTAGATGTGTGAGTTTGTATGTGCATGTGTGTGTGCGTGTGTGAGACATCCCAGAATAGGAAGCGGTCCGGCAGGCGGATGGTAGTGCAGACGCTTAGAAGCACCAACGACAGAGTAGAGTGCCTTGGTCCACACCTGGACATTTGCATAGTTCATTTAATGATGAGGTAGTTTTCATTAATTACCTAAGGAGAAAAAGTAAAAGCAGTACATGTGAGTTTCTTTTATTACTTCAGACTAAAACAACACACCATTCAATGAACAGCACTCACCTTCGCTGAAGACATTCCTTTGCAGGAACATGGTAAACCCTGTCTCTCCTACCCTACCAGTCTCTCCCTCTCTATCCACTGACTGCCCTGTGACACCCCCCACCCCCCACCCTCACCCCAAAACCTATCTAGGCCGGGAGCCAGGCAGATGGGACGTGGAGTGGCCACTGTGCATACTCTGAGTCCTCCACATGCCCCCGCTGCCTGCAGAGCTACTGCCGGCCGGTGGAGGGGGCTGTCGAGGTGAGTAGTGCACAGCAAATGGACGTGACGAAGAGGACAGAGAGGATGAGGAAGACAGAGGGGCAGAAGCAGTAGAGACAGAACACACAGAGGTGGAAATGGAGAGGGAGGACTGCACCCTCTGCTGGTGGATGGCAGTATGGGAGAGGCGGTCTGAGCGGGAAGATGCCTGAGTATCAGGTAGTATGGGTGCTGAAGAGGATGGGACAGTGTGGAGGGGAGGAGGGGGAGGCAGGGAGAGAGTGGGGGGAGAGGGGCTGTGCAGAACTGTCTGTGTGCGGCTGTGCTGAGCAGAGGGGGGGACAGGAGAGGACACAGGGGTTTGTCGAGAGGACGCGGCTAGGGACGGGCTGTGCTGCTGGGTTTGGGACGAGGTAGAGGTGGAGAGACTGAGCAGAGAGCCAAGGCCTCCAGAGGCGGCCAGCGTTGCCCCAAACTGATGAGAGGACACTGTAGGTACCACATGGTGAAAGATTCCTGCAAAGGATAGAAATGTAGGGAGCAGAGGGCAAGAGCGGACCAGGGGGAGGGGGATAGAGCGAGAAAGAGGGGAACAAAAAGAGAAGCAAGGGCTGAGCCAGGTTGTGCATAGCGCCAAGCAAGTCTTTAACAAGCACAGAGAGCAAACAGAGTCAGACCAACCCACACACAAGTCAACATTCATTAGAAATTAGATTCACTTGAGTGTAGTATGAGCCGACTCTGTTACTTCTGAACAGATACGCCCGCAGAAAACATATCATTGGTTAACCATGTTTAGGAATTTGTTTTTACTATGAATTTTGTAATCAAGTTTTAATCAAATGCTAAATCGGTCCCCCACATTTTCCAAGGGTGTTCCCACCTAAAACACTGCAGCGGGCTGTACCAGTCAAAGCAAGTCGTCAGTGAAGTCAGTGAAGCAGATGAAGTCAGCAATTTTGGGCTTTAACTTACCTCATTTTTAAATCAATGATTTACTTTTATTTATCTAGCCTTATATAATCCTAATCTTTATATCCAGCCGTGAACCTTAGATAAACGTGAAAACCGTCATCAGTAATGCTCACCTCCAGCTGCTCCTCCGGCCAAACCAGCACTGGAGAAGCTTCCAAGGGCTGAATGTCCATTGACAAGCCGGGTCGACCCATTCACAGAGGACCCTGTCTGGGCTCCAAATAGTGATTGTAGGACGGAGGTCCCTCCGAGTGGAAACTGAGAGCCCAGGTACTGCCCCACGGCTGTCCCAGAGGTGGAGGAGACCGAGCTCAGAATGCCCGCTCCACTGCTGGCAGCGGCAGAGATGAACAGGTTCTGACTACTGCTGGTCTTGGATTCCCAATCTCGTGGGACCTTCTGTTTCTGCAGAACCTGCCTTGCCTCAGACCCACTGGATCCCTGTGGACCGCTGCCTCCACTAGCCCCCCCTCGCACAGCCCCCTCCTGACTGAGGAAGGGATTGGACATCACATAAGTGGATTCTCCATCATTGCCTTTGCGCCCCTGAGCATGCGGCTTGTGGTCTGGATCCGAGTCTGCGCTGCGACTGGGTCCCCCCACACCAAAAGGAGAGCCACCTGGTCTTAGCTCAGAGCCCGGCTGCTTCAGGTCAGAAATAGGAGAGAATGTAGACTTCCACTTGCTCGCAGAGGACAAGGAGGATGTAGATGAGGATTCACTGCCCGTGCTGTTTCCACTGCTACTCCCAGATTTTCTGCCTATTATTACAGTAAGAATTTGTCAAGTCAGAGAAAAAAAAAAAAAAAAGACAGCTTTGATCAATAAATAACTACTTACTTCTTTCAGTGTCCACAAATCTACTGGGAAGGTCTCTGCTCTCCAGTGATATTGTGGCAATTTTTCTTTCAATTCTAAAACAAAATGCAAAAATTTAGAAATTACTCATTAAAAGGCATAGAAACTGTAGGAAATCAAATTTGTCACCTTGAACTAGAGCTGTCTGCGGGATAGCCGGAGTCCTCATCATCTGAGCTGGGGGCCGATGAATACCGTCCGGTGCCATTAAACTCTAGAGGCCGCTCTCTCTTCAGAATAGGAGGCTGGTCCAGGTCAAGCCCACTGGGACTGCGGCTTGACTGCTCCGGGGAGGATATAGCAGAGATCTCCAGAGGCTGGTTAATGTTACTGACCTACACAGTGGACAACATGTTACACCATCACACTGGTGGACATCAACCATAAGGAAAAGTACATTGAGGTAAATTCTTACCATTGAATTGATGTTGAGTGGCGATCCTGAGGAGTGATGGCTGGAGCCGAGTCCAGGGAATGACCTCCTTTTTGGGGAGGTGCTGGCTGTGACAGCTCCTCCTGTTGAGCCCCGCTTCCTTCTGCCTCGCTTGCGGCCCTCCTGAACGCCCAAGCTGTGGGAGGAGTGTGATGCGGTATGTGTGGGAGTGTGCATGTGCTGTGTGCCGGGGGACTGGTGGTGGTGGTTGCCATGGTATCCCTGCTTGCCTGAGCTGCCAGTGTGGTGGTGGACACGTGACCCAGAAGCTGCGCTGCTTCCACTACCGGACGATGAAGAACATGAAGAGGAAGAGGAGAAGAAGATTCTCCTCCGCATCTCACTTTCCAAGGGCTCGTTGTCTGACTCGCCTCCTCTGTGGTCGGGACCATCCTCTGGCACAATTCTTGGGGGTCCATCTGCATACTGGAGCACCCCTCCAGTGCTGAGAGAAGGACTCTGGATGGACCCACGGCTCATTGGTCCTGTCAGAGGTGGGTTAGAGTGGGAGGAAGGCGATAGCGAAGCACCATTATGATCCTCAGAGTGCAGAACTCCATTCATCAACCCTGAGCTGGAAGAGTATCCTACATCAAGTATAAAAAAGACATTAGTATTCCAAAGTCATGCAAGTAAATTTGGGTTTGTTTTAGCCTTACCATTGGTCTGACTTGTATGGACAGGACTAGGCGTACTTCTCTGTAAAAAGATAGACATTAGATATCACAGCAACTGTTACCTAAATAAGTATATAGATTACATGGCGCAGCAGTTGTTAAAAATGGATTGTGTGTAACTAAGAAAAGAAGAGGAGAAAGTATGACGTCTGACCAGTCTCTCAGCTCGGTTAGGCAGCACCACACTGGCCAGGGGGATACTGACAGGCAGTTTGCTTGGGTGAACCGTGCTCAGAGGGATGCTAATTGGAAGGCTTGTAATACTGTTATCACTCTGTGGAGGACTCTTCTCTTTACCAGCCTAAAAAAGAAAGTAGTATGAAATTAATTATGATTTACACTAAACAATATGACTAAAACAGCTTTGTATTTACCCTCTCAAAGTTTTTAGCTGTAGTACTTGGGGCTTCAGTTCCTCCAGGGGAGGGGCAATTCTGTTTAGTTGGAGGATTAATACCAACTAGTTCCCCCCTGAAAAATAATTCAACTTAATATAACTGTATCATCTGTTTGTTCTACTGATTTCTTTGAAGCTTTGATAAAAACAGACCTGTGTGTCATCAGCCCAGGACCTCTTAATTGGGCAGCAGCAGTAGCATCCTGATTGAGATGCCTGCGTAAGGCAATTTTGGCAGGTGAGAAGCGGGTGTAGTCTGGAAGAGTGTGGGAGGAGGTGTGCTGCCTCTGTCGGACGTCGGAGGCAGAGGGCGCAAGCTCATGGTCCGGGGAGATGGGAAGATATCGGGAAAGGAGCTCTCCTTTCATGTTGGTGCGTTCAAAACACGGAGAGCTGGTGCCATTTAACTCAGGACTAATGCCATTATGCAATGGGACAGAAGACAGACCCATCTTTGTAGTGTCCATGTCTATGGAGGATCGTGACTCCAAGTTCTTTCTGTATGGAGACCCATCACAGGGACTGTAGGACTTCAGCTGCAGCAGTTCTTGCTGCCTTTGGCTCTTCTCAAGTTCAACAATGCTGATCTGAAAATAGACACCAGGGGGCGCTTACAGCAATTAGGAAGAATTCTGAAGATCCTTTGAACTCAGCATGTATTTTTAAAAATTGTAACATAACGTCAGATATTTCAGGCTCAGCTCAAAACTGATAAACCATGTACCTGCAGCTCCAGGCAATGCCTCTGTTTCTCAGATATCTGCCTCCGTAAGGCCTGTTTTTCCTTCAACAGACTGTCCAAACACAAAGAGCCCCAGTCAAGCTTCAGCTCCTCACATCGAGTCTTCAGCTGCAGCAAACAAAATAAAAGGGTTAGCATGTAAATACAACTTCAGTTTTACAAACCACAAAGGAACAATCTTACTAGCAGCAGGCTGTGGTCCCGCAATAAGGCCATGTCCCTCTCAAGCTGCTTTGTCTGCTCTTTCAGTTGGCGATTGTGGGCTGATATCTCTTTTTGCGCTTGTAAAAGGTCCTCTGCTGTCAGGGCTTTTACACCTAACTGCAAACCACCATGCATTTTAATTCAGCAAGGGAAGGTGACATTTGTCAAAACTAACAAACTAAACAAAGTATTATAATATTTACCTCATCAAGCTTCATTTGAAAAAGTCCTTTAATCTTTTCCTTGTGAGACTGGCATACAGCTTGCAACTGCTCTGCTTGTCCTGACAGGTCCCTGTGTTTTTGCTAAAGACAAAATATAAACACACTGATAAGCAAGTGGTAATTTGCAAAAGTCTCAATGACGTTTAAGAGGATAGGGTATCCAATTTTTTGCGACTAACTGTACCTTCTCCTGCTCTAAAAGCTGCTGCAGGTTGGAGCGGTACTGAGGAGTCTTCATGTAGGCCATAAACTGTAGGTATTGTATTTTGATGTTATCTGTAGAGAAATAACACTATATTATTAGTACCATTGTACAGTCTACAGAACTAGCTGTAACTATGTGGATAAAAGGTTACCTAGCATTTGTTGCAAAGCTGGAGGAGTTGGGCCCAGCAGCAGTTGACTAGAGGGATAGTGCTGAACCAAGGGAGGTAGCTGGTAGAAAGGACTTTGAGGTGACCGGTATGAATCTGGACACATATAAACAATGAGCGTTTGTGACAAACACATGAGTAAAAATGCTGTATTTTGTGTACAGCGCCTGACCCTGAGCAGGCGCTGCAGACAGAGTCTTAGCATGCAGCAAATCCAATGCACTTTGATTTTTCTTATTTTTCTTCTCAGTGGTATTAACAGAGGCCTTCTTGGGGCGACCACGTTTTTTGTTGTTCAGTTTACGTCCTTTAGACAATAATCGCGTTCTTCTGGGTTTGGGACTAGGTTTCACCACTGTCACCAAGCTTGGACGCTCCTCTTCGTCACCAGAGTCCGGCTGCAATGACAAAAACATGTTCATGAAAAGAAAACAGCTTTAAATACTTTAGAAAAATATGACCAGCCCACCTTGGCAAGTTCTTTTGGCTTTGTGGGCGTGGTGCTATTGCTTTTACTTTCCTTTGTATCTTTCTGCTGGCGTCGTCTAGCTGCCTCTTGCTCCTCCTAAAAACAACAATACCATGAGAACATTAAGTTGTGATATTTAAGAAACCTGTATGTTGGACAAAAAAAATTACTTACCCTGAGTTTAGGATTTTTGAGACTAGCAAAATAATTTTCAAGCTGAAAACAGAAAAGGAAATGTTCAGATATGATGCACTATTAGTTCTTTATTGCCCTTATAAAAGTCTTTGCTTATTAAAGAACCACATAGGACCATGATAACATTATTTAATAAAAAAAACTACAACAAAAAACGGGTTTATAACTTACTATGGTGCGGTCAATGGTATGAAGGTAGTAGGAAACAGGCTTTCCAGTCCAGGACACTGAGCCTCTCAGAGGAGAGAGCTCCACCACACGCATTATTGTGCCAATATCTGCACCAGTAAAACATGAACGCCATCAACACAGACAGATGGATGAAACCTTTAAACTCTATATGATCATACATTTAACTTACCACTTAAGTTCCGACTGTTTATCCTAAAATTCAAAGGTGCAAAAGGTTTGGAGGAAACTATTTTCCCACCTGAAAAAAAGAAAAAATGTCTTAGACATTTCCATGTATTTTAATTCATGATAACTACAGGACACTGTTTTACTGGCTGAATGCTGACCTTCCTTCATGTTTGCAAATCGTTCCTTCAGCTGGTGGTCTACTTCTGGACCAAATGCAAAGTTATTCACAAAAATAATACTGCAACACAAACAGAAAACATTGAACTTATCAACCCACTGCAGATCAGATTTATAAATCCAAGTGAAGCATCAAGCTTTAGTCCTCTACCTTGTGTTGGCAATTCTATCTTTCCACTCCTCAGATAGAAAATCCCCCCTCTCCAGCTGAGAAATAGTTAACAATATATAAACACCAATACAAAGAGTATGTTTTAAAGGTGTTTTTGTAAAGGCAATGTGAACTTACTGTATACTCCCCGTGTTTCTTTCCATACCACTTCATCCATTTTTTAAACTCTTTATCCATGGTCTGAAATGACAAAAGAGCATTAAGTGGGGAAATGGAAAAACATCTTCATACAAATAATAATTGTGTAACTCAATGCCATTAAAATATCCAAGTACCTTTATTGTAATAAATATCAATAAAAAAGTGCTTGTGTTTCTTTTAAAAATGACTACATTGCAAGGTAAATATTGAATTACCTCTGCATAGGTGGCTGGAATGTCTGCTTTCTCCACACCATAGTAGTGTTTACAGTTGGTTGCTGCAGCAACTTGCAGAACAACTTGCCCAACTCCTACAATTGAAATCATTGTGCACTTATTACAAATACTGGCACCATTATTTCAATGACCAACATAAAAATATACAGATAATACTGTTTTTTGGAAATGAAATGACAAATAGATGCTATAATGCTATTAATATGTTTTAATATTTCTAACCACTGCCAAGATCCACAAAGGTGTCCTCCTCCATCATTTCAATTTCGTCAATGATCTGAGCCACCAGGTCGAATGAGGTTTCTCCGTACACCTCCGGAGAAAAGGGCTCATAGTTGTTGAGCTTCTCTGGGTCAGTCACAGAGTGATTGTACACCTGCTGTAGGATGTGGCGCAGCAGGCCATTGGATGGACGCTTGTTCAGTTTCATGGGCTGGGTGGTCCCTTTCCACTGAAAATTACAAACTTTAGAAACAAACCTCCACTAAAAGCTTGAGTGAAAACAAATTATCAATTTACTAACCAACTGGTGAATGCTGTCGATGGCTCTGTTGTATTTGTCACATAGTCTCTGCATACTCTCAAAGCTAGGACACATACATTTACACATTTAATTAAATTCACTAATTTAGTTTAAAACTTATTTTTGAGAAATTGCTAAAACTTGCCTTTTTGTGTCATAATCAATGAGCACATAGTTTTCCATTGCCAGTTTAAGGTCTGGTATTTCCTCACACACCCACCTAGAAAATACATAAATACTGTCATTTACAACTGACTTAAATAAAAAAAAAATACCCAAAAAAAACCAAAAACATTGTTAATATGAATTTATTATTCATTTTTTGCTTGGTAAAATGAAGTTAAAATAAATTTAAGTCAGAAATTTACCGTATGGTTTCAATGATTTCATGAGCAGCATCATGATGTTTATCCTGAAAAACATAATGGAAGAATAGAGTTATAAAGTACAAATATTTATATCTGGAGTTGTTACAGACAAGATATTTTTTACTTGAAGATGCAATGTTATGTACACAGTACATACAATGCTAAAGTGTAATAGTGTCAGACTGTAATGGTAGAACAGAACACATCATGTTTTGTGCTGCACTGATTATATGGCAGAGGACATGGGCGGATTTATAACTGCAGAGTGCTGTACAGCTCTATGGGAGGAACGGGGCTCATATTACACCAGAGCACAGCCAGCCTGAGCCTGTTGCCTGAAATGACCCACTGACCCACTTTCAGACTCCGACTCCACTGCAGAGCCAAGGAGTACTAGAGAAGGAAAACAGAGTAAATGAATAGCAACAACTCAACGCTAAGGGACAGAGAAAGACAGGTAATCAACACCAAGCTTTGATAGCTGTTGGCTCTAACTCAAAGCAACAATACACAAACTTCCTGTTTGCTTCTGCTGTAAACTATTATATCTATAGCATCAATACAACCAATAAGTTGAATAGGCGAAAGGAAGGACAGAGTGTTCCCCAAATTAGAAGCAGCACACAGCTACCTCGCAGCAGCACGTGAGTGCGAGACTAACAGGAGGGGGTCATCTGCTCAGACAAAGACGCACACAGCAACACCAGCTCAGCTCACAGGCTAAAAATAAACACAGAAACCAGGAGTGACCCCTCCTCACTGCTCTGTGGTGAAGAGGGAAGGAGCCATATTCAAATCTCAAACTGTGTGATTAGGGTTCTACAATTAATAACATTTTAAATGATAATTTCTAATTGTCAATGATAAGCTTGTCTCTTGAAATCGAGAGCTCTACAGCCAATCCTCTGTTGGTTAAAGCGTGTGGTTTGAGCAGTGTTCAGACTTTTAAAAAAATTAAAAGTCTGCATTGATTATGTTTAGGAAATTATCACTTAACACCATTGTATTTGTTTTGAGTAGGAACATAAAAACAAAAAAAGAACAGAACAAGAAAAGAGAACAATCAAGGAAAAAAAAACCAAAGATTTTTTTCCCCAGCATCTTGTCATTTGTCTGGCCCGACATAAATACAAGATTTATGATTACAAGGTCTGTTATTTTGAGTGTATAAAAGGTAGCATCACTATCTGCAATTCAAACTGACAGACCAAAGTATCAAAATTCATATATGGTCACGCAGCTTCTAATGAAAACTGCAATCACTTCTTGCAATGCTACTGATGAGCAGTTATGAAAAGTGCACATTTAGTGATTGCACATAATGGAAATACAAAGGGAATTTCCAAACCTTTTGTTTTATCGTTAACAGTGACAATGAGGCTGCAACTCTGTGGGAAGCGGGTAGCCCCTTTGTAATTAAAATGATTTGCAAAACCACATCATATCACAAAGGCTGTGTCATTTCCTATAAACTGAACAATAAGATGACAAAATCTCTGGTCTTGTTCAGTACATGAATCTAAGCTTTGAATGGTAAAGGCATTGTAGGTTTGGTTTGTAGATCCACTAAAGAAATCTCTTCATATGGAAACATTTAGGACATCTGGGATAGGCAGGAGGAGGAGGAAGCCAGATGCAGTCTTATTGTGAAAACTACAAAAACTTGTTTTCTATTCTAGGGTTATCAAAAGAAACAATACCCACATACTTATCGATGCTAAAAAGCTTATCGAAAACAGACATCAAAATAGAGCAACAGACTCCATAGACAATCATTGATGACTGAATCTGTTGTTAAAAAAAAAAAAAAAAAAAAAAAAAAAAAAAAAAAAAAAGGACAAAAAAAACCAAGCCTACAGGAGAGATTATACATTTTTAATGGTCCAATGATCTAATAATATCTTACTGTCAGAATGCTCTGTCCTCTTTCCTGCAGAGCTGACCATATGGACATGAGAAGAGAGAGCGAGAGATAGCGAGGGAGAGAGACAGAGAGCAAGAGAGAGAGGAAGTCCTTTGAAAACAGGAGGACAGCGCCGCATGAATGGGCTCTGAATTGTAGAATGCCATATGCGAGCCAATTGTCTGTTTCCAATTCGATGCCAGATTACTAGTTCATGTATAAATAAATATGGAGCACATCAGGAGTAGATTGAATTCCTTGCATGCTTCGGTTCTCCAACTGGAAAATGACACATGGAGATCTTAATAGGGAGCGATTCTTATCAAAGACTGTCCTGGTGTGAAAAGAGTAACAGCTTTGTCAGTCAGAACAAAACGGAGAGCCATCTGCATAATATCAAAACATCCACATACAGTTTGGTGACTTGGCTTAAACTTAGATTGAATGTAGCACAATTGTGCACAAGTGTATGCAGGTAAGTAAGGGGCAACTAAGAATTCTTGAAACTTCTCAGAAATGTATATATACACACTAGTCTGTCTCACCACAATTACTATAAATGAGGATTTTACCCTACCTTGAGTCACAGACATAGACATCACTACAACCACTTCCCTTTCCGCTTCTCTTCAATGAACGAACTACTGTCAGCACCCAGACGCCGACAGACTCATGCCACATGGAATAAATACTACTGCACACAGTGCGCTCAATGAAATGTTTGCAGTAGTTCTTAGATACGCAAAATAGTATAATGCAAGATACAAAATTCACAAACACGTTATTAGAATATAATACCATCTATGTGTGACTTCTGAGAAAATGAGACTATTATCTTTCATTTGCATACAAAGTTCCAGTAGGCCCGAAAGACTGAATGAAATCCAACACCTCACGCGACTATCATTGCAGTACTATATTAACCAGTTATAATGCCTGCCATTGACAGTCGATGACAGTGACCATTGTCAACAAGCAATAACATTAAATTAAAAACTGCACAGTCCTTTAATACCGTGTTCAACGAATAAAGAGAGAAAATATGACTACAACAAAGATTGTGCCTAATATCAAGTCTGTGACCTGATTCCCCTGTGTGCTCTGCCTCCATCGACTAGCCACCATTAGCACAGGGCTAGCTAACAAAGACAGCAACAGCCATTTATTTTGTAATACTCCGTGCGTGTTACATTGTGTGCTACTTACATATACTGGTAATGGCCACGGGTAACCGGCTGGTTCTGCTCCGACCGGCGATTTGAGCTTCAGCTCCAGCTTTTCTCCCATTCTCCACTTCACCGCGGCTTGGCTGTGATAGATAGCTAGTTAGCTACTTACTGCCCGTGTTAGCGAGTAGGCTACAACGTTAACATTTTGTAAGAAATACGCGAAACATAAACGAGACGTCGACGTTAGTTTCGACGGAAATGTGCACACAAAATGGTCGATGGTACAAATGTCTCTGAACGGGTTTGTTAGCTTAAATAAATGCCTTTTTGTGTTCACTGGCAATAACAGCCCGTCCGTATCGCCGCCATCTTGCCCGGCGTGAATATGGCAGGGATCCACACAGCGGTGGAGACACGTACGTCAGCATGAACCGTGATAACAACGACACGCGTGGGTCAGGAACACGATCCTGTCCCGCGAAGACGCCTCTTGAGTAGGCTAGGGGTTTTATCATCACTACACGCCTCGCGTTTTATTTAGGGTGTGAAAATAGAACACAGTTTGTTATAGCGAGTTTCTATGAGCCAAATAGGATATTATTTCACACAGCCTTATAACACGAATATGCTATGTGGATGTCCTTATCTGGCAAAATAGGAGTAAACCATTGAAGTAGAGGATCGAATTGACAGTAATAAACCCCAAAAATAATGAAGACAGGAGGGGTTCGTATGTGTGTAAACATGACAGTGTAGTCTGCTGTGGAGGTTAAGGGGGGAGGGACGCATGGCACGTTGCCGAATTGAACCCACTGACCCACCCACCTCACGCACTCAGCACGGGCCGCTGCTGCTGGGGCCAAGCTCGGCGCTGGAGTGAGTTGCTGTAAAGCTGACTGACCAACCCTGAAGCTATCGCAAATTTCTAAGATCTTTCAACAAGTCAAACCCAAACAAACCGGTCCCCCTAGATTTGCCTTGCGAAACCATCTTCAGGTCATCATACATAGCTCGGCCAAACTTTTTCTAAAAACATGGCACGTTCCCAACACACCCATTATAAAAGTTGGATATAATATTACTGTAATGGTACCATAAATTACTGTAAAATAGAGTAATATCACGGGTTTGCCCAAGAGACTTTGGAAATTAATCTGCTGCCACCACCAGGAGGAATGCTGAACTACTTCTTCTGCTTAGTGATGCAAAAAACAACATGAAAGGAAAAATGTTTTATTGAAACAAATATCATGTCCCAGTCCCTTAAAGGTGTTGACAGAGAAAGCATGCTTTTGGGCTTACACCTGGATTTCTTCTTTCCAAAGCCTACTTTATTCATTCTTTACAGCAGCTTGTATGTAGAGAAAAGAAAAACCTATACAACAGGTCATTTTGGCACAATCAGCTCATACAACAGTTTTTCTGTGCTGGCATATTGATATAACATCCCAATAAAGAAAAAAACTCATTCACAATGGAGCTCGACAACAATAAATGTGTACAAAAATGTTTTCAGAAAATATAGGCCTATTTCGATGCAACTTTTCTTGTTGAGAGTTGCAGCCAAGTGTGCTGTTCCTCAAACCTGCCACCACTGGACAGGAGATTGATGTAGTGTCTCGTATGTCTTAACCTTCCAGCGACTTACTGCATAAAACACCCCTCTAATCTAAAGCATAGGAGACTTTGATGAACATGGGACTGAAAAGGAATTAACATTTCCACAGTTTTTAATCAAATACTGAGATGTTTCCTTTTTCATTTGGTAGAGCACAGTGTTCAAGTAACACTTTGGTAGTATACATGCTGGTCAAAGCCACATCTTGCATGCCAATTCAGTTTCTAATCTCTGCACCGTCAATGTCACAATTCAAGGATTGTTCTTTGTAACATATGTCATTATGCATGCACCCTGATGAACAAAGAAACCCCAGGTAACAGCAAGAGAAGGTGCTGATCTTTATATTCACACAAAATGTAGCACTGACTAAACCAGCCCCATTTTCTATAGCATTTCTAGGCCGTTTGGAAAGAGCTTTAGAAAAAGCAATACTTTGTATGTCGTCTTTGTCACATCTGGAAAGGCAAAATTGGCCGGCAGTTCCTCTGAGACCTTAAGGAGCAGTCCAACCATTGTGATGGCTTCATCTTAACAGTCGTCCCAACAGACAATGGTGGGTTTACATCTAAAACTGTAATTAGAATGATTTCAGCAGAATCAACACAAATATCTGAAAACTATGGTTCCTAAAATAATAATCTAAAAGATGTTTAGTTTTTTTTTTTTTTTTAAATTAAAATAATGATTTGTATTATGAAATAAATGGAAACACTGAAATTATTATGTCAGAAAACGTGGAATAAAGATTGCTACAAAAGCTACAACAAAGTAAACCAGAAGGGTGAAATTAAGAGCTAAGCATTTATTATGGCATCTTGCCTTGAACCAAAATGATGAACCTTAACTAAGTACCACTGTTTGAATGTGACCAAAAAACAAGTACAGCTTGTTAAAAGTAGGTGGTCAGTTTAAAGCTCAGTAAATGGAAACGTCCCTCATTAAGACATCTGCACATAATTGAGAAAAAAGGCTAAGCACACAGGCCTGCTTCTTGCTGTGTGCATTTAAAGCAAGGATTTGATTAAATCAACAGTAATTTCTGTCCCTCTTTAAAAGAGAAAAAAGAATGCCAATACACTGACAATTCCATGGACAAGGCAGCTTCTGGGAAAAATACTGGCTGACATTCAAGATGAGGGAAAGCACAGACAGTTTTTAAGTACTGATACTGAGGAGTGTGGAGCAGACTCACCCCCCTAAATAAGTCAAAATAAATAGTGGAACCAGAGAAATTAATTCATTACAAACATCACAACCATTTGTTTAACTGATGTTTCATTCCATTTTATGAACTCAAAAGTTGATTTTGGTGCACAATCTGTCAATTTCAAAAAGTGTCTTATCCTCTCCAGTTTTAAAGATTGTATACTTCACAAAAATTGTGTAGGTTTGTATCCTTTACCACTGTGCACTAAACGCAGGCTGGGATGCATTGTAACTACCTGATGGGTCAGACCATTACAGCCATATGAGCCATCAAAAAAAAAAAAAAACAAAAAAAAAGATGAAGGTGTCCAGTTTATTGCCCACAAGAGCCTTCAGCCTTGATGAGGCCACATTCCCTTCATGGCGTCTCTCATGAAAGGATTTTCAAAGGAAAACAGAATCCATGGAGAAACTCTTAAAGTTGCTGTTGATCATATTCGGCAATAAGTTTCTTAATATGTGCCAGTTTGTTGTGTAGATATTCACAGCGGTTCTTCTCTTGACTATAGTTGGGATTAGTCTGAAACAAATTGGAGCAGTTTCCCTTATTATAGTTCTAGACTTTAAGCAGACTAATGTAATTCTAAGTGCAGGCTTACCTTTTTGATTTTATGATACTCTTGAAGAATCTGATTATGGATTGTCTGAAAAAACAGTAGGGACTTTTGTAAGTATGATACATGCTTGATGTTAGGTATTTCATTTCTGTATAGCGAAGGAAATGTACCTTGTACTTATCTGTGCCTTGCTGGAGCTGTTTCAGCTCATTGTCCAGCACTGTGAACTGCCGTGTGATGCCCTCTATCCGAGCATGCAGACCCCTGTACTCTGTGTATTCTGCATTGAAATCATTTTTATACTTTTGGCGCTGCTCAGGAGAGCCAATCACAGTATACTTCCTAAAGTAAGAAAGAAAAAACTTCTAAATAAAAAAACAACAGCAGCAGCAAAAAAACAAAAGCACATAGCTACAATGTAAATCACATTACTTACAATAAATAGTCAGCCACTTCAGGGGTTGACAACGGAATACTGGTAATGTTGCACATTCCATTAATATCTGGAAAATGAAAGAAAATAAGATTAAAAGAAAAAACATACCACACCACCATCACATTTAGTAGATTTATCAGTAGATCCGAAACTCAACAGCAGGGGTCTCCAGATAGCCTTAGAATAAATCTAGTCGATATTAGCATGGACAATGCTTTTCCAATGTCCAGTTGTAATGTTTATGATACCACTGAAAAAACAGGCTCACCTGTGCTTCTGTGTGGAATACTGTTGCTCTTCAGGGTGTCAGGACTCGCCTCACATGCTCTGGGCTCAGGCTCTCGTTCCTCAAAAACTTTCCTCTGCTTCTCCTTTTCTTGAGTCTTTTCTTTTGCCCTTTCTCGGTCTTTGGTCTTGTCTTTATCTTTATGTTTTTTGGACTTCTTTTTTGACTTGTTGACTAAGGAGGTAGGACTTTGGTCCCGAGCCACATTCAGGACGTTGTGTCCAGGGGAAGACGTGCTGATGCTGGGGGTGGACATCGCTGCTGGGCCCAAGGAGTGGGAAGGTGCAGGACACAGTCTCTCGGCGCTTTCATGAGAGTCACAATCACGGCCATTATGGCTGGAGTCGTTACTGACATCCGAAAGTGCTTCAAATGGGCGAGGGATGTCCAGCGCTGGCAGAGGCTGGGTGCTGGACGTTACACCAGAGTCCGACAAAGAAACAGACACAGACTGGACATCTGCCTTCCCATTGGATGAGCCCAGTCGACCATTCACAGGAGCTGTTGCAGCCTTGTTGGCGAGGTGTGATATTCTAGGCTTTTTGTTGACTAGGGGGTCAATAAAGTCAGCAGCAGGTCGTTTCTGGGAGAGGAAATTTTTTGTGAGCAAATGCAAGAACATGAAGAAAATTAAAAGTATAACCCTGGGATTACACTGCATATGAACAGGGCTGTAGAGCAATGAGGGACTCAAGAGGAGTATGCATGGGGCTTTATATGATAAAATAAATTATACATGCATAGATACATTGTGAATCAAGAAACAGGTAACTCACCTGAGACGGTGAACTACTGGGCTGCTCTTTGGGTGGGCTCTCCGGTGGCAGTGGCTGCGTCTGCTTCCTAAAACAGGTCATAACAAACAGATTTCTATACATATCTTCAAAAGTACAATTATCAATATTATTTTATTAAAGTCTCTGATGGCAAGAGAATAAAGTTTCACAGATCCTATGGTTTCATGTCAAGTACCATGCTATGCAAAGAATGAGGACTAAAATGACATGCAACACAGCTCCTGTTTGATTATTTTATCAAAAAACATTCAGGCATATAACAGGTCATAATAGATTTATAAGGTTCCCCTGCACTGTGAGCTCGGTTGTTGTTACAGCTGATGTCATTATCAGAAGAGGGCAGTTGGCTACGCCATGTCTCATCACAACCCCACCCTGCTGTGTAGAGCTGTGCGTCTGTGTCAAGAAGTTGGAGAGGAGCAGGAGCAAGCTCCAGACATGAGATGGCAGTGTGAGCTGAACCTTGGACTGGTGCCACCTCACAAACAGATCAGCATGTGCTGGAACACTGTTGCATCATGAGCGTTCCACAGTGTTGCTGTGCTACTCTGCGTGACTGACTGCATTAGCTCTAAAAGTATGGAGGAGCTGCGAAGGGGGAGGTGGTATTAAGTAGGTGGTTTGAGCCTGTGAGCTGATAAACTGACCAAAAGTTCAAAGTACAGAAAACAGCGCACAAACCAGCAAGAAAAATGTTCAAGTGCGCAGCACTTTTGAGATTAATTGGCAATACTTAAATCTTACCCTGGGATATTGATCATTGAACCATAGATGGTTCAATACCCTAACAAATATTGTCTTTATAATATTTAAATTTTAGTCTGATAAATACTGAAGAAAAACAGTCTTGTTGTTTTCTAAGCCCTTAAATAAAAATGACATTTTCAACTGGAAAGAAGCCCAGCATTTCCTGCTGTCAACAAATAGGGGGCTTCAGCACAGTGCTGTTTTGTAGGTGAATGGTTTCTACAGTGTTTGCAAAGCCATGTTTAAACAGTCAAGTGTTTCATAATATCAAGACTAGAAAAATACAACATTGCCATGTCCTTAGGGACATCCTCCACTATTAGAGCAGCAGGCTTGTTCTACAACAACAAGCAAGATAGTGAGGCATTGAAATGCAAATACCTAAAGAGGATTCTCTTCAGAAGCTGTTGGTCTCCTTCTGTGTAACCGGGCCAGTCCTTCTGAATTTCTTTATAAATAAAGTCCTTTAATGTGAAAGTGTTGTCCTTCACATTCAGATTAGCCACCTACAAAATGGTAAACAAATACAGTGGACAAATTAGCAACTTAAAGCTTAACTGCCTGTGCAAGTGTAAACGCTTATAAACCTGTTGTAGGTGGCTATCCAGAGACTCCTTGTCTGATTGCGAAAGACCATCTTTTTGCAATCTCAATATTAGCTCTGGCTTCTTGTAAGGCTTAAGAGCCAGGAAGTGAACGAGCCGCTCCCGCAATGGTCGGTGCTGCGTTGTGACCTTCTTCACGTTTCCACTGGAGATGATCACAGGTCGAGAGGTTCTCCGTGAAGGAGCAATGTCAGAAAGACCAGGAGCCGGTTTCCGGATCTGAACTTTCTTACCTTAGAGACAGAAAACATAATGTTAAACTATTTATAAATATTCAAACTATTTAACTAAAATTGTATATTAGTAACTGCTACAAGGTCTCTGTGATTAAGATGGAAAATAGTGTCTAAAATATGGATAATCTAAAGAAAAAAAGCAAACATTTAATTAAAATTTGTGCAAAGACAGTTGGTGTTATGGTTTATTATGTGGAGAAATTACATATTTGATATGTGTTTACAATGAAGTGTCAAAATGAATTCATTGTTGAGGGTCTGGTTCTGCTAGTGCCTTTGCCATTGCCACCCAGCCATATACCCAAATGAGTTGAAAGTCCAAAGCAGACCATATTGCCAAAGAAGCAAAATTACAAAATTTCCTGTGAAGTGAAGTGGTGTGATCCCTTTAAAATTGTATGTAAAAAAAACCAAAAACAAAAAAAACAAACATTCACAGACAAACATGTCCACTTACCCACATATCTGCCCCCAGGCTTGATGACAATGGCACTTCTGCTACGAGTCTCCTCCTCCACCTGGGCCATACTTTCTCTGGCTTTCTGGTAGGAATCGTCGGTGGCACATACCGTGATTTTGTCCTGTATCCCACCCAAACAGTCTAGCTGAATGCTCCCTTCACTGGAAAAAAAAGAGATGGCAGCTATTTATCGCATGCGTTTTAGACATACCATGTACAATTACAGACCATTAGTGTGTGTCATTTTTTTTTTTAAGTGAAGTGGAACTGAATGCTTAGGAATGTGGGGTGAATTAAGAAATTTGTTTCAAGAGCAACATGCTTAAACGTCGGTCAAAATATTTTTCAACTCTTTGAAGGAAGTACAAGACTATTGTTCCCGTTTTGTTGCTTCCCTCACTTCCACAATGACATTTGTTTTTTCCATTTACACTTTTCATGTGCAAGTAGTAATCAAACGTACAACAGAGAGTAAAATCCTATATTTCAAGTGTAACTAATCCAGAACATTTGTGAATTACTGAGAATTCTAAGCAAAGAGAACATTCTTTTCCAACTTATTACACTTCATAATTTTTATCTGAAGCTTTAATCTTCAACTTGAAAAACTAGCACAGCTCAGTGTTCTGAGAAGCTCTTTACCTGGTGATGTACTGCTGAATACAGTCGAAGCTGCCCTGGGGGTTATCTCTGCCCACATGAGACAGGTAAAAAGTAAACGTTTGTGCTTCACTAGAGGTTTCTGATCTTGGTATTGAGATTTTCTGTTGACAAAAAGACACAAAAAACCTTTGTTAGAAAATGAATAGATATACTTCCAGTAACATTCCTGTAATGTGATTTAGGAATATTGTGTCGCATATAAAAATGTTTCGAGCATTGCAAGGAAGTGAATTTCTGCATGTTGAATTTGCCCATCAGAGAAGGTATGCATGCAGTTTAACCAGGTGTTCCTTTTGGAAGAGTATCAGAAGTTAACCACAGTCCCTCAGCACTGCCAACCTCCACAAACCACAAACCACCATCATACAGTCACTATTCTTCTATAAACAGACAGACACTGCATCCCGGAATGTCCAAACTATAAATTTACTTCAATTATATATTCTGCTTTTGTGTTTTCAGGCTGAAAGACAGGATCTGTATATAGGACGTAAAATTCTGTGCAGGACATTGGTGATACTTTGGACTTAAAAATGTGGTGTATACTTGTGCCTATTGGGATCTACTTCAAGCATGAAAAAGTGGTGTTGGGTGTTTGTTACATTTGGTCCAGTTAATGCAATTTTTGTGCCCCAAAGGAAAACTGAACGACCAATCAAGCAGCTTTAGTCAAAGTGTCTTGATGCAAGTGACTAGGGCCTATTAGCAGTCCTCAACCACTCGAACTCTGACATGTGAAAGGGCACTGCCAGTTCACCTGTGTTTACCCAAGTCCCACATGTGAAGGCTGCAGGTGGTCAGCTACGAATAAATACAACATTTTATCAAGTGGCTCTTAAGCTCTCTTTGACCAGTTTCAACACATTTGCTTAAATTCATAACAAATGTTTGGAGCATATAGTATATAAACAACTCATCTTCAGCATTAGTTTATAGGGTTCCATCCAAATTCTGTGTAGGTTGTGGATTTTAGATTTAAGGTTTTGACCATTCAGATTGGACTAGAAATGGAAATTTAGAAGCCACCTGAACCGCCACCTTAACGTGGTGGAGAGCACCCGAATGATCCTGAGAACTATGTTGTTGGGGGCTTCATGCCCCTGGTAGGGTCACCCATGGCAAACAGGTCCAGGGGGACGGGTCAGACTAAGAGAGGTTCAGAAGCCCCTTATGAAGAGAAAAAGAGCAAGGTCCCGATACGTCGCCCGGACCGGCGTCACCGGGACCCCACCCTGGAGCCAGGCCTGAGGTGGGTGCTCGAGAGCAAGCGCCTGGTAGGCGGGACTTTTCCCACGGAGCCCGGCCGGGCTCAGCCCGAAGGAGCGACGTGGTCGAAGGTGGGGATCTCAACAACCGGATCTCCGGACAAGGAGACTGGCTCTGGGGACATGGAATGTCACCTCGCTGGGGGGGAAGGAGCCTGAGCTTGGAGGTTGAACGCTATCGACTAGATATAGTTGGCCTTGCCTCCACGCACTGTTTGGGCTCTGGAACCCAACTCCTTGGGCTAGACTCTCCATTTCTCTGGCGTTGCCTGTGGGGAGTGGCAGCAAGCTGGTGTGGGCTCCGTTGTTCTCCTGGGGGACTTCAATGCCCATGTGGGTAATGACTGACACCTGGAGGGGCGTGATTGGGAAGAACGGCCTCCCTGATCTGAACCCGAGCAGTGTTCTGCTATTGGACTTCTGTGCTAGTCACAGTTTGTACATAATGAACACCCTGTTCGAGCACAAGGGTGTCCATCAGTGCACGTGGCATCAGGACACCCTAGGTTGGATTGACTTTGTTGTCGTGTCATCTGACCTCCGGCCACGCGTCTTGGACACTCAGGACAGAGAGGGGCTGAGCTGTCAACTGATCTGATCACCACCTGGTGGTGAGTTGGATCCACTGGCGGAGGAGGAAGCCGGATAGACCTGGCATATCGTGGGAGTCTGTTGGCAACGTCTGGCGGAACCCTCTGTCAGGGGGATCTTCAATTCGCACCTCCAGGAGAGCTTCTCCTTGATCCCAGGGAAGGCTGGGGATATGGACTCCGAGTGGGCCATGTTCTCCACCTCCATTGTTGATGCGGTTGCTCGTAGCTGTGGTCGTAAGGTTTGCGGTGCTTGTCGCGGCGGCAACCCCCGAACCCGGTGGTGGACACTGGAATTAAGGGATGCCGCCAGGCTGAAGGAGTCCTATCGAGCCTTGTTGGCTTGTGGGACTCCTGAGGCAGCTGAAGAGTACCGGCGGACCAAGCTCGTGCTGTCGTGGAGGCAAAAACTCGGGGTTGGGAGGAGTTCGGGGAGGCCATGGAGGAGGACTATCGGACCACCTCAGGAGGGGGAAGCAGTGCTTCACCAACACTGTGCGGGCAGAGAGCTGCTGACCTCGACTGGGGATGTTGCCGGGCGGTGGAAAGAATACTTTGAGGATCTCCTCAATCCCATTTTCACGTCTTCCGAGGAGGAAGCAGAGACTGGGGACCTGGAGGCGGACTCGTTCATCACCCTGGCTGAAGTCACCGAGGTGGTTGGCAAGCTCCTCTGTGGTGAGGCCCTGGGGGTGTTGTGGGGCTGCCTTGGCTGACACAGCTCTACAACATCGCCTGGCGGTCGGAGACAGTACCTCTGGACTGGCAGACCGGGATGCTGGTCCCTCTGTATAAGAAGGGGGACCGGAGGGCGTGTTCCAATTACAGGGGAATCACACTCCTCAGCCTTCCCAGTAAGGTCTATTCTAGGGTGCTGGAGAGGAAAATCCGACCGATAGTCGTACCTCGGATTCAGGAGGAGCAGTGTGGATTTCGTCGTGGTCGTGGAACACTGGACCAGCGCTATACTCTCCATCGGGTGCTCAAGGGTTCATGGGAGTTTGCTCAATCAGTCCACATGCGTTTTGTGGATCTGGAGAAGGCATTCGACCGTGTCCCTCGTGGTGCCCTTTGGGGTGTGCTCCGGGAGTATGGGGTCCGGGGCCCTTTGCTAAGGGCTGTCCGGTCCCTGTATGATCGGAGCAGGAGCTGTGTTCGCATTGCCGGCAGTAAGTCAGACCTGTTCCCCGTGAATGTTGGACTCCACCAGGGCTGCCCTTTGTCACTGGTTCTGTTCATTTTATTTTGTGCCTATGGCTCATTGCTAGGGGCGCAGCCAGGGGCCGGTGGGGGTCTGGTTCCCTGGTTCCTGCAGGATCTCATCTCTGCTGGGGGGGGGGGGGGGGGGGGGTGTATATAAAATCTATAAAAAAGTCTGATATGCGTTAATACTCATTTTGTTAATAGTTATACAAATAATAAATTGCGAATAAAAAGTTAGAAGGACGTGAAAATACACCACCTGTACTATATAAACATTGTTGCGTTACAGTTACCTTTTTACCAACTGTAACCAAGCCTTTTCCCAGCCCGTAATATATTCAGTCCTTTATTATCTTGAATATGCAAGTGTGTGTTTGTTTTTTGAAAAACATATTTGGCTGATTAGCTCCATGTTCGTGTGGAAACTGAGGGTCTGGTTGTGTGCATAAGCTGCGGAGGGACAAAGGAGCTGCCGGAGATGCACAGCTCTGGGAGTGACTCATGAGAAGGCTCCTCCACACCAAATGGTGGGGCCTGATCTTCTGCCACATGCTACATGAAAGAATCTTAACATGTTAAAAAGTCCACAGCCTCCTTCTTATTCCTGTTTAGGTCAGGTTTAATATTGGTCCTGGAAGTTTAAATGACAATTACTTCCTGAGGTGATACATTAAAAAAAAAAAAAAGGTAGGAAAGAAATATTAAGACATTTTAACTAGAATGTAGGTCTGCAATCTGCACCTCAATAATAACCACAGAAAAAAAAACATCAACTGTCTGTGGAATGCTGCAATGTTGAATTCACTTTTCACATAGTGACCAAGCAACATTATATCTCCCACTAGGTTAAACTTTGTTTTAATGTAGAGTATTGTGAGCCATTTAAATGTGGCAAGGAGAATCTACAGCTCGATAACCATTGGATTAGGGTTAACCTTCATACCTTATAGTAAGGATGAGACGATATACAATAATATCGCTAATCGCAATCAAAAAGGTCTGCAATTAATCGTTCGTAGCATTTTTTAATAATTGTGATCATCGCACATGATTATAATCGCCTTTATGGCACCAGACTGCCTCATATTTCCGGTTTCAATACAATGTTCAGATGTTAGTTCTGGTGTTTGTCCACAAGGGGGCCCTATTATAGCAATGAAACTTGTTAGCTTTTGTGCCTATGGCTCATGGCTAGTGGGCAGGCAGTGGATCTGCATCCGCATTACGCCACACATATATCCACCTCCACTCAAGAAGGTGAAGTCTGATGTGTGGAATTATCATGGCTTTGAAAAACAAGACCAACAAGGCGATGGATGAGCCACCAATCTGCAGAGCCTGCCAAAAAAAGTTCCGGCTCCAAGGGGAAACACGAGCAATTTGCCTGCACATTTACGAGACAACCAGCCTGCATTGTTTGACAAACTTGAGCCAAAAATATCCATCGTAAGTAACATACCATGTGAAATAAACTATTGAATGTAGTTTGGATTTATACGAATAATGGTACGTTATTGTATCGACTTTGCTATTGCTACATTACCACAAGCTGAATAGTAGTTTGCACAACTGATGGCTGTGAGGCCAGCATATCCTTTATCATATCCTTTTTCTGGGGGCTTTCTCAGGTTGGTTCATATGGGTTTTTTTTATAGTCAAGAGTTATATAATTGACACATTTATTGTTCATTGTTAATTTCACTTGCAGCAAAAAAAAACAATAAAGGTGATTGCTCAGACGTGTGCAAATTGTATGGTATCTGAGGTTTTAGTAACTTTTTAAAAAACTACACCTTGGTTTAATAATTATTGTGATAATATTGTTAATCACGATTATTTTGGTCAAAATAATCATGAGTCTAAATTTTTATATTTTCCGATCCCTACTTAGTTGATTCAACATCGAGATGCATCTGAATCATTTTGGTTGATGTTAGCCTCAAATGCACAAGATGGGATAACCACTGGTTTAAATCATTTGACTAATTTCTACACAATTTGTTTTTAAGAGTTGTGACAATTAGATAAGTAGTGATAGGGATGTGCTTACTAATTACTACATTTTGATTAATCAATTAATCATCAAAATATCACAGAATCTTAATGTGTTGAAATAAAAGAGTATAGTGGGCACCACAGCTCTACAAAGTAATTATCCTTTTACACGGACACAAGCACTTCTTGTTCTTGTCTCATCGACTTATTCTCCAGGTCTCATCCACCAAACAATGTGTGCATTCACATGGCTTGTGTTAGAGAAGGCCCATCTCCATCAAGTTTCTGTAAAAGTGTGTGCAGCCCAGCAGAAAAGAGACAGCTGTCAGGATGTCAGTTCTGGGTGATTTTTTGCAATGTGAAGCTGAATGAATCACTTCAAAAAGAGCAAAGGTCAATTTATTTTAGTGTTTTAAATACATCTATTATATGTACCACACTGAGCAGTGTCAACTCTTTCATATTTTCAACTGTGATAGAACTACTAAGCCTAAAGAAATTAAAAAAATATTAGCTGGAGACAATACACACTATATGTACAGTAACACTGACTTCTACCCATATATTAGACTTGATCATTTCAGATGATAAAATGCTCCTCACTCTTTTGCTTGAGGAAATGCAAAGAGCTGCTCTGAACATCACAGTCACACAGAGCCACTTGTGCAAACACACTATTCAGGCCAGGGAGCTGAATAGGGGCGCCTGCGTCAAAGGCTACACACAGTAATTAGGCATGTTACAGCAATTTTGGCCAAATTTGAAATCATATCATGTGTTTCTTTCATGTTGTTTCAAGTTTGTAGCCGCACACATGAACAAAGAGGAACGAATGGTGATTTTTTTATAGCATGTGCTGCTGAGCTATCTGTCATAGAAATGATCCATTTTCACACTTGTGCTTCCATTCTGAAATCAACAACACCCGTCTGGTGCGTTACACGACCATTTCATCAGGTGCACCGTTTGCTCACAGTGCAAGATTTTGTCCTTCTCTGGTACAACTGTAGGAGGTTTCGTGACAAGGTCCCTGTAGCTGCTTCCATAATCAACTTTCTGAGGTGCAATCATTACCAATGCATGCCTGTCTCGTTATCCACGGGCAGGCCGACGCTTGTGCAGCCTGTGGGAAACTGTTATAATTCTCTGAACAAGTCAAATTTAAGCTGTTGTAACCAAGCCCAGAGACATGAAGCCTGTGTTCACACATCATGAAAAAATTTTTACTAGTGACAGATATTCTATAGCATCTATGCCTATCTAAAAAGACGGAACAATTCTATGATCAAATGAACTAAAATAGGAAAGACAGGAGCGTTTTGGAGAAAGTTGTTTAATTATGCAAGAAAATAGATGTGCGGGTGAGGGGTGGAGCAAAAACTTTTTTTTTTTTTTTTGTTTTTTGTTTTTTTAAGAGGCTAGCTTATTCTTTCGATTCTTACTTGGCAACTTTATGCTTTGAAAAAATAAGTTTTCTAAAATTAAACTTAATTTGGCCTTTAGTGAGAATTCACACTTCACTGCAATTGGTTAAATCTGGCATTCAGTCATTCAATTAGAGCATGGCAAAGGTTGACCAATAGGAGGAGTGGGTGGAGAAGGGTAGAGCGTGTGTGAGACAGAGTTTTAGCATAGAGCAGCATTAAACAGAACAACATTCAATCCCACTGTAAAAATCTCTTTAAACATGCACATGACAGGATCCCAACACAATTCCAGCGTATAGCAGCATACCCCCCCATTACCTTTATCTTATCTTTGTGCAAACCATTATCAAATAGAGTATGAAAGTAATTCTACAGTGATTTACAGTAGAAACACAATCTAGATAGATTCAGATAAACAGCTGTCTAGCTGAGGTATGTTCACAGGAAGTACAAAAGCAAAAAAACAAATCCGGACATAAGCAGTAAGAGGAAGTGAATGAATTGTCATCTTACCCCTTGGTTTCCATTAAATCTGATCAATGGTCGTGATGACAGCACCTGTAAGACAGAACGTCCATTATTGTAGCATAAATTTAATAACGTCTTGGACACTGACAGAATCGAGTGCTTGTGAGTGCACTGGTGTTCACATAAGAGAAATAATAATGCCATAAGAAAAGGGTGAGACAGTGAATGCCTCAGGAGTGTCAGCGCAGTGCTGTCAGGTTGCATTGTTGATGGGTCTGACTTTGGCAAAACAGAAGAATATATTTGCAAAATTAAACACAATATTGTTTATACTTTCTGTAACCAATAAATGCTTTCATAGTTGTAGTGTCAAAGAGTAAAACCAAGACAACAAAATAGTGGCAAACAGATAAATCCATGCTCAGTCAGTCAATCAGTTTACCTTTTAGTGAAAATTCCATCAATCATTTTGAATCCATTTTTGGGTTGAAAAGGGAATTCTACAACGCCACAACATTTGCCAAGCTAAACGGGAGCTGTGCTAACCTAGAGCATATTAAATGCAGTCAGAGAGCTGCTTTTTCCACTGCAGCTCAGCTGGACTCATACAGTATTATTGTGTTATTAAATGGACTAGAGCAGGATGTCTGTCTGTCCATTTCGCGTTTTTACCAAGACAACCAAATGACTCAAACAAGACACACTGAGACGACAGATGAACACGAGAATAAAGTGGCTTTGACATAATGAAAATTAATATGAACTTGCACTCTTAAAAAGGCATTAAAGCTAGACCATTTATTTGTTTTTAACAGTAAATGGCAGATGTGAGTGGACATAGCTAAAACTTTAGAAATGCAAGTAAAATTAATTCAAGTTTAATCTAGTAGTGACTAATATGCTATGCATTCAAATAGTTGTTTTGATATGCTAAATTTGAATTTCAGGTAGTAGGGTAGAAACCAATTCACAATTATACAACACTTGAACCTTAACCAAACATACATGAATGGTGACTGAGGCGTCTTGCCCAAGGGCCAGAGTAGTAGAGGTTGGAGCAGAGATTGAACAGATAACTTACAGGCTTGTGGGGAAACACTCTACCCACTGCCTCAACAGTAAGTGTATTAAAAAAACATACAAGTCTTTCTTCTGGGGTTGACTGAGACATCTTAATTTCCATCATTCCACAGTTTTACTCCAGGTGCCCTACCAGACAAAACTTAGAATGGCTTGAGGGGTTATACAAACATTAACTGCACAGCACTTTCATTAAGTTTTGATACAAATATTTTATGCATTTTCAACTGCCAAATGCAAACATACTAGACATACCACATAAAAAGGTGGGTAAAGTCAGTTACCCAATGACATAGCTGGTCAAACTCTTTAAGCAAAGACCTGATCTGTAAACTAACAAAATCACCATTGAATAACGGGCCTCTTCCTGCATGTATTCTTCTGATGTGCATTAATGGGGTCTCAGCCTATCCAGGAGCACCATACCTTTCATGGAGCTTACCCCTGCAATGTTTTACACTGCACCCCTTTTAGCTCTCCCCCTCCCCCTGCAGCACTCACAGCAGTGCTAACATAGTGCTACACTCAGCCTGTTCATTTGAATGGGCTGCTGACATGTCACTATTCTGTGGGACCTGAGCCCAGAATGTTCCACAGGGCTAACCTTAGGGCCAGAGGAGCTCCTGCAGTGACAGGCCCAGAGAGGAAACACCAGGCAGAGGGACAGGGGGCGGTGAGCAGCCTTTGCATTGGGCACAAATCTCAAGTGGTGACAAAGTTGTTTAAGTTTACACCTCTAGCCGTGAATAAAGTGAAGAGAATCAATTATCAGTCAGACAAATGTCAAGTCATCACAACACTGAGGACCATCTAATCAGAAAAGCTTCATAAAAAGTGCAATTACAGGAAATCTTGAGAATACCTGTACAGAACCTGCGATAACCATGTAATGTTTCTTTTTTTAATAAAAAACATTTAAATCAACATTCACAACAAAGAAAAAAAGTTAAACATAAATGAACCCAAGTTGAGATGAAAAAAGCTCTTACGTGACCCAAAACATTCTTCAGTGTTTCAATTAGTCAAAATTGTAAGATAAAACTTATAAAATATGATTTATCAATTTATGGATATTCTAATGTGATAGTGGTTGATTCAAGCGGCTGAGATTAAATGAATTGTCTTTGTGTTGACTAGAACCTCTTTTCCATTGGCACGGTTCGCTTGGGCCGCCTTGGAGCCAGTCTATTTGGTGCGGCTCCCTCCAGCGGAGTTGCTTTTCCATGCCCCGAGCACGGCTCCGGGTCCAGGGGCAGGGCTCTGCTACATGAGACACGTCACCCAAACATTTCAAATGTTTTCTTAATAAATCAAATCAAAAAATCATACTTGAATTCTACTCGTAATCATAAGAACAATTTCAGCAATTCACAAAAACATGTTTAGTTTGTGACGCAGTGAGATGTGGCTGAAGCTGGCATAAACGAGTGACACTAGCTCAGTTGGTACAGTATTTGTTCACTGATCCAAAGGCTGGCGGTTCAAAACCCACTCTCGACGTAATCACTGGTTGAGCGGTTGGTTGAGCAGTCAGAATCACACCGATTGCCGGTGCAATTTCAGCTCCTACAGATGAATGCTGTCATTGAGTCCTTGGGCAGTGACACTTAACACTGGTGTGAGATTGTGTGTGTGAATGAGTGAGTGGTTCCTTGATATAAAGCGCTTTGAGAGCCATGAAGGTGACCATTTACAAAACTACTTGTTTATAGTCAGTTTTTTTTTTTTTTGCTTTTATTTCACTTCTCTGCGACTATGCCGCTTTTAACCGCAGATTATTTAATGCAGTGGGTTTGGCTCATGTTGATGATGCATTACGCACTGGAAATATTATATTTTCTTTATATGTCGGTGCCGTGTATTGATAAAACAGGAAAGAGCTGTTGCATTCGGGCTTTGTTTTGTGGCGCATATTGGCTCAACATATAAAGTTGCCATAACTGGAAATACGGCGTCAGGAAATATGGTGGAAAATATGGCGTCAGTTCAGCGTTTGGCAAGATATTATTTATGTTTATATAAATAATATCTTGAGTCTGCGTTCTCTCTTGCCTAATCATCTCATTTCTTGTGTAGCCACGCCTTCGCTAAAGGGAACCGTGCCATGCTGGCCCCCTCTATGAGCTAGTACCCTCCAGGGTCTGCTTCACGCCCCTCAGAAGGGGTGGTACAATTCACTTTAGACAAAAAACGCTCCGAAGCAAACCTGTGGAAAAAGGCTTAGGTTTCAACATATTTACTATAAAAAAGGTAGAACCTTTGAACTTTACAAACACTACAAACTTGTGAACAATCGTCTTTCCACAAATCTATTCATAGAGCAGCTTAATGCAAATAACAGTGGCACAGAAGTGCAGGTCCCACTCTTGGCCCTGCTGCCAAAGAGCTCTTTGTTTTGGAGCAGAGGCACAGAAATAGCAGAGCTCAAAGCCCCGCACTGCCACTGCTGCTGCACTGTCAGGCGTTTAGAGTCAATCTGACAAGGTGCTCCACTTGCCCACATTTCAAATGAGAAAAGAACTACACTTTGTGTCTTGGACCTCCAATGTGACACTGAAACAGAAGGTCAAGGCTGAAGCACGGTTCACTCTGATACTGTAGTTTTATTTGTACCAAGCCTTTTCACAAAAACAACAGGCTACACTCAGGTCTCACTCACTCAATTTTTGTCAGCCAGATTCTGATGGCTTCATTTAGATACAAGTACAAAAACAAAATGCAGCAAAACTGGAAATGTTTGACTATATGGCAACTTAGGACTGAATCAACTGCTCTACTACTGACAGCTATAACATTTGTAACATGCCGTTGACAAAATTATGACAGCTGGATATGAAAAGCATTGCGGGATCATCACGTACATTTTCATTTAGAAAATTAAAATATATTTGATGCAAGACTGGAAATAAGAGAATTTTGACTGAAGTCTAATTATTTGCAGATTGCAATTATTGGCTTGTGTTTTTTTTAACTTGGCAGTCTACAGCATGACAGCCCATCTAGTGCATATTCTTAGGAGCATGTAGAGCTCAGACTTGAAAAATTAAATCTGATAATTTTGCTAGATAAATAGGACTAAAGATTTATTTAAAATGTCTCTATATATGCACATTGAAAGTCCTAATCATTTGTTTTTCATGCAAACCATGAAATCAAATACAAACTCCAGATGAATCAATGAGAAAAACAAAAACACCAGTTGTGATTATTTTTTGTCATAGCTGAGCTCTAATTGGATGTGACAAACCTTAGTATACGTGTTGCTGAAACAGGTGTATTCTCTGCTCACAGCACAGAGTTATCTGCGCCAGGGTCACCAGAGGTCACAAACTGCCACAGAAGCTCTCTTTCTCACTTTGTGTACATGGACACCACATTTGATAATGACAGACTTTATCTTTTCATAAGTATTTTAGCATGTTTATGTGGCCTATGGAACCATAATTGAGCTGTAACACTTTGGCCAGAGTCCAGCAGCTCAGCTGTTTTATCAGGGTGAAACAGAGACATTCCTGAGAGATTTGAACAGAGTGGCCAAACCCGATGTGCACAGGCTTTGTGATTCACATACCATTATACTGCAGTTCGATTTGAGTCATTTATCAGAAATTGGAGAATAAATCGTGGCTTCTTTACAAAATAATTAAAAAGCATTGCATTGAGTGTGTACAAGTTCTGTGCAACATGCAAACAGAGGCTGTATGTTTCACAGCTTTCCAAGTAATGCTTACTGACCTTTTAGCTTCTAGCGCTACAGAACTTGTACAACCTGAAAAACTCTAGATTTACTGTAGAAAAAAACACACACACAAAGTGCTGATACAGCACAGTAGCCATCTCTGCCAACCAAACCTTAACCACTTAAATAATTAGCAGAATCAGCATAGATATCAGGGTTGCTAATTAGTCACGTAGTCAAACGATCATGTCTTCATCATATCATGTCATGATCTGTCTTGTATATTGAGTCTTCTTACATACAGTTTTAACCAATTAAAGCTTAGAAATAAAGTGTGACTGAGGGTTTCAAGATAGAGACAATTTACAAGTATAAAGTGCATTATTGATGAAAATCTGAATGTATTCATTCTGTTTTTACATTTTCTTTAATAAGCCTGCCGTCTTTGTCACAGGATGTCTTCTGGCATGTGATTTAGAGTTTATATTGTCCAAATAACAATTACAATTATTTGAATAGTGATAATTATTCTGATTAATTGTTGCAGTGTTTGGGATTTATTTATAACAAACACATATTTGTGGAGCAAAGAGCACATTAGCACTTACGCAACACTGAACAGGACATGAGTGAGTCAACGTGCTCTGCGTGCAGTGACACCGGGTTACCATGGTCCCACACACACTGACATTTAGAGTCATATTTGGCCTGAGGAGCAGTGGTCATCTGTAGCAGAGAGCTCCGTAAAGTGAGGACTCGGCATTCTTTAAATAACCCAAGCACCGACCAAGCTCAGGCCTTATTCTCCCTGGATCTCCATTACATCCCAACAACAGCCTAGAGGGAGTCCCCCCAAAACACATACACAAGAGACGTCAGCTGGGGGGGGGGTTCAACTTACAAAGACAAACTCAAGTGCAGTACAGTGGTAAATATGCTCTAGTAAATATCTAGTAGTTTATATTGTCAAAATGCATTTATTCCCAAAGACACAGTCCGATACAGGGATATTCACAGTATAATAGTAAAATTCATTATGTCAAATTCTTGTAAGGGTGGGCACTTCCGCATGATCTCAATAACGATACTATTTTTACAAAGACAAAGTATCAGCAATGTGCTAAAATGAGAATGGACCATAAATTGAATCACAAAAAAAGTAAAGAAAAATATAATCTTGTTTGAAACAGTATACGTTTTGGTTCATTTTATTTATAATCAGGTTTTCTTGTTATAGTTTTTAATCATTTTCTCTACAGAAAATATAAATGACATTCTAATTTCTCCAGAACAACTGAGATGCAATCCATTCAATATCTCCCACCTCCAATTCTTAGGAAAAGACATAAATCAGTCCCTAATTCAACTACTTAATACTAATACTTGTTCAGAATAGTAAGTTTTTAGACCATTCTTAGTATTCTGTACAAGACATTTGCAGAAGATCCATGAAGACTGTTTTAAACCCTGCAGATAAATCAGATTGATTAACTCAGCATTCATGATTACTACAAAATGCCAGATACATTTACTTTTTGTCAGATACTGGGAAGATGTCCTGCTTTTACACCAACAAGAATAAAAAACACACGTGGCAGTCATAACTCTCGCTGAGCTTCTTAGTTTTACCCTTTTGCTTTATTTATAGCAACAACGGTGTAAAACAGGACACAGGGATAAAGAGGTGAGTGACATGGGGCTAACTGGAGCAGGACCTTCTTCTGTTATGGCTTAGGCCCTTTCAGAAATTAAACCATTTTCACAATCTTTTCCAAACATTAACACCTCTGCTTACATCATGGAGGATTCATCAGAAGCATGACACTGCCCATTCCTCACAGTTCTGTAATCAGCCGTAGCTCTGACGATTGAGTGGCCTTAGTCACTTCCTGTCTGATGTCACAGTCAGCAAGTCCCGCCCCCTCCCCTCTACTCACAAATATCAACACAGACCAGCTGACTGTCACGTCTTCTGGAGCCACAAACTTATAGCAAAATGTCCTTAGATGACTTTCTACAAACACCATGCAGGTTAATCATGGGGTGATACAACAAGGCAGAATTTGTTGTTTAGGGCTATTCAGTTCTTTTCAATTTGAAAAGCACAAATTATTAGTGTCAGTACACTGTACATCTGCTACAGAAAACAAACAATACTATTTTTGGCATAAAATTAGGAGTGCTGTCCATATATCAATGCTTGGGAAGGGCACCAAGAGCACAATCTCCAACTACTCAACATGACAACAAAAACAATGTACCCTTAGGAATTCTACAACACTGCACCATTAGGCACATCCAGTTAACTGGCAGGTGTTTGAGATTGATGTTGTCCTACTGCCTAGTACTGGTTGCTACAGACTGATGTGATTGAGTTGCAAATTTACATATGATTTCCATGCAGCCGCACAAGTCTACTACTGTTATCTTTGAATCCACAGTGCCTAGGACTCTCCATAACTGCTCAACTACTACCTGCGCATCCAGGGGTCTGGTCTGGCCTCTAGTGCAACACACGGCCAATAAGCTAAATTTTGTAAGGTCAGGGGAGGGGCCAAGACAAAGAGTCAGGTGTGACACTTTAATGTATGTCGTAACCAGTCTCCATCTGTTGCCGTAACATGCAAACATGTCGGTCTGGTCGACAAGAAACAGGGTTTCTAAGATGCTAAAAATAAAAGGAAATTAAATCCAGACAACTTCACTATACAGATAAAGTTCTCTTTAAAATGTGTTGGATAAATAATATAGTCTCAAAAAGTAATGTGGATTATATGTGTATCAAACTAAAAATAAATTTGTTATGTTACACAAAATGGCAATGGGAAGATTTGGGGAGCAGGTGTGGCACAGTTGATAATAACTTTTCTCTGCATGAGCCATCTCACTGCTCAGCTCAAAATTGAAGTGCTGTTTTTGTAAGGTTTGAGTAACAACACCATGTCTTAATCTGTATTCTTTACATAATAACTAAGAATGACTAGAATTAAATGGTGAAAGAAAGGATTTTAGCCATCTACAGTGCATGTCACAATGTGCCTTCACAGTAACAACTGTTTGTGTTGGGATTTGGTTACGCCTATATTGCTTTAAGGGTCACTAAATCAGCTACTGGAAGTCACAAAATTACCTGTCAGCTTTACTGTTTGGGCTTATCTGAGACACTGTCCGGCTCCACAGCCACTGAGCCCAGAGATAATGCCCTTTCCTCTTGGCCGGCCAGGTTTTCCCTGTCAAATATTTATAGAAGCTGAAACATTAGATGGCCATCATCAGACATCTAGCTCGCTGCACAAGGAGCAAAGCAAGCTGCAGAACAACTCCACATAGAAAGATTGGGAAGAGAAAAAAAAAAAAAAAAAAAAAAAAATGGTACCAAGTATTTTATTTACATGTTTTAGTCTGAAAAGAGGCAGTTGATGGGTGCATTTATTCTAGTTATTCATCTACGCTGTTACTGGTTACTTTATCTATAAGGCTGTGTTGTTATTTGATACAGAACCAAAGAAACAAGTTGCAAATCGCATAAGGACTAAAAATACACAGCCAATGAAGTCAGGCCTCGCCTATTTGAACTCATACCTTCACGTTTGGGAAAGTGGAGCTAGTTTAGCTAGCTTGGCTGGCGATGGATATATTGACAACTCAAAGTTACAAGCAACATATGAACCGCCCATCAGATTGTTGTTTTTCGTGTTAGGTTGTGGGAACTAAGTTGAGACACAAAATGTGATTAAAATAACTTAAAATTAAAGACTCTAATCTTAAACCAGGACCATAAAATAAGTGTTGACGGTCAGTGTCCAGACGAAGCTCGGTGCTTGACAAATCAGCCACAGCTTTAGCTCCGGACTCTGGGTGTAGCTTATGGCACCGAGAACAAACACTGCGATAGCCCCTTGGCAAACTTTACAAGCCTGGGGTTTCTTTACTCTACACTTGAAAAGCCAAACGAGATAGCCTACAGTGGCGTGCTTCAAGTGAATATCGCAGTGTGGAGGCAGGAGAGTCAGGACTTGTCTCACTCTCCTGTCACAGCTGCCTGGACACACTTCAAAAGAAAGCCTAAATGTCACGGATCGGGGCACGGTCGCTTACCTTGCCACTCTGGTAGCCTTCAAATGCTCTCAGGGCGCTGTCAGTAAGTTTAACATGAAAGACAGAGACATTACTGCCATTGCTCACTCTTCCACAGGACAGTCCGTAGCACTGCTCCTCCTTCAGCGCCGCCATCTTGCTACCGTTCCCACGCGCACGCACGCACTCACTCTGTCGTAAACCGAGAAGTCCCGGTGCTTTTCAGCCAATGTCCAATAAACAGCCACTGAGCAGTAAAGCCCAGCTGTCACGTGACACAAGAATTTACTTTAGATGCCCAACAAATTATGGTTATGCGAGTCTATATCTCGCAGCTTGAAGAGTAGCTCTACGATCAAAGAACTTTTTAAATCACTTAAATGTTAAATGATTGTTTCAAATAGCAATCGTTATTTCTTAACCCTAACCATGTTTTTACAGTTCCCTGTACACTGTAGTCATGATTGTACCTAAAAATGGACACATATACAACCCAATTACAGCCTTGAAAAAATAAAAAAGGAAGCGATGGGTCATCACAATGCGTCAGAGCGACGTCAACAGCTCTGAAAAAAGCAGCTCAGGTGAGGGATATCCCCTCCTGAAGATGGCCAAGCAGGCAATGGACAGATTTTACAGTTTAAGACGCCATTGTGTTTTTCCAGTTCTAATACTTGTGCTTACCTTAGGATAACACATACATCTTGATGTAAATGAAGAAAGTAAGCTTTTATTTTATTGCATACATTATTTATTTTGATGAATAACAATTTAAGAAACCAAGGAATGCCTAAATTGGCTTTATTACATTCCTTCAGTGATTGCCAAAAAAATGAACAACCATGAAATCAATGTAAAAATCTGTTTGGTCTCATCACAATGTAGAGTGTAAATGCTTAAGTATAACAGCATGGTGTAAGGAATGTGTGAAAGAGAAAGTGTGTGATAAAAATAATAATGATTAAAATAATAATAATAATAATAATTGATATGGGTTTTAGAATGGGGTTAATGATTTTAACAAAAATCGCATTATCTACACAAACTAGTAATAAAACAGAAGCAGTAGAACATGACAATGTGATTAACGCATGCATACAATTACACATTTTATTTGTGCATCTCCCAAATAGCAAATCTGAGATTTCTACCACTTGTAAATCTCAAGCATAGCAGAGAGAAGAGTCTAGTGGCAACCAGTCAGTGGCATCTATACAGCCAACTCAGGTTAAAGGGTATGGCCCGATGTGCTTCCGAATATAGGCTTTCTTCTGTCAAGATTAGGCTAGGTCATTACCACACGCTTGGTTTAGTTTCTAGCAGCTATGACAACAGATAATGCTACACCACCAATAGCTACAGCAGTGGCTCCAAATAACCATTTCCAACTGAGACCCTGGAGGAAAAAAAAAATACAAGTGAGGTTGTTATTCAGTTAAAAAAGACAAAATATAGATACTGAAATGCAGACAGTCAATAATGTTTATCTAAACTTAATAAGTATAGCATTCTCACCCATGACGATTTTGCCTTATGTTTCTGTATACTGCTTCTGGAACTGGAAGGGTTTCCCAACATCTTCTTATACATGGCCTGTTCTGCACCCTTCTGCTCAGAATGCTTCTTCACAAGTTTGGAAAGCTCTGCATGTATAGTCTAGGAAATAACAGACAATATTCACTCAATACTCAAATGACAAACAGTGACACTATTTGAGATGAATAGAAAATAAATGTTTGAGATTTAGAGTGACTAAAACAAGCTTAGTTTAAGTGGAAGCGAGAAAAAAAAACAAAGCATAAATTCAGACAGTGATGCACTGAAGTATTGGAGAAGATAATGTGTCATCCTGTCCATCTCTGGTGCTTCTTCTGTCTGGGACCGCCTCATTAATCATAATGTGAAAAATGGAGTATTGTTTCTATACACCCACCCATCTATATTTTTAGCTGAACAAGGCTTTATGTAATTTTTATCATCAAAACCTGACAGATCAAATTAAGATAACATACCATCCTTAAAACTTTAACACATAATAAAATGTCTTGTAAACCTATTTATTTTGCTGTACAGAAACTGTTGATTAAACAATTTATGTACAGTGTTAGTCGTTGATAATCAGTCTAGTGGCAGCTACTGCACATGTTGTTTCACAGATTGGCGTAGGGGCATTCTGGGCACAAGTATGCTGCTGCTGCTGCTGCTGCTTACAGCTGATCCAAGAAGCCTACACACTCTATTATTGTAACACATACATACACACATAGATGCATACATACTACTTTGTGACTGTAAACAGCTTCTGATAAACAGTGCGCACACAGCAGATGCCACCAAAAAATTCTATGAAAGGTTGATTCAGCACATCACCATGCATGTTGCAAACTATTAGTAATAAAATAAATATTTAGCACCATCTAGTGGTTAACTAGCAGAAAACCGACAAAAACGATAAAGTCAATTAAAAACAGTACCTTGTTGCTGGGTTCCAACTTCAGTGCTTTCCTCAAAGTTTGAATAGCTTCTGTGTATTTACCTTGCAAGGCCAAAACCTTACCAAAAGACATGTTTTAATACATCAATCATTCATCAAAATAAACTAAAAATAAATGTATGCAACACTCACCTTTCCCATTCGAAAAAGTGCTTTCACATTATCTGGTTGGTGTGACAGTGCCGAGATGCAAGATTTAAGAGCAGCATCATAGTGATCAAGTTTAAGCTGAGCAGCAGCCATATTGTTTAAACATTTAACTTTGACATCTACAAGTTCATTTTCTTCTTCAGTAGTTATATCAACTGCAAAAGGAGGGTTGGGGTGATAAATTAATAATTAATTACCTTCTCTGATTTATAATGTTTTTATATGTTTCTTTTGTGTCTCTAGCACTGAGATTTCTTTGAAATGTAAAGTGCAATACAAATAAAATTTATTATTATTATTATTATATAAATACATAAAAAAACAAACACAAAGCTTAAAAAAAAACAACAACTTACCTTTTGAACTAGAATCTGTTATTTGCATGGCTATGCTATAAGAGTTCACTGCAAAAGCATAATCCCCACGCTGATAGTGGACATTGCCCCTTTCTCTTTTATGATCAGCCAGGGCAATCTTTTTTTCAGGGGGCATTAATTCTAGGTCTGGAGAATCAGTGGCTTCCAGCAATTCCACCTCCAATGAGACCTCAGCGTTTGGAGGGACCTCAGGGTCAAAACTAGTAAGAAAAAAGTTCTTTGAGTGCAACAGAATGTGGCTACATTTTTGCTAACATAATAATCTAAAAGGTTTGGTATAGTACCTTCCTTGAGAACCATATGCATATTTTGCATCAGTAAGTACTAGAGCTTTCTCTCCCAATTCCATAAGCTGCACTGTGAGGTCAAGTGCCTATGTGAAGAAATTTGACAAGAAATTTGAAAATAAAATAAAATGGACGTGCTATTATTGTTCTATATACAGACTTAATATAAAATATTTTACCTGGATGACATCACCATCTCCTAAAGTGAACAATAGGTCAGATCTCTCTACTACGATGGTGCCATCACTAAGCGTAGTCTTCAGATTGATTTTAACATTTTGTCCTCTTTGTGGTCTACAATCTCGTCCTTTACCTGGCACCAGTACTTTTTTCTTCAGCTGACCGTTACCTGTTGCAGACAGTGCAATTAGACACTTACTGTTTCTTGTTAAAAAGTATACATATATTTGAATATACCTAGAACATCCAGCCATTCTTCTACAGGACCTGAATCCAGTGGACTCTCACTTTCTTCTTGCTCTTTTTGGATAGTTAGACCTCCTGCATCTTCCAGAGGAGGGGGCTCATCATCTTCGAGATCTTCTTCATTTAAAACTTCAAAGTCCTCCCCGCTGTCCAGCAACGAGGTTCTCCCATTCTTCTTTGCTTTAGTGGTAACTTTTCTGTTTTCGCCACCAGCTGTGTCTATGGTTTCATCCATTTCAGACTGAAAACAGAATTCGCCTTGCTTAAAATTACATTTAACACTTCCCAGTGGCTGGTAAAATGCAGTTAATTAACCTACGGAGCCCTTTGGCATCTCATCATCGCCATCAAAGACTTGCAGGTAACCATATAAAAAGATTTGGGCAACAACAAAAAACAACGTTTCCAGAAGTTTCTGACCGTTAAGCGAGCTGACCACAGTCTGAGGCGAGCAGCATAACCGTGAGCATAACAGCAGCGGTGTTATGTTAGCTTTAATCTGGGTAGCCTTTCATCCAACACAATGCTAGCTTGACCGGTGACAAGTTGTTGTTTTTTTAAGCAAATTACCTTAACTATCTGAACAGGCGTTGGTTTTGGTCTTGTATTAGCTGTTCCCAAGAAGGCAGGAATGAAATCTGTGTCACATCGGCAAATCTATCCCTAAAACGTATAAACATGCTCCTGAACACCGCCGCTAAGCTAACTCAGTTTCTGTGTCAACAAGCTACTTCCTGTTAACCTTGAGTTGCTGTGTTTCTATTGGTCTGCGTCAGAGGGAGGATCATAGATCCATAAATATTTATGAGCAGGATACTGATCAATTATTAGACATAACCATGGATCTATTGTAAAAATTACATACATAATATAACACACACCAGATTTTAATTAATCTGTTTTCTTGTATAATGTCTTAAGATTTTTTTGGTTTGTTTTAGACAATTTATACAATAATTTTATTACTCCCGGAGGTGTATCAAAATTTGATTAGCCACTGGAGCAGATGGAGCATTTCATTAGGCATGCACCATTATACAAGTACATGATTAACCTTAACTGAGCAAAGATAGACATTTAACAAAATAAAAGCAACCACATAATAAAAAATCAAATGACATTTATTACTGATGCATTGTTTCTTTTTTGATAAGCAAATTATCCGTTTTCTTTCAGTCTAAAGAAACTTTACATTATAAAGAAACATACAAAGAACATCTTTATTAACTAGACAAGACACCTAAGTCCCTAAGACAAGATTTGGACTATTCTACCATGAAATACAAAGCAAACCCAAGAGACAGACTGCTTCATATTGAATACTGCCGTGTCATTAGAAAGGACCATGAACAGTACAGGAGAATCATTTATATCTCCCTCCCTTTAAACCCACCCATCCCAGAGTCAACATAACCACACCACCCCGCCAGCAAATCTTCCCAATGGTACAGTATTATACATCACAATAGAAGTACAGAGATGGCCGACAATCGATATACACGGGACTGAGAGAGGATCGGTGTGAGTAAAATTTATACACCATCATTAAGTCTATGAGAATCACAAAGCCAAGGACACAGTTTGTCCTACAAAAATCTCACTTTTTGTGCTATAAATTTTAAAAGATATATATTTTTTAGAATCAATCTGAAAAATCCTTCATTTAAAAAAATTGAGGTCACATGTTGCTTGTTTTCCAAGCACAATGTTTACAAAGACACAAGGGCAGATGGAGGACATGTTGTGCACCTTTTTCTCCCTCACTTCTGTCCTCTCTCTG
The DNA here is from genome assembly GCA_019594935.1 of Periophthalmus modestus. Lineage (NCBI taxonomy): Eukaryota > Metazoa > Chordata > Actinopteri > Gobiiformes > Gobiidae > Periophthalmus > Periophthalmus modestus. The sequence continues at coordinate 11,578,754 of JAIEZT010000007.1, read as the reverse complement.
TCCCGTAGTCAACATACACGTCATACAGTCAGCAGTTTATGCAGCACTGTACAATACATTTTTTAGGAAAGTCTGCCAAATAGTCAGCACATCCTTCTCTATGCAAAAAATGACATTTATTTATAATTTACTCTGCGCTGTATTCATTGGTAGTGACTGACATATCAAAACATGTCAATGATATCAAAATGCATTATACATTATTTACAAAATTAAAGAATAGGGTAGAGGCATTCAGGAGCTGAAGATAGGTGGGTAAAGAAGGGGTGGTGCGTGTCACTACTTTAAAAGCCATCATTTGCCTGACAGCCCAAACCTGGAGATGTCCCTGTTCAACTTCAGCTATAATTCTGTTCACATTTCTATCAGAAAATTGATAAATATAGAACCAGTATCTGCAGAGGCTACAAAGGTAGATTGTTTTATCAAAGTCACAAAATAAGTGCTGAAACAGGGACCAGAAACAGGGACAGAATGACTGACAGAAACTGATACATTTGAAAAATATTTCAGTCCAACGAATCCCCATGCCCAAAAGGAAGTCTTTGCCGTTTGCATGTTGGCTGATGTGGTGGTCTAATATTCCAAAGTCCAACACTTAAGTCCCATCAGTATGACTGCTCCATCCAGGTTCCTGTGCACTTCTGGCTAGTTGCTGAGTTTAAACAAAACACAGTAATGTGGTAAAATAATTACGATCTGCAAATGCAACTTTGTGATGGACCCATTTGCTTCTCCAGTAGACATTGTATATGTGTTAGTATGAAGGTTCAAATTAGAATCAGATAGTGATAGTGAGGGAGGAACTTTTAGGATAAAAAAACAAAACAAAAAATAATAGAATCAACCAATGCACAACAGGTCAGTTATCTCATCTACCATCTTAGCATTTAACCATCATCTACTATCTTGGCATAAAATGTTAAGATGGTAGATGATGGTAGATGACACCTACCACAGCATGTTGACAGGGTTATTTTGATGAGCCATTTGTGAAGTTTCTTCGCATAAATATGTAACTAAAATGACAACTTCTTACTTCACCATGAATGATAAGCTGTTCCAAGATCTGAGAATATTGTGCTACAGACATACAGTATAGTAGATGCAAGCTACAAGCTCTGAGGAGGCTTTAGGAGAGGTATGTTAAGTCAGACTTACTGAGATACAAAGAGATATAATAAAATAACTAAATTTATGTAAACAGGAAATTATTGTGCATTTTAACTGTGTGCTTATTCTGTCCTTGATGCTGATGCTGAATAAAATGTGCCCTTGGCAGAAATTAATAACTACATTAGATCAATAATAACAATTATGAAAATTATAACAACAATACAATAAACAAACATTGATACAATTCATGAAAATCACTGTCCTAAATAACATTAGTAGTCCATGCTTTCTTCTTGACTCAGCAGCAGCAGCAGTTTTCAGTTAGCTACTGCATTCCCTCAAAAGTCAAAAGTCAGTGTAAGTGAAGTGGGCTGCAGTGCCAGCCCTGATGGCAGAGTATGGATCAGGAAGGACAGTTGAGTAGGTTCAGCGTCCAAGGCAAGTCCTAGCCAGTACATGGGAGAAGACTTTCCTTTTGTGTAATCCGAGATTCATGTTTTTATATCCTCATCCTTTTTATAGGCTTGAGGGTCCGGTGTTCCAGTGGCATCCCCAGAGTGTGAGTTGCACAGCACACCATCCATGTGGAGAGGCAATGGAAGAGAGTAACGCAACAGGGTGGACGGGTGAGGGTTGTAAGAACAGGGGAGATGATCAAATAAAATAAAATATATTTTTTAAAAATCACACACTCATTGTCATGTTGGGTGAATACTGTTAGGAGACAAAAGGAGAGAGAAGGAAATGTGTTAGATTTAAATATAATAAAGGTTTATTAATTTAATAACCAAATAAAACCAAAACAAAGAATAGATGATTCATATTTTATAATTAAAGTTTATACAACAATAATTACAAAAACCTAACTATTACACAGTTTACTTTATATCAGAAAGACACTTTCTTTTTTATCTGTGTAAAGCTGGGGTTTAAATAGGTACTCACACTTTCACTTTGGAATGGGTTTAAAAAGTTGCCTGCCATTTCACCATCATCCCGAGGAGTGCCGGGTGGATTGTTCATGCCTGCCATGTTATTGGGAGAGTTCTGCAAAATATTTAAAAGGCATTAATACAACACTGACATATCTAAATTGAATACATAGGAATTCCTTTTCACCTTTGGCAACCCATCCATGTCACCAGAACCTGGAAAAAACAGCAATTACATATGTTAGAAAAATTAGAACCAAGTTCATTGCTTACTCTGTTAGTCTTTAAGATATACAGATAGATACATATTAGCAACAATCACAGCTGATCAATCTACAAAATGAGAGGGCCTACTCTGCCTCACAAATTTATTTTTATTTTAATTAATATAAAATAGAAATTGAGTATTCCTCCATGCACCAGGAGGGGGCAGAAGTGTATTACTGAAGTCTTAACTCCTGTGTGCAATGTTTACATAGCAGCAGCTAGATTTTGTTCTTATAAAACTTACCTAATGATCCATTCATATGATGTTGATCCATTGCTCCCATTCCACCCATTGGCCCATCAGGACCAGGCCCCATCGGGAACTAAAGGCAGATTACAGAATTTCAGTGAGATCTCTATAGATTCTATTTGTAACAGAGATAATATAAATGCAAATTAATAGATTTACTCACATTAGGTCTGTTTCCACCTGGACCAATTGGGTTCATCATTGTGTATATGTTTTCACTTGAGTTTGTTGAATCTGTGCAAAAAAGTAATTTTAACAATTAATTGGATGTGTTATTTAAATACTGTAGATTTGAAAGTTATTGCAGGGAAAAGAAGTGTCTCCCTTATAGTCTCGTATAAAAATATTTATGTGGCTTACACTAATGAGTATATATTGGGCCTGTGTTAGGGGCTGAAGGAGGGGGCTGATCTGAGTGGGAGGATGCCTCATTTGTGTGTTCATGTGTTTTTGTGTGAATGAGTGTTTGCGCAGTCTTGGCGACTGCAATGGAAATATGATTTCCCTCCCAGTGTACGTGCAGGAGCTTTTCGTGCAAAAGGTTGCCCAGCAACGGATCACAATAGAGGCACATATATAAATAATAAATAGTGGCCACAAAAGAAGCTCTCCACAGGCCAAGAGAAACATAACATCTACAGGATATCAGCACACAGTGTTTTGTTCTCCGCTAATCCTCCGTGGACATTAGATTTGGAAGTTTAAGTTCACAATTTATGCTCTGAAAAATATTACTGAGATTTTAATAACTGACTTTTATGCAACATTATTTTTCTAAACAATCATACAACAGGTTACTTGAAATGATCAGTAAAATGAAATTTCAAAGTTAAGATCCCACTGCCTTTTGCTGAGATGTGTCTGACAGAGAGGTTTGATGCACCAGACAGAGCCCCATTCAGTGAACAGTGAATAAAAGTAGACATCTAAAAACATGACATGAAGTGAGGAACTCACCTCCAGGGCTAGGCATGATGGGAGTTCCTGGTGGGCCGCCTCCCCCTGGAGGGCCCTGAGGGGAAAAAGAGACAAGAAGTGAGCCCTATGCCAGTGTATCTGATGTCACTTATGACAAAACATATACGGCTAAAGGTCTTATGTTGCTCCAAGACAAGTCACTTACCACATAATTCCCTGGAGATGAAGACGAATACGCTATCTGCAAGGAGCACATCAGAAACATTACATTAAACATATTATACAAACCAGAATCATATTTATTTTAGACAATTGCATTCAAATAGTACACTTCAATCTATATCAAACTCACCGAGTTGTTGTTAGGGTTTGGCCATGGACCTCTTCCACCAGGACCCCTGGATTCAGACAGAATAATGAGAAATTTATCACAATAATAAAATATGTTTGGATTAGGTTTTGATATTTTAGTGCACATACATGTTCATGCCTGGCATTCCCGGCCCCATGGAGTTTGGAGGAGGCCTCATCCCTCCACCATAGTTCTGTTCAAAGACAAAACCAGAACAGAATGACTATTAACGAAGGTCAGCCACCATCATGTTACATTAACCACACTTTCATTATCTATATGTATGGGCTGGTCATACGCCAGGGCGGACAGCTGGACATGTGTCCCCACACCCCTCAGCGTGTTTGCATGTATATATTCATGGCCGCACGGTAGGGGGTTTTGGCTGTCACCACATGTATGTTATTGTTCATGTGTTTGTGATGGAGAAGAGGCAGGCCAGAGAGCAGCTCCACTCAGAGGAAGAGTTTTGTTCAGCACACGATTACACTTGTCGAGCAGATGCCACACCAGCTGCTGCAATGGTCAGTGCCAAAGTGACCGAGCTGTGGTGGCATAAGGGGGTTAGTGCAGAGAGAGTGACTGCTTTTAAATGAGGAAACAAGCAACCCAGGCAAGATAGGTGCAGAATCAAACATAATACTGAACAAGTTCACCTTTTAAGGATTATATAATGACATTTTCAAGGGAGAAAAGATGTGTTTAAATTAGTTTGTCAAAATGTTATTGGGGTTGTGATGAAGTACACTGTTACCAGTATCAACTTAACTTTTCACATACACACATTGTAGTGGCTGCATCATCAAAACAGTAAAACATCAAAGCATTGTGACATTTAAATATAGAAATATGAGTCTGGTCAAACCATGTTTGGTTTGTTTAATACCAACATTACAGGTGCCAATTCCAACTTTGTGGAATCACAACAAAACAATGCAAAAAGCAGAAGAAAAGAATGAAAACTTTTAAAATATTTTTCCCAGTGCTTGTAACTTTTATGATTTTTTCTTACCTGTGGACCCATGCCACCCATGCCCCGTGGGGGATTCATTCTCATTGGACCACCCATGTTTGGATGTCCTGAAATTAGACATTTAAATTAATGAATGAATCATGGTGAGAATTAATATGAACCATCTAGCTCTGAAAGTACCTTGCGGTCTGGTGGGGTCCAGGCTGTTTGGCAAGAGGGGCTGTGACCCGGGGATGCTTCCTGGAGGCTGGTTTGGCATTCGAAGTGAGGGCCGAGGACCACCAGGGTACCGCGGTGACATGAACGGCTACAGGTAGGACAGATGAAGGATATAGTTGCAGACTGACAACATCAAGGCTATGCCTAAATATAGGTCACTATGGGGTTTAAGTTAAGGTTAAACTGTGAAAGCATGTCAATGGAGTTATTCACAAGCAAAGCAGCATTTTATGTCATGTCAGCAGGGGGAGCTAAAGTATTTTCAGAAATGAATTAAGATATTTTTTATTTTTTGTGGGCAATTCTATCAAGGTCTGATAAACATGATTTATAGGAGTATAGGGAGACATCTTATTCATACAAAAAGTATATAGTGAAAAGGGCTAATTGTTTTTGTTAGGTAGACATTTTAATATCGCAGCATGGGAAGCTAGTTTGTATAGTCTCTAATTATTACTACTACATCACAAGTTATGCTCTTCTATGAACAGATATATCTGTTGAAGCAGAGAGGACGCGCAACCATTGTACTAGCTAGTGTGGTGGACTAGCTCACAAAAATATACATATCAGAAGAAGCTGTATTAAACTAGTAAATAATGCAAAGTGTAAAATAGAGGATGCGGCAGTTATGGTAGGAGTTACTCTAGCATCAAACGACAAAGGTTAAACTGAAAACAAATATTTTTCAAATATGTCCAGTGCAATTATCATTACAATATTTTTCACAGAAGGCATCCAAATAGTAGTGTATTACATTATTGAAAAAACCTATATTATTAGAGCTGGGCGATATGGCGATAAAAAACGTGGTCCTTGTGCCAATCTGCTGTTTTAAGTCACTACTGTTTAATGCAGCTCTATACACAAACACACTCCTATACTGCACCCACTCTTCTGATTGGTGATAAAATTGAACTGCGATCAAATAAAAACTGATTCCAGACTCCAGAAAATTGGGAAGGGGATAGCCTACCCCTATTCTCTATTATAATAGTGTAAAAATATTCCTAATGCTTTTTTACATATAATCTGTCCTTCCATTGATGCATGCCCCCCTTTTGATTGTATTATAGTATGTTTTTGCATGGTCTGCTCTGTGTCAGGCCATGCTGCAATATTAATGGTCTATTGATGGACTATGGGATGGTGAGGGTTGGGCTGAGGCAGAGAGAAGGCCCTCCAGACGCACCTCACCTCCTTACAGCTGGACCAATGCAGCTAAATTATTCATCCAATCCACCATCGGCAACACGGCCTGTCCTATCTCTTAGCACAACAAGGGACGTGTGCCATTTGCTCTCTACAGTTAACTGTGGTTGAAGTGGAACAGATAAGGCTGGAGCTGGGGACTGCAGGGGATGTGTTTGGCTCTTACCTGTCCGTGAGGGCCCATCATGGGGTTACTGGGATTGTGAGGGGGAGGCTGTGTGTGTGGAGAAGGCTGCGATCCTGGAGGCCCCTGGGAGAGAGAAAGCATAGTTAAGTAAATTGCCATATCCTACAAAAAGACATTACAATTCACAGAAATTAACAAAACAAAAACGTAATGTAGAGTAAAAAGTAGGACTATAGTTGACTAAAGAAATTCTGTGCATCAACTAATTGAAAAAAAGAGATGTAACACCCTGAACCGCCACCCCCTCCCTGAACCGCCACCTTAACGTGGTGGAGGGGTTTGAGTGCCCGAATGATCCTGGGAGCTATGTTGTCGGGGGCTTTATGCCCCTGGTAGGGTCACCCATGGCAAACAGGTCCAGGGGGACGGGTCAGACCAAGAGCGGTTCAGAAGCCTTTATGAAGAGTGAAAAAGCAAAGGCCAGTTACGTCGCCCGGACCGGCGTCACCGGGCCCCCACCCTGGAGCCAGGCCTGGGGTGGGTGCTCGACAGCGAGCGCCTGGTGGCCGGGCCTTTCCCCACGGGGCCCGGCCGGGCTCAGCCCGAAGGAGCGACGTGGGGCCGTCCTCACGTGGACCCACCACCCGCGAGAGGATCCATAAGGGGCCGGTGCATAGTGATCCGGGTGGCAGTCGACGGCGGGGGGCCCCGACGACCGGATCTCCGGACATGGAGACTAGCTCTGGGGACATGGAATGTCACCTCGCTGGGGGGAAGGAGCCTGAGCTTGTGCGGGAGGTTGAGCGTTACCGACTAGATATAGTTGGCCTCGCCTCCACGCACAGTTTGGGCTCTGGAACCCAACTTCTTGAGAGGGGCTGGACTCTCCATTTCTCTGGCGTTGCCCGCGGGGAGCGGCGGCGAGCTGGTGTGGGCCTGCTCATTGCCCCACAGCTCAGCCGTCACGTGTTGGAGTTCTCCCCGGTGAACGAGAGGGTCGCGTCCCTGCGCCTACGGGTCGGGGACAGGTCTCTCACTGTTGTGGCAGCCTACGGGCCAAACAGCAGTGTAGAGTACCCGGCCTTCTTGGAGTGCCTGGGGGGGGTACTAGACAGTGCACCCACGGGGACTCCGTTGTTCTCCTGGGGGACTTCAACGCCCATGTGGGTAACGACAGTGACACCTGGAGGGGCGTGATTGGGAGGAACGGCCTCCCTGATCTGAACCCGAGCGGTGTTTTGTTATTGGACTTCTGTGCTAGTCACAGTTTGTCCATAACGAACACCATGTTCAAGCACAAGGGTGTCCATCAGTGCACGTGGCACCAGGACACCCTAGGTCGGAGGTCGATGATCGACTTTGTTGTCGTGTCATCTGACCTCCGGCCGCGTGTTTTGGACACTCGGGTGAAGAGAGGGGCAGAGCTGTCAACTGATCACCACCTGGTTGTGAGTTGGATCCGCTGGCGAGGAGGAAGCCGGATAGACCTGGCAGGCCCAAGCGTATTGTGAGGGTCTGTGGGGGGAACGTCTGGCGGAGCCTTCTGTCAGGGGGGTCTTCAATTCGCACCTCCGGGAGAGCTTCTCTCTGATCCCGGGGGAGGTTGGAGCCATGGACTCCGAGTGGGCCATGTTCTCCACCTCCATTGTTGATGCGGCTGCCCGTAGCTGTGGCCGTAAGGTCTGCGGTGCTTGTCGCGGCGGCAATCCCCGAACCCGGTGGTGGACACCGGAAGTAAGGGATGCCGTCAGGCTGAAGAAGGAGTCCTATCGGGCCTTGTTGGTTTGTGGGACTCCTGAGGCAGCTGACAGGTACCGGCGGGCCCAGCGCGTGCTGCGGCTCGTGCTGTCGTGGAGGCAAAAACTCGGGGTTGGGAGGAGTTCGGGGAGGCCATGGAGGAGGACTATCGGACGGCCTCAAAGAAATTCTGGCAAACCGTTCGGCGCCTCAGGAGGGGGAAGCAGTGCTTCACCAACACTGTTTACAGTGCGGGTGGAGAGCTGTTGACCTCAACTGGGGATGTTGTCGGACGGTGGAAGGAATACTTTGAGGATCTCCTCAATCCCACTGTCACGTCTTCCGAGGAGGAAGCCGAGGCTGGGGACCCGGAGGCGGACTCGTCTATCACCCTGGCCGAAGTCACTGAGGTGGTTAGCAAGCTCCTCGGTGGCAAGGCTCCGGGTGTTGATGAGATCCGTCCCGAGTACCTTAAGTCTCTGGATGTTGTGGGGCTGTCTTGGCTGACACGTCTCTACAAACATCGCGTGGCGGTCGGGGACAGTACCGCTGGACTGGCAGACCGGGGTGGTGGTCCCTCTGTATAAAAAAGGGGGACCGAGGGTGTGTTCCAATTACAGGGGAATCACACTCCTCAGCCTTCCCGGTAAGGTCTATTCCAGGGTACTGGAGAGGAGAGTCCGGCCGATAGTCGAACCTCGGATCCAGGAGGAGCAGTGTGGTTTTCGTCCTGGTCGTGGAACACTGGACCAGCTCTATATACTCTCCATCGGGTGCTCGAGGGTTCATGGGAGTTTGCCCAACCGGTCCACATGTGTTTTTGTGGATCTGGAGAAGGCATTCGACCCGTGTCCCCCGTGGTGTCCTTTGGGGGTGCTCTGGGAGTATGGGGTCCGGGGCCCTTTGCTAAGGGCTGTCCGGTCCCTGTATGACCGGAGCAGGAGCTGTGTTCGCATTGCCGGCAGTAAGTCAGACTTGTTCCCGGTGCATGTTGGACTCCGCCAGGGCTGCCCTTTGTCACCGGTTCTGTTCATTATATTTATGGACAGAATTTCTAGGCGCAGCCAGGGGCTGAGGGGGTCTGGTTCGGGAACCACAGGATCTCATCTCTGCTGTTTGCAGATGATGTTGTCCTGATGGCTTCTTCGAGCCAGGACCTGCAGCAGGCACTGGGGCGGTTTGCAGCCGAGTGTGAAGCGGCTGGGATGAGAATCAGCTCTTCTAAATCTGAGGCCATGGTTCTTGACCGGAAAAAGGTGGTTTGCCCTCTCCGGGTGGGTGGTGAGCCCTTGCCTCAAGTGGAGGAGTTCAAGTATCTTGGGGTCTTGTTCACGAGTGAGGGAAGGATGGAACGTGAGATTGACAGGCGGATCGGTGCAGCGTCTGCAGTGATGCGGTCGCTGTATCGGTCCGTTGTGGTAATGAAGGAGCTGAGTCGAAAGGCGAAGCTCTCGATTTACCGGTCAATCTACGTTCCTACCCTCACCTATGGTCATGAGCTCTGGGTCATGACCGAAAGGACAAGATCGCGGATACAAGCGGCCGAAATGAGTTTCCTCCGCAGAGTGGCTGGGCGCACCCTTAGAGACAGGGTGAGGAGCTCAGTCACACGGGAGGAGCTCGGAGTAGAGCCGCTGCTCCTTCACGTCGAGAGGAACCAGCTGAGGTGGCTCGGGCATCTGCTTAGGATGCCTCCTGGACGCCTCCCTAGGGAGGTGTTTCTGGGCATGTCCCCACCGGTAGGAGGCCCCGAGGAAGACCAGGACACGCTGGAGGGACTATGTCTCTCGGCTGGCCTGGGAACGCCTTGGGGTCCCACCGGAGGAGCTGGAGGACGTGTCTGGGGTGAGGGAAGTCTGGGAGTCCCTGCTTAGACTGCTGCCCCCGCGACCCGGCCCCGGATAAGCGGAAGAAATGGATGGATGGATAGATGTAACACTGGCGGGAGCTCTCAAAATGATAAGGATCTTTCGCAGAAACAACTGCACACAAAAGTACTGGTAAATAGCACCTTCATAAGTGAGACAGAAGACAGGTGAAACTGTCCAGTCATTTCTAAAAGTCCACAATTAGTTAATAAAACATTCTAAGATACCATCAATTGGCTACGTGTACACATCTTGAATGTAGGAAGCTCCTCCACTAGTATACATAATAATAATGATAATAATAATACATGTTATTTATAATGCACTCTTCATTAAACAAAATCCCAGAGTGCTACAATAAAAAAGAAAACATCATATAACACATAAACATAAACACATAGTCTACTATCCAATCATTGTCTACATTGGGCCTTTTGGCATCAGATGGCATTGGAATCACATTCCTAACTTTCTAAAGTTAAATATTTTGATACAGTCTCAGTATTTATTAACATTTTCAACATTTGCAATAATCTCTCTGGACTGGTTTTGTAGTATCCATTAATAGCCGTTAAATTTCTTTGTACATCAATATAATTTATCTAATTGTCCTAAGGGGGGGGTTCATCTTAGAGACAAATCCATTTTAAACCAGCCACATGTTGCTCAGCATGTCAATAATCTTGGCAGAGGAGAATGGGTTCAGTTGTACACACAGTCAGTATTTGATGCCGCTTGTGCCAGTGCCGCTGTGTGTTTTGGGTGGTTAACACCAGATGCCCCGCCTTGCTTGGTCTCTCAGCAGGTTCACACCAAGGCTAATGCAGCACTAGCGCTGTCTGACCTCTGAGGTTATTGTTGCTGCCGAGCAAATTTGTGTGTGAGTGTGTCAGAAAAAGAGTGAGAGAATGAAAGAGAGAGAGAGAAAGCGCGCGCTTCTAACAAGATATCCCCATGGGGTTCTGGCGCACTGACCCAGCTGCACTGTTTCTCCACCCAAAATACATAAGCAGCTTCTATCAGGTGTTTCAGATGATACACACTGGAAAATGCTTTAGTAAGAAATTATAATTATATAGTTGTCCCATTAAAGTACATTCTACAGCCCATCAAAAGTAAGGTATATACTGTACTAAATGTATAGAATCAATTTACAAAAATATGCAAAGGACTTTTTTAGGGCATTTAATGTCATAGTGAAAAATATGCAGTGCCCAAACTTGCACAAAAATACATTTAATTGATCCACAAGAAAAATTGCTTGGTCACAGTGACTAGTAAAATAAGAGCTAGTCCAAGATTACCCATCTACCACCCCACAGCTGGAGCGCACACAGCACTCTTCTCCTTCTCTTGTCTATAATGTGCCATAATGTAGCATGGCTTCTTTGGCTGGGCCTCCCTGGGCCCTGCCATTACATGTGAATGGGCCAGCATATGGTCTTTATGGCCGAACTGTTTCCTCCCTGGGTCCCTGCAGGAAGAGGGAAGAGGCGCGTCTCAACTGCCACAGAGGTGGTTGTCGGGCCAGTTTGGAAAAGCCACTTTCTTGGTGTGTGCATGCGCATGTGTGTGCGAGTACGAGCAGTGTTATTTGTGTACTTGGGAGAAGGAGGAGGGGGCATGGGGAGCGTTAAATGAAGCAATTAATAAAATCATTTTCTACCCAGCTAAGGAGATAACAGCTTGGCACAGTACCACCAACCCATCAACACAACCCCCCCTAACTCATTTCAGTTAAAGGAAGAGCTACGTCGCTGGCCTGCATGGACCATGAACAGAGAAAGAGAGAGAAAGATATGGATGTGGCACCGGGCAGATACAGCTGTCTATTCTCTTTACCATTCACTGCCACTAGAGGGCAGTGTGTATCTGCTTTACAACTTTGGGGCCCACACATACACACACACTCAAACACAGAGCAGGAACACAAAGCAGAATGCATCAGTGAACACAACAAACAAAGCCAGGAGGAACGACACAGCAGCACCCCCTTCCCTCATTGTCATTCCTTAACATTCCAGGGAGAGTGTCGTTGGCAGCGGCAGGCAAAAGTGGCGGGGGCTCCTGCTTGCTCACGGTATATGGCATGGCAACACGTCAGCCTCGGAGATGGAAATGTGCTATCAGGAGTGCGCTTTCTCCCAAAGGACAGCCACAGAAACGCTGACAGCCGTTTAAACAAGTTAGGATGGCACCAAATGATTTATATATCTGTGATCTGCTGTGCCTCTAAGGGGGAGCACTCCAGTTGACACGTGCACACACAGGGGTAGATGTAGTGTGTTTGGGGTTCTCATGCCAGACCAACAAACAGATAAAACTCAGTGTAAATTCACAACTGATAGGGATGAGTCATGGCCAGTTGGAGACAAAGACTACATTTAAAGCACTGTTTATCTAAAGTGACTTATCAATGTGTGTAAACTACTGTAAAGCTACTGCGGGTTATGTGAGACAGACGCTTGGTATTCTTCTGAAATGGAGATCAACCATTGTTATAGAGCAATGATGCAAGAAGAGGGGCAATAAAATAGTTCCAGATGCGTAATTTCCTCAATTGAAGAAGGGTGATTTTTTTTTTTAGTTTTGGTGAAACAATTTTTTTCTTATGTGTTAAAAATTGGTTAAGGAAATGAACGGAATCTTGTTTTGTCTTAAGTCTGACAGTTTAGCCAATGCAAGCTGATGTTACGTGGCCCCAAAAACCACTAAGAACCTGTAATTATCCTTCTGTCCTGCAGCAACCCAGGATTTCAGAGAGGCCAGGACAACCCAAGAAGGCGCTAAGCTTCACATTTGAGACATACTATATTACTTATATAAGTTAGTTTGTTAGTTTTTAAGAATCTGTACAAATATAACATGTTTGTGTATACATATTATTTTTGCCACTGTAAAAGAAGAAAAAGCCCGCCCACCTTGCAATAGTAGAACTATACTGACTATATTACCATTTAGTTAGTGGAAAGCAGAAAAATCTATTTTAAAAAGCTAATTTCTACTGTAACCTATCCAGTTTGCATCTAAAGTGACCAAATTCTGCCAACTAAGTTGAGATGAGTTGGGTTTTCCAAAGCACTCGGCATTCCTTAGGTTTCTAAAACTTCTGCATATATATACACTTTTGCTGTAAAGCCTATACATATTAAGTAATCCTCCGGTCACCATTTGCCATTCTTTAATTCATGAAGGACTCCACCTCTACATTTCTGTTGCATCCCTGTAAGGCCACTGGCCACTGTGAACCCGGGGCTCAGACTTACCTTTGATAAATAAATCAGACAGAGCAGATGTCTCCCTAATTCACCATGTGCCTGCCATGTGTCTGCTTTGAACGGCTCCTTAAATTCGTCTTTGATATCTGGTTGCTTGTTCTTTAAATGTGTAATCAAACCTAATCCTCTTGTTGTGCTCTTTTTGCTTGTTGTCCCTGAAGAGCTGCAATTACCTGCTCTAAAACACGCTGCCCTTGACTCTGGATCTTTTTTTGGAACGAGAAGTGATCACAGTTTAGAAGAAAGATGGCTAACCTAAACTAACTGCTCCTTAATGGAGTGCAATGGGCCCTCTGAGTAGCTGATGTACTACAGCATAGACAGGTCAGTGGAGATCTCAAACATTATTTGACAAATACACCAAAGAAGACCGGAGTATATTCAGCACTATCTGTCTTTAAACATAAAGGTCTATTTATATTTTCATCTAGGGACCTTTATTTTACGCACCAACTTTATAAGAACCAGCTTACTCAATGTGGACCAGGTTGGATCAAAAATTATTAGGAAGTGACATACTGAGAAATAGTGCTAAACAATAAATCAGGCCAGAATCGAATCCAATCATAGCTGGAAAAGATACAATCATAAAAGCTGCAATTAGTTTAGGTAAATAAAATATCCTGTCTTTTTATGGAAAACATGTACTTTGTAGTTTAGAGCTACAAACATATTCTGAAATGTAGATATTGCATTAGTTTAGGATTTAAATATTTTCATATGTGAACTGTAAATTCATTCTTGCTTTTAAAACAGAAATTGCAAGTCTAACTGCAATTACAATCATTGTGGAGAAAAATATTTACATCTGGAAGTCCCTTGGTTGCTGAAAACCCTATAGCTTACAAAGTAACATGTCCATAGTAAAGCAGCCAAAATGGAAACAGAAGCAGGTGCATCCAACCATACACCATCATCACATTCATTTATTGCACAAGGCTAATCTTTCTGGCTCAGACTGGAGAAACTTGGGGATGGGTGCCCTGTTTGCCTGACCACCTTTCTCCAATGTCTCTGCTTTGACCCTCATCCACCTCTCAAAGGGCCACAGCCAATAACAGAGCTGGGTCACCTATGTTAATTACTGCACTATTTCACCTGGGAAAACAAACGTCTGCAATAACAGTGTGCACGTGAATGCATTGCGCACACAACGCAGCTGGTGAGTAAGGATGTGTCACCCAAGCAATATGTGCGTGTTGGAGTGGGATAGAGCATTTGGACAAGGAAGAAGAGAGAATGTCACAGAGGAGGAGGCCAGGCACGCAAGAAGAGAGACGTTTAGAATGAAAAATCTCCCAAAACATGTTGCGAAATTCTGCTGAACAAAATAAAATCCATTCACAGTGCTATAGAAGAGTTTAGGCTATAAATATGTCTGCAGTTATGAATCAACTGACCTTACTTCCAATGTAACATCCCTGAGATGAGAACTGTGAGTAAAATCTCAAGACAGGAATTTCCTCTCATACTTCACCTGAGAGTAAAAAGGAACTGCAAATACTGTAGCCACTTCTACTGGTAGTGTGGGCTGCAGGCATAAATCGTCTAGATGTAAATGTCATCAACACAGCAAAGCAATGTGTGTCTACATTCCTCCATCAATAAGCATGTATAATAGATTATTGTGTGAGAATTAAAAGTTAAGTAAGTAAAGACAATGCAATATAAAAAGATAGAAAGCATAGTATGTAACATTAAGGATGACTTATTTCGTAATAATTTATTTTTCCTTTGTCACAATTATTTTTCATTTAGGTTTCACCATTATATTGTGACCTGAATGATCCCGACTATTGATCGACCTAAAATCTAGGCATCCCTAGTGCAAGTGTTAAATTATTATAAAATATATAACATTTATTCACTTCACAATTGTTGATATATGTGGTGTAATGTTGTGTAAAGCCTCATAACTTTTGTTCAAAGCTTTCCATTGTGACTTACAACAGAAGTGTATAGTTAAAGCGAGACTCCTGTCCTCAGAACTATCCAGACAGTGAGGGTAACGGTTGTGTTCATGTGACATCACAACATTCTTAAACTTATAATAATTTAATACTGAGCTGGTGGGCAGGCTAGAATTCTATGGTAGAAATTGTCTTGATTTCTCTAGATTTGAAATTGCAGATAGATTGTGTTTTTTATCTCCAACTACGTGGCCTATGCACACGAACATGTACAAAAGAACTAAGATGTTTTTCACTGTTGTGAATGCAGCCTCTTTCGACTGTTAGTTTTCTTTGCTGTCGTGATTAGCTGAGCTCAGCAGTGAAGAAAACGAGAGCAGAAAAACACCCATCCCACAGTCTCCTGTCCCTCTGTCCTGCCCCTCTGTCCTGCCTGTGTCTGTCTTCTGCCAGGCACACTCTATTTATGGAAAGACATGTTACTCACGCAGCCCCATCAGATAGCTTTCTCCCTGGCCTCCTTGCTACTCATACATCATTTACATTCCTGCGACCCCTCTCTCTCTACAACATGCTGTCAATCAACCTGCACTGACAAAGACCAGCAAATTACAGGTATGCTAAATGCCCAATATGCAAATTTGAGAAGTTGTTATTATACGATACAAAACTACACATTTAAATCATTATGTCATTGCTTTATTATAATACAATCACAAAACGTTTGAATTTAATTGTGTCGCTTTTGTCCCAAGTGCATTACAACAGTGAAGTTTCAATACCTGATAAGTTCAAGAGTGAATAACACTTAATAGCACAGCTTTACAAACCCTTTTACTGCCACATTGCTGCTCTACACTGTTTTAACATTTTTGAAACTGAGTAGTCTTTCATATTTTTCTCTTTTGTATAAGCCATACAGCACAAGCTTTTGTCTTTAATGTCATAAAGGAAAGTTTTCCTGTGATATTGTAAGCGCTGCAGTCGCAAGTGCCATTCTTTCTTCAGTTTTGTTTTCACCTGGAGCGGTATGCCGAGAATCATTGGGGCGCAGATATTTAAAAACCTTCAATATTCAAACGTGTTACTAGTTTAATGTGTGTCAGAGTGTCAGATAGGGCTTTTATGAGCACGTGTTTGCAAGAGGAGACAGACGGGGGAGGGGGGCGATGGGATATGTGTGATGAAAATAGAGAAAGTGTGTGTGACCTCGCCAGCCTCAGAGACAGCCTTCAGAGAGCCGCGATGACAGGAAGAATTAGTGAAGCCACCCAGACCAGCGAAAACACTCCTCTGCACATCACTCTACTGCTAGGTTGGTCTTTAACAACACAATCAGTAGGCTTGTATATATTATAGGGATGTAAAAAAAAAAAAAGAAATAAGCAATACCCATATACTAAATGATACAAAACGACATTCAACCTTCATTGTTGGGAACTGCAAATTCAAGATGGAAGTTCAACCTTTCCTGAATAGTTCTTGATCTATATGAGAAGTAGTATAAGACCACAAAGCAATATATATATTAAAAAAAATAAATAAAAATTATTCATCAGTTGTATGAAGATTTTACTGTGGCATCAAAATCGTTATCAAGTGTCGAGCATTTTTTGAAGTATCGAAGGGAAGGAAGAATTGACTATAATACAACTGCAGTAATTTGGGAGTTTTTAGGGGCAAAAAGTGGAAAAACTAAATATGTGTTTTAAAGTAGTAAATATGAATAATACTTTGTCACTTTGTTTGACTGTTGATTGATTGGTTTGTCCCCCTTGCAACCATTAAGCTGATGATACAAGATTGACATCTATTTGCGAGGAGCCAAGTTAAAAATTAGCTTTTCCGCTTTGTACTGGGTCAATATTGCATCAAAAAGTGAACACTACACGATCACACCAAAAGGCAATAAAAGCATTCATTTCCACAAACATTCAGGGTATGTTGTTGGCAAATATATAGACCACTTGAATGCAACATTAGCCTGATTGGAGTAGTTGTTTCTCTTGTGCTTGTAAATTCATAAAAAGTGAGAAATCTTAACGTGATGGCATTTTGTGGCCTTGAGCATACTCTACGAGTTGTGTTGCGTGTAAACACACAGAATATTATAGACGATTTAGCGCATAGGGCATAGAGCAGTTAACAGGCCTGGACATATGGAGCTGAGAGAGGGGAACACATCTGGACAGGGATTAAGACAGTTAAAGAGGCTAAAAAGGAGGAGGAGACAGAGGGATTGGCTTAGCACTGGCAGAGGGGTGAGGGGATGGTGTGAGGAGAGGGTCTTACTTGAAAGAAGCCTGGGGGCATTGGTCCTCCTGGCATACCATCGTTGGGTGGCATGTTGCCCATCACTGGACTGGGGGCTGCAGCCGCACTCTGCGAGAACAAGCAAAACAACAGTTAGCACTTGATATCTGTGTGCAAAGGCCCAAAAGAGCTTGAGGACAAGAGGAGGGATTGGAGGATAGTTAAAATAATCGGTCTTAAAACAGATCAGAGAGCAAGAGGCAATTCTGAGCAATACAATCGTTTTCAACAGTGAAGTAATCATTATAAGGACGTTTTCTACCAATATCAGAACAGCTCAAAGTAGTAGCAGTAGGCATAGTAACAGAAATCAAAAGTAGTGCAAAAAAAATAATTATACAATAGAGAAAGAATTGGTTACTTTTACTTAAACTTTACCAAAGCAATAACTCAAGTCAAGTAATTCCACAGGATAGGTAGTGGTAGTTATCCAAGATAGGTAGAATTTTGAACCAACAATAAATCCTCTTCTGATTATCTTGTGACTAAATCAAATAAAAGAAGTCACCAGTTATTTCACAGCAGACACAGCTGAAAGTTAAGGCTTGTAGGGGGGAACTAGTTTATACTATTCAATGCCCGACCACAACAGACAGACAAATCGATGGAGCCTTTTATAGAGCAGGCAGCATGCTAAAACAGGGCAAGAAGCTGTCACTGCTCCACAGCCATAAGGATATGAACAATGAGAGTCTGACAGAATCACAGCACGCCTCCAACTCATAACACACGCTTTGGTCCGATTTGCCAAGTCTAGACCGAAACCACAAACCTCTGAGCTACAGTAACATCAATACAAATATCAATCATAAACTGCTAGCGTTTTATTGATGGATAAGAATATAAATGTGTTACATCATCTTCTACCCTGTCTGCGTCCTGGTTTGAGCATGCCTCCTAAATGTATTCCTGGCAACAAATCCTTCATTTTTCTACTCAATTATCATGGTTTTCAACATCAGGAGGAGACAGATGTGCAGCTCAGTGCTCTGGTTTTCTTTAGAGACAGTCAAGTTAGCAGCAGTATTGGTTATGCTTTGGTCAACGCATCATGAAAAACAAAGGAAAATATGTTCTTAAAATCCACTTATTTCACAAGGCAACTTTATGTTTACAAATGACAACATGAATTAGCGTTGCTGCAGAAAATACAAAATTGTGAATGATCAAGTTAGAAAGTAGTGCATACAGGTAATTATTTAGCGCACAATTAGTATCTTATATAGTAATTGGTATACAGTATGTTAACTTTTCTGTAACAGGAAAAGTAGTAAATGAAATTATGAATTTGATCTATTAATTACAAAATCCGCTGTAAGAATTTTACTGCGTTTACTGGCTAATCAGATGTATTTGCCAAAAGTTATCCAAGAAAAAACACATTTGTTAAATCTCAGCATCCAGCAATCTCAAATATTATGCACATCTACTCAAAACAATTTCTTCCCCAAAATATTATCTGAGGTCTTGTCCAACCTCCGATCATTTCAATGATCCCTCTGTAACTGGCTCAGGCACTTGCATAGCCCTGTGGCCATGATCCAAATGCCCTCCCATAGACTTACACATCCCTGCGCCCGCACACACATACATGGCCACATGGGTAACAAGGCGTGAATCTGAGGACTGCAGTGTGGACATGAACATATCCACTGGACTCACACGGCCAGATCGAGACAGACATTTATACAAACAGGCCTGGTAAATAACACAGACGGAGTGCTCTTTGAAAGGGCAGCGACAGGTCAGTGAGCGAAGAACAGACCAGCGGAGGAGGCAAAATGTGTGTGCATGGGAGGTATATAATGTCAGTCTGTTTA
The DNA here is from genome assembly GCA_019594935.1 of Periophthalmus modestus. NCBI lineage: Eukaryota > Metazoa > Chordata > Actinopteri > Gobiiformes > Gobiidae > Periophthalmus > Periophthalmus modestus. The sequence continues at coordinate 11,559,462 of JAIEZT010000007.1, read as the reverse complement.
GAGGTAAAGACTCACATAGACTTTATACATTTATGCTATACACCAATGTGCACTTAATTGGAAGTTTTCAGATTCTACAATGTGATAATACCAGACAGTTATCCCAATTGACTAAATCGTATAATATTTGTCTACAGAATGTTGTGATGTCATCTGAAACCCAACAGTACAGTTTTAACGTTTATAAAGTGGCAAATAACACAGGACCATAATTGTGAGCTAAAATCCGATTCTTTTGGGGTGTGCTATGACTGGCCAAATTTACAGGCATAAAAGCAAATTAAATATCTTCACAAATCAAGTATTACTTTTTAAAAATGAATATCTGTTATTAACCTTAGTCTACCCAACACAGACATAAATCAGCCAGGACAAAGATGTTTTGTGCTCTCATGATGCATTTGGTGCTCATCCTTTTGAATACATGCTAGAGATCAGGATAACTCATTTAATTTATTGATAAAAATGTCACAGACAAAAAAAAGGCATCAGACATAACAGGCAACTTTTCTGTTAATATGAAAGACTGATTATCTTGCAGGTTTTGGTTGTTCTAACCGTTCAAACTGAAATACGCCAAGTGGCACATGTGGCACAACATTGTGTCTCGCTATGCCAAATTACTTGTTGCTTCTTTTACTATATTACTTTCATACATACTGTTATTCAATACACCTGTAAATAACCTGTAGACGAAGAAGCATTTCCATGACTAGTAAGTTATTCTATTTTAGAGTGACAACCCAAAGAGGAGACCTCATTCTTCAATCCATCGCAAACTATAAAATATACTCTGTGCCCACCAACCATCCTTCAAATGTAAAATTGCACATTTAACCAAAACTGCTCTGAACACTTCACCAGATTATTCTAAAACCCAGGGGGCTATGTTTGCATGTGTGTGGGTGCTGGTTCATCCTAGGGATACGGTCTATGTCAAACAGTGGAAGAAGAACGAGCAACTTTTCTTAGAGACACTGCTGACCTCAAATAGACCCAATTAAGCGTTCCGACTGCGATCTATTATTGAACATCGGCCCAAAGAAATAATAGGATGTTAAGTGGTGTATATTTGCACACACACTCACACAACGCAAGCCCGAGCAGCTGTGGAGCATCAGAAAGCATTATGTACCATGATCAGTGTAGAGACAGGATTCAGAAGACAAAAGGAGAGAGTGTACACAGGACTCAATGGAAGAAGTGGTACCGACATGTAACTACGCGTGGCTTGGATACGTGTGTGTGCGCTTGTGTGTGTGCGTCTCAGGTGAAGCGGCAGCAGCAAAAGGGCCCCTTCTCCGTGTTGCCATGACAACCCCGACCTCAGCTCCAGCTCTCCAGTGCCCATTAAAACCCTCGGGCCGTCAATCATCAGCATGGCCAGAGCACGGTGAACGAGAGAAAGAGAGAAGAAGAGAGAGAGAGAGAAAGAGAAAGAGGCAGGGAGGGAAAATAAAAACAAGAGGAGAATGGAAAGATGGAAACAGAGAGGGGAGTAGAAAGGAGACTGGGTTTGATCATTGACCTGTTTGCCATCATCTTACTCCCTTTTCCCTCCTTTTACTGGCCAAACAAATACCATAATAGCGGAGTCAAGTCCTTGCTCGAGTCACTTTCAGAACTCTTTAAATACAGCTTATTTGGTTCACTTTCGTATTTAAAGTAAATTTATAAACTAATTTCAGAACTGGGACATTTTTTGATATGACTTTGTAAATCACGGCAGACTGGTTTACCATACTACCTCACAGTGCTATATGTTTGTAGGTTCCCATCCTTGCATGGTCTCTGAATGTCACCATTAGAATAATAAGATTTGTGTTTCAGTGAATTGGTGAATCTAAATTGTTCAATGGAAGCCAATACTGAACAAATACTTTTCTGTTCATGTATGTAAACCCCAATGCTGGGTTATCATGGGATAAGTTTTAAGGTTAACAGGATGTTTAAGGTCAATTCAAACCACAGCATGAGTAAATGTTAAAATGATAACTTCTCATAGCCAACCATCATCCCCATAATGTTTGAACCTGTGATCGTACTACACACAATGGACACTGGTCAGAGGGGACACAATGTAAGACCTTTATCTATTTTACAAACTTTTACATGGCTTATTGAATATTGGATCAATTAAAAAACCAATTAAAGAGTGGCTATTTTCTCAAGTTAAATATTTATTATGTATTCTGTGGCAGTGGTCCGTGAATGCTGCTTAACACAAACCGGATCGCCTTGAAAACGAACTCTATTCATGTTTCAAAGCAAACCGGAGGTGTTTGACAGCATGAAGGTTTATGCCGTCAAAAAGGTTTGTGTTTATGTCACGTTTTTTATTTCATTATAATTTACTGCAGATTTTATTCAGTCTTTTTCCAGACTCTTTGAATTAAGTTTGCCTCAACTATCTGTTCGACTGGATTGGCTTAATACTGTCCACAGATAGTCCCACAATCTTTCACCCAAGTCGATTGAAACCAGAAGTCGTATAAATTTAGAAATGTAAAAAAAATAGAATCAGTCCTTACAAAAGATATTGTGATTCTAAGTGTATATATATATATATATATATATATATATATATATATATATATATATATATATATATATATATATATATATATATAGAGAGAGAGAGAGAGAGAGAGAGAGAGAGAGAGAGAGAGAGAGAGAGAGAGAGAGAGAGAGAGAGAGAGAGAGAGAGAGAGAGAGAGAGAGAGAGAGAGAGAGAGAGAGAGAGAGAGAGAGAGAGAGAGAGAGAGAGAGAGAGAGAGAGAGAGAGAGAGAGAGAGAGAGAGAGAGAGAGAGAGAGAGAGAGAGAGAGAGAGAGAGAGAGAGAGAGAGAGAGAGAGAGAGAGAGAGAGACTGAATTATACATTGCATTTATTGTGTTTATGTTAGGGATGTAGGGAGCCGAAAGTCAGTGCGTCAAAAAAAACATTTTTATATGTTGTTTTTGGTAATAGCATTTCAATACAATAAAAAGTAACATGGTGATCTAAATATGGTTGATGTTAAAAATAAATACCCCAAAGAAGTGTAGTACTCTCTCTTTAATGTAACAGAATGTGGTCTCTGGCCCTTGCCACCTGCCTGTGATCCACTCTAGCCCGCAGTGGAGGGGAGTTAGCCAAGCGGCCGGCTGCATGGCCCACAGACAGTGAGTGAGCGCCTGTATCTGAGCCGTGATCAGACCTGGGCTTCCAGGGGGTAATGGATCTGCTGTTATCTGGGTCCAGACAAGCCGGCCAACACACCGCTACCTGCTGGCCACAACAACATTGACACCGCTCTGTTAGTGCACTGCCAGGCTATGTGGGAGTTCAGGCTGCCTAAATCTGCCATAACCTGCTTGTGTGCACTATTCAAAGACACAAATCTGTACCATTTACTTTCTATTATTGTATGCAATAGTATACAATGTTTTTGCTTGAATCCCCATTCCCATCAAAGCAGTGACTAGTACAGATATACAGAATATAAGAATGTGTCCTTGATATATACTATAGACAGTATATTGTACAAAAGTAGAGGCATGAAGGACATTTAATACCATTCTGTGCAATGTTTTAGTTGACCTTTGCACTTTAATTCAATAGGACTGCCACAACAATACATACATATATAAAAGAAACAGAAACAATCTTAACCGGTGCCTTGTGAAAGATACTGCACACATACGTAAGACTGACTAGTTAGCTCTTCTACACATTCTACTCTACTCTGCTGTCATGGACCTCTGTCTGAGAGGAAACCTAGAACAGGGTAAAATATATAGCCGTAATTCATTGAAACATACATCTCAAATGTCCTCCAAAGAAAGACAGCATTCCTTTATTGTTGTTTCATGGTTATTCAGAAAAGGTCTTGACAAATACTCCAATAATGCCACTAAAATATCCTGCCTACTAACAGGTGCCATATTGAAGTCATAGTCTGTCATTCACCTTACCTGTAGGTGGTCATAATATTATGGCTGATGGGTGCACAGGCCATAGCTTTTCATGCATGCACATTAGCTAATACAGACTTATGCTGCCACCTTCCCATAGCTCCAGCAGCTGTTATGTCAATCAGGTGAATTAATTACCAGTAAACAAATCTGGTTGGGATCCCCCACAGAACACGCCAGCAAAAACAAACACACACACCCCTTTCTCTTCTACCACTTCTCTACAACTCTGTGCATCATCATCTGGGGTTTATAAGCCAGGAGAGAGCCCCCGAGCTAACTATGGCATCGCTCGGAGCTGAAATGCCCAAGGGGAGATCACTGTGGCTGGGGAACATAAGCCAGCTCTTCCCCCTGCTGCCCGGAGCACCTGCCTTCTCTTGTGCTGCTGCCTACCGGGCAAAGCAATCACAAACACACACACTACCTGAGACTAGAGACAACACTGCACATTAACAAGGAATACACATTTGTTTGGGTGTACATAATGAGACACCTCAAGCAAGATGAAGGGAGAGAGCACTGATCTGACTATTGTAATGTACTGTGATAAATTGTAAGCACATACAGTACAAGCAGACAATTAGGTTACAAAGTTGGTCAAATGTGTACTTTCAAGTCCCTAAGAATGTCCATGGTTGTTAATAGTGTGCAGGTTATTCAAATTATTGATAAATGTTGTGGAGATATGCAAACTTAATATATCAAGAATATTGTTTATTATAAAAAAGATTTTAAAAATGTAAATGGTAAAAAAAGTTGTATTATGTAAACTTCCAAATCAGGGTATGAAGAGATATTCCTGCACTTCTGTGGGTAATTTTACAGTCATTTCAGTTTCATAGTTAAATCTCAGTCAATGAATATAAAGACAAGTTTTAACACATTCTACTGGACTAACACATTGTATGAATATTATCATAAGGAAACTCCCAGAAATTAAGATTTTATATCAGTATCACCAAACTCTACTGGCTGCACTTAATATACATTTTTTGAGTTAATTAACTGGTTTATGATGTTTAGCAAAAAATTCACATTCATCATTATTTAGTATATTTTCAAAGAGGTAGAACTGCATTCACGATAGCAACGAATATGGACTGCATAATTTAAGCAGCCTATTGTAAATAACTGCAAATATATGAGGCCAGACTATAGCAAAACAAGCATCATTTTATTTTATATGCTCAATAAAAACAGGAAGCTTTCCATCCACTTGCAAAGCTGTCAACTTAAACAAATGTGACATGTATAAAATGAGTACAACATGCATTAAGTGAAAAACCAATTGGTCTATTGACATAAAAAACACACACACACACACATTTACACTTGCATTTATTGGCCGTGTCTGTGCTTAATGACCAAAGGTTGGATATGGCCTGCTGCTCGCACTGGTGACCCCTTCTAACCATTCACCCCCTTGCAACTGCTTTCTAATTACAAAACACACATCCATAGATACACACGTGTACAGAGTGGTGGCAAGCCTCCGCCCCCTCACCAGTGGCCTTTCACTCCCTCATTAGGCGCTTGGTGTTGGGTGGAAAAACCGTGAGAGAACCCGGAGAACAGGGTGTCGCCATCATGCCGCTCCGCACACACATAATTACACCAAAACGTATACATGGTTGAGTGAAAAAGGCAAAGCTATAGGCCTAATTGAAGGTTATTAATGCTGCTAATTAAGGAATAATGGAAAGTGAACAGTTATGAGTGTATTATGAAAAAGGTGAGGTCATGACAATGGCTTAAGATAACTGTAAACTCAGCTAACCAGTGGCATGGTGACCAACCATTGCACATGCATCATTAGTATTGGTCAAACATGGGATGTGGCTCAAGTGGTCAAGCAAAATATAATGTCAATTTCAAGCACAAGGAGTACAAATTGCAATGACTTGCTGCTCAACTGCAGTTTTAAAATGTAAAGTAAGCCAATAATCTACTTGAATATAAACGTTTATGTAAACATCTCAATAATGATATGCAGACAATATAGAACCATAAAAGCCATAAAATGAACCACAAGGGCAGAAATATTGCTTTATACCCTCATTTACACTACAGATTACACTAGATGTTTTTGTCTCCTTTGAGGTCATTTTTTATTACAGCCGATATACTCGATTCAAATTGTATATAGTATATACATGTCACACAATCATGTTTTGAAGGTATATACTATATACCTTCAAAACATGAATTGCAATATTATACATTTTTGATATATCTCCCACTTCTAGTACCAAATAAACATTCTAGCATTCTAGCTGTGGAAAAGCTTTTACTTAAGTCCATCTCCAGGCAGGCTCTGTGTCCACTGTGCTGGACAGATCAGACAGGTTAAAGATCAGGAAACACAGAGTAGATCATCCACAGAAAGGCCACTTCACAGGTGACAGCACATGCAGCTCACATCCTTCACTGTAGTGTAAGAGACAGAATAAGACAGCAATGAGTTTCTAGGATTCTTCTTCAGGACAAGTGTAAATAAATGTCAAGCACTGTGAGCCAGTGGTGCAAGGCAGGGTCACATGTCAGTGCCTCAGTATCAAAGAGCACCAACGTCTTTCATCAGCTGCCCTTTTACGCTATAATGTTCGTCAACATTTACTCTGTCTCCACAGCAGAATGGATCACAACTGTTTTAAGCCCAAAATTGTCTGCTCTACACCACAACTTAACATACCTCCACTACCTCTACTGTTCCATCACTGCTATGTGAACTTTCAATGCACAAAAAGATATGATCAGATAATGATAAGAAAAACAAAAAGGGACGAGGCGATATATTATACCACTTATATATCGTGGTATTAATACCGTGAGAATGGGTTTCTGATAGTATTGACGTCTCATTTATTTCAATGGGACTGTGGGAAAAGCTTTGTTCCTCACAGCAGCATATCATTTAAGCCCCTCTCTCTCTTAGTTAAAACTTGCTCTTGATGTGGTCCTTATGTCCACACTCTATACCCTGCTCCCCGCTTTACCCCATTTGCACCCCACATTCTACCAAAGTGTACCACGACACAGAGCACCCATGAGCTCCTATAAACATGCACGAAGCTAAGAGCTAATCTGCTAGCCTTTATGTTAAAAGCATAATAAAAGTTCATAGCTGATATAATGTCTGTATATCAGAGATCAACAGTACAGAAAGGAGACGCACGCTCAGGCTATGCTAAATGTTTTTCCACTGCATCCACAGAATGCACGGACTTCACTCGTTTACTCACGCAGGTACGTGAGAAAATGTGCTCTTTGAGGCTTAATCGCAGCACACTGAAAGTGAAAATAAAAAGCACATGGCTCTGTCAAAGACGTGTTCAGAGTGACACCTCGCATCGTCCTTCTCTCTGCTCTCTTATGCATGTTTTCATTCCTCAAAATTCGTCCAAGCAGCTCAGAAGATGAAATGTGGCTCCTATATCCAAACTGTCCGCATGACGCGGACATGAACAGCACTTAAGTATTCCATAATAAAGTTATAAACCCTCGCAGGTAAATGATGAACAGAAGAACATTATTGGCTTAAATTGGCAGCAAAACTCAATTGATTCTATAATTAAAGTTGGTGAAACAACATATTAAAAGCTACAGTATTTTACAATATTTTATTTTATAATATATTTGATAATATTTAAATCCATGCATATCTATCCTAGAATAACTGCTCTGTATTTTACCGAAGCTCTGTACACCAAAGCAGAGAATAACCAAGGAGCAATATATACTACCAGATTGTTAGGCCCTTGTTTTTGTTAAGCATTATAAAATTTACAACTTCACAGAATACCATCATACTGTGGAATTTTTGGTCACGGTTACCATACTGTGGAAATTCCATACCGTCCCACCCTATGACAACAGACAAAAAAAACTAAATTGTCAGTTATAATGACTAAAGGTGGCATAGAGATCATACTCAATACATCAGGTACAACTGATATGGAGATGGGCTACTCCAGGACTAACTATAAAATGAATGTTACATGTAATCCTTGTCTCAACTGTCAGATAGTCCTTAGTCCATGGACTAACTTTCACACATGCTACTGTTGGAATCTGTTGCAGATATAAACTTTGCCAAGATTTAATAATATAACATAACACTTTATCAGCCAGACCTCCTACGGGACCATTAAAAATGAAAAGAGTCTCTGGCAACCTTGTTAGCTATATCTACCTCCTCCTTATTCTTTGGCATTCTTTCATATTCTCCTGCTCACTCTTTTTCCTGCCTCTCATGTTCTGTTCATGTAACTGGATTTTATTTCTGCCGCGCAGAGAAGGTGTGAGATGAAAAAGTGAGGGGAGTGCTGGTACTGTATACAGCGAACATAAAAACTGCACAGAGCTTTTACAGTGGAGATGTGCATACTCCACAAAGCCTCAGGCAATGCGTGGACCTCAAAGGCAAAGTCAGACGTCTTTAGCTTGAAACAGTTAAAGTATTACCATATATTAATCTGCATAATGGGCTAATAGTGGGAATAGGCAGGGTAAATACTACACACAGAATAAAAAGTAAGTTTACAAATGCAACTATATTGCTGCAGTCGTAACAATGAGAGCTATGAAAGGCTAGGCAGAAGTCTAGCATGTATGTTTAGAGCAGACCAGACATTTAAAACCATCTCACGCCAGTCTGATCCACTCACCCCATTTCTATTTTAGAGCCATGGGTGTGTTGTGTGAATATGCGTGTGTGTGTTGGCCAAAGCAGGAAGAGGAGGCAGTCCCAGAGGAGCAGTCCTCCTGAGCGCCAGACGCTGGGGGGCAGGGTGTGCGAGACACAAATGAACACAAGTTACTAATTTTAATTTCTGAATCCCAGAGCCAACAGCATGTGGACCTCTGCTTGGAAAGTCACCAACAAGAAAATACATTAGAATAACTATACATATAAGAAGCATCACCTTTCCATAAAAGGTAAACTTACCATGATTGCCAGTTTGTTGAATTTTACTTCAATATTATAACATGAGTACCTAACATAATAGTTATAAGCATTTCCGTTTTAAGGTAGCATCTTCACACATATGGCCACTTCCTAAAGGCCATGTTTAGCACTAGTCAGCTGTCCCGAGTTCAGGTCTTGTGGTTAGTCCTGTTTTGAGATTTTAAATCCAGTGGCCTTGAGGACCCAGGAGCCAAGCAGCACCTCATTTCTCCTGTCTCCTCCTGCCAGACACAAACCGCAGCGAGAGGAGGAGAAGGAGAGGGAGGAGGATTTCCCCAGACAATGGTTGGTCTGTAGGCCCCACTGAGAGCCCTGGGGCATGCCGCGGAGACAAGAAAATGCAAGGATGTTAGGAAAAACAAGACAAGAAGAGGTCAGCAAGAGATCGGACAAGCGAGTAAATAAAAGCATGAAAAAAGTGAGAGAGCGAGAGGCCAAATAAGGGAGGAGGAGGTATAAGAGACAAGGGAGTGTTGGCACGAAGCTGATAAGCAGAAAATGGGATAAGGGGGTGCTACGGCTTCCAGGGGCCAAGCAAGAGCAAAACGTGTTACCGCTCTGGTTTACATTTCACTCAGTACATATTGTTTTATGTGTCAGCGAATGCCCGGCTTATGACATCATGCAAACAGGAACAGGCCAAGAGCAGAGAAGTACACTCAATCTTTTGTTTTACTCATAGGAAGCCCCTAGGTAATAACACATATATTATTAAGGCTGTACGAAGATGACAGAATAATGACAAGACACACCCATAACTGTTAAAAAGGACTCTCTGACCTCCAGTTCACCTTCTGTCTTCATATGTAACCACTAGTTGTAATTGCAAATAGCTTTTTAGCATAACAAGACCACCCACCCTCTAAAAATAAATAATTCTAAAGATTCTAATAAGTGGCCTAATTGAAATTTACCCATCAACATCACTTTGTAAATATGAAAATGAATTTTTCTTTAATTACAATGAACACATTCTATTTATCAATTTGTCTTGCTTTTTGACTTTCACTTACACATGCAAAATTAGGAAAAAAATGTTATGTGAGAAAGGCTAGTTTTCCACTCTGCTACATAGGTTGATATGCTTTTTACCTGTCTACCTCAATTAGCCCCTCCCCCAGTCTGTCACTAGGATACACACTGAAAGATAAACGGCCTAAGCGTGACCTTTTGACCTCCAGACCTCCAGACCACCAGTCGAAGAGCTCCCCGAGTTCAGCCCGCCCCACTGTGCACAATGATATCGGACATTAACACACGCTATGTGCATTCTTGCTGTGAGTAACTATTGGGGTTGCCAGGCAGCCTTTGCTTGTAGCCTGCTGAAGCTTGTAGTGGCGCCTTTTTGGGAGACGATTTAAACATCCATTTCAATGACACAAGCTTTTGGAAGGCAGACAAGAGTGCTCCTGCTTGACTATTCGGAGGTCAAAGAGCTGAGACTTCCTGGGTCAGGTCTGCACTGTCATAATAATGGCGCATGAGAAATATTTACTTTGTGAGGCAGGAACACAGGCTACCACACTTTTCTCTCTCACACAAGCAGGGAAGTAGGCATGGGCAACTCTCACCAGTGTTCCCATCAATAAGTAAATAGAGTCTGACAGAAATATCCCCAGCATAGTCTCAGCCTGGACATCAACGCATCAGCACACACACAAAGCAGAAAGCAGAGGGGAGTGATATAGGCAGTACACAGAAACACAAGGATTAGCAAAGAGAAATTGGCTTAAGAAAATGTGTCAAAATGTAGGTAGTTACTGGAACTCAATTAAGGTGGAGGTATAGGACTGTCTCATAATAAATATGCTGTTACATAAGAAAAAAACATTGAGACTGTAAAATATAATCTATTAATTTTACATAGCATTTTCTCTGTTTATAACTAATACAGAAGCTACTAAAAGAAGTCACCTCTTTTTGTTCAATGAGGCACATTGTTACTAAGAATCATGGGAGACTAACTGCCTGAACTATCCTAGACACTTCATTCTCTGTCATGGTGGATTTTCCAAGAAAAAAAGAGCAAGCAGAGATCGGAGAACAAGGAAACAACTGCATGACACTATTCCTGACAGTTGTTTCTGTGTCATGGGGTTAAACTTTAAACTAAAACGTGTTCATGGTTTGAAATCAGGTATAGGCCCTTTAAGACCTAAAGTAATTTTCCTTATGGATAAATCATACTGTGTTTTGCATAAATGTACTCTTCTGATGTGAAAATAAATGAAAGGGTATCAGATGAAAACTCAAGCTAACTTTGAAAATAGGAATTAACTGGAACCCAACCAAGATGCAGGCAGTTATGCAAGAAAAACGACCAGTATAGTATGCATGTCGAGCTGTAAGCCTTTTCAGTCATTTTCCTGTTGGATTTTTTTTAAGTCTTAATTCAATACTACAACTTTTAAAATTTTACTTTACTGGTAGCAATGTGAAATAGCTTTATGTTTTATGTTGTAGTGAGGAGGGTGTTTTCCTCTTCTAAAACAACCCCACTTGCCCCTACATTCTAATTCATCTCTTTGCCCTAGACTAAGCACAACCCCCCTGTGTTCTGCTCCTGTCTCCACTTCTGGTTCTGATTTAGGGCTAACCTCTCCTTCACGTTTCCCCCTCTGTGTCTGTGTCTGAGTCTCTCTGTGTGTGTGTGTGTGTGTGTGTGTGTGTGTGTGTGTGTGTGTGTGTGTGTGTGTGTGTGTGTGTGAGAGAGTGTGTGTGTGTGTGAGAGAGAGGTGTGTGTGTGAGAGAGAGTGTGTGTGTGTGAGAGAGAGTGTGCGTGTAAAATGATCCTACCGCGGCCCATGTGCCAGCACAGCCTGAGACTTGCCCCAGTGTGAGCTGTGGTTAGAGACGCACAGCAGACATATACAAACAGCATGTAGCGCCCCAGATCTTATTCATGAAGACACGCGTGCCCCCTCCTCCATATTAGTCAGTATATAGATGACTGGATGTACGAAAGACCTATTCCCTGGGAACTATAAAATATGCAATGTATTACAAACTATAAAATATGCAATGTATCACAAATAGATACTATTGACCATTACAGTGTCAGAAAGGACCTGACTTAAGGATCCATATTATGTAGAATCCATGAGCTTTTTAACCATGTTATAATAGTGTTCACCCATCAGTAATAAGTTGTATTTTGAATGATTCATGCATGCTTGAGTAATTTTGTTTTGTCCCGCATTTGAGGCATGAGTGCTCAGAAAAATTACATTTTCAAAAGTCCAGGTCATACATGTAGGGTTCTAAAATGTCACGTAGCCATTTTCCAAAAATAAAAATACAGGAAAATCTGCTGCTTGATAGGGTGAAATTTCACTTTGAAGAGGTGGGGCCTTTCAGTTCTGCAGTTTTGAAGAGGAAGTCAATGGTCCCGTTTAATACTAACCCCACCTCCTAACCCCTAACACCTAAATGACTTTACCAATTCAATATAGTTATAGCATCATACCTTATATATTGTTCGGCCCCAACATTCCCTCACAGACGCACACTGGAAAACCAACCCCTTCTCCAAAACACACAGATTTGCAGCAAGCCCCTGGAGCAGAGCCGGCAGCCTGCCAAACCCCACACAAATATGGTGCACTGCATTTCACAGTGGTCCCTCTGCAGGTACAGTAATGCAGCAAATGCAAACACAGGCAAATAATCCAGCCACATCAGCGCCACTTTCACAGTGGGCCACGACAAAGGCCAATAGAGCTCATGCCAACAACATCACTCATATGTCTGGCATGTACCTTTATAACACTAGCATACATTTTACATCATGAGAAAATACTGTGGTTCCTGTGCAGAGACTAGCCTATTAGCACAGATGGTTTGTTTGCTTGTATGGAAAACACATCAAATAAAATATTAGAGGAGTCATAATACTTGAGTTTTGGCACCAACGAGTTCCACCTCATTGAACGCTACAGTTTACATGCATTGAGATTAGTAGCTGGGGAAATATATGTTGGAAAGCATTTATATTGCATTTTGTTAAAAATTGTGTTAATTGCTTCTACAGTATAAACACAAGACTTATTAGCCATCAACACATTAAATTAACTCAGATAAGGCAAACTGTTGAGTTGATATTCCTTCTTTTGAGCAAATCAACGAACCATCAGTTCATAAGTCCCCTAGAATTGCCCACTGTAGGTGCATTCTTAAATCCAGAAAAAAAATCCATCCTATCTAATAAAAAACTTGACTGTAACTAAAACATAACAATAACTTATTTGTTTTGGTTTCAAGATGACTGGGTTCCATTATTGGTGGAGGACTAGCCTGTGGACACGATAGCCATAGTGACAGAGTGGTCATATATGGTGTGTGATCATTAGGACCATGGAGGATCATTTACACAGATGCTTCCCTAACCTTTAACACACAGTGACCTTCTGCTCCTGCGTATGCCTCACACGCCACCCCCTCCCCCTCCCCTCCACCATTCGACCAAACAACCACAAGAAATAAACTAGATCTGCACAATATGAGAAAACGTGCAACAATCTTTAACACTGATAATGTGATTTATCGATACGTTGACCTCTTATGATTGTGTAATTATAAATAAGATGGTGACAAAAACATTTCACATTAAAATGACTCAACAAATAAATTGATAAATTACAATGAGGACTTTAGAGTAAATCACAGTGTGTTGATCTAAGGTTTTGATTCTGTACACATAAAAGTGTTATAATTAAACGTTACTTTGCTGTGATGTGGATATTGCGATGATCTCAAAACGCATTGTATTATGCGGCTCAATATCAGGGTCATTTGCGCCTCCCTCTCTTGTCTTTCCCTTTTTACCCATTGCTTAACTTGCTCTTGCCTCCGTCTCTCTTGCACTGTTTTCGATGTTTTCCTACTTCTCCCTCCCCCAACAGCCCTTAGCCAATCACGTCCCGGTGTCAGCTCAGAGAAGCTGTTGTCATGGCGACGGGGCTCCAGTCTGCGCTCTGTCCCTCAGGCATCCCAGATCCAGAGAGCAGCAACAGCATTGTGTTTACGGGAGAGGAGAGAAGGGGACGCAGTGGTTGCGTTTCTGGTTTACGTGTCACAAAGTAAGGATATATGGTGAACACTATTTACTCAGTTTATAATTAATAGCAGAAGTAGAAGTTATCATTAAGCCTAGCATATGTTTGCAGACCAGTAAGCTATACTTGGCTTTAATTGGTGGTCACCAGCGTCAACATGTAACCCATTTTGCAAAAAAATATAAAAGCAATGTATTTTGAGTTTTAACCAAACCACCATCAATGTATTCATTAATTAGAGGCATTTGAGTCAACCTTACATATTGTTGGTTCACCTCCATTTTTTCTAATTAGTGTAAACTCTGATACCATGCAGCATACCTCCTCACTGTTCACAATGTTACACCTGATATTCAGCAGTAGCCCTGATTCTAACCTGTTAGGTAAACTTTGAACTACAAGAAAGCATTGGTGCGGTCTGCTCTCAGTCGCTATATGTAAATGTCCCGACTGCATGTATTTCGGTGTGATGGATCACATGACAGACACACAGGCATCTCACACCACTATTCCTGGCACCTCCACCCAAATGGTGACCTTTCCTAGACTCTATCACACACACACACACACACACACACACACACACACACACACACACACACACGCACACACACACACACACACACAATGCAGTACAATCACAGCTCTTTGGCCCAAGATCATGTAACCAGCCCAAAACACTTGCACCTGGCGTGGCCTAAAATACACACAGGCATGTCATAGGGTAACCCAACAACTAAGGGATTCACTTCATGGCAAAGTATTGGGGTGAGCCATTGGGGAGTCATTATCATTTACATTTTGATGAACTAAGATAAATGCATGCAAGAAAAAACCTTAGAGAGTTTGTTGTGGTGTTGTGCAGGTTGCATGCACACAAACATGTATGAGAGGAGATGACGCATGCATTTGACTGTGCTAAGCAGACCGTCAGCATGTGACTGTGGAGCAATGTGCACATCTGAACTTCATGCGCATTATCCCATTTTTGCATGATGCTACTACCCTTGTTATTTACCAAGCACTTTGCAACTTTTCTGGTAGAGGATACGCCAACTGCTTTTTTCATGGTAATCTTTTTCCTGGAATGTTCCAAAGTAGGGCATTAAACATTTCTATTTCAACTGAGACAAGCCAGTGATGCCACAGAGCCAAGTTACAGGTCAGATCTGTGGAGAGGTGAGGCGAATTTATAGTAAAGATGCATGTTTTTCAAAGTATTGCAGCAACAAAAAATAATAAATGCGATGTAGTCAAGTTTAATCCTAAACTGTGGAACATTCATCTCCATGGAGACAAGCAGGTAGCAGACCTTCCACCAAAAAACATTAAGCATAATATAGTGCAGCCTGAAACAGGGGTTAAGCACATAGCAACTATAATGACGTTAAGTGTGAAGTGTGAAGTTAATTCATACATTCATTTTTTAATTAGTCCATGTTATGGGACACTATAAAAATACACAAGATGAATATTGTTGCCTGATAAATTGCAAAGTAAACAACTAAAAGAAGAGTGGTTCCCCCATTGGAACTCTACTTTTCCATTTTCTGTTCCTATCCTTACACGGGCTGCTCACATTATTGTAGGCGAGGTTGTTTAAACCCCCTTCAGAATCAGACTCTGGACAAGCAGCAGTTGGACGCTAATCCGGCTGGTGGACCGGACCCCTCCCCTGAAACAGCGCAGCAGGGTCCAGCTGATGAAAGCACTGCTGATATGAGGAACATGAAAGGCATTGTCGAGGCAAACACAGTCACAGACGCGGCAGACTTTTCAGAAATTTACAACAAACTGTTCAAGACATTAAAATATCACAGCATTTGAGATTTAGCTCAAGGGCATAGTTCAACTTCTGCAGCAGTCAAACTATCCAGGCGCAGAGGAAGTGGATTTTAAGTCAGTGGTTTACAGATCTTACTATAGACCTTCTCAAACATCTTCCTTCAGCCTCTGTTCACCACTGGAAACATCCCTTATTGGAGTGGGCTTGCAGGTTAGATTAAACCACTGATAACAAATAAGTAAACAGTTTAAAGGTACACGATGTAACCTACTTGGTGAGGGTGCATCATCTGTTTGAGATATTATTTCTTTGCAAGAAAAGTGGCACAATATGGCATTAAACTTATTCATCTAGTGCAGGGGTGTCCAAACTATGGCCTGGGGGCCAAATGCAGCCCTCGGACCCGTTTTTATTTGCCCTCAGGCCTCCAGCTGAACCGACCCAATTGATCATAAGCAGTACTTTTCACAGCAAATTAAACTATTTCTACCATCTCAAACAACCTCAAACATCGCATTAAATTGTGATATAGACCTAAAATGAATGTGTTTCAAGCTTTATTAATACACAGCGGATCTGTCAAAGCTGTGTATAAAGCACCGCACTGCATTGATCACCAGTCTGTGGCCCTCTGCTTCAAATGTTTTGAGATGTGGCCCTCGTTAAAAAAAAGTTTGGGCACCTCTGATCTAGCGTGTAGTCATATAATGGTTACCTTGAAAACATGTCCAACAAGTCACATGTCCACAGATAGGACCCGTAACTTGGCCTGGTGGTATGACGTTACTTGCTTAACCTGCATACTGTGGAACAATCCAGGCAAAGCAATAACATCTCCATGGACACAGAAAGTGGTGGACCCCACACCAGAAAAGTTACATTGTGAAACTTTAAGAGATACTGTGGTAATAGTTACAGCAGTGCTGTAAGTAGTAGCAAAAGTAGCAGTACATTGTTTCAGAAATCAAACCATCCATTTTAAAAGTTTTTATAGGCCTAATTTCTGTTATAACAGACGTACCTAAGTATTTCTTGTAAATTTGAGCTTTTGCTGGCCCAGAATCTCTTGTCTCTTGAACATTCCATTGAGCTTGTCATCAGTGAACGGCCCAACAACAAAATGAGGTCAGACTCTAGTAAAAAGTCTGATTGGAGGGTAAACGTTATATGTATGAGGAGAAGACCTGAGGCGCTCCAAAATGATTTTAGCAGAAGTGCACAGTCAGGAGTTTGCATTCAAGTACAAGCAAGATACTTTTTTAACTGAAAAGGTGAACTTGACTGTAAGGCTGGGTGAAATGGCAAAAAAATAATCAATATGGGGGAATATTTTCCCCCCACACCTGGTTTTAGATTCAATCTTCTTCCATATTATTGAAAACATAAGACAGGTGAACTACAGGCATAAAGAGCAGGGAATCACTAGTTTTTATTTTGCGTTGACCTATAATTCCGAAGAAATTCACTTTTAAAGTTTGGAATGAGTTTGTACAATATATTAAGCCTTAAAGCATATGCACGCTACCACCATCGGGAGAAACACGTGCGCGTTACCCCTATTGGCAGAAAATTAGGCCGTAAATTTCATTCATAAATGGTGATAAAACAGTGGTTTACTTTCCATAAGTTGGATTATAATGATGACAAGCACAAGAGGAGAGAGAGAGGAGTGGGGGCAGGCACCGCACACAGAGCCAGGAGGGGAGCAGAGACTGGACTTTTAGTCAAATTGCGCAGATTTATGTCAAAACTTGTTTGTGAGGAGACCTAAGGAGAGCCTGACTCACCTACACAAGTGAGCGGTGACAGCTGTTCAGTACCACATGCTCTCAAACAAAGTTGAGATTGCGGTCTATCGATCTTTCGATTATTGTCACAGCTGTACTTGATTGTAACTCTGGGTAAAACAAGACACTGCATTAAACTAAATATTCAAGCCTTAAAATGAGATACATAGATTTTACTAAAGAGATCTACAATGCGTATTATCCATTCCAACCCAATCCAACTATTTCTATTGCACTTTAAAAACAACAATGTTGACCAGAGTGCAGTACACAACAGACATTTTAAAAAACACAGACAAGTATGCATGTTGTCATGATAAGAAGAAACATTATAAGGACCTGAATTAGAGACAGTTACACACTATGCGGTTTATCAAAGACAGCCTTGAGACATAGATCAAATTTAATCAACATGAACGTTATAAAGTCTTCAGCCAATGTTTACCAAGCCAGACAAAAGTGCTGTTGTATTGTGTAAGGGCTTCAATCCACATCATTTTCAAAGTACTTGTAGCATGAGGACAACAGAGCTGAGCTTGGAGGTTAGCATATTTTAGTGAAGTAAAAATTATCACTGACTATCAGTGACTGTGTACAAGCCAATCAGCCTCATGATCATGATTTAAGGAGGTTTTAAGTCAGATGTTATGGAAAACTCAACAGCTCCAGCCCTGGTATAAAAAGTACATGGCCATTTGTGGACAAATCAAGCTTAGAAAAATCACTTTCCGTTTCCAACATTTTACACTGATAGACACAGACGTCCGAATTGCATCAATCAACAGCTTACTTTGGTTAGATCACCAACCCTTACGGACATAGTGTACAATGAGTCGGCAGTCTGACATGGAAAGCATACCTGTACATCCTCAAAAGTTCCCTCCCTGTAGCCCCTCCCATCACCAACACCGTCCCGCCGCCCTCCACAGCCCACAGCCTCACAGCAAAGTAGAGAGCAATCCCTTGGTGGGTCAACCAGATTAAACTGCCACTGTAATCCGCTTGGCTTTCACCTCCTTGTCCTCAGCCACAGAGAGAGAGAGGATGGAGGGATGGTGCAGATGGAGAAATAAAATGGTGAGCGAGAAACTCAAAGAAAAACAGAGGCAGGGTAAAAACAAGGAGTAAGACAGAAAAGCAGAGAAGTGGCAGAGCAAGGCCCAATTAAAGGCATTCGAAAAGGAGAGCGCAATAATGACTCTCATAAAGGGGAAGATATTAAGGACAAATGAGAGTCAAATAAAGTGTGTTAAGAGAGACAGCGATGAAGGACAGAGACCTAATCCTGACAGAGCGCATAATGAACCAACGCGGAAACATGTTTTTTCAAGTACGCCCTTCGGTTTGTTGAATGATTTGGTGTGAAATTCAGAGGAAATGACAATCTGAGACTTAAGACCGCATGTGCACACAAGCCATGTCTAACTCGGCTTATGTTAAAAAGCCCCCTCCCAATTTGATTCCTTGTTGGATAGCACGATCTTGCAACTCCTTTTCATACATCTTTATGGTTCCGATTTTTACTACATCTTCACAAATGGAGGAATTGGTCATGAAGATAAATAATGCTATCTTCAGTTCGTGAGAAGGGCCACAACTCACATATTCCTCTGGACCTGACCCTATTTATACCACCTGCTTCCTTCATCTCTGTCACTTTTCAAGGCATTTCCAAATTGACAATGATCAGCTTGGGTCTTTTTAGTTAAAAATCTGTATTGTTTATGTTCAGGAAATGAATATTCAAAGGCAAATCATACATTTTTGGCATATCGACCAACCCTACATCCATGCACCTATAGGGTTGCATTACAGAAACAGTCTGACCATTTTAGTGCATAAAGATACAGTTCTCAGCTGATGTAAAACAAAAATTAACACGGAGACATTAGACATTAGATTTACTGAAGCGAAAATGGAGGGAATGCGCTGGAGACAGAGAAGGAGAAGCAGGAAGAGAGGGGATATCCTGGAAGGAAAGGGCCATGATATACGAGTAGGCCACTTCAAACACGCAAGGGGAGGGCCACTGCACTCCTCCAATAAAACCACGGGGCACATCGGCACAGAGACGGGACACTGATTTAAGTTAAGGAGCAATGGTAGGATCTGATGAGGTGCAAGGAAATTAAAGCAAAACCACCTGATGCAAAGGAACATCTCACAGGACAAACCTACGGCACATCATAACTCAAAACAAATTTAGACTGGGGTTCTTTCACAATGCAGGCAGATAGAAGTCAATGGTTCTAATTTTTTTCAAATCTCCACGTGAAAATAAAAATGTTTTCCTTTTTTGCTGACTGAGTAAATTACTATGAAAAATTGTTCTTGGTTCTTCAGGTTGTATAGATACTACATTTTTTAAAGTATTTTAATTACAGTTAGTTTTTCTTTTGTTCCCACAGGATTCCTAAACTTTAGTGTTCACTTGTGATCACCCGGAGCTCTGAACGTGCTCCACACATGTGATTGATGAGATCAGGAAGGGACTGTTGGTCAGAGGAAGTCTCGTCTGGACCTGCCTTCATCTCCACCTCAGCCTCCTGCACATCTGCATGCACTCAGCTCTCACAAACAGAGCAGAGCCAGTGTGAACGCAGGCTGCTGCTCCTGCTGTTCTCTGCGTAATGTGTTTCCCCAGAGCCAGGGCTGAGGCGAGGTGCACAACCACTCTACAGTTTCAGCCATTGTGAGCCAGCATGGGGCTGTTTTTGACAGCAGCTATTACAACAAATAATTGAACAGCAAATGAAGACAAATGATATGATTGCAGTGTGCGTCCCAGCAGTCAATCTGCTATCTAGGTGGTTCCCATTCAAAGCCATTGATCAGCTTCACAATCTAAGTAGCAGCTCAGGAAACTAAATGGTGCCGATCAATGTCATTTAACAGATTATTGACCGGTGACTGGTTGCCTCAGATCAAAATATAGGAGAAGGGGGATGAAGAAATAAGCAGGGAATAAAAACATATGAAATGTGAATCAGTTCCTTTGCTTCATGATGATAAATGAGGGAGAAAAACACTGAGGCAGCAGGGGAGAGAGGAGAGGTCACACTTTTATGTGTGAACGTGTGCATTTAATGAAAGCGCACGCCTCCAACAGAAATAAAAACATATCTTTGAGGAGAGAGTCTCTTTACATGGACTGTTAGTCTTTGTACAGAACTCAGTTTGTGTGCCGCTTTGTGTTTCCATGAAGGCTGCACCTGAAACGCTTGAGCACAAATATCAGTTTGCAAAGCATAGAACCCATGCACAACCAGCCACTACATGGCAGACCACTGCCTTTAAGAGGCCTTATACTGCAATTAGATATTTTTAGAGTATGGTCCTTCACTATGTCCCCCGCTGTCTCACAACAGATGAGCGGGAGCGCCTTTCTTTGACTTATTCTTTGTGCCTCTGAGCTCATGAAAATGAGAGAATAAATGAAGATTGTGTCTTGATGCTGGAGACAGAGGGACCTGCATTGACATTTATGTGAACAAGTGAGGAGGGGGCAGAGGTTGGGGGTGCTTAACAACCATCCATGGGTCCCAAAGCACTGTTTTCTACAGGCAGCAGTGTGTTACCATGGTGACAGGGCCCGGCTCGGGGCCGGACTCCGGAGACCACGCGTTTGTGTGTTATCTTCATGAGCTGGGATTGTAATATGTCCTCAGTGTGTAAATGATGTTCATCACATCCATTCACTGAGTATCTGTGTGCTGAAGTTTTCCACTGTGTACTTTTAAAAGGGCAGCAGACGCCAAACTTGTGTCTTCAGGAGCAGTATATGTGCTATGTGTGCCATGCGTGTGGCTCTGTGTGTTTGTGTGTACGGACTCTCTGCTCTTGCCTTTTCTCAGTTCAGCAGAACCTCATTAATTCAGCAGGAATGGAAATCATTTCTGCGCACAGTGCACAGGAGACAGAACGAGATGGAGAGGAAGACACTCGAGGGGGAGGGGCTCCAAGGCTATGGGGGTGAATACCCAAATTTCTTAATTTTTCTAGGCTAAAATTAGTATACATTTTCTGTACTAATTTCATGTTGTGAAAAACAAGCATGCCAATTTTTCGAGGTACGTCACAAAGGGAAATCAACTCCTACAATACGGGTATAATTCCTAATCATATTACAGTAAGATCTAGTCATTTGCTTGACAACTCCAGGGAAATAAGACACATGTATCACAAGCGGCAGATCTCAGATGTTTTGCTCTGTTTGTACTTAACACAAACCGACAGGACAAACATGCAAATAGATCAAACACCCAGATGGAAACATTAATAAAAGGTAATCTTCCTTATGCAGAGGCAGCTCAGTCCCTCTCTTTCTCCATCCCTCCATCCCAGGCTCGAGACAATATGGAGCAGACAGTAATCTGGCCATGCGCTGAGGAGATTACAGCGTTCAGGAGAACAGTGGAGCACAGAAGAGAGCAGCTCTTTCAGTGGGACAGAGACACTAGCACACAGGCGCTTTAACCCGACCTGCTCAAACCATTAAAAAGGTGCCTTTCTTCTGCATTCTCCTGCCCTGAGAACAGCTGGGTGCACACGCTCCTCCAGTGAAAGATGACCTTTAGAGAGTGCAGCCCAGTGTAGTGGATCTCTCCATCCCAAATGTCACTTTTAACACAAGGATCTGACGCCATAAACACATCAGTCAGGAAAGAGGAATGGGACATGGCTCCTACAGTGTGCACATGTCATGACTTTGGATTTTCAGATTTCAACTATGCAGTCATACAAACTCAGCTTAACATAAAGGAAACAGATGTGGCCCATTTATCCAGTGAACTTAATCATGCGAGATATAAATAACTGATCTGAAGGCTTACAGACAGCAGGCAGGTTGGGAGTTCACACATCACAGTTGTTGCTAAGTACAGGATTTTGGATTTGCTCTGGCCCCATACAACAACAGGGCCAGGGTCTGACTCTCTGGTTAAGTCAGGCCAATAGCCTCAGAGCACTAGGAAAAAATGGGCATCTCACATGGGGGGATCGCTATAGGATCACTAGGGATGTTGACTCCAGTGGTACCCAGGATTTCTCTGTAGGTTGTGAAGGAATCTAGTTTCAGTTTTGTTCAGCAATTTATTTATTTATTTTTTTTGTCAAACTTAAGATCATGTTCATGTTCATCATTCAGTACTACATGGACTGTGGAATATAAAGTGGGACAGTCCATTTTGTTAAGACCTTGTTGAGTCATGGTATAGACATGTGTCAAAATAAGATGAGTCTTGTGATCTTCTCCAACTACTAATTCTGTTATTTTTTATTGCAACCAATATGTTTATAGACTGCAATATAGAATAGCGATGTTGTAACTCAAAACTAAAATAAGACCTGATCAGATAAAACTAAAAACAAATCGTCTCAACAGATCTCTTGTTCAATTAAAAGATGGTAGAAGGGCAGTGGGCCAATGCTGAGGCTGCAGACCTGGCAGATATCTTTGCACTGAGGGAAGGTTAACGGGGTAAAGGTGTAAAGCCCAGGAGGAAGAGGAGGAGGAGATGATGAAGGTGCTCGGGGACAGAGACAGACTCAAAATGAAGGTGTAGTGGTAATAAAGAGGGGAGGGCTGCAGCTCTGAAGGAGCCAGGTGTGGCAGCAGTCACAGAGGTAATCAGTGGGCCAATGGGGAGTCATTGTACTCACAGTGAACAGGCTGCTGAAGTACCTGAATAAAAATAATCATTACGCTGCTTTAAAATCACTGTCTGTAAATATACCCTGGGCAGCAGTAAGCCACTCGCAGTGCCCGGCCATCAGCACACACACGCATGCTGTATAATAATATGTAAATACCCATGCAAATGCCGCAAAATGCAAATACATTGGAGTATGTTTCTCTTTGTAAATGGGGTGCAACTCGTTCGGTCCCCTGCTGGTTCTTTGCATCCTTTATGTCGTTTAAAAAAAGCTTTTAACCGAAACAAACTGTTCTCCAAAAATAACCCAACCGGCCCAAAGCGCGTTCATTATCCCCCTATAACTTTTAAGTGTTATTTTAGCAAAGCAAACCCCGACAGAGACATGAATTGGATCTCTATTCCTTTTCCCTGTGTTACTGCCTTTGGAAAACAGGGATTAAGTCTGCATTTAGGAGAATTGAAATTGCAAATAAGGCTTTGTAATTGTTTTACTCCTCTTTTAATCCGCGCAGGGAGGGCTGTGGTGTAATGCAAAGTTGAGACATGGGCGAAAATCTCCAGCATTCATGTGGGGAAAGCCAGTTTGTTTCAGTGAGACTTAATAAGGGAATCCACATACACAATGCCCGCTGCTGGTGAGAGTGGTTTATTTTGGTGGAGTTTGGGTGCCCAGCTGGTACTTGAGATGGGTGGACTGGCAGTGGCCTTCAGCAGACAGCCGCCACACACACGCGCTGTGCCAGGCAGACGCAGTGCCAAGCCGCGCAGTCTGCCAGCGACAAGCCTGCCTCTGCCTCTGACAGGGAGAGAAGTTACACTAGGAGGGTTATGTCAGGTTATCCTACTGTTGACTTGGGTTTAAAAAGGTATTCAGAGGAATTAACAATACAAACCATTCTGGGATTAGGTAAAAACAACCCTGGCATAAACTGTCCACAGCAGTTTACAGAGACAGACATTCTCAAACTTTAGTTTGAGATGAGGTTCAGATCAAATTTATAATTGCAAAACAGTCATCATCAAGCTGTACTCATAACAAGGAATTATTCAAAACTTTAAAAAGCCCAAAAGGAAAAAAATCACTGAGCAAGAGGATATGCATTTGAGTAAATGAGTATAATTAATCATTTACAGGACCAGTAAGTGTCATGGTGCCCAATGACATCATTTTACAGTCAAAGAGAAAAGCTAAATGTATGGGTCCTAATACATATGTACATCAAAATGACAAAATATACTTTTCTTCTATTTCTAAGACATGGTGTTTGTTTGAGGCAATGGTTTAAATTTTATGGACGGTGATGTTGCTGCTAAGAGGGTATTCATGGGTAACTGGGTTACGAAAATTAAATTGGAATTTGCATGTGAGCAGAGGAAAGTTAGTGCTGCAGGCATTTGGCTTTTACTCTAACTTTACTCAGGCAGATTTTGTGCCGGTTGTGCAGCTCTGGCTCGTTGGGATAAAATGCAGCTAGAACCAAAAACTTGGACGAGACTTCAAACTAGATTCCACTTTGTGTTTTGGTATAGTCATATCTCCAATGTGTCCTCGCCTATCTCCTGCTGTCACCATGTCCCTTATTGTCTTTCTGTCTATGAACCTAACAGGAACTTAACACTATGGAGCTAAGTTGCAGTTTAAGCATTTAAAAAAGAACCTACAAGCAAAGAGGGGATCAGAAATAATATTTGATGTTGAGGCGTATACTTCTGTCACTCAGCGACCTGCAGCCAAACACACAGGCACAGCTTGAGGGCAGCACTTTGAGGTGGCTCTTTTAGGTACAAGAAAGGTACAAAACAGACAAGAAGACGGCTCTTTTTGTGTGAAAATCGTATGTGACAACACAGTTTCATGTCATTTTGTGTCAGTCATCTGGAAATATGCTGTCATGCATTTCTGTCTAGCTGATATCTGGTCTTTTTTATCTTGAGTTGTAACTAACTTAACCATCTTATATACGCTAATTACCTACCTTCCATCAGTGCCTAATAATTTGGCAAAAATCTAATAATGGAAGCCCTCTTTGCCCCAACCTTGTACATGTATTCATGCTTAAGATGACAGACTTACAACTTACAACCTCTAACTAAATAAATTCACATCAAAGTCTGTCTTGAAATACTATTTTTGCAATACTATTTTGGAACAACTGTAAACAAAATGGATAATTAAAGCGCGGTGCCTACACTCAACAAAATCATGACAAGTGTGTAAATAGAGAGACATGTTTTTCTGTTTATCTTTTAGTCTATATATTTAAAAGGGTTTGGGACAACATGGCATCCTTTCTCCTTGCTTCATCCCTCTATCCCTCATCCATCCCATACGTCGTGTTGGTGGTGGCAGTGTATTATGGATGTTATTATTATTCCTGTATGTCGTCATGTCGCTCGCCCCCGCTTCTCTCCTTCCCCTGAGCCATAGAGAGAGAGAAAGAGCGGGCACTGTTGGCACCCAGCCAGATTACCCAATCAATCTCCTCTGAGAAAAAAGGTGGGAGGGAGGGGGGCGCAAGGAAGAGACAAGGAGGTGGAATAAGAAAGAGAAGTGAGCCTGGTACGGTAACAGAGAGAAAGAAAGAGCAGTTACAGAGTGAATGTTTTTTATGTTGTTTTGTAAATTTGAGGGCATCTATACTCAAAGCTCCTGTAAAGATTAATGTAACTGATGTTATTGTTGCTTTTTTTAGAATATACAGGTAAAATTAAAGCAACATACTTTGGAACACATTCTACAGGCCAAGTAAGAGTCAGGTTTGTGGAAACGCAAGCCAGCTCACAGAAAAGAAGCATTTTTAAAAACATGCTTTTATTTTAGTCTAATTTTGGAGAAAAAAGTAACATTGTGGTGCTTTATTTCAAACCATGTCAAAAAGCTATCAGTATTTTCATAATGTTATTACATAGTTAACTAATATAGCGAGTCTTGCTCAGTAACAGGCCACAGCAAACAGCATGATGCAGAGCCATAACAAAAGGCTGAGGGTTCAACGGTTGTTTATAGAGAGCAGCTCCTCCCCTCGTGCCACCTGTTACTGTGGTCAGAGCGCACAATGACTGACCCTCTCACCAAGTCCCCAGGCAACAACCAACAGCAGACTACAGCTCAACGTCAAACAAAAACAGCTCTCCTGATTGTATAACATACATACCTGGTTTAATTATGGGATTTTAAGATTAGCTTTGTAAAAACTAAACAGTGTGCTGATAATAAAGCGAAAATATAAAACAAGGGATGACAAGATGACTCATTTAATTGATAATTGTAATAATAATTTGGGTTATATAAAAAATATAAGAACACATAATTAATAACTGTAATAATTAAAGTCATTTCAATTCAATCTATACACCAAAGCAAAGAGTTAAATGTGAAGAGCTTTATCGACCAGTTTGTGTTTCATTAACTTAGCTTTATCATTTCATAAAGCTGATTATATACTAGAGGAATGGTGATGTACTACACAATGATAATGGGGAAGAAATAAAAAAAAAAAAGGATTTTACAGTTGTTTTGTTGTGGTGTAAATGTGAATGTAAAATTGTGTAAACATGTTGACGTTGTGACATTGCTAAAATTGCACCATAAACGGAAGTCATCCACAGTTAAGGAAGTTTTGGGGTTTTTTTTATTTTGCAAAAGCCGGTGTGTATACAAAGCAAAAATCATGACACATTTCACTTGCGCACTGGGGAAACTGTGCCTCATTCTTGATAATTCGCATCAAACAAGCCACAAGGCGAAGAGGACTCAGTGACGCACATCTTGTACTAAATCTGTGACAGTCCCGGGGCAATGGGCAGATCACCCGAATTGGCACGGAGCGCAGATGTGTAGGGTCGTGACCGTTGTGTAGGGCAAAACAAAATGTCAAAACAAAATGGAAAACTGGATAATTTCTTCATAGTCACATGGATTCAGATTCAAGTGTCATTTTATTCTTCTGTGTGTAACAATGTTCAAGCTTCTCAAAATGGATGCTTTCTTCATCACACAGCACAATTCCTTTAATCATTCATATTCAGTTACTAAAGACACGCCATGTTCTTATAATCAAACACATTACCTTAACAAAGTGCTCTTTTGAGGAGCAGCCAATTTGGAGAACAGAAAGCACAGCATAAGACGCGAGAATCTCTTAAAAAATAAACATGATTAAAAGGAAAAGTGAAGTAGCAAAGACAGAAACATAACTCCCACAATTAAGTCGACAAGAGAGACCACTTAAAATACTTGGTGAGGTTAGGACTGGAGGCTGTGTCGGCAGCGTGTGTAATGCTATCGCCTTACAACTTTCAAGTGGATGTATTTATTTGCATATGATGAGCGAGGGTAACGTGCACATGAGCTAGAGTGGCTATCATAGCGCATTCAGCAATCCAGGGGAGAAGCCAAGAAGCGCCAGTCCAACTCGTCAGCAGCGGCCCGCGGTTCTGGGAGTGAGTCCAGGGCTCCAATCCCGCCACATTCCCCTGGATTAGCTGTCAACCACATTTGAGGATTAGCACATTATATTCCATTATCTTCCTTAAACTGGGGAGGCCACATCATGTCCCCCAATAAAGGCCAATGAGACAGGGCTAAACAAGAGGTGGCTGCCAACCGGGCTATGCTCATCTGAACTGAGCCAAACCAGATCTGTAACCAAGACTCAATATAGGCTAGCAACATAACAAAAATGCAATCAATAAACAAATAAGCGGGCCAATATCAATGTTATTAGAGGGTTTAGTCAGAAATGGAATATAGAAATGAAATGCACTGCGCTATTTGCCTTATAACCAACCACGCATGTGATAAAAATATAATAATTTCGCACACCAATAATAAAAACATTTTCGCCTAGGTACTAATTTTGAGCTGGTAGTGTAAATTGTTTGTTCATGTAGAAAGACTCCATGCAAACCAAATGGAACAAAACAGCAGTATGACACTTTTTGATACAAATTCTGCCATAGAACAAAAACTAAATAAAAATCATCGCTTCCATCTCATTCTCACATCATAGAAAAACACAACTAAAGACAACCTCCATAGACAATATATACACTACTGTCTGGAGCCTTCCTTGTGCTTGTTCCCGCTGTGTGTCCCATAGAGCTGAGTGGGTGTGACTCCTGGGAGCCCTGTTGTTTTTCACTCTGAGATCCAGGGGCCGCTCGGGGGGGATGAGGAGCGGTTATCAGCGAGGGGCCGCCATACAGACTTGATCAGGCCGTGCGTCTGCAGGGACCACGAGCCACAGTTAATCAGAGAGAGACAGACCCCTCACGGCCCGCGGGATTCGCACGGCACGACCCTGACACTTTCACTTTCAAACGCGCACACACACACGCACAGAGGTGGCACAGAGGCACAGGCCCGCTCAGGCTGGGTCTTGTAGTCATGCTTTCTCTACGCCCTCACAAATGGCTTTTGAAAAATACTTATGCTCAAAGACAGCATCCTTGAGAATAGCCAAATTTTTATACACATTTGTTTTTTTGATAGCAAGCTCATTTTATTCAGACTTTGTTGTTCTCATTGTGTATCAAAAGATGTTAGCAAGTGCATTTCTCCATTTTAGTTTTTAGTAAATTATAATGTTGAAATGAGCCATCAAAGCTCTTCACATTTCAGGTTGAATTTATGTTGTTGTATGACAGGCCTGCAGCACTGGAGCCCAAAACAGCTTTTGCCTTCTCACCTGACCTCTGAACTTGAGCCAGGTCAAAGGTCATGATTATCCACACCATTGAACTCCAGCACAAAGAGCCATAAATCCAAGCTAATTCCAATATTAAGGCAGCATTAATTATATTGTATATTGCGCTTCTCGGCTAATGTTTCTTAATAGTATGAACATTTCTAGTGAATAATTTTGGTTAATAGTCTCCAAATGAATTATAAGACCACTGTTATTTGAAAGGGCTCTTTAGTGGCAGACTGTAATCCAGTGGTTCATATTGTCCAGAGCTGTCAAAGCGGAGCCATTTAAGAGCTGACATGCAGGTATCCAGCTGGCCTACCTCTGGAGAAAGGTGTAGGAAATTATATGGCATTTAGATTAATTAGACACAGTTGTCAGATTTAATTAACTACCCAGTTTAATTAACCATGTAATTAATCTTATGGTGGTCCAACACATGCAGACACACACATCAACCGCTCCCCGTACACACATGCACGGTACATGCACAACAAATGTAATCTTCACGGCTGACAAGTGCGCACACTTTGGCTGTCAACCCTCATAAGAGAGTTCAACTGAACGGGCGACAGGCTACAGGCTACAGTGGCCTGAATGAAATGTAAGAATAGGCTGGTAATTCATTTCAAGTTTCACTTTTGCCAGGTGGAATAATCATCTACTTTCTAAAGTACAGAATCCAGCCCAGGGCCAGACAATTTAGTCATTGAGACACTTCACAGAGTAAATTGGACACACATTTATGGATTTATGGTAAAAGTATGGCTTTTGTAGAGACACAGTGATTTAAAACATTTCCAGCACACCGGTGTAGTCTCATCACAAAGCAGCACTAGAAAACCTTATGTGTGAGTATAAGGTGAGTGATTGATCTTCTGAGGAGCTGGGCTAGTCTGAGGGTCAAAAAGAGCACTGACCTGTAACTCCTGACACCTCCTCAACCCTCACAGCCACAACAATAGTCTGGACCTCCGTCTGCATGTGTATACATGCATGTATGAAGTTACCATTATATGTTCGTGCTAATGTTCTTGTAGTGACCAGCTGCTTGATGTGCCTTGACCTTTTTGGGAGCTGTGAGTAGTCTAATAAATCTCCAGTCCATGTCAGAGCCTTTCACTGAAGACTGATAGTTTCACTTAGACCTCTGGGGTCATAGGTTAGCCTTTAAGGAAGTGCGGCCAGCAGCTGAGGTTACACGATAGGCTGCCCAAGATAGAAATCACATCTAGTTAAGTATAGGAAAATTTGATCTTTTTTACAAGATTTTAAAACAGCTCAAATGGAGGCCTGAGCATGTTGGCATTAAATTTAAAGGTTATTGGGGCAAACTATTTCAGACACTTGAATAAAACAGAGCAGACAGGCAAACTATGAGATTCACAGACATGTCAAAACAGGAACCAGCAGCACCATCTCCAGTGTCTTCTTGCTCTGATCTACCAACTGTGTGGCCATACGCTGTCATGCATGTGTGAATGACAGTGTACATTTTGGGTCGCTGTAGCCACAAAGCAAACAGGAGGCGATGGGTTGGTTAAGTTCACTCACATAGTCATGGAAAGCCTTGGCCTCGCTGGAATGTTCACATGTCTCCCTCCGGTCTGGGGCCGCGCAGTACAGATCCCAGAATACACTGTGCACACAGAGAGGAGAGAGAGAGGCCGTTAGATACACTAGGTCTAAACATAAAGGATGTTACAGTCATGTGCTCTGTAAGTGTACGTTATAAGGATATTTATACAGTCTGTATGGGAAGCATGACAAACATGGGAAAAGAATTTTGATAGGCATAAACAATCATATGACACTAATAACACTGGATGTGATTAAAAAATATATATCATTTAGTATTTTAATATTAAGAAAATACTAAATTATACATTTTCTTTTTGCCGCATTTTTTATTTTAAATCATTCATCTGCACACATCTACTTCAAGCAAAATCAAACAATCCATAAATATAAATAGTAATGCATACTAATCTGTGCATCTAAATACAGTTTTGACATTTTAGGAAAAAGTATTTGTATCAGATTTGGGCTCAGTTATGCACTCAAAGCACTTTCATCCAATATACATAAGGGTCTCCGTAATAATCTCCCCTGCCCTGACAATTTGCCTTTATTGACTGATCAACTGTTATTAGTTTTCTTTCTGGCCAATCACATTGACTCATATTAGCTAATTAGACCAAACCCACTTGTATTGGGGGGCAGCAGAGGCCACTGCTCTGAATGGCCCTTAATTACTGGCCTGAAATGAAGTAGCTGCTGATCCACATTAAAGACGTGTTGCCTTGATTTGACAGAAAATAAAAAGACAAATTATTGTTGTGATTGTTGCGATATGTAGTGGTGCAAAAACAAACAGATTGGTGTGTTTCTCCCGTGCTGATGCGGGGAATCTCCATGACACCTGATATGACAGACTGTGAAATGGAGCAGAAAATATTAGCTCAACGCCCAGATCTGTCACAGAGTTGTTCACTAGCAGTTTGTCACGTGTTGGTCATTTCACACTGAAGAGAAAATTTGGCACCGCAGTTAGTACAAAACTGATGTTGCCTTTTGGGAGTTATTTGAAGATAACAACAAAAAATGTGTGCTAAAAATAGAATATATTTTAACCCAGTGACACAAGACTTGGATATAAAAAGAAACAAACTTTTCTCTATAAATGCACAAATTTACTAAACTGTCAATAAAAGGGTTGGGAGGCTAAAAAGGAAATTAATATCTTGAGTCTGAAATTGTACTTCTCCTGATACCAGATTTTGCGCATTATTTAATGTTTTGTTCTTCCAATTACATCATCTTCCAATCATAACTCATATGTTACATCTAGGCTCTACTTTTATTGCTGAAGCAGTAGTTTCCCCAAATACTTTATGCTCTTACTTGAGTAAATGTTTCTTCTTTCTACTTCACTACTTCACTTCTTTCTACTTGAGTGATATTATTTTGAAGTAATGCTAGCCTTACTTGAGTTGAGTATAATTTTTGGCTACTCTACCCACATCGGACAGGTTGTATGAAAATGTCAAGGGGACAAAAGAGAGCTAAAAATAAAGCACACAATAATTTTCAACCCTATGGCACAAGATAGCAACCTGTGACCAAAAATAGCAAAGTTATTAAAGTAGTTAAAGATTAAAACACAGTAGGTGCCCTAAAGCAGAGAGTGTGCACCAGGGTGGACCTCTAGAACAGGTCAGAGCAAGGTATTCTGGGAAGATGGTTCATTTTATGCATAAAAGTGTTTACAGAATACTGCCCCCCCTGACAATAACTCCCGTGTGCATTATCATATCTACTGTCGGTGTTAAAGAGATTGGGAGTCAGGGAGAGCGCCACCATCGCGAGTCCAATCAGCTGACAGGGAAATGAAAGGGGACGTAGTTTGTTACCGAAAAGACATGCAGATACGGGGCATGCAGTGGAAGTGGAGAGGTGATCTAAACATCTTCTGTATATTGCAATTTGAACAGCTGACCCACGCCTGTCTGAGTTCAGGCTCAAATCTCATTCTCTGTTGTCTCCATATAATCTGATTACGAACCTAAATGTACACTTTCATTATTCTGTTATTGCTAGAGGTGAGTGACATGCAAAATAGTCGCCACAGCAGGGACATCAAGAAAAGAATCAACAGCATATTTTCTTGCATGTTAACTTAACTTGTATCAATACATAGAAATAAGGTGTTGAGACATTTCAAGGTACTTTAAAAAGTCCTTTTCAATAATGACAGCATCAACAAACTTTTAAAAAAATGGAAAGACAGTCTTAACTAAGAAGTAAAAGAAATGTTTGAAATTAATTCCAGTCAGTCAAATAAACTTGAACAGTCTTTTGTTGCCCTGCCAGTATGTTGACGAGGTGCTGATTGAAATTCACTTTTGAAAATGAGTTACATTTTTTTTTATAAACATGTGTACCTTCAACTTAAATACATTTCAATTAAAAGTATCCTTTCCAGTAGCTGGATTTTCAAATTATAATTTGATGTTGCACAACTGCTTTTATATATGCCTAGAAATAACACCAGTCTATGTAAGATTTAAATTTCTCTCAAGTATAGGACATGACTATTCACAACTTTTTTCGTTTCTCTGTCCCTCCCACTCTGCAACAGGACTTATGTTTTGGTTGTCATTGTTTCCTATTCAAAAAGACACTAATCTTCAGGAACCATCAGTGAAGTCAACATTTGCGGTTAATTAGCGGCAACAATCTGCAAAAAATCTTGTACTGCGTGTGCCCCTTGTACCAGCCAATGTTCTATCCAATTATCTAATCATTTCAATCTAATCATCTCATCATAGGGAGCTCTTTATGGTGTTAGAGAAAGTAACTGGGCCTATTGGAGATGTGCTATAGAGAAAACTTCTCATTTATAGCCACCGGAAAAGCATGCAAAGTTGTCTTAACCCAAATCGTATATTTTCAAGATCAAAATACTTCAGGAAAGTTCACTTATGGGACAACAAAATGATTTAGGAATGCTGTCTAAAAGTAGTGCTGTCACAATACTATCTTGATACCAATTTTGTTACCCAGTTAGGCCTGTCATGATAATTATTATATTGATTCATTGTTCAATATATGAAAGCTGGAACAATATATTTTGGGCTCAATATTTATTGTGTGCACTGTTTCTTTACAATAGTGTAGAAATTTTTTGTTACTTTTGATATAACACAAAACAATTTGAGCTGTAGAGCGTTGAAGAAATAACTGCCTTTAATGATGGTGTATATTTAAACATGATCTTAGTGGGATTATCCTGCATTATTGTTACTGTATCACTGGCATAAAATAGTATCAATATTATCATTTATCGTAGTATATCTTTGTATCAATATATTGTGCTTCAAAATGTGTTATCATGACAGGCCTAACCACAATACAGCAACTTAATACTAGTTAAAATGTACTTTTGACACTACTTTTACTATCAATGACACTAAATGATCCAGGTCTGGGTTAAGTTATTTATCGCTATGATGCAGTGCCTACCATAATTCCTTGGCAGAAGACTAAGCTTTTTAAATGTTTCTAATATTTTCTTTGTAAATTATTATCACATCTTTCACTGTAGCCTCAATAATCCATCTATGACTTTTGCTCTGCCCTGTGCACACACTTCCACACTAACACACACTGCAGCTACAATAGAGGAAGGGATTAACGGCCAATAGGAAGACAATTACTAAAATTAAATGCCATCATGATAATTATTTGTAATTAACTGTGGTCTGAGAAAGCGGGTGGTTACAATGTCCCTCCCATTTCTACATAACAAAGCCACATAAGGACAGATTTGTTAGCTACAGGTGGCAGGTCTGCATGATAATCGTGTGTCTCTTTGGCCCGATATCAGAGTCAAACAGTGAGGCAGGGAGGGGAAGAATTGGACTTGGAAATTAAAACAAATGGGAACAGGCAGACATGAGAAAACAGAAAACTAAGTAAGATATACAGATGGACCATGTCGAGTCCTTCTCCTAAGGCAATTGTTAATACAAAAAATTACATTAGTAGAGCTACAAAAATAATCGTGACAATATTACAAGCAAAAATAAGCCATGTCAATTCCATATATACTACTAAAAGTGAAAACCAAAATGTGTTTTGATTCAACTGGCTGTTAACATCACCTTTTGAATGAAAAAAGTGCAGTTAAAGTTTGATTTGAAAGTAGTAACCGATTGCACAAAGTCACTCACTGTCATTTAGTCATGGTGTAAATAATCGTCAATAATTGTAAAATGGTGACGTTTCTTTTAACAGACGCAACACAAACACAAAAATCAGCACTGCTTTTCCTCCAGTAGCAGCGATGCATTTGAGTGAAACAGGAAGAAACAACATCGGCCGTGCCATGTAAATCGGCAACACTCCCTTTGGACCACAGCTAATAAATACAGCCACTGCCAATGCAAAACAAAAGCCAGACACGACCAAGCAAAGAGTAACTGCTGCAAAATACAAGTCGGGTGGCTTCTTTTTATGTTTATCATTATTACTGATAGAAGGGCTTTAGTGTGATTTTAATTTCAGTATCTAGTTTTCAGCTTAGATTTGCCAAAATATTTTTAGAACCAGGCACAATCAAAGCAATTTTAGTTCATCTATTAAATAAGTGGCCAAATTTCCCAAACTCAATAATACTACAAGCCAACTTTGTAATACCGTCTTTTAACCAGAGAACACGCAGCAAGTGTTCACTTAGCGGTAATTTTATCTGTTACCAAAGCTAAAATATAAAGGATAAAAAGCTAGTCTTGTTTATTGGATGAAAACAAGAGAAAGGGGTACATAGTAAAGGAATGCTTGATGTACCTGTATTAATAAAAACAAAAACAGACTTTGGAGAGATTGCTTTCTGTTTTCTCTGCCCCTCGCAAACAAGAATTTCTGCCAAGGGCTATCACATAGATCCCCTCCGTACTGGGCCCTGCTGGGACTTTCATTGCGATACTGTTACGTGGTTGTTGTGGACATGAAAAAGGGGGGTGCAGTCCCGAGTCAGTGGCCGTCTAGTGAAAACTGGTTAAAGCGATCGATCGGGGGATAAGGAGGAGAAAAGTAGCTGTGGCCAATAGACAGGGAGCTAATGACAGTCCGCACCTGCAGCCGAGGCCCTTTATCCAAGACGCATAACAACAGATGTGGATGAGTGACCCCCGCCCTCCCCCCTCCAGACCACTATTCTACACCCCAACGACCGGCGTCCTACAGGAAGCAGGCTAAGGGCAGAGGGAGGCTGAGGAGGGGACAGAGGGGGTGGGGCTGCGGTGGTGGCAGAGATTGGGCTGTTTAACACAAAAGAGGCAGGAATGCTAAGAGTTAATACATTCAGGGGTCTCTCTTCCGCAAACAAAGAGACAGAGCTACAGACAAAGGTTGAGGGGAGGGGAGCGAGGGCTGAGGGGAGAGGGGAGGTTGGTGGCTTTTCTACCATCTGGAGCTTTTGTTTTAGGAGGCTTCAGGACAGGGGGGTTACGACTGGGCTCCGCCTCCATGGGCCCCACCCCCCGGAGGGGCTCCATGTCCACGTGCTGCTCGGCCCAGACAGACGCCCTCCTCTATGCTCCGACCCTGCCCTCTCTAGTCTGGCTAATCATCCGCCCTAGGCCTATAGTTACAGATGCCAAAGCAATTCAAGTTCATGGATATATTACATTATATTACAGTATGAATCTGGTTAGCGCCAGCTCGGGACTAGTTACTTGTCAACTTTAAGGCTAAAATTCATGAAATGCACTGTTTTGTGTATTGTCAAATAGCTAATTATTAACATTAGATAGATAAACATGATATCACTTCCTACTGGTCCCATCCACATCAAGAAAGACAAAAAATACTTATTGCTGGATATAGTATAATAAAAATGTGATCATTCATTTTAAAAAGGTGAAATATTATACTTTTTCGGTGGATAGTCCGGTATCTGTTTGGAGACAAGCAGATGAGTCCAACAGGCCAAGTTACAGGTCTGATATGTGGGTCACAGTAAAACAATAAAAACACCTGAAACATACATACGTTACATATGTAACATGTACATATGTAACATGTACATATGTTCATGCTGTACTGAGGACCATTCTAGGCAAAGCAATAACTTCTGCAGGGAGACAAGCAAGTGCTGAATCCACCAAAAAAGTTACATGGGATTATGTTGCTACTATATAAGATTATGAAAGGAAATCATAATTATAAATATACCGATTCTAACTTTACAGCATTAAACTGTCACAAACATAGGTGTGTATTATGACAGCATGCACTTAGCACTTTGCTCTCTTAGCACTCCAATTGGTCTGGGCAGAGGTGTGACCAAGCCTGCGTGCTGTATGTTTGTGTATGTCACTCTGTCAGTATTACGGCTGACTGTCCAATTGAGGGCTGTCAAGAGTGAGTGAAGCCAGGCTCTTTAAGGACTATTATGAAGAGTGTCAACAGGTCACACGATCATAACACACACTCGTGCACGTGGTCTAGACAAGAATGACTGAATGAAGCTGTATGTGAGGGTTTATTACAGCGACCCGGTGCTTTGAGGAAGAGGGGGACAGTATGAATGACCAGCATGCACCAGTCAAAGACCAGCATGCACCAGTCAAAGATTGTAGTTCTGTCCATTTACTATAGAAACACTTTACCAAAAACCTTTAGGTTTGCTTTCCTATTAACTTCATTTGCTCCTTGTCCTTTTGCCAGCGAGAAATACAGCACAGATTAAGCATAGCCTCATGACCACAGACAGGTGAAGAGAATTAGACAGATTATCTCCTAAATATTGCACACTTGACTTGGCATCTGTACAAGTTGATGTGTCAGAGGCGGCCAAAACAGGGAAGGATTTAGACAAGTTTGATGGATTTAAGTTGTGCTGCTTAGCGAGGAACATCTCAAAAGCTTGTGAGTGTTTCGGATCAAAAAGGGGGACCACATGGAGAGCCTGTTAATATGTTTTATGCATTAAAGGAGCACTAAGCAACTTTTCCGGGAAAGGGTTTGCCACCTGCTTGAATCATTGGAGATTATATTGCTTTACCTGGAAGATATGGCATGTATGGTTGTACAGTCTGGCATTAGACTAGACTTATCTATCTGCATGGGGAATACAGTGGTCCCTTCCTATATCGCGGTTCACCTTTCGTGGGCTCGCTGTTGCGCAGATTTTTTTTTTTTTTTTTTTTTTTGGTTCAATTTTGCATGCTTTTTTAGTATGAACGCCCATTGTGTTCTGCGTCCTGATTGGCTCAGGTACTGTAGACCATTGTCAGTCTCCTCCGTGCCGTGTCTCTTGTACATCACAGAATGTGTTCAGCCAAATTTACATAAACGTCTGATGGCAGTGTGACTCTGAAGTGCTGTATATTGTATGAAAGTTTTCTCCCCGACAAAATATCCCCACAATATCGATGAAACACTCAGCACCGACAAATTTCAGAAACGCTTTGGACTTAAAAGTGTTTCTGTACATGGAGAGGTGCCTCTGCAGATACCGCTGGAGCAGAGACACCTGGACAACACATTTAAAGCCATCATCGAGGAGGGGGGATATAATATACGAAGGTTTGAACTTTGAGAGTGTTTAAACAAGACTACTTCGCAGATTTTGCCTATTGCAGGTTATTTTTAGAACATAACCCCCATGATAAACGAGTGACCACTGTATATGTTTTTTTTTAAGTATTTGTAGCAATAAAAAAAACACATTGAAATAAAATATAAGGTATCAATGTGCAATGTTCTACTGTGGAACATTCTGGGCAAAGCAATAATATCTCTTTGGACCCACCACCCTACCAGAAAAGTTACATAGTGCACCTTTAAGCTTGGTATAGGCAGGTAAGAAATCACAAATCACAATGCAAAGCTATCTGATGTGTAATCATTGGGGATAATATCAAATGTCTAGTTTTTAAAAACAAACAATCAGTTTAACAAAACTAAAGTGCGTTTCAGACAGAACACACAGTCAGTGACTTTGACATGGTTGACAGGCTGGGCAGCGCGGCGTCAGTTCAGATGTGAGGTTTAAATAACAGAGGAGCAGGAAATAAGTTCACTTGTCAATCAGAGACATGTCAGGAGTACTGCTCTAAAAACACATGTTAGATGATGCATTTTACCCTGCCCTGCAATTACTGTCCCTCTCCACCCCAGCACATTCTTTCAGCACCATCACTCCAGGAGTACATAAAGTCACTAGTTACACACAAGAGGTGAAACGTCCAAACTCACCACCACCATGAGTGTAGAAACCCCGGAGGTTCCCCAAGTGTAATGTTCTTCTCCCATCGAATCTGTAGGAGAGCAGGAAGACAAAAGAGGCTCATGAAATATTGCTACATCTTTTATGCATATTGTAATCATTAAACTGAAACTGTCGGCCCAAACTTCAGTCAGACAAAGAGACAGAGAAATAGAGATTCCAAGATTAAGAGATAATTGTGATTATTCAAAAGAACAAGAAAATAATCATATAAATAATCATACTAAAAAATAATATTGATGAAAAATGTAAGCAAAAATAAGTAACAAAAAAAAACAAAAAAACAAGTATATTTATCTGGCACACACATTAACTTTACTTTATCATTAAGATGTTTGATTTCTAATTAGACAGTGTTACTAAAGGTGTTACAGTTGTTTGCTGATGGTGTCAGTAATTTTAAATAATCATTGTGATGTTTTTCCACACAATAATTTTGGTAAAATTGGATAATGTGACACCCCTACAAAGGAATGGGCCAAAGGGCAGAGGAGGCGCAGACACAGTGGTCATCTTGAAACAGCAGTAACAGTAGAGCCACTGTATGGAGTATATCTGGACTCATAGATAAGATCGAGGAGATAGACCAAGAGCTCGTTTCACACAGGCCTGACATAATTTTGCTCTGCACTCTTAATATAATCACATGGTGTTTTCTTCTTCCAGTTAATAAAGTTTAATCACTACTGATGATTATTCCACAATATTGTGAATGCAACGTGTCGGTTATCAATGTTACACAAGCAACAGCATCATTTATAGTGTACTGTGGCTGTATTTTCTGTTTTCTGTTTGTAAATCTGCCTCCTGTTGTGCAGTCATTTCCATATAAATTTACCATACATTAGGCAGTACTAAGCATATGATACTGGATACAAATGTCTTCCTCCTGGCTTGGAATCAACTCAAAGTATTTGCTGGTTTACCATGATTGGTGAATATTTGGATAACAAAACAGCCAGCATTTTAAAAGGTAGACTTATTTAGTGTCTTGTATTTTGATACATTAGCTATTAAGTGGAGGTTATCAGATGTTTTTCATACATTTGAGAGTCTGGAGCTTTGAGCGGCACTGGGCTCTTTAGCACCGTTAAATCTACAGAGCGTGGAGTGGCCAAGTCCTCTCGGGTCCAGGGGTCTATTGTGTGTGTATATAAATGTATGGGTGTGTATATGGGGACGTGTGGTGCTCTCTGAAGGAGGGACACAGGCTAATTGAGGCAGAGACCTGCTTACAGCTCTCATTAGATTCTACAGAGCAAATGTGGAGCAACTGGGTCTACCTGCCATCCTATTTCAGAGTTACACAGTGGCAAAGAAATATACATCACAAGATGTTGAATTAAGCAGTCAGAGTAATATAAAACTGTTGCTTAACATTTTATACATTTTTGATAAAAAATATATTTCTAAAACTTTAAAATGCCTTTTGTTTGTCATAAATCATAAACGTCTGTTGTATTATGGTATAAATCTAAATAATCATAGAGCAAAAACAGACTGTGATCCGAGAGACAGTAGTATTTATGAACAGTGTAATGATATATACCGAATTATACATTTAGGCCCAATACAAATTTATGGTAGCACTGTGACCATACAGTTTAGAAATGTTAACTCCTTCAACAGCTTGTCACATCACACCCTATGGTTTAACCCGTAGCCCTCCCTGTACCGTCTTATCACTCTCTATGGGCAAATGCTTTCATATGTAATCAAATTGAGCATTTCCAATTGCAGAAGATGGAATCATAACAAATGGTGAACTTTTGTCTAATTATTTGTCTAATCTTTCCTTAAAAGTTTCTAAAACTTTTTAAAGAAGCCAATAATGAGACAGAGTCTATTATAGCAGGTTTTCTAACAAGCTGCATATTGAAATGTGAGCTCATACAACCATAACTTAGCTAATTGGTCAGAGAAGTGCACCTGTGCAGTGCAGAGCAAATAATACACATATGTTGGTAGTTGCTCAACTGCAACTAACTGCCTAACATCATCTTCAAAGTTATTTGACTGTATATCTAAATGGGCCTAACTGATCCACTAGAATTGAGCATGGGTGTGCTTCCGGCTTCATCGACTCTGGCTCTAATTCACTTTGTATTAAAAAACTGTCCCCCCTCTCTCTGTAACCGCTGCTGTCAGGATCAACATTTTGGTCTTAAAATGTTTGTATTGATGCAGTCTACATGATCCTGGTATTTTTATTTCACTATTGTGTCCATAAATCAAGATATGAACAATAATAATAGACAAATCAGGTCGCTTCTTTCTCCGAGGCTGCTCCCACAAGAGTTAGCAACAGGTTTGATTGACAGAGTTGATTTACGTTCGCTCCCTCCTAAACCAGTGGTGTGAGCTGGAAGAGGCGTTACCTTCAACAGCCTGGCTCTGGAATGGCTCTTTGGCTGCTATGATACTCGCGGTCAGATCTGCAAATATGGAACACGGCTCCAAATTTGATCCTATAACTACTAGCCTCAATGAGCTTCATCTGACCGGGGCCGAATGCCATGGGTGACATCACACTCAGTTCACTTCTTTATACAATCTATGGTCTCATAGATTTAAACCCAAATTTAAAGTTGGGTATACAAGAAGTATGTAGTAGTACAGCAGTATGCAAAGTAGTGCAGTTAGGAATGCTAAATGTAAATTAAAAGTGTTCAATAAAAATGTGCTTCGTGAATGTCGAATTAAAAAAACATTTACTGTCAAATTAAGAATTTTGAGGTACAGGTCTGAGCACACATCTCTGTCCTAACTTCATCTGGCAGTCAGATAAACAATGACAGACAATACTTTTGCTCTCCCCTTAAAGGCCTTTGTCAGTGTTTGGAGATGTATTAAGTGGATCTGAAAAAGCCAATGACAGAGGAGGTGTTGCCCAACCCTGGGCTTTAACATGGAGCTATTAGCAGGAAGGATGTCCATTAGGGAAGAGGATGCAACACATTAGAGACCTTACCTCTTCCACAGTTCAAGAGCCTAATAACTAATGTAAAGTTTTAAGAGTTAGAATTTTAAGTTAGTTTATTATTAGAATGTTTTTCACTGGTTAAGACTAAAACTACCGTCGTCTTGTAAGATATTACCCAACTATATGTTTCTACTTTCTGTATTTAAGTAAAGGAATAATATGTTTTACAATTTTATA
Source organism: Periophthalmus modestus (assembly GCA_019594935.1). Classification (NCBI taxonomy): domain Eukaryota; kingdom Metazoa; phylum Chordata; class Actinopteri; order Gobiiformes; family Gobiidae; genus Periophthalmus; species Periophthalmus modestus. The sequence continues at coordinate 11,517,602 of JAIEZT010000007.1, read as the reverse complement.
ATTTAAATTTTAATTTGGAACATCTAAAATTGATTTCTCTATTATTACATAAACATAAACTGTTTACAGGGTTTACAGTTAAGCTGTTTATAAATGGCAGACAGTTAATCACATCAAGTAGGCACTCCGACACCATATTTACACAACATCAACTTAATAAAGAGTGCAATGAAAATCACTGCTGTTAACAGTGTGTACAGAACAGGCCTCAGCTCATTAAGTTATATTAATACAGTGGTACATGTTGAGTGCTCAATCCCTGGATAACCGAGTTGTGAATTCCACTGGTGTTGATACAATAGAGGGGGATCCCACTTTAAGAGCAGGAAGTGGGAGTGAAGGAGAGTCTTACCTCTGACAGGAAGGTCTGTGCGGATTTCTGAGCGCCGACATGGAGCAAGTACTCGTACACGTATAAAGCTAACCTGCAACACACAGACGGAGGAGCAGAGTCACATACAACTGAAGGAGAGAAAGGTGTTTCCGGTTTGTCTGGTCCATATTTTGGTACCTTTTAAGATATCAGAGAAACTTACATTCACTTTACACAATAAGAACAATAAAACAACCAAACATTATATTTGTAAACTGTAAAACAAAGGATTGATACAACAATGACAATACAAAACAGTAATTTTTAACACAAAGTAATACTAGTTTAATCAATAAAACTAAACATCGTGCTAAACATCAAGATCACAAAACACTGCCAACTGCACCAAACCTTGTGCTAAAAAGTGTTTTGGTTCAGAGCGGTGCAATAGTGAAAAAGTCAGGATAAAGCTGATGCTTCTTTTGAATAGTAACATGGTGGACAGTTAAATGTCTATTGTCCCTCGGTTATTAAGCTTGATATAATCTGTAAACAGATCATACACAAATGCAGAGGCTTAAGTGTTTGATGTAAAGCTCAGAGTTCAAATATTTCTGTGGCACCGATCCACCTCCCTGTGGTTTGAAGAAGTTTAGAGTGAGGCACGCAGCCAAGACATTACAGAGGAGGACAGAGGGAAACTGAGGGGGAGAGAGGGGGACACAGGGGACACAGCAGCACAAGGTGGAGAGGGGAGGACACAGGGAGAGAGAGGAGGACACAGGGGTAGAGAGGAGAGAAGACAGAGCAGGATAGGGGGGAGAGAGAAGACAGAGGGAGAGAGAGGAGGACACAGGGGTAGAGAGCGAGGAAGCCGGAGAAGGACAGGGGGGGAGAGGGGGATACTGGGAGAGAGGAGGACACAGGGGGGAGAGAGGAGGATAAAGGGGGAGAGAGGAGGATAGAGCGGGACAGAAGAGGACAGAGGAGGACAGAAAACTGAGGGGAGCTGAGGGGGACAGAGGAGGACTGAGTGGGAGAGAGGAGGACAAAGGGAGAGAGATGTTGACTGAGGAGGATGGGGGCTGGGGGGGGGAGGCCAACCTGAAGACTCTCAAACAAAAACATTGAGTGTCTTTGAGTGTAGGTAAATTCAACCCTACAGTCAGACACAGGTATGAAGTTGAATCCTGTCACATAGTATGTTAGATAGATCTCCAAACAAAAGCTGTGCAATAGACTGAAAAGAATACATTACACGGGGACAAAAAAAACAAAAAAATCACAGTATGCATGTATGGTTGAGGTTCATTTCCTGCAAAACTTTTACCCTTCAAAACCATGTGGTACCACAGACCTGTCCTGGGACTATTCCCGTGCCCAGCTTCACATAAAAAATATATCCAACAAATGTGCCGTATCCAGAGGCAAGTCTTCAACCAGTGCAGGACTTTGGCTTGCCCACAGGAGAAAGCAGCACAAAAAAGAAAAAAAAGACAAGAAAACCTAATCCTGTATCTTTTAATGACAGCAAAAAAGGATGGTCAAGCTTTATTAGGAATTTACAAGACATACCTGAATGAACTGCAATATTTATAAGAGAAACTGAGGAGCAGGGTTTCTACTTGTTAGATGTTGTATATTGATCTATGGAGCAGTGACCGTGGTTAAGTGAAAGTGATCAGCTTTGTGTTCACTATAGCAAAAGGTTTCCCTGCTTTAATTAGGGGAGAGAATGCTTACACCTAATTAAAGCTGTTAGCTTATTTCAATAGCAGGTTAACTGTTTCCCCAAACATCGACAGCAGAGTTACATTTCTATTTTATAGGCCGCTACGAAATATAACAGCATTTTTGATAAATCAAGCCATATTGGCCTGATTATGTTTTTATTTAAAGGGTAACTTTATTTATATTTTGGTGTTAACATGCTCTACTACTTTGCTAGAGTACATACAGAATATATACAGTCATATATACAGTCTGTGATAGAAATTCATACAGGTCAGGTGAGTGAAGTGCCTTGCCCAAGGATACAACAGTATGAAGTTTGATACAACACTATATGCCTTTAGAATAATACTAAAAATAGACTCTTGTGATTACAGTGCACTTCTTCCCTTGAGTGTGAGGGCTGTCCCTGCCTGAACACAGTCAGCTGCAGTAAAGCGCACTAAAACCACATGGTGCAGTGTGAAATACCCAGAGGCCTCTCACAATGTAAGGACTGAATAGTGATTCCCATGAGCACCGCAGAGCAATGAAACTTTCATGGCAGCTCCAGTGTGATCTGAGGGGCTGCGTGCCCTGGCTATGGGCACCTGCCCTGCTGCAATGCATTATTTAAAATCACTCATTCAATCCAGGCTTCAGGGGACAACTTTTCTACTGTGTCAGAGGCTGTGAGAGGGTTACCAATGTGCAGGTAAACGGCACGTGGGGTCATAAGAATAGGTTATAGGTTATAGGTCATATGTCACAGCTACCACCTCTATACACACTGCAAAACCCGGATGCATTCCTTCACAGCCGCGCACTAGTTACACATGTCACTCAGGAATAAAATATGAGAAGCTTCCAAGACTGACCGCAACCACAGGCAGGCCACACCACGTCTCCAGTTTCTACTCTCTCTGAAGAAAACAACACAGCAGCACCGCTACACTCAGATTAAATCATTATCTACATGAGCTTTGAGCAGAATGAATCTCCCAACTATCTTTGCTGCGTGTCCACTTATCAGGAACATGTCTTCCTATTTCTCAGAAAACACACCTGACATTTGGCCCCAGGCAGGCCCCGTACTGCCCCGTTCCCTGCACTCGCCTCCAGAGACAAGGCCATCATCAGCGAGTTTAGCCAGCTAAAGCACAGACAGTTAGCAAATTAACTTTCATGTCTTTGTTTCAATAATTCAGCAGAGAGCCAGGGCAGGGCGAGAGGGAGGATGTACTATCAAACCTAAGGATGACAGTTCAAGGGGCTCTTTCATATATGGATCCATGTCTGACAGAAAAGAATAAAAAAGGCATGAATAATAAAAAAAAAACAGTGCAGCATTCAACAGAATGGGGAATAATATGATAAACAAAATGTTACGATTATTCATTGTTACAGGCAATGTGCACATCACCTGTGACACAGTGGAGCTGGTTCTCATTCTTTTGTTACTGCAGTTTGTTTGGCGTAACGACTCAAAATGAGTGAGTGAGAGTGTGAGCAGTTTTGGGCACAGGTTAATGCACACATGACTGGGACACACACTCAAACTTCACCTTTCAACAAACTCTGCAACATAAAACTCCAGTCTCCTAGTGTCTTTTCCTATCAAACATACTACATGTGAAGCCATTTTCATTGTCAGGCTCTGATAAATACAATCAACTTATGTAACTAACTTTTTAGAGATTGGTGCCAGAACCCTATTATCTCAAGAACACTCGCAATACCTTGTACCTGTTTGCTGTTCACACAGATGTTTTCAAGGCACTGATGACGTATGATTACGCTCAGTGTTGCCAAACTTATTAACAACTTTAAGCATGTAGTCTCAATATTTATACTGTCTTTATATAGTGAAGAAATGAACAAATTTGCACGGATGCACTGAGAGACGCTGTGGAAAGCAGCATTAATTGACTGTTGACATGTGTGAATGAAGCACAGTGCGTCTGAGGGTGCCGAGCCTAAATCAAGGGCTTCTTTACTTTTGGAGCAGTGTTTCTGTCTCTGTTAGTGGCAGCTCTTTATACTCCTTCAAAAGGCTAAAATGCAGATGGCAGAGCCATCTGTGTAGAATCAAAACCATGCATTCAGACTTAAGATCCCAATAAACTGCATGTAAATACGTGGGAGGAGCCAGAGGAGGAGTGGAACATGTAAAGAAATCCATGTTCAAAACAAACTGATTAACTTTACACTTGAAGTTCTCTTAAAAACAAATAGCAGCACTTAACTGTACAAAAATAAACAAACAGAGTGTAGGAGAGTTTGTAAACTCAGGCTCTGATTTTAAAATGAGACGTTTGATCCAGTTCTGAGATATTGTTCAGAATGGCACCTTTAATTAAGACTCTAGATCCATCAGTGCGGCTTCACAGAGGTTCCTGTTACTAAATAATGAGGTGACATTAATACAGCGCTGCTGTATTACCACTGTTCAAATTCAATTAAAGAAATGTGGAAAAAGGTGTGGGGAGTAATTAATTTGTGCAGTCACAAGGACAGCAGCTTTTCATTATTAATATTATAAGAGTGGGCTTTCTTCATTTATAACCTGCCTGGTCACAACATTTTCCCAAGGATCCACACAAAGCTCTACTGATCCAGTCTAATGTTAAAGAATGGTCCACACACCTCCATACTCCTCTACAAGGCCATTATGAGTACACTCGCACATCAGCTATTGAATTTCCTAGAGATTACACAAAATATTGGTCCATAAATAAAAGATACTACACATCACATCTTTGAACGGTTTCACTTCCAAAACGTATGTTTAATAGTGCTGTTTTCTGGCACGCAAACATGCAACAGGACAACTTTGCTACTAATGGACTTAAGGTGTGTTAATTAGGGCTATACCTATAATTTATTCAATACTTTAAAATACCGGTACTTGATCTATACTTTTTTGGACATCTCTGTTGCAATCATTATAAAAGCATAAAACAAGATAAGCAACTTCCCATTTGAGCAAAGCTAGTAGTTTTATCATTTATTTGTGCTGGCCATGCCTAGTAAAATTCCTCTGAGCTGTCAGGCATCCAAACTTGCTATAAAAAGAATATTTTTGTTACCACTTTTTTTAAAATAACAAAATGACAGCCGTTTTGCATTTGGACAAGCCTATTTCTTGAAGCTGAGCATGCCGTTAATTTTGTTCTGTGTTCAGATCCACCACAGTATGTCTGGGCAGATGGATGTCGCTCCAGATGACACAACATGCTGCCGATGAAGAACATGCTACTGTTAAAACATGTAGATGAACGCTTTACAGAAAAAATATGTCTCCCAAAATGTAATTCTACTGTGTGACTAACAACACTGGCTTTCAACTGCATCTAGTCATACACTGTAAAAATGTTGTAAAATCAGAAGAAAAAAGAAGAAAAGAAGTTTCCACCTCTCACAATTTGCATCAACACAATGTTATCCGCCAATATTAGACAGCAGCATTAATGTAGGAAAAAAAAGAAATTACTGATATAAGGCGTTTAGGGCTTTAGGGGTAAATTACATTTTACTGAGGCACAAACTTTCAATTCATTCCTTAACAGCAGTGGTCAATAACTCAAATTAAGAAATCCTCCGAACATCTGAACAACTGGCTCCAGACCAAAAGGTATGGAAACAAAATGTTTGTACCAAAAAGAATATTAATACATAACAACTTTCCATAATAGATAACTCCTCTTACTTTATCAACACTCCCCTTAAAACTTTTGCAGCAGAACCACACTATGTTTACCAAATATCTAAATGTATATTCAAATTTCACCTGCAGTGCAAATATCAAATTAACAGAATCTTGACTTAAATGTTAATAGCCTACTACACACTAAATGGCCGTCAGTCCAACAGCTGTTATGTCACGCAGGCACAAGCCCCCTACTCGACAGATCTGAATATGTAAAGCTCTATTTGAATATGCATTTATGAATATTAGCTAACTCTCTGTAACAAGAGGGCAGCTGTTGTTGAGCAGTGCATTTACAAGGAAACATGTGTTGGCCCTGCAGCACAGGTTAACACTGGTCAGACAGGTGAAGGCAAGAGGCCAAGTGCTGTCCATTATGTCTGGACAATACCTGTAGGCCAGTGACCAAAACACCAAATAACACAGGACTGCAAGGAGAAAGATTTGATTTACAATAAAGAAACCAGAGGATCTGTGAGCGGCATTCATCACTGCTCCAGCTCTCCAAAGACTTGTATTTCCTATTAGTTAAATTATTAATCCGCCTCCTACACTCTTCATATGAAAGACACGCTTCTGCCTCTGCACTGATTTCACTCCCAGAACAATAATAAGAAACATCACAGCAACATATTTCCAATGTGTTACACAAAGTGTTGTATTGTAAATGTAAAGCAAGAAGATGGAGATCACCCAGGTGTATTCTAATGGACCATATGCAACATTAACGCATCATAGGGTGGGTTCAAAGGTCACGTAGTCTGCTTTTTATCAAACCACTGGGGACTTGATTAATGTAACATCGAAACAAATACACAAAATGGTACAATTTCCCAATTAAGTCATGTGAATTTGCTATAAATAGAAATACCTAGAGAACAACAAGAATATCTGAGAGACTGGTAAGAATTTATAACAGGCTACTATGCAGTAACACACTCTTACAGGACATGGCACCTTTAGACAACAAGTGCATCACAGCAGGGATCCAAACTGAGTCAAACCTCTTTAAAACAGATGCTAATGATATAACTGTGCTGATCTATCCATGGTCCAAAAACAGCTCTAAAATAATAACTACAGAAGCATTGTTACCTTTAGCCAAATGAATTAAACTTCCATTGCTTTTTTAACTTTACTTAAAAGCATTACCAAAATGAATGTGCTTAATGTTGCAGCATTTCAACTAATACAGACAAAAGTAGAATGTAACAGCGTGGCGTTAAAACACACAGTGTGTTTTTGTTATAGCACACAATGGAGACCGAGGATTAATCCCACATTCAGTGTGAATGGACCGCTCTCTGAGTAAAAGTCCGGCACAGGTCAAGAGCAGCTCCGCGTAGTGCGCTGCGCGGATGCTCAAAAGTTGAAAAATTCGGCCAAACTTTTGATGTTCAGGTGAAGCATGGACGTGTATTTAGTAACTGGTTAAAAGCGTAATAATTACAGCATCCCTGGGCACAAAACCTCTGAGCATAAACCGGCGATTTCTGAGAAAATACGCCTATAAAGAGGGAAAACACGTTTCTGTAACAGCACTTTAAAAGAAGCACAATTGCTTCCAACACAATACAGCTTTCTTGTTGAGCGTGCAGAGTTTGAGAAGTTGCTTCACACAAACATGTGATTTCGGGACGAACGCGGAGCTAAATTTACTACAAAGTTTTGGTAACGTGCCTCCAAAGGTGATCGGAGGGTGAAGCGCACGCAGGAGCGCACAGGACTTTAGGAAATAAAACGAGTTTAGTTTTCCAAAGTTGCACTTAACCCTTGTCGCGCCCCCTCGCCCCTCGTAGAACAAGCAGGTATAAAGTGTAGGAATAAAGCACATGCGAGCAGCACGCGTTGCACTTACTTTTCTCTCGCTTGGCTATCGGAAGGGACGACAGCTCCTTTACCTTTGGCGTACATGCTGGATTCTGTTTTAAGACTTTTGCCCCACTCAACACCTGTCAAAGAAAGCAGCCAGGAAAACGCTCCATCTCCATAGCTACCCCTTTAGTGTTTTTCCTCCCTCCCCCCGTCTTCTCCCTCCTCCCTCTGCCTCCCTCCGCCTCCCCTCCCGCGCGCCATCCTCCTCCTTCTCTCGCCTCTCCCTCCCTCTCGCGCTTCTCTCTCTCTCTCTCTTTTTTTACATCTCCAACATTGGCCACAAATCAGGCACAGTTTCTATTGGGGGGACTTGAAACCGTCCTCTGTTGGATTTTTTTTCCCCTCCTCAGCCGCTGTTCCGCAGACCCGGTTGTCCTCCCTCCTCTGTTCGGAAGGTGGGGGTTTCTTAAAGGGGAACGCACATTTCTTGTTTATTGACCTCAGAAACATGAGCAGAGTTGGGCCTGCCAGAGACCAGGCCCTGCACCATGGGCAGCTCATTTCAGGGCTCTAGTCATTGGCTATAGCCTACACTATGTGTTTTGTGTCTCACTGTTCTTTATATGGTAGGCCTATTTCAGAATGCAAATTCACAGATACATCTTTTCCGTATTACGTTTTTCAACCATCTCAATTTAGGTTTGGATAGTGAGGAAAGATACACAGACCCAACTGAAGAGCTGCATTTCAGAAATTAAATGTAAGGGGTATCATATTTTCCCTTGTGATAGGCGCAGCGGAGCAGTCATAGTGACTTTGCCAGTTGTACGGCAAATGCCCTTTCTCCAAACCGTGTTGAAGTCAGTGGTTTTGACAATGGCCAACAAGTGTCTTGCTCAAGGACACAACAAGGTTCTTTGGTACTGAATTATCCTCCATGAAATGTATCAAGATAATAATAGATACACTTTTGGTTGCCCCAAAATTAAATGTGTTCTCATTTAATTAGTCAAAAATACAATTGTATTTTATTTCTTTTTTTCCAATACTACACTTCAGTTTGTCTGATATGTAAAGTACAATTTATTGTCCACATAGGGGTTTGATCTACCCTTTAATGCCGCTGGGGCAGCCTATCAGGAGCAGTGGGGGAACCCATTTCCAGATCTTGAGGCTTGGTCAGGATGACCTTAGCTGGATTTTACTTATTGTCCATGCTTTGGGTGCAAATAAAGTATGATGACCCATTATTTTCTCTAAAATTACAAGATCAAATTTGATGTATTGGTATTTCAGTGTGCAATGAGAATTTTGTTTTCATCTCCTAAAAAGACACAAAAACGAGCCTTCGTGCTGTATGTCTCATTTGTGCCCCCCAATGTCAGAGATCAGTATTTTTACCAGCTCGGACCAGCCTCTACTGCCTTGGTTTTATGAGGGATCAGCGTGGGATGCCTTTTTCCTCGGCTGTGATGACCTGCCGTCTGCCCGCATCAATCCCCTTTCAGCAAACCTAATGGAGTGCAACAGTGGTAAGACTTATGTGACACATTGTTTTGTACTCAGTTGGACCACTCTCACCCGTTGGACCTCTTCATCAGCCTACCCATACTACACTTCCTGCCTTTTAGCCTGCTGTGGGTCATCCGCACAGGTCACTAAATACACCAAAACACTGTTTCACCAAATGTTGACACGTGCAGGCACTCATTAATCACCCACAAATTGAATAACGCTTTTATCTAATTGTCATATTGATTTGTGGTTTATACTCGTGGGTGTGTGTCATGTAAATGCAGGGTCATTGTTTTATTTTGAATCTATTAATAGTGTAACAGCTCTGAGATTTATCTGACTAGCAAGAGCCTCTCCAAGCAGCAAAGGACATGCAATATTTTGTTACTGTGTTATGAAATATGAAAAATGTATGTGCTTTTGAGAGTTAATTAATGCTGTCTGCAGTCAGCCAAAGAAAGGCTTAAGTAGTCTATTTCTAAAATGAGTTAAGTTTGTCTTGAATGCTTCACACAGCTCGTCTGATGAGATCTTTAGCTTATTCCTTGTTAGCAAAAAGGGGGATTGAGTATTATTATTCATTACATCTTTGACACTGCAGTGACCTGAGGGCAGCCTACTTTCGCTGGCACTCTCACACCTCTGACTCCAATTACAAAGCAGCTGTAGGGAGGTGCCACTGCGCTTGTTCCCCATCACCCAATGTGACCGGCCCAGGCTAATAGCATCACGATTAGCTACTTTTAGATTAGCATCACTTCAGAGGTCATCACAGTCTATCATCTGCATCCCTCTGACTTATAGACTGTATAAAGAAGTGGACTAAGTGAGTGTGACGTCACCCATAGCCTTTGGCTCCAGTCAAATGAAGCACATCGAGGCTAACAGCTACAGGGTCAAATTTGGAGCTGAAAGAGCCAATCTGGAGCGAGGCTGTTGAAGGTAACGCCCCTTCTTGCCCACACCACTGGTTTAACAGGGAGCGGGTACTTAGCAATGCTGTCAGTTAAAGCTGTTGCTAATGCTATCAAGAGTGTCCTTGGGGAAAAAAAACACTGATTTGTCTGCTATTAATGTTCATATCTTGATTTGTGGACAAAATAGCAAAATAAAAATATCAGGATTATGCAGAGCAGATTAAGACAAACATTTTAAGACCAAAATGACCAGTCTGACAGCAGCAGTTACAGAGAGAGTGGCGACAGTTTTTTCAATACAAAGTGAATTGGAGCCAGAGTCCATGGAGCCAGAAGTGCGCCTGCGCTCTCTTCCTACTTGGAATGCGGCAACTCGTGGGTTAGCTATGGCCATTTATATATACTGTCTATCCTCTGATCCTATCTTAATCTCTCACACAGCTTAGTAAATATCCGTACATCTTCCACTATATGCCACTATAACATTTCTTGTTATAGGTCCAAACTTTATGGCCTCTGTGACGAAATATCTAACATGAATCGTGGCTTTGATGTGCACAATTCTACTTTCTTCATTATCAAAGAGAACATGGCCGTCTCCAGTTATGCTACTGGCTTCAGCCGTTTCTAAACCAGCTGGACATTGGTACCTCATTGTGTCTTGTGTGCGTTTTCTCTTGGCCTTTTACCCTTTGGAAAGAATATAAGTAATAAATAAATAAATATCAATAAATTTTATATTTCAAATAAATCAAAATCAAATTTATTTCACAGTTGTACTGAAGAGCCAGGGTTTGAACTATTCAACCTGGATGAAAAGTGACCCATATGACTCTCAGTCATCCAAGCAGTTATGGTAAAAAGTGGAAAGTAATATTGGTAATTAACTGACCATAGACTGACAACTGACAAAATGACAATTTTGTGCAATTTTGTGCAAGATTTAAAGGTGCACTATGTAACTTTTCAGGATTTGCCACCTGCTTGTCCTTTACTATGTGGTGAAACTTTTAGCATTTATTTAACTGCAGCTGTTTATTTAACTGAACTATTTGAGCTATTTAACTTTGTAACTTGGACTGGTAGCATCACCTACTTGTCTCTAAGGAAATAGATACGTTTTTTAATAATAATCTAATAATAATCTTCTAATTAATAATCTTCAATAATTTTTCAATAAAGTCTCTAATTGGAGGAATCTAAAAAAGTCATGTGTGTTATTCAAAGCATGCCCTGTTTACAGCATCTTTTAAATTGTTTTGTTCTATCCAACCATTTTCTTCCAATTTATTCGGGCCTGGTTGCAGGCATAGCAGTGTGAGCAGAGAGTCTGAGGACTTCTTCCAGCTCTTCCAGGGATATCCTGAGGTGCTCTGAGGCCAGTCGAGAAACACAGTCCCTCCAGCGTGTCCTGGGTCTTCCCTGGAGCCTCCTCCCCGTGGGACGTGCCCGGAACACCTCTCCAGAGAGGCATCTGGAACAGTTGCCAAAGTCACCTCAGCTGGCTCCTCTCAACGTGGAGGAGCAGCAGCTCTACTCCAAGTTCCTCCAATGTGACTGAGCTTCTTACCCTATTACTAAGGGAACACCTAGCTACCCTGCAGAGGAAACTTATTTTGACCGCTTGTATCCACGATCTTTTCCTTTCAGGCATTACCTAAAGCTCATGACCATAGCTGAGGGTAGGAATGTAGACTTGACCAGTAAATTGAAAGCTTTGCCTTTTGACTCAGCTCCCTCTTTACCACAGCAAAGTTCGATTCATTGAGCATATGACTGTAGAGGCAGCACCAATCCATCTGTCAACCTCACTCAATCCTTCCCTCACTCATGAGCAAAGGGCCCCAGACCCCATACTCCCAGAGCACTCCCCACAGGATACCACGAGGGACATGGTCGAATGCCTTCTCTAGATGCACAAAGCACATGTGAACTGGTTGGGCAAACTCCCACGAACCCTCGAGCACCCAATGAAGAGTGTAGAACTGGTCCAGTTTTCCGAGAATGTGAGAAAACCACAAATCCTCCTAAATCTGAGGTTCGACTATCGGTCAGATTATCCTCTCCAGTACCCTGGAATAAACCTTACCAGGGAGGCTGAGAAGTGTGATTCCCCTGCATTTGGAAAACACCCTCCGGTCCCCCTTCTTAAACACAGGGACACCACCCCGGTCTTCCAGTACAGAGATACTGGCCTCAGTTGCCACGGGATGTTGCAGAGATGTGTCAGCCACGACAGCCCCAGAACATCCAGAGACTTACAATACTCTGGATGGATCTCATCCACTCTCGGAGCCTCGCCACCTCAGTGACTTCCGCCAGGCTGATGGATGAGTCTGCCTCTCAACCCTCAGTCTCTGTTTCCTTCTTGGAAGATGTGACAGTGGGATTGAGGAGCTCCTCAAAGTGTTCCTTCCACCGTCTGACAAAGCCTCTAGTTGAGATCAGAAGCCCTCCACCCGCACTGTAAACAGTGCTGGTGCAGCTTCCTCCTCTGCCAGCAGATTCAACTCACAAACAGGTGGGGATCGGTTGACAACGCTGCCCCTCTCTTCACAACTCCTTGAGTCCAACTCCTCAAGTTGGACTCTCCTCTTTGCACTAGACACCTGTGAGCTCCTCTGTGGGTGGTGAGCCCACGGGTGACCCACATCATCCTTTCTGGACTCTTAACTTTGCTGGGAACTGGGTTTGAAAACTTATCTTCTTTTCCTTCAGGACTTTAGCCTCTGCATATGCTTTGCGATTCTGCACGACATCTAGCATATAGTCGTGGTTCAGATTCACTGCTTTGCCACTCAGTTGAAAGCCCCATTTCTGCCAGGACAATTTCAAGATCTTTTCTGTCACCCTTAAAACTACGATCAATCTTGTGCATCAGGGGGTGGCCAAGGCACTGTTACACAGTGAGCCTGTTCAACTCTCACCTCTATAGTTCTTGGCACTGACTGAGATTTTCTAGTAGCAGGACCTTCCTTTACACTGTACATGCAAATGTTTTCCCAATGTTTCTTCAGTGACTCTACCAGTTCACTATTTTGGCATTAAGTTGGATATGAAGCTTAAGCAGCTCAATCGCCACATCCTTGGTCTGAATTCAGGTTTCCACCACTGTGATCCTCTCCTCCGCCTCCTCGATTCTCTTATTGGCATTGGTGATGTCCTAGTGGATTTTCTTCAGTTGTTGGGTGTTGTCTCTTCTGAAATCTCTCAGTTCTTATAGAATGAGGGTCAAGTTGGCGCTTTTGTTTTCTTTGTGCTCAGTGTTTATGGCTATGTCTTTCTCCTTATTGCTGCTAGGAAGTACTCCTCGGCTAATTGCATCTTCTTCGTCAAAAACCTCAAGGTCTTTCCCTTTCACCTCAGACATTGAGGAAGTTCTCACAAACAGTTGATAGTAATAAAACTTGAGTTTTAATGGGCAGTTTTTCAAATAAATGTCAGGAGTATTCACTTAGACCAAGGAGTATTGACTTAGACCAATAACATCTCCATGGAGATGTTATTGCTTTACTAGTCGGTGGGCCCTCCAACAGAAAAGTTACTTAGTGCACCTTTAAAGCATTCACAATTATGCCACTTCCAGTGTTTTCACTGACATATCAGTTGAGTTCAGCAGAGGAATTCCCCCTTCCCATTCCTATGTCAGGCCAAATCATAACTAGTCACAGACTGGACACTGTCATTCCTTCACAATGGAGTCTACTGTCATGTACAGTGTTTATTTTGTGTGACATTGCTCCAAAATCAACCAAACTTTGAGTCCACACCCTACATTGTATGAGTCAGTCATGCCATTGACCCCAAGCACCTCTCCAGTGCACTTCACTTTCTGGATGATCTGCAAACACTGTCTTAGGTCAGAAAGAATCATCAAGTAAACTGTAGAAAATAAAGGAGTGCAAGCCTGTAAAGATATGATCATGTTTGATAATAATCAAATTGTAAAAAGCACTTGGGATCACAGTGAAACATTTTTTCGTTTTTTGTTTATCTAGTCAGAGCCACTTATTTGTAACTTTTGTCTCAATAACAAGATGCATTTCTTCTTAAAGGCCTGATTCAGAACAAAATTCAAAATTCACTTCATTGTAACACTCACACAGTATCTAGTGATCTGCGCATTATTTTTTTTTAATAAAACACCTAAAACATCTTCAAGTCTGCAATTCCAATTCCAACAGTTGTTAACAGAATGGTCGGGAGTAGTAAGTCAGGCCATGTGGTCCAGTCTAACAGATGAGATCAAGTTACAGAAGAATGGAATACTGTAAAAGAGATTTCTTGAAATACACTACATATCAGACAGGTCATGATCTTATGTTAATCTTTATCTTCAACAATTGTCTTGCATTTTCTATTCACCTGGAAAAACACTTCTGGCCATGAGCCTTATTTTAAGTACAACAAAAAAGGAAGCCATCTGTCCAGAGTTACCTTCATACACATTTTGTACTGCTTCTCAGATTCTGCTGCTTACGCAACCTCTGTCCCAAATTGAAACCTGTCTATGTGTCGTTATGTGTCAGCCTGTCTGTCTGTGCTGACCAGCTGTTGTTTCTGCCCTGGCTTCCTGTCGGTTTGTCTCTTTTCATTTGCGTCATTTCACTTTTGGTCACCAAGTTCAGCCTCTCCATCCCCCCACCCTTACCCACCCCCATCTGACGCCCGGCGGCCACTGCGACTTCTGTTGGAACCAAGAAACACTGCCACATAATGAGACACAAAGCTCCTCCACTTTTCACCAGCCTTGTCGGCAGATACAGGTTGCACATGAAAGAAGTCATAATAAGATCCATCTCCTATATCTTTCTGTAGCAGTCCCGTAAAAATGTTCAAAGTCATTGCCAACTTTGAAAACACTATTCTCCATATTGGATTTGACAACAAAAAGAATTAATGGCACCAGGCATCTGTGTTAAATTTGGCCCTTTTCTTCTTTAACTGGTACTGCTCCTATATAGACTTTAGATCTAGCAACAGACAAAATCCCTTTGCTGTAAATTCTGTGTAGAGCCTAGGGAAGATTAGCCATAAATAAGCCTTAATAAAACTAGTATTGTATCAAAATGAAAGCCAAAGACTGTGAGTGATGAGAAGTTAACAATGACGTGTTGAAATGTTTGAAACTGATAAAATCTGTGATGTTATCTAAACATGACATTTGAAGCGGTAATGATCCAAACATTGTGACAATTATGCTACTGTGACAAATGTGGAAATTATTTTTTTGCAGAATGTCTATCTCAACCATATATTCATAGTTCAGGTCAGAGGTGTAGTGCTCAAAGACTGGACTCGGAGGTGTGACACTTCCAGGACTCTGGACTTGAACAAAAGGACTGATGACTTGAGGCTGGACTTGGACTTGGCAGTGACTTGGCTTTGATCAAGTAGAAGAACTCAGACTTGAACTTGGACTTCACTAAGTACAGTTCTCAAAACCTTACAATGTCACCACTGTATATCTTCTTTTAAAAACAAGTTCACAGCAGTAGAAATTCACAGCTGGGCCCTCTGTGTAAGCAGTTATTAAAATTATAGGAAAGCTCTTCGTAAATGGGCTGGATTTGTGACTCTGACTTGGTTTTAGATGATAATGACTCGACTTGAACTTGACCTGGGGAATCTCAGGACTAAACCATGAGGACTTAACTACAACCCTGATTTTTAATGAAAAACTAACAAAGAATTTGCAAAAAGTGACATCCCCAGCGATAAATTTTCACATATAGTCAAAGGCCACATTTTTATACAGCGCTTTTCCACTTTCAAGGCACTCAAAGTGCTTTAGGAACCACTCACCCATTCACACACACACACACACACACACTCAAACACCAGTATATGCAGGCACTGGGGGCGAGGTGGGTTAAGTGCTTTGCCCAAGGACATATCAACAGCATTCATCTGTGGAATTGCACCGTCAACCTGTGGGTTAGTGGATCTGACCGCTCTATCAATGAATTTCTTTACATATATTTTACCTTGTGTAAAATAAAAATGTATATATTTCCGTGTTGTTTTGTCATGTCTGTGAAAAACATTTATTTTGTTTTCAGTGTTGTTATGAACACCACAATATAAAACACTTGGTATAAATTAGAACTCATTTATTTTTAGAAATGCACAGTGGGCAGGTGGTGACTGTTCTTCCTAGGTTAGTGGAAACAATGTTTTCACTGAACGATTGAGCTAGATTAGTGTGGAGAATAAATCAAGGTAATGGTCAGTTTATGTCCATCTTCATCTTTATGTCCATCTTCTGATCAATAACAAGAGTGTTCCCTGCCTAAGGCCCATAGTTGGTTCTAATCAGTGCTTAGTTTGTTGAGTTACATGAAAAGCCTTTGGACTGGTTTGATAGACACCAGGGCACGGAACTGGTCACCATACATTTCAGAATATAACAATAATCCTATACTTTCTGGACCAATCCAAAACATTTTCTGGATTCTGATTCACACATCCACAATCTTTAAAGCGTTCCTAACAACATGCTGTGTTCACAAATAACAAAGCCAGGATCTTCTATTATGTTGATTTCAAATGTCATCCGCCATGTAGTGCTTTTTATGGATGCGTGTTTGTATCATGGATCTCAATGATGTCTTTGATTCCCTATGCATGCTGCACATCAGTGAGATTACACACAGTCTGTAGGGTTCTTTACATATTCTGATTAGTCGTGTATGTAATTAGTCTGATTGTAGTGTAAAGATAACAGATGCCGTCATTCACTTTTACAATGTGGCTTCATATTCTGGTGCTGTACCTTTAAGAAGTGGTGGAGAGGTGCAGTGGTGAAAAATCCAACAGAACAGAGAGAAAAAGAGAGGAGGAGGAGGAAGAAGAAGAAGAGGAGGAGGGAGCAGTGGTGGTAATGTTCTCATGCGTTCTCTTCTTCTGCATGTGGAAAGTAGCACCGAGGCAAAAACATTCATGTGCCCACCTCCAAAGCATGTATTTTCTGTCATTGTTTGTTTTTTTTTGTTAGATTTTTTGAGGTGAGAGGATACTGAAATCATGGTTGGTTTTAGGAAGAGAGTCCAACACCATCTGAGTTAGCAAATGTTTTAGTTTTGGGCTATTGCGAGATAGGAAACAAAGATACATCCATTCAATAAAGGAAGCCTACAGTTCCTGTGGCTGCTGCTCACTCTAGAAGATCCCTCACACCATATTGCACTTTGTAATATCATCAGTGTTTATTTGTGAAAAGAGTTATATTTACTGAATCAAGGAGGTCTGGGTTGTTTGGCCCTTGATTGTGTGGAAGAAGATGCATGATTTCCAGGTAATCTTCTGCAACTTGAGAAGCAGTTGATGAGAGTTACTAACAAACAAATTAAACTTCATAAAAAATATATCAGATGTTCTTCCTAATGCAAGCCCCCAACCTATTTCGCTATAGTGTCTGTCAGTCAAGATATGAACATTAATAACACAAATTAGGCGCCTTCTTTCTCCAAGGTCACTTCCGCTAGCATTAGCAACAGGTTTGATTGACAGCATCCCTGCACTGCTAGTTTATAAGGGAGTTGGTGGTAAGGGGCAATACCTTCAACAGGCTCACTCCGGATTGGCTCTTTGGTTGCTATGATACTGGCAGTCGGGATTCCAAATATGGAACTTGGCTCCAAATTCGACCCTGTAACTGCTAGCCTCAATGAACGCTATGGCTGACGTCACACTTCCTTAGACCACTTCTTGATAGTCTATGCGAACACCACCTACTAGAACATTCCCAAATCACATGTTTTAGTAAAATAAAGGTACATATTACGTAGTGAACACTGTCCGTGTCACTGTCTGGTTCTTTAAATTGGGTAATGGTTGTTGTGCTTACTTTTTCGGGATAGAGATTTTGCTCAGGACACTACATTCATGTGTATCAAATTGGTGTTCCCTAGCACACCGGTTGAAAATCAAGGAACTAGGTCCATGCAAAAATATAGCATTATTTCTTGTGATATCTGGGAGAAAGAACAGCTCTTTTTTTCTCTCCCAGTGTGGTTTCCTGCTTAGCTTCAGTCGGGAACCACAAACAGCTACAGGCCCAACCCAACAGAAACATGTGGTTGCATCCTGTGCCTACTCCTCACTCTCTCCCTCCATTATCCACTACGCACCCCGCCTCGCCATCCTCTGCCACCACCACTGCGTACTGGCTTCCTCTCACACAGCAGTCATGTATTACCACAGCATCTTTGAGCCCAGCCAGCCCGCACTGTTAGAAGCTGGATTGTGGTGCCATGATCCCCTGGTTCTACTGTGATGAGGGACAGCCCACTATGGTGACAGCCCAGCACGCGCCACTCAACCACTACCAGTCAAATTGCATCATCAGTGTGCAGCCAGGCCAAAAACATGCCCACAAACATAGCCAAGCCACCTCTTCTCCTCCTCTCCTCAACTCTCTCTCTCTCTTATTCGTCCCCCGCCTTTGTTACATTTTCTTTTCTCCAAAACATGCACGTGCGGGCTTGCCAACATGCGTGCCCACATTGGTTTGGAATCGGCATCAGTCTATGCTTTATGTCTCCCACGCAGAGTCGTACCCTGCTGCCAGTCGACACGAAGCACCGTGACCTCCCACTGCCCCGGGCCCCGTGTGTGTGTGTGTGTATGTGTGTGTGTGCGTGTGTTTGCGTGTATGTGTGTGTGTGTGGAGAAGAGGGGGAGGGGACCAAAGCAGACGGGTAATGGGGGTTGTCACACTAGGGAGTCAGAGGCAGAGGCGCTTGTGTATCCGCTGTGCCCTAGAAGAGAGAGAGAGAGAGCTGGTGCTATTATGAACATTCACGCCCCAAGTCCTCAGTGACAAAGACAGGGAATGGTAAACGATGAATCCAATCTGACTACTTTGTTTGAGAAGTAACATCTTCTCTGTTGGATAACCTAAACAGAAATATGTGCTTGAAAATAGTGGAATAAACGCACACTATAAGAGAGCTAGGAGTTTAATGTAGTTTATTGGGTTGGTCTATGAATGTTAGTAGGAAAATTTGTGCGATTAATTATGTATATTTACATTTTTATTACATTTGTTCTTGGGCCATGTCTACTCCCCACAAGGCAATCTGTAGAGCCATTGGAGGAAAAGGCCTGTCTATAAGGGCTCTGTAATAATAACAATTGTCTGTGTGGTTTAACCAATCAAGCATTTACCCCTGAATTAAAATATTGTCACTATGGACCTACTTGCTAAATTAGCTGAGACCAATAAAACATATGACTCGGGACCACCTGGCTCTTCCCTCCTGACCCTGACCCATTCTCCTGTTCAATTCTGCATCAAGACTCCATGAGTTTAAATTTCCCCTAGGGGATAAATACATTGATTTGATTGATTTGATTGATTGATGCAGATCAGAACCACAGCAGACTTACACATGTATGTGTATAGGAATGACACAGCAAACCTGAAACTAACTATCAGTGAATGCTGCCAACTTTTAGCTGCTTACAGCTACAAAGATAATAGCTTGCCGCTGGAACGAAAGACTCTTAGTGTAGGACTGTGGCTCTCAGGATTCAAAGGAATAGCACCGCTAGAGCTCTCAGCAGCTCAAATCCATGGTGCAAAAAATGCAAATATTTCTTGTTGGTCCAAACTGCTATGTGGAATCCACCTCTGACTGAAACATTACTTCAATAACTGTACCTACTACATAAACAACAAATTATTGTAATGAATCACACATTTAATGTTATGACATGCTTACATAATTGTATGTATAGCTATTTCTGTGGATGTCTATGATGGGGAAAATTATAACCATGTCAATGTCCTAATGCCTGGACAGAAGACATTAGGACATGGGGGGTAAAATGTACAGTATGTGTCAAGGATGCATAAAATGTATTTGTACACAGCACATAAATGAAATATGTTAGATGCTCTTCCTGACGCATTCTTTTCCATTGGCTGGGACAAAGCATTCAATGATGTATGCTAAAGGATGTATAGTAAAAAAAATAATTTAGAAATATAACACTGTAAAAATGGTCCAGCTCCATAGGGCATCCCATTGTAAATCTTAACTGAAACACAAATGCGCGTTGGTGCACTGTTTAAAACATTGGACTAGAGCGTGTCAAAATGCTTATGAAGCTTTAATGAGGTCACCAAAGGGACAGAGGATGACAAGATAGCTGGAGGTACAAATCAGGCAGAGGGTTACAGTGGGTGGGCTGAGTGGCTCTACAATATGAACAATAGCACAGAGAAAGTAAATATCATTCTTTTACACCCACATTAAGTGAAAAGAAAATACTGAAGAGCTCCCAAAATAGCCAGAGTGGGACAATGGATTCACAGCTGCCCATGTTGAGAAGAAAACATTTATCAAATATTAAATACGTTTTCCTGAAATCTGCAAATGATTGAGCTCTGTTTACATTTTATATTGTGACCAACTTTTATAGATTTCAAACCCCATTGCCTGCATGTACCCTTGCACTGTAAAAAAAAAAAGAAAAAAAAAAAAGAAAAAAAAACTTCAAGTCTAAGAGAAGACAGCGGGAAAAGCGCGCTGCAGCTTTTGTCTCAGTATGTGCTGGTGTGAAGATTCAGATCAGAACCGAGGCATCGCAACGGGACGCCTCGGGAATGCCACTGCAGGCTGCGTCTACCGAGGGGGAAATTCAGCAAACGCTCACCAGGGCTTCTTCTATATCCCTGCCGCACTTTCAATGGAAGCAGCTTAAAATAAAATAAAATAAAAAAAAGAAGTTGGATGTTTTTTGTAACTGGTTGTATCTATGTCTTGTGTGAAGGGGGTGTGAGCCTTGCAGAAAATAGGCTGACGTGACCTACATATGCAAGTGGCTTCTTATTAGTGTAGTGGGGTTGTCCCCTTTTTCCCTGCTCAAAAGCACCCCGGTGAGCTCCACCCCTGACCCCGCCCTCATAGTTAGGGAGTATTTAAATGCACCTGTGGCCAATATGGCACTCTTTGCTGTTTGTCTGCTGCTGGACCAGGACCTGGCATTTTTAGAAGGTAGGAGAGAGGCTCTCTAACACAAACTTAAATCGTGAGATTAACCTAAAACACATTTTTTTCATTAGTCCTGCTCGGCAAGTGTTGGTCTGGGGGAGTCCAACCCAAGGCAGATCCTTACCAGGGCTGGTTACAGGTGGTAAGTTGAAGGCGAGGGAGCTGAATAGGGCAGAGGTGGGCCTTTTTAACAGATTTTGTTTGTTTCAGGTGGCTAAAACCTGCTGCTGTTTTTGTACCTCGTTTTGCACTTTTGTCCCGTTTTGCACCTTGTTTTGTACCTGTTTTGCATTTAGTTTTGTACTTTGTTTTGCATTTTGTTTTGCTGCGTTCCTTTTTGTTTTTTTCATATTGTCGGGTACTTTTATTAGCAGGTTTGGTTTAACTGGGTCAAATTTTAATACATTTTGTTTTCTTTCAGCGATGCTGGGTGCCTCCTGGTGGTTGGGCTATAGGCACGTTGGTGAGGTTCCCCACCTTGCATGTGATTTAGTGCACTGGGATCACAATTTTAGTTTTGTGCACTTTTCATGTTGCTGTGCCGTTTGCTGTGTCCACTGAGGTGAGTATGTGGTAGCACCCCTGGGCACACCCCTGATAGTCTGCTCACCCCCGGTGGCCCCAGCTAGCTTATTTTTGTTTCTGGTAATTTAAAACCCTTTTACTTCTAGGCCTATTTTAATTAGAAATTCAATTTTTAGCTTTCTTTTGCAATAAAATTTGTCCAGCTTTTAAATTTAAAATGTTATAATAAATATATATTATCCAAATTTAGTTGGTCTTAATTTCATTGTAGCCATTTGAATTTTTAAACTTTTATTAAATAAACACGATTTTAATCATTCATCACGTCTCCTGTCTCTTAATTCAGGATCTTATTTGTGTGTCTTTTTAACTAAATTTGATTGTGACCCTCGGGAGGGGCCTTAAAGCCCACACCCGTCCCCTCTATGCCACAATCTGGCGTTGCTGACAGGATCCTGAAAGAGACAGAGACGTGTGATTTTTGACCCAGTTGCTGCTGGTTGTAAACCTTTTTTTTTTTGTGTTGTATTTGGGTGCAAAACAGCAGCAGGGTTTGGGGAAACCTCGCTGGCTGGTGCTGCCTTAATCTCTTCTACTTTTATATCCATGGAGGAGGAACTGACCCAACTGAGGGAATTGTCGCCCAGCTCCAGGCGGAGAATCGAAGGATGCGCCAGGAGCAGCGACCAGATGAGGATGCCGCTCAACCAGGGGACTCCGCCGCAGCGTCAAGCTCAGCCCCTGGGAGCAGCTCCAACTTTCCGGTAGCTGAAAGACTGGTTTACCTACCCAGGGACAGAAGGTGCCCAATGTTTAGAGGTAATACTGGACTAAACATTAATGAGTGGCTTGAAGAAATGGAAGCTTGTCTCCGCTTCCGCCGCTGTACTCCAGTGGAAAAGGCCTTGTTTATTTATGACCACTTGGAGGGTGAAGCTCGAGAAGAGATTAAGTATCGCTCACTAGAGGAGCGTGAGGACCCCAATAAAGTTTTAGCCATTCTGCAGGAACTCTATGGTTGTACAAAGTCATATGTGTGTTTACAGGAAGAGTTCTTTTCCAGAAAACAGTTGGAGGGTGAGACGCTCCAGGGAGTTCTCCCACGCTTTGTTGTGTTTGATGGACAAGGTTGTTAAAAGGGCCCCCTAGGAACAAAGTTGGAAACAAAGATGTTTTGTTAAGGGACCAATTTGTTGAACATGTCTTGGATTGTAACCTCCGCAGAACCTTAAAACAGCAGGTCCGTAAATGATCCAACTGCCACCCTTATCCAGGTTCGCACTGAAGCTATTAGGTGGGAACAGGAGGGGATGCCAGTGGGTGGGAGAGCTCGTAGTCACTCAGTCCCCTCTGCCTTTGGTTTTCAGCACACTGTACAAGGTCACAAAAATCAAACCCAGTTCAGCAGACCACCCCCTAATTCAGAGTTGTCAGAGCTTAAGGAAATGCTTAAAAGCCAACAAGAGCAGTTAACAATCTTACCAGAAGCTTGGCAGAGCTTAGTAAAGGTCCACAGCAGCAGACAAACCCTGGTAATGGAGTCATATGTAGAAGGTGTCAGCAGCCCGGACATTTTTTGCCCGCCACTGTAATGCCTCTTATGTGCCACCTCAAATTCAGCCACCAAGCGCTAGGCCTCCAAACAGTCATAACTATCAGTCTCGTCTTTCGCAGCAGGAAAACTGGCACCCCCTGAACCAATGAGCCAAAGTTCAGGTGGGGGCCCAGTAGGCTCAAAACCAGCAGTAAAAGTCCCTGAAAATTTAGTTTCAGCCTGCCCAAATATTTCAGTTTTGATGGGTGGAGTTGAGGTGCCCTGCCTTGTTGACACAGGTTCCATGGTGTCGACCATAACTGAAAGTTTCTTTGTCAAACACTTTGAACCTTGGGGTCAGGAAAAGCTAAAATCGTGTAACTGGCTGAGACTAAGCGCTGCTAATGGTTTAGCTATCCCGTACATGGGCTATTTTGAGTTGGATGTTGAGTTGTGTGGCAAAGTCATTGCTGAAAGAGGTGTTTTGGTGGTTAAGGACCCGCCCATAAATGTCACTACTCCAGGGGTTCTGGGCATGAACATTTTGAAGGAGTGTTATCAGGAATTATTCACACAGCATGGTCCTTCCTCTTTAACTTGCCTTCTGTGTTACAGGCCCCATCCCCACTTCAACAAGCACTTCAGTTTTGTCATCAGCTTGACGTAGGTTCTCCAGTGTCCACAGGCAGAGTAAAAGTACAAGAAGGTAGGGCTTGCAGAGTGCCCGGAGGTACAGTAAAAGTGGTAGCCGCCCCTGTTTTCAGAAAAGCATAAGGACTGATGCCATGTTTGAGCCCCGTACTGATGGCCTGCCAGCGGGTCTTTGGCTTCTCCGTCCTTAGTTCGTGTTACGGGAGGTACTGTGCGTATTCCCATTGTCAATGTAGGGATTCATGATGTAATTCTGTACCCATGTACTGTTCTAGGTACCCTTACTGAGGCTCAGGTTGTTGGCTCACTTGCAGAAGAGGAAGGAAGGTTTAGTGTTTAGTGTCACTACGTCCTCCCAGACTGTCACTACCCCCATGCAGGGAAGGATTGATGCAGTTGACCTTTCAGCACTAACAAGTCAGGAACAGGATGGTGTCAGGGCCCTGCTTCAAAAGTACAGCAATGTGTTCTCTCAGCATGAAGGAGATTTAGGGTGTACTAACCTTATTTCCCATGACATTCTCTTATTGACGAGGTCCCTGTAAAGCAGCGCTACGACGGGATACCGCCGTCGATTATGAGGCTGTTAAGGCACATATTCGACAGCTTCTGGAGGCGCAGGTGATTCGGGAAAGTAGTAGCCCCTTTGCCTCTCCCATCGTGCTGGTTAAAAAGAAAGATGGCAGCCTTCGCCTGTGTGTTGATTATCGGCTCCTTAACAGTAAAACCCGCAAGGATGCCTTCCCCTTGCCCCGAATAGAGGAGTCACTCGATGCCCTCTCTGGAGCCCAATGGTTCTCGACACTCGATCTGGCTGCAGGGTACAACCAGGTACCAGTAACCGAGAAGGATAAAATGAAGACTGCCTTTTGTACACCCTTTGGGCTGTTTGAATGGAATAGAATGCCATTTGGCCTGTGCAATGCGCCTTCCACCTTCCAAAGACTAATGGAAAGAATTTTTGGTGACCAGAACTGTCAATCATTGTTGTTGTATCTCGACGATGTTGTGATTTTCTCATCCACAGTTGAGGAGCATGTCACTCGGCTGGACTCCGTACTCAGTCGTCTGCAGAAGAAGGAGGGACTAAAGCCAAGCTGGAGAAGTGCTCATTCTTCCAGACTGAGGTGGGCTATCTGGGCCATGTAATTTCCCGGGATGGAGTCTCTACCGATCCCAGTAAAATTGAAGCGGTGTCAAAATGGCCTAACCCTAAGAGTGTTCCAGAGCTCCGCTCTTTCTTGGGGTTTAGTAGTTATTACCGCAGGTTCATCGAAGGATTTGCCCAGCTGGCCTCCCCTCTACACAGTCTAGTGGCTGAGCTGACCGGGACAAAGACAAGGAGGCCCTCAAAGGTACCACTGCCCACTGCCTGGACCCAAGAGTGTGAGAGAAGTTTCAATGAACTCAAACGCAGGTTGGTGGCAGCTCCTGTCCTGGCTTATGCCAACTTCTCTTTACCATTCATTCTTGAAATAGATGCCAGCTACAGTGGGCTGGGTGCAGTCCTCTCTCAAGAGCAGAATGGAAAAAATTAGACCGGTGGCCTACGCAAGCAGAGGCCTTCGCCCTACTGAGCGAAATATGAACAATTACAGTTCCATGAAACTGGAGTTTTCTTGCACTTAAATGGGCAATGACTGAAAAGTTCAGGGACTACCTGATTGGACAAAAATGTGTGGTGTTTACAGACAATAATCCCCTCAGTCATTTGGCCACAGCTAAATTGGGCGCACTTGAAACAGCGCTGGGCTGCTCAGTTAGCGGACTTTGATTTCACTATAAGATACAAGGCCTGGACGAACAAATAAGAATGCTGACGCCCTTTCACGCCAAAATCCTGTGGGCAGCAATGACTTGGTCCCTGGGTCTTTGGGCCTTCCAGTACCAGAGCCACTGCAGCAAGCAATTGCAGCTGAGCAGCCAGAACACGCATCAGCCAACCTAGTCCCTGCCTTGCCTTGCCACTCTGTAGCTGACCTCTGTGCTTTACAGGAAGCAGATCCTATGATTGGAGAGTTTATGACGTTCTGGAGGCGAGGAAAGCGTCCAGATGCAGGAGAGCGAAGTCATCTCTCTAAAGACATTATGACTCTCGTCCAACAGTGGTCACGGCTCCTCACCAAGGGACAATGTTCTCTACCGGAGAATTGCGCTTGCGCTTAGGGGAGAGGAGGCCCTTCAGCTGGTCCTGCCAAGTGCATTGAAAGAGCTGGTGTTAAAGTCAACTTCATCAGGAACACGGACATCAAGGTATTGAGAGGACATCAGAGCTGGTCCACCAGCGCTGTTATTGGCCTAGGATGTATGCCGAGATTCAACGATGGTGCCAAGAGTGTGACCGGTGCCAAGTGGCCAAAGAGACTCAAACCACTGCTGGGTCATATATGGGACACTTACTGGCTTCCCGTCCTAACCAGATACTGGCCATTGACTTTACTCTTCTCGAGCCTTCGCAGAATGGAATGGAGAATGTAATGGTAATGACAGATGTGTTCTCAAAGTACACTCAAGCTGTGCCCACTCGTGACCAGAGGGCATCTACTGTTGCCAAGGTCCTGGTGATGGAATGGTTCTACAAATTCGGAGTGCCAGCTCGCATCCACTCCGATCAAGGAAGGAACTTTGAAAGCACCTTAATCCAGCAGCTTTGTCAAATGTACAACATCCAGAAAAACACACACTACCCCCCCCTACCATCCTGCGGGAAATGGCCAATGCGAAAGGTTTAATCGCACTTTGCATAATCTCCTCCGCACCCTGCCAGTCACCAAGAAGAGGGATTGGTCCTGCTACTTGCCCCAAGTAACATTCGCCTACAACACCACACCAAATCAGTCCACGGGTGAGTCTCCTTTCTTTCTAATGTTTGGTCAAGATCCACAGTTGCCCGTCGACTTTCTTCTTGGAAGAATAGAGGAGCCAGCTCCAGGCACAGTTCAAGACTGGATCATTGAGCACCAGGTGCGTCTAAAACACGCCTTTGAAGAAGCTAAGAGGCACTTGGAAGCAGCAGCTGCACACAGAAAGGCACGTCATGACGCACATGTACGAGATCAGCCACTGCAGCAAGGTCAGCTGGTGTACCTGAAGAATGTTGGTGTCCGAGGCCGACATAAAATACAAGATACTTGGAGCTCTGTGGTTTACACCGTTGTGACTGCACCTAAAGTAGGAGGCTGCGTGTACACAATTGCTCCTGTTGAGAATCCTGACCAAATAAAACATGTTCATCGCTCCCTGCTCAAAGGTAAAATTGGGCGAACGCACCAGTCTCCTCCCAGGCAGCTTGTAAAAGTGCAGGCCCCGAGAGCATCAGAGGACCCGGTGACGGAGGGAGAGTGGTTCCTGCGGATTGTGGACCCAATCACGGAGCGCAGGGTACCCAGCACACAAGTTCAACCAGGTCAGTTGCCTGGCTCTCCATCAGCTAACCACCCACAAAAACCAGCTTGTATTGCAGGACCGTCAACCAGCGAAGATGTCCAGCCCAGGAGGACTACTCGGGCGAACGCGGGGAAGCATCTAAACCTCCACCACCTGCCCCAACCTGTGGGGAGTAGAGCAATAGGGGCTATTGATTCCCAGTTACCGGTGCCAAGAGAGTGTGTTGTGTTTCGGCCGTGGCAGTAAGTAGTAATCGTCGGGCCGACGATTAAATACTGGGGGGGTAGAATGTAGTGGGGTTGTCCCCTTTTTCCCTGCTCAAAAGCACCCCGGTGAGCTCCACCCCTGACCCCGCCCTCATAGTTAGGGAGTATTTAAATGCACCTGTGGCCAATATGGCACTCTTTGCTGTTTGTCTGCTGCTGGACCAGGACCTGGCATTTTAGAAGGTAGGAGAGAGGCTCTCTAACACAACTTAAATCGTGAGATTAACCTAAAACACATTTTTTCATTAGTCCTGCTCGGCAAGTGTTGGTCTGGGGGAGTCCAACCCAAGGCAGATCCTTACCAGGGCTGGTTACAGGTGGTAAGTTGAAGGCGAGGGAGCTGAATAGGGCAGAGGTGGGCCTTTTTAACAGACAGATTTTGTTTGTTTCAGGTGGCTAAACCTGCTGCTGTTTTTGTACCTCGTTTTGCACTTTTGTCCCGTTTTGCACCTTGTTTTGTACCTGTTTTGCATTTAGTTTTGTACTTTGTTTTGCATTTTGTTTTGCTGCGTTCCTTTTTGTTTTTTTTCATATTGTCGGGTACTTTTATTAGCAGGTTTGGTTAACTGGGTCAAATTTTAATACATTTTGTTTTCTTTCAGCGATGCTGGGTGCCTCCTGTGGGTGGGCTATAGGCACGTTGGTGAGGTTCCCCACCTTTGCATGTGATTTAGTGCACTGGGATCACAATTTTAGTTTTGTGCACTTTTCATGTTGCTGTGCCGTTTTGCTGTGTCCACTGAGGTGAGTATGTGGTAGCACCCCTGGGCACACCCTGATAGTCTGCTCACCCCCGGTGGCCCCAGCTAGCTTATTTTTGTTTCTGGTAATTTTAAACCCCTTTTACTTCTAGGCCTATTTTAATTAGAAATTCAATTTTTAGCTTTCTTTTGCAATAAAATTTGTCCAGCTTTTAAATTAAAAATGTTATAATAAATATATTTATCCAAATTTAGTTGGTCTTAATTTCATTGTAGCCATTTGAATTTTTAACTTTTATTAAATAAACACGATTTTAATCATTCATCACGTCTCCTGTCTCTTAATTCAGGATCTTATTTGTGTGTCTTTTTAACTAAATTTGATTGTGACCCTCGGGAGGGGCCTTAAAGCCCACACCCCGTCCCCTCTATGCCACAATTCGCCCATATTTTACATAGACACATGTGTTGTGGACATGGCAGAAAACACTGACTTCTGTCCTGGAGAAAGCCAAAAAGGAGTCTATTTACATTATTTACATAGTGTCCTTTGTTTGACTTCAACACCACTGGGACAGATGGCACTCTCGCTCTCTTTCGCACATACAAACCAAAAAGTGGATGTAATGGTTGAAAATATTGTCAACAACCTTCACTGGTGAGGATTACACTGTAAACATTGTGCAGCTAAACAGGATCGTCACATGTTGATACAGCATGGGCAGCATTAGAACAGATTAATCCATATTAGCGTGGTTAATGCTACAGATGTGAGGGCACACAGAAATATGGGCCAAAAGTCAGTCATGGATCACATCTCTAGCAGCACACAAGAGGAGAGTTGAAATGATGCTCCCATGATTATCTGACCTCATTTAAGTCAAAATTTTAGGAGCAATTATTTGAAAATATGGACACAAAACATATATATACTGTGGCTAAGATAATTCAACCAAGATAATGAATTTGGATTTCGACATTCCTGTCATCTGTCACTGTGAAGGGTCTGCCACCTTCTTGTCTCCATGGAGATGTTACTGCTTTGCCTTTCATGTGTTGAGTATTCTTTTTGGCAGATAGGAACGTTTGTTTGCCTGCTTTACATCTTTTAGCTACTTCCGGTAGCCTCCTTCAGCAGAGTCATATGATGGTGTAGTGATGTGTCTTGTAAGCTACATGGTTTTGCCAGAGCCCACACCTTATCACACACATGGGATGCAGTCCTGAAGAAGGCGTTACACCCCCTACTGTCTAACGCCTTCTTCAGGACTGCATCCCGTGTGTGATAAGGTGTAGGCTCCCTTATCTTGATTTAGGCTCCTTAGACCTTATTTGCAGATTTCTGACAAAAAATAATTGATACTTGAAATTTTACCAAAGTTACCTTTTCTACCAGTACGGTTTCTATTTCTATGGAAACAAACAGTTGACACCGCCAGGCCAAGTGACAGATCAAATTTATGGAGATCACGCTCAAAGTAAGAATGTTTTCAAGGGTTTTTAAGCAAAAAAAAAATTAAAACAAACAAAAACCCAACAATACAAAAACACCCATGACTGAACGAATGCAAGGCAGATACATAAATGCTGTGGAACATTCCAGCCAAATAGTAACATCTCCAAGGAGACAGTAGGTGGTGGACCTTATATGTGCAACAAACCATCAACTACCTCAGCCGGCCCATCTGCTCACCGGGCAACAATTCTCAAGCAATCTTAATTGGGGACAGGCCAACATAATTTCACTTAAAATGCACAGATATCAACATTTTGACCTTCTTTGTGCAAATAAAATATCACAGTTGGAGTAGGTTGTTAGTGAGGAAGCTGACTGCTGGTTGCGCATATCTTTGGAGGACCACTTCTTCTGATCACGTACATGTCTGGGTACCAAGTCAAATGTATGTGTATACTCGAGACAGTTCGTGATTCATTTCAATAGGTCTGCTCTATTTATAAATGCCTTTTCCAATCCGATGAGTCACGATGCCTCTGGTCAAAGTCTTTTGGAGAGAATCTGCACCAAACAATGACCACACACTTTTCATTGTAGCGGCTTAATCATCATCTGGTGGTGCAAGGTGTTCGAAACTCACATAAGGAGACAGACTTCAGAACAAAAACAACCAAAACAAAAGGTGCCAAGGAGAATGTATCATATTTAGGAGTGGAGTCTGCGTCATCGGCTCTGGTTGTTTACCAAGAGCTTCAAATCTGCCTGTGTGTGTGCAAAATGAGAAAAAATGTGTGCCCTTTTGAGCCATTGGTCCCTCTTTTCTTTGCGAATAAATATGCACAGCACATCTAGTGTTTGTACTTAGGCAAAATAGATGGCATTGCTGGTGAGCAAAACATCTATCATTTTGTGCCTCTGATTAATAGTTGTCCTGGGGATGGCTGCACTGCAATGAGAGAGAGAGAGAGGATGGAGAGAGAGAAGGATGAGAGAGAGAAAGAGAGGATGGAGAGAGGGAGAGAGAGAACGGGGAAGAGAGTGAAAAGAAACAGCAGTAGAGGAGGAATATGTGAAAATCACCTCCTGCAAACATCTCTGAAACTGTTGAACAAGTGAAAGGAAATTTGTGGATGTAGTTGTTTTAAAGCGTTTGTTTAAAAGGTTTAGGAATAAATGCTGCTAACTTTTTTAAAATTGTAGCTTCTTTGATTAATAAATCCCACTTGAACAGAGTACTGCTCATTTAAATAAGAGGAAGTGGACAGCTCCCTGACTCCCTGAGTCTTTGCTCTTCTATTCTAGGTCATGAAACAGGGTTCTGGTCACTAAGAGTAGATCCAAAAGTTCACACAGGCTTCAAATGGCATGAACATTGCAAAATTTAACACTGCTAACCATTTCATTTTGTATGACTGTAGTTTTTGGTCACTCACAAACCTTTTATGATCCATCTGCTCCAAATGTGATATGGGTTTATTGTTATTTCATTATAGAAGTTGCCCTGTGTTGTCCTGATTAAGATTACATTAATAATTATCAATGAAAATTATTGTTGCATATTACACATTTTGCTTCATATTATGGTCTTTGTCTTGATGCGACATGTTGGTCAAATTGCGTTCATTGATGATGTAATGCAAACAGACATTGATGGATAGATTTTCTGTTTTGAACAACGTGTGTTAACATGCACATCCTCTATAGCACAGTCCATCATGAGAGAATGGATGTTGTGTTGTTACCTTACAATGTCAGGGTCAAGGAGACATCTCTACATCTTTGTTTTACATAGAAGATAACAAATCACACTAACTTGTCTTACGTTGTTTTCTGCATATGAGCATAAAAAACAGAACAACAGAAATTCAAAGGTGAAATACTGAGCCAGGGTGCAGGCATAAACTGTATATATAAACGGACATAGCTAACCTGCTAACTGCTGCGTTTCAAATATGAAGTGAGCTTGGACGTGCTTCCGGCTCCTTTGACTTTGCTTCCGAATTTACCTCCAAATTTCTATTGAAAAACTGTCACCAATCTCTGCGTAACTGTTTCTGTTGCTGTCAGACTCATCATTTTGGTCTTAAAATGTTTGTACTAATCTGCTCCACATGATCCTGGTGTTTTTTCGGCATTTATTTTTGCTCCCGCTAGCGTTAGCAACAGGTTTGATTGACAGTGTTGCTAAGTGCCTGCTCCGCTGGTTTAGCAGGGGGCGTGATCTTGAACAGCCTCACTCCGGATTGGCTGCTCGGTTGTTATAATATTCGTACTCGAAATTCCAAATATGGAACTCGGCTCCAAGTTCGCCACAATAATTGCCTCAACAAGCTTCATTTGGGTGGAGCCGAACACACTCCCTTCTTTATACAGTCTATAGGTGCAAGAGACAACTCACAAATGTTTTTTTTCCATTTTTGCTTAAACAATATATCACCTTAAATTGCCCCTTAAGGACCAGACTGAAAACTTATCAATTTGAAATGCTACATACACAATGCCAAATATAGGTACCTGTATATCACATAAAACTAGCCCTGGGACAGAAATTTTTGTTATGGTTATAAAAACAAGTTGTTAATTTAGATTTTTTTTACATTTTACATTTACATGTTTTAAATGTTTTTTTGTTAACATATGGGAGCTTGGTCCATGGGCTACACATTGGATTTACTCATCACATCCAATCTAAAAAGCTCAATTATATTTAAAGACAAAATCAGGCCACCTTTTCTATTTTAATGACCTATTCACCCATGAGCTAATTTACATGACGGGAAATCAGGCTTGCTCAAAAGAAAAAACCCAAATCAGTCACGCTTTATAGACCCTACAAGACGATGGAGGGGCACGTCTTTGCTGAGCTGAGGGCCAACATTATTGTAGGAATATATTGATAATGAGGAGAAGACTGTAGAGTCGAGCTTCCTATGCCAGCATTTGTCCATGTAGATAAATCAGAAATAATTGCCCGGATCCCAGGATTTCCGAGCTGCACAATGCAATACTATCAGACATCAGTCACTTTGCACTCTTCACGGGTCACTGGTTAAAACAATGGAAAACGTAAGCCAATTATTAGGCATGATTTTGGACAAAGATCTAATATTTTCAAGTATTTTTCATAATTTGAGAATTATTGAAGTCGTCCTTTAGTGGTCTGTTTATCATGCATTTGTCCAAATATTTAATTTGTGAAGATGACTCCAGTGAAAATTGGGGAATATCTGGGATCTTGGTTAAAATCTGTAATGCAGTGTCAATTGTAATGGCAAACAAGAGTGTGGTTTAAGACAGTGTGTGCCTGTTAGGGCCCTACATGCTTTTTTAAACTGTCAAAATTCTTCACAATGTCACAGAACATACAGAAAAGTATCTCTTGAAACCCAAACAAGAATAAACTAGCTTGGTTGTGTAACAATTGTTGAACAAAACCAAAAATGGGTGTCTCTACAACAAAAATAGCAGTCAAAGTTGAAATGCAAAATGGTGTTATTCTTATGGGCTGATTCCACACCATGCATCTCCTTTGCTGTGCTGCGCCATGCAGTGCGCCATGCAGTGCGCCATGCAGTGCGCCATGCAGTGCGCCATGCAGTGCGCCATGCAGTGCGCCATGCAGTGCGCCATGCAGTGCGCCATGCAGTGCGCCATGCAGTGCGCCATGCAGTGCGCCATGCAGTGCGCCATGCACTGCGCCATGCACTGCGCCATGCACTGCGCCATGCACTGCGCCATGCACTGCGCCATGCACTGCGCCATGCACTGCGCCATGCACTGCGCCATGCACTGCGCCATGCACTGCGCCATGCACTGCGTGGTAATTGAGCACCTGTTGCAGTGAATGAGTGAGCTGTTCAACCTCTCACATATGTGCTGTGCAGGGCTGCGCCAGTGCTTCCAGAAATATATACTGTATTTTCTTCTTTGTGTCTGGCCAGATCAATCTCCACAGTTCAGAAGGCACTTAACAGGAAAGAACATGAACTACATTCAGATTTACAAAGTAAATATACTCAGCAGCACAAACTTTATTTTCATCAGATTACTAATAATAGATATTTTTTTATACCAGTTGTTGCTCTGATAGTTGGGTTCAATAGACTGTTAACTTTATGTCACTGAAACACAGTGATATGAAAACTTTATTGGACTCATTCAACAGTTTAATGCCTAATTACCCTCGTGGTAGTGAAAAAACACATGTAAACTGATGTGTCATGAGCTAAAGAACGATCTCATTTAACACAGTAGTGATATGCACTGCTGCTTTTGAATAAATTGTTATTTTGCTATTTTATTTCATAAACTCTGCACATGCGTTTCTCTTAGCTTCTCTGGGCTTGTAGGTCTGCGTGGCGCAGCCGTGACAAGATTAAACGCATCCAGTGAGTGAGGGCTTGCGCCCTCAGTCAGAGACAATTCAGTGGCATGTTGCAGCGGAGCGGAGCTGCATGATGTAGAATCAGCCCATTGGATATGCAGTGATGTCCATTCTAGTTGAGGCCTATAGGCACAACATCAACAAAAAGCATTACATTTTCTGAAATGTTACAGTAGTGTTGGTCTATTTTACCTGCAGCTTCTGAAACTACATAGAACAAGACTCTAAACTGAGATGAAGTTTAATGACATTTTTGCCCATGTCTGGACAAGCTCTAATGTTAAAATGTGATCTGACAGGTTATTGGTGTGACCGTGTCTGATTCACTTTTGTGTATAGACTGTAAAATCTAATTGATGTGTTTGAGGGCGAGCCTGAATATGACATTTATAACCAATCAACAAAAGGATGCATTGTGGGTATCTTTGTATGTTGTTATAAGATGCATGTAGAGAACTGCTTGAAGCTAGTCCACAATGACTCAAGGCTAAGTGCTTGTTCTAAGTTTTAATAAGTGGCTTCTGACATGCAAAACTAAATCAATGTATATAAATACATGCTGTGTACATAGTTTGCTGGTGACTTAAGAACTTAAAAGGAAAATTAAACTTTGTTAAGATATAGCTTTCTGGACATTTGACCAAGTTACTTTTTATTTCTTCCTTTTGCAAAGTTTGCCATTATTTCTATAAAAGATTGAAAACTCAGTTACATCAATATATTGGTTAAGAACATCCATAATGTCTCAGAGGAGGAGATGTGTTGCTGGTGCATTCTTCTGTTCCTGACTGATTTCATTATTTATTAGCCTGACTCAAGGACACTCAAGTTCAACCTGTTGTTAATGGGCCACTGAATGTTTTGTGTGGAAGATACAGTATGTGTCAATAGACTGCGTGGACAGAGCCACACTGAACACATTGTTCTCATGTTCAATAGCACATTACACACTTCCAGCTGAATTCATATAATAATCAATTCAGTCAGTCTGATGTGGACTATCACTGTACTATATGGTCTTAAAAGCATACTGTGAAATGTTTTTGAAATAAGGTGAGTGGCAGCTCTTGAGCCCACACTGAAATATGAACATATATTTAGATGTGGTTAAACCAGCTGAGCTAGCAAGGTTACTGATGGTAAGACAGAAATGTCTAATAATTAAGGCTAAAAGAATTAAGGGGAGACAAACTGTTGTTTAATTCTCTGAATTTTTTTTTATGAAAAACGTCCATGTTACCTAATTACCCATAATTACTAATTTTTCATTGTGGTTGGTTTCTATTGTCAAATATTTTTATTACAAAAAATCAGGCAAATAGCATGCTAATGGTGTATGCAAACAGACATAAGATCACTCTTGTGCTTTAACACTATGGGTAACATCCTTTAGTGTTAAGTTAATTAGTGGTGCATTGGTGCAGGATTCAGATGTGGGGGGAGGAGTCACACTGATGAAGGATTAGACCAGGGCTCATACGCTCTTACCTTTTGATGGGATTATTATGAAAGGGCAAAAGGGGGTGGCTTTTAATGACGGCAACTAAAGTGACATTAGAAACAAAAGAGACACCAAACGAGGAAGAGGGCGAGAAACAAAGAAATGATCAATTCTACCATATTATTACGTGAACAATGTATTGCAATTGATGTTTTCAAAATAATGATTTAAATACAACCCTAACACTGGTGCAGTGGGTTAAGTACACCAACTAGAGGTTTGGCAGTTCAAACCTCACTATGGTTCATGCTGTTCTGTTCTTGCAAGGCCACCTGTATCATTTGGCCCATATGTGAATAATAATTTTCAAGGAACATTTATACATTTATTCTTCCATGCAGGTTTGGTGCGGATCTATTGCCTTTGTTTAATATAAATATTATAATTAATTTAAACAATAACAATAGTGCACTGTAACTGTCAAAACAGGGCACATGGGATACTTTTCAGGCTTACTGCTGTGAGCTGAGATTCAGGCTGAATGTTTGTCTGTTCTGCCCAGGCTCAGGTCTACAGGGGCGCAAAAGAGTGCATTGCAATCTCAGTTAAACAAGTTTGCACCTTCATTTCAGGTGCCTAAAAGAATTGCACTTAATGGATGTGCATTATGTTTACACCCTTTTGAAGGTCTAGGCCACCTTCAGTCAGTTTGGTCTGGACCCGGGCCTGCTTCTGCTCCATTGTAGCATCCTGCCAAATAATGCCATAACTAACCCCAAAAAAACCTATAAGAAAAAATAACATCATCATAAAGGATGAAAAGTGAATGTGTAAAGACCAAATTGCTTATAGGACCCAAAAGCAGAACACAACAGCACTTATTTAACAGGCAAATTGGGAGCTGGGAGGGTCCAGACAAGCAGGTGGGTAAGTACAGAGCTGAAGGGGCCACATGGAGACCAAAAAACAAGTGAAGACTGAGCATGGATAAAAATCTGTAAGGAGCCACAGTCAGGAACAAGCTAATGTGGAGAGTGGGGGTTGAGGTTTATTTAGGCAGAACTGATTTCAGATGGAGGAGATGAAGGACCAGGTGAGTAACTTGTGAACCGATAACTCCTCTCAGGTGAGAGTGAGACATAAAGAAACAAGAGGGACAGGGGTAAACACACAGGATCGAAGCGCACACATATATTGTGGATCTATGGCAGTTGTCATGGCAGCTCTGTTCTCATTGATATGCACACCAGCTTATAATTTCAGCTTGACTGACTCTCCAAACAGGATGAGTCACACCTACGATCTCCACTCTGCAAATCCCAGACATGAGAAGGAACAAGTTTAAACCAATATTTTATAATCATTTAGTTTTAAATTTCATAATTTTCTCTTTGAGATATCTGAACTCTGTATATTCTTTCAGTGCCACCACCATAAACAATATTGTGCTGTAATTTTCTCTATTTGGTTTACCAGATATCTGATGCCCTTGCAGTAGTTTTAGTCACTCATGCTTAGGACTGGCTGCGTGATCAGTTAAAAGATTTAAATTTTTAAAAGAGTTGTTTCGGTGCTTGTGACAATGAAAATTAAAAAAAACAAAAAATGCAAACTCATAGAAAATAAAGATTTACCATCAAACATCCTTTTATTGTCATGTTTTCTATAAAAATCAAAAGAAAATACTCAAATGCTTTTTCGACACCCTCACAGTTTGTTTTAATAGTTGTGTAATTTTTTCCATTAATAAGATATGCAAAATGGTGATATTTGGCACTACACTTGAAAACAGGCAGTATATTTTTTTCATGGGAAATAGTTGTTTGTTTTTTTTTGTAATATAATACTGTACATTTGTCACTATTTCATTGCATTATACAGCCTTGCCACTGAGCATGTCAAATTTCCACACACTCTTCAAATACAAGCACAAGCATAAGACGGATTAATGCTACAATGCATTGTGGTAGTGCCATAGCAACCGAGACAAGCTCCTCCTCTCACGTGATTAAAAAAACCTGGATGCTGTGAGTAAATGGACAGCAAACACCTTTAGCTCATACACGATGGTGTAAAGCTGGACTCTTTGGTTTGTTTTGGGGGTTTTAATTTTGCCTGTTGCAAAATTACCCATAATTACCACTTGCAATCCTTCCACTGTCGCTCACCATTAACATGCACAGAAAAAAATGACTGGAGAAGTATAAAGACACATTTTTGTGCTGTCATATTGGGACATAGCTAGCCACACATGCAAAGAACCACACTCACCCTGAGGTTCATAATGAGACGTGGGAAAAATGATTTATGTTTCAGAGTGCAATCTAATTGATATAATTAATCACATTCTTTTCTTGACTAATTAAATTACCACAACAGATTACAGAATATTTGGCCACAAACATGCCCGGCAGCCATGCTGTTTGCTCTCAACACAACACTTTACACTACATGTTTCTGAAGAGCTGTGATCAATGGATTTTATGGCCAATAAATCACTTGGGATCCACTCCTCAGGCACTTACAAAACGCACAGTATACAGGGGTCTTTGAAGGCAGTATCCAGGCCTGCTTTGGTGTAGGACGTGAGGCCAGTCAACACAGATGATGCAATGTGTTTGTCACGCTGCTTCCACATATGCTCCCAATAATGTACATTGCAACATATTAGCATACCCGGAGTCTCCAAAACATCACATCTCTGCAGCCATTTCCATTCACTTCACTTTGTTCTCGCTTACACTACATGTTATATTTTAAATGGTGCAGTTAGCCTCGTGTTGTTTTCAATATTAAAGGACTGTGGAAGTGATACACATGTTTACTGAAAGGCCACACACACAAATTTCATTCTTCAACAACTCACAAGTATAGCTGAGTGAATACCTCTGCCAAAGAATACTCTCTTGCAACAGTTATATACCTGCACTTTGAGATTCCTCAACTTGTCCGGCGATAAATACGCATTATCTTCACAAAAATGTATAATTAAATCGAAAGTTATGTAGTTAGCAGTATAGTTGGACCATATTGATCTGGGAATAGGATAAAGTTACCCCATAAAAAGAGAGAAGTGAGAATAAAAAAGAGTCATGCAGTAACAGTACACTATACAGAAGACATTATGGTCCAGACTGTATGGTAGGAGAGAAAGAGAGGTGGAAGGATTCAGAATAGAGGGAGATATTCAAGAGGAGAAGAATAAAGAGGTCAGTCAGTGGTTATGAAACTAACTGTGACCTAATCTGGCACATGTTTATGACTGTGTTTTTGCAGGAGCTGTGATGCAGGCTGGAATTAGACAAGGCTTATGAAACAGTGAGATCAGAGCATGGAGTGTCCATTTGACTTTCAGCCATTGTTGTCCTAGATAACACAAATCTGCCTCAAAGAAACAACACAAAAACTTCTTCAATGCGTATGCTGATAAAAACAGGGTTTTAGCAAGCAAGTTGAAGCTACTACAATAATGGAATTGGTTAAACTAAATTGTATCTAGAGTAAATTGATGGTATTTTTTTATGCATTTTGGAAAATGTGTTAATATAATAGCTAGATATAACAACATAAAAATAACTGAGAAACTATAATTCTATGCTGTACCAATGGCACTCACTGCCTGTTTAGTCCTTGTTATCATGCCTACGTCATCAGAGGTATAATAGTCCCCACAACAGAAGCATAACCAGACTGGACTAAACTAGACTGGAATGGGCAACACTATCACAGTGTCTTGAGGGTTCATGTCTTCGAGTGCTGGGTCCCATACTGATACTGATACTCTAATCTGTCAAAACCTGATCTTGTGAAATTGCATGGTTTATTGACATAGCATGTGCATATGCATTTATGACTATAGATTTTATTACAAATACAAATAATTTCTAATGTATTACACTGCAGGAACAATTATAATATTAATTTC
The DNA here is from genome assembly GCA_019594935.1 of Periophthalmus modestus. Lineage (NCBI taxonomy): Eukaryota > Metazoa > Chordata > Actinopteri > Gobiiformes > Gobiidae > Periophthalmus > Periophthalmus modestus. The sequence goes on along the minus strand of JAIEZT010000007.1, from coordinate 11,478,350 downwards.
TTTATTTTTTAGATAGGATAAACACCATATGTGACACCTGAACTGTAAAATCCACACATCTCTCCAGTCTGTTGCGTCCTGCTCTTACCTTGTGCTTTTGTTGAATGCTCTCATGGACTACTCCAGCAGGCCTTTACAAAGTGAATTATAGATTTAACATCACATTACAGTTGACCTGCTGTCTCCCACTTGGACTGTGCAAAGTGCTGCTTTTTCTGTAGGATCATCGTTGCATATGGACCATAAAAAGCAGTCATTGATCTGTTTATTGTGACAAAGCCATTGATGATACGAAACTAACTCTAATCCAATGCTCCTTAAGAGAAAATACACCTGAAACATGAATGAAGCACAAATTTGCAAATCTGCCTCAGTGTGTCATTGGTCTGTGCTATAGGAGGGATTTCATAAAGCTATGAGAACTGTCAACTGTCAAGGATGGCATCATTATGAGCTTCTGAAGTTAGTCATAGGAACATTTTATGCATACTGGATGACACTGACAGAACACTGTACGTGTGTGTGTGTGTGTGTGTGTGTGTGTGTGTGTGTGTGTGTGTGTGTGTGTGTGTGTGTGTGTGTGTGTGTGTGTGTGTGTGTGTGTGTGTGTGTGTGTGTGTGTGTGTGTGGGTGTGGGTGTGGGTGTGTGTGGGTGTGTATATATCAGTGGCAAGCTGTCAGGTGAGGCAGGTGAGGCCGTGCCTCACCTGTCATCACAGAGAAAAAATAAATGAAATGGTTATATTTATCCACTGATTTGTACTATAAGGTTATTTTCTATTTAACTTTGCAATTTTATTCTTTTTTTTTTACTCAAAATCACTGATTTTTTACATTTACTGTTGAAATACTGAGAAGAGATGTGCGGGGAGGCACCAGATGTTCGTGCCTCACATGGACTGACAGTGCTGTAGCTCAGCAGTGACGCTGCTACTTTAAGCGGGCTTTAGGAGGCACTCGTGAGCCCAGGGATTCTTGTAACTCCCGCAGAATAGGGGCCACAAACTACAATTTAGAGTTAGCAAATCAACTTTAGCGATTCACCTTTTTCTTCTTCTGTCTGGCCCTACTTTTTAAATGGAGGAAGATTACATATTAAAGCTCAAGCTGTTTTCTAAACTGGACTTTCGGTCGAAGCAGGAGGTTATAATTAAAGGAAGACCAACGCTAAAGGAGCTAAATGGTTTGCTGCAGACTATAGGATGAAAGACTCACTCTTTTCAAACAGAGATGTACAAAATGGTGAGAGATTTAATGACTTCAATCCATTGAAAATTGGGGAAACAGAATAAGGATAAAAAACAATACAAAACCAGCTTTTTATTTCATACTATTAGAGCGATTTCATACAGACTTGAAAACATTTATTTTGAAATTATTTTTTATTCTGGCCCCAAGTCAGAATATATATATATATATATATATATATATATATATATATATATATATATATATATATATATATCCTATATATATATATATATATATATATATATATATATATATATATACACACATATATATATATATACATATATATTGAGAGACAGAGCAAGATATATATATATATATATATATATATATATATATATATATATATATATATATATATATATATATATATATATATATATATTATATATATATATATATATATATATATATATATATATATATATATATATATATATATATACATATATATATATATATAGCATATATATATACAGCACTACATTGCACTGGTAGATTTGCACCAGTCGTCAGCTTCGTTATACAAAGTGGTTGCTTCAAGTTGTAAGTTAATAACATGTAAGTTATGCCAGACTGGTTCTCATCATCTCACACAACAGATGTATCTAAAAACACATGTCGAAGTTAAAAAACAAGTTTGATCAGAATTTTGTGAGGGCAATTGTCCCAGTCTGTGCTCTCTGTAGTAGAGGAGGCCTGTAGCTCTCCTGTCTGTGGTTACTAGTGCACATACCACCAGAGGAACAGAGGAATGTCTGCTTGTGTGCCTCTTATGTGTTTCTATGTGAATGTGGCCTGAACCTACAGAGCACAAAGAGCACAACACTGTGACTGCAGTGTCTGTGTGAGACATGAGATGAAGAGTTTTTGTGGAAAAGGTGGGGTCGAGAGGCCCGGAGAGGGAGAAGAGGCAAACCTGACTTTAGTTAGTTGGCCTGTTGGAAACGCCTGCATCAATAAAGGATCCAAGTACACGTTTTGATTAAGTGAATAGGTTGGTAGTGTTAGTATATGCAAAATGAGATGTAAAAACTGTGTAGAATGAAGTTTTTGTATTTTCTCATTTGGTTGTTTTTTGTTTGTGTATGTATGTTTTGTTTTCTTTTATATTTATTGTGGAGTCAAGCTGTCACAGTCCTTCCTAGGATGTATTTGTGAAATTAACCTTGCTTTCTTTTTTTTGGCTGTTTTTAAATCGAAATTAACATCCTTTGCAGGGTGGAGATAGGAGCTCAAAGTAGAGCTGCTGCTCCTTCACACTGAGGGGCTGCCAGCAGTGGTGGTTCAGCCTCTGTTGTAAATGTCTCCTGGACTATATGCAAGTCATGTTTGGGGTTGCAAATATCATATTTGTTTTTGGTAAAACACAATTTTAAAACAGATAAAAGCCACCTATTTTAAAAATTAATTTTACAACCAAAAATAAATCTGAACTTTTGGTATTTTGCATATCAGATCCTCTCAGTCTGTAATGCAGGTTGAGACCAGACTGAAAAATCCACCTCTTCTCCCTGACAATTGGTTCTAGTTAGGCAGGATATCTTGGTGTTTTATTCTTTTATTGTTCTTTGCCTATGTGTTTTATTTTATGTATATCTTTTTTGTTTATTGTTGTTTATGTGAAGCACTTTGGGAATCTTAAGTTGTATTTTAAATGTGCTACATAAATAAAATTGAATTGAACCTTTTACAACAAAAATTTGTAAATCTTAATCTTTAGAACAGAACGGCTTTAAAATGTCTTTTATTGTGGTAGAAGTACATTTAAATTGTGCAAGTGTTTTCACCTTGTATGTAAAAGTCTCACTTCAAAACCAGAGAGAGTTCTCCCAGAGCTTTACCTGCAGACACAGTTAGGCACACACACGGTTACACAGGACAGGTTCATTACAGCAGACGTCACGATGCCCGGATTGTGTTACAGCGGCTTGGCATGATCCCTCGGCTGATATGAACGTGATGAGAGGTTGTGATGACAAGCCAACACAGAACATTTGGTGCCTCTCCAAAAATGTCACTGTTACGATAACCCACTTAACAGGACGCTCTGATGATTTAGCAAAAGCGCTTATCGTGTCAGTTGCGGTCTGCTAATAAATAAAATACTAGAAAAATACTAGAATAAATAACTTTTTATGATTTGGACCATAGGCAGGTAAAATTCTGAAGTGTGGAAAGAAAAAAAAAGTAATATAGTGAGTCATTCCAAAGGTTTGAATGTCCATAGAGACTAACAAAAGTGTATCTTTTGTATAACATATTTATAGTGAGTTATAGTAGGGGATTTTCTAGGGATTTTTCAAATAATCAATGGTTGCATTTGCACATTGAGATTTTTTTTATATAGTCCACCTACACCATGCTATAATTTCAATTAAGCTAATTGTAGCTACAGCCTTGTGGAACGTTTTTGTAACCAATGTATGAAAACAAACATTGTGGGAGGATATAGTTTTACAGACTTTTAGAATAGGCTCAGATGACTCAATGGCAGTCTTGTGTTCTTATGAGACATATTTATTGAGCAATTATTCTTACTGCTTATTCTCTCTGCCGCTCTGTTGACGTATTCTTGTCTAACTTTGCAAAAGACTGATACCGCTTCACACAGCGTCACTACAATCTCTGTGCAACTTTTCCTATTTTGGTGAAAGGCAAAACTCTGGAACTTGGCATCATTCAGGATAATGCAAAACTGAAAAAGTCTTCCCTATTTGCATGTATATTGCCCACATAGAGATGCACATAGCCTACAAATTTCTCAACTTCCAAACCTATCTCCATCCTCTGCCTTCTCCACAAGCAAAAATGGTAGCAAATCTCAGTGCCGCCATGCTGTCTGAAATCCTTTTTGTTCAAAACATATTAACACACTCCTCCATCTTTCCTCATTCTTTCACTTCTCCTAATGCAGCTTTTATCGTCAGTCCTGTGCGCGTTTTATTAGCAGTCCAGAAAAGCGTGACATTTATGTGAACTGGCATTGGACTCTATTGTCTATGAGCGAAGACAACCCAGTGCTGTGTGTCCATAGAGGGTCACTTTTTGCCCCGTCTTGCCCATTCATAATTCGCATATCAGCTGGGAATGAAACTTCATATCTGCGTATCAGTACATCAGTGATCCGTGCCTTTTAATAATACAGGAAATTGCTGGTCTAGGTAGCCGCTCGCAATGAATTATCTGGATCAGTTGCATTCATTAAGTCAGAGAAATGAAATAGTGCTGTGTTGTTTTAGACAATTGTGAGTTTGTGACAATTTTCTCAAGTTTGCCATGTAACTTTTGCAAGTTAAATCGATCAACAAATGATATTCCCACTATCCAATACACATAAAATAAACCTTGTCCTTGGCTAATTTTGGTTTGTATAACGCCATTAGTGCTATGATGCCAGTTGCAACGGATAACATTAAAAATCTAATTGAAGTGCATTATCTTAAGACCAAGGTATTGTTCAAGTCACACACTTTTATATTTTGTAGATATGTAAACCATGCAGTCATTTACAAGAGTTGCCTGTAACAAAACAGTTTGCATGAGGCCAAAAACAATAACTGTTATGAGGGTTCAAATGAAGAGAACAAGCCCTTCTTTGATTACCACTGGATGACATCATGCAGTGCAACCATGAATATTGAGCCATTGAGAAGAAGGCAGCCATTATATGCAGGATTATTCAAACATGTGTGAATGAAACAAAAACACATATCTTCCTAATAAGAGAAGGTCATTACGAAAAGAAAAGTTGAGCATTACAGTTTTAAGTGACTGTGCCTCTGACTGATCTGTTTAAAGACGCACCCGGTGCACTGATTACCTACTCCATAGCCCAGCTATAAATAATGAGATTTAGCTCAATTAGTCTCATTTTGAGGTGTTTAACGAGTGGAGAGGCCACAGCGGCTGTAGTACTTTGTAATCCACACAGCTTCAGTGTGGCTCGCTAGTGGATTACAACCCCAGGTCAGTGTTTATCCTTTAGGTAAACTGGCCCCTGTGTGCACATGGCTCAGGCAGACACCTCCAGCTCTGATAGCATCAGAAATCACCACTACTCAACGACGTGCTTCCACCTTCCCCCAGTAACACGTACCATCACCGCACAACCACCATCCATCTTCCTGCTTTACCTCGGGATCTCTGTCTCTGCGGCATACACACAGATTCAGGGAGGGCAATTAAATCTCAGTCATATTGGCTGAAAATGGTAATACTGCTCACTCTATGCAGAGTGTGTGGCCACTGGTGATTTGTGCACAAGAACACCAGACATAGACAAAAACAACATCTAGGTAAAGTGTAGTATGTTTTAAATGGTCAACCTGAATATATGCAGGTGCCAAATGTGGATTGCAAAGCCTTTATAATTCTTTGATAAAAATGTAGGCATGTTGCCTTGCTATGAAGGTTATATTTTGTGTATACATAAATGCATTTGTATCATTTTATGTGTGGATTTTGCGTTATAGTTTTACTTATGTACATGTATTTATGATGATATTTTAACTCACTCACTTGGACAAGGGAACAATATTTATTGAGATGCAAAAATGTCCAGTGTTGGGAAGGGAGTTCCTCTGGAGATTTAGTCTATATGATCATCTAACAACTGTTTATTGTGAAGATAAATGTACTTAATATATATGGTTTTTTTCTAATGATGCAGTTTTAGTTTTTTTTTTTGTCTTTATTGTCTAGTGATCACCTTGCTTATTTTTTGGGGTGTTTTTAAACTGCAATGAGCTTCCTTTTACCAGGTGAAAATACAAAGAATAGAGCTGCTGCTCCTTCACACTGAGAGGTCTAGCCTCTGTTTTGGATGTCTCCTGGACGCCGCTCTCTGGAGAAGACTGGGGACACGTATGGGAACTATGTCTCTCTGGTCTAGCAACACCTGAACTCCTGGAGGAGTTGAATGAAGGGGTCTTTGCTTAAGCAGCTCCTCCTGTGACCTGGGTTTTGTGTGAGAATACTCAACTGCTTCCCATGAAATAAATGCGTCTCCTTCGTGTGAGAATGTAGGAGAAGCTATAACAATACCACAAATGCTTACATTATAAAGAATCACACTGATCGTCTGGCCATTCCACAAATGCCATTCAACTCTTCACGTGTACAATACACCTCATCCTCACTGTATACTATAGTGTACTTTTGCAATAGGAAAGGAATGTCCTGTACAGAGGTGTGGTCTGCCTGGGTGCTGTGCTCAGAGCCTGTGTTTTATGGCGTGTTGGTGAGGCCGGCTCAGATATGGTTTCACTCGTCTTGCCAGAGCTCGGACGCAGCCACGCAGGTTTTATTTGATGTGGATGTCCAGTGTTGGGTTACAGCTCTGGCTTCAACATACGATCTGCATTATGAAGCTGGGAGAGCTGGTGGATGACTGGTGACTGGGCCAACAGACAGGAGAGGAAGAGAGTGAAGAGAGGGATGAGAGAGAGCGATAAACAGAGCTAGACAGACAGAGAGAGAGAGAGAGAGAGAGAGAGAGAGAGAGAGAGAGAGAGAGAGAGAAGAGAGAAAAGAAGAAAGAAAGAAAGAAAGAAAGAAAAGAAAAAAGAAAGAAAGAAAGAAAGAAAGAAAGAAAGAGATAGATAGATAGATAGATAGAGGGCTCACATCCGATCTTTGGCTTCTTTTAATGTGCCCCCTGCAAGCTTTTGATAATAATTATCATAGTGTAGTGGTAGATTACAGCAGCCTATATTTTACAGAAATGTGCTTATGATCAACCACATGCATGGATTGGAATATGGCCCTCAGGGAAAAAATAATTGCCCACCCCGTCTCACTTGATATTATACACTTAACTATAGAAATTAAGCAACATTGTATGAGTTTAATAGTAAAGGACAACATACATGAAGATGGAAGGTATTTAGGTATGTAAATAAAAGATTGATAGTATAAAACAGTAACATTTAATTCAGTAGAACCGACATGAGCCAAAGGGCAGGGTCAACAATTGAACCGCTTTGCAAATGACAATGTTTTAATAAAGGCAAAGATGTTCGTCTCAGTTATAGTCAGTGCAACAATGCCAAAGATGGGAAAATGGAGGAAAAACATTAAAGTTACTAAACCATAACAAATAATGCAATGGTGTATAGGCCCAAAGCCGTCGCAGCCACCTGTACTCAACAAACACACATTAAACATGCATTGTCACTCTCAGGTAGATTTCACTGTTTCTCTACAGATTTCTCTGAGCAAATGCCATATTTGTTTTGGGAAGAAATAGCTGATTAGCATGTTGAAACTCCCCATATGGACATCATACACCATCTGTTCCATGCATACAGAAAAAGGCTGCGACAGTAATGGTAGTTGTTTGGTACATACAGGTCAATTGGCTTTTAATATAACCTTAATGAAATCAGTAATATCTGAAAGCAGTCAAGTGAAGTTTACATTATATTCAACGAACACACTTACTAAATAATTCTTTCCCACACTAAAATTTATGAAGCATATCTTAGCCACACCAGATGGCAATCAGAGCTGCACATATATCTCCAGCATGTATGGCTCATATACTTGAATGTACGCTGGCACACTGCTCTAAACTCACACTTACTAAAACCTGTGTGGTGTGTTAAAGTTATTCAAAGTGTTGGATTGTAGCCTATTTGTTTAAAGCAGGAAGAATTAATTTTGCAGAGAAATACCTGCTGTGAAAAGGTCAAAAGATAAGGGACTTAACTAAGGCAAACAAAGACTCCACTCAATAAATGTGTTAATGTAATATTAGAGGTGTAATGTGCTAAAGAGCAAGATATTTGTATAACTCTCAGATATTAAACTGTCATGTAAGTGGTGCGGCCATCTTTTACTGGATAAACGTTATGATGTTATTAATATTTCACAAACAGACAATAGTAATTGCTCCTAGAATGTAGTTTTTCACCAGGATGGCCTTCAATTTATGAAAAATTAACTAAATAAATAACTTTGCCATGTATAGTTTGTGATAGTATACATGACTAGTGTAAAGAAGAGCCGGACATGTATCCCTAATGCATGTCGGCCCTACATGCTTCTAAAACTGTAGTCCCATCTTCTCCTGCTGATAAGGCCAGTGTATTTAATATTGTGATGGAGTTTAGGTGTTGGGAGGTGGGAGGGGAGGGATCATATTTATATGATTTAACTGTTTTGAGGCTTTCTCGCTCTGTCAAATTGAGCCTGCACACCATTCTATAATTCCGTCTTATCAGCCAGAGGCTTTAGTTATTTACTTTAAAATGGACTAATTTCTTATTCCAGCGGAGGGGGTAGTGGCTACTGACTTGAAGAGCTGCTTCATGACCCAAAAAACTGTCAGTCTTTCCCTGGAATAAATTGTGGAATGTTCCATTTTGCTCCGCGGGGGTGAACTAAAAGTGCTGGGCCCAAACTCCTCAGATCTTACTCTCGCTGATATCCTCGTTTCAGACACACACAGTGTTGTTTAGGATCTGCAGACTCTCACAGTTTTCTCGTGTTCTGTTCGCTTTCTGGACCGGTCTGGACCGGTTGTTTTGCACTGCTCACCCCCGCCTCTCAGAGCGCAGGTTCGTGTAGGCTCATAGTAGAATCAATTCACAGAGAGGGCCGCTTGAAACCGCCTGCTCATGCCTGCGCGCTTAGTTTGGGGAGAGTGGCGTGTCGAGCAGCTTGGAGTTTAATAGTCCTGGTAGCATCCGTGCAGTATGTACATGTCTGTCTCTCCATGTGTACGTGCGTGGCGGTTACGGCCACTCAGAGACAACGTGTGCCCGGAATCTTGATTTGACGTTTCTGAATTGCCATCTTGTCTATGCGTAACGATGTTCACGACAGATGTCGAGAAATAAAGTTCCTACAGCTTTCTGGTCTATGGATTAGCTTAATATGTTTGTGTTTTCACTTTTATGTGTTGTGATGAGTTTATGTCTGGCTTAAGCTCTGTTGATGCCCAAAGAGGTCTGACCAGGCCACTTTCCCCATCACCAATTAGGCATTCCGCTAAAACGCACAGGTTTAGTCCAGATTAACATATACATCCCCATCTGATCAAAAATTATACACCGAAAATAAAGATACAATGAAAAATCGTTTGTGAGTAAGTTATTCAAACCTGCAACCAAACATTTGCGCTCCTCAGGTTTGATTCTGCGTAATTACGCAGCATTTGCACAAATTTAATTTTGCAGTATTTCTTAAACAGTTTTGTCCAGTACATAATCTATGGAGCATGTTTTAATGTCTATTTATGACTTACTTTTTACAGAAAATGTGTGATGATATACTCTACTAAAATGATTTAAGGACTTAAACTTTGTAAAGCTCAGATCATTATGTTCAACCCCTCACTGCGTGTATCTGGCAAACTTTTGTGTCACTTTTAGATAAGAATGAATCTGATTCTTCCTTAAATTGATGTAGATTTCTGATGCAGTGTCTATCTGAGCAGTGCGCTAATTGAGCAAGATGCATTTTTGTAATTTCTTGAGTGTAGCCGAGATAAATTATTCACAAATTTACAGTAGTGCAATAGACTGTCCAATCAATTCCCTGATGAACTCTACTCCTCCTTTCCTTCGGCCTCTCTCCTCTCTCATTATTCTGCTCATTTCCACAGTCACACGCGCTCCTCTCTGCGTGCTTTACGTGCGTGCGCGTGCGTCTGAGGTGGTGGCTTGTTTAATGCACTGCAGGTTGGCTCCTGCAGCAGGTCTGGCTAGATAAGAGCAGCACACGCTTTCAGAGGGGAGGGAGGCAGAGAGAGGGGAACATTGCCTCCTCACTCACATAAACCATTAAATTGTAATAATGGGGCCACCAGCGCTTCAGACTGAATCCATAGCGCCCCCTTTGGGCAATATAAAGGACCGCCAATGCATCTGGATACTGCAAGAAGCCTGGGCTGTTAATATGTGGAATTCGCATATTTAATATGAAATTGGACAGGTGTCTGGACTGTTCCATTGTTTTGGCTCGTCAATTGTCTCGTCACAGCACCAGTGGCACCCGGAGTAAAATACTTTAAATCAAGTATAAGACTTCTCTCTTGTCACTATGTTAGTGGCCCTTTACTCAGAGTTTACTTGAGTCACTGCTTTAGACATGTGCTTTAAGAGTAGTATATCCTGTCTTTTACTGTCACTGGAGGATCTCTCACATTCATCCTTCATGTATGGTCAGTGTTCTTTTGTTAATTAAACAGTTAAGTGCAGGGTATATCTGACTTTTGGAGTTTGTTTGTCAAATAAAACTGGGCCAGACCTCATCTACCCTGCTGTCTCTCTGCGATGGTGAAGAGGTTTGGTTTTATTAGCCTATATAATTTAATTGTCTTTTATCTGTCATTTCGCAGACAGCCTCCTTCAAATGCATCCTGTCTGTCGATTAAGAAAACTGCATGGGGATGGGGGAAATTTTCAGGGTAAACTTGCATTAACAGCAGATGTGAGAGTGGTCTGTCAGCATTATCCAATGGAAGTTACTCTAGGGCCACCAAGTGGGCCTTAGTCGTCATTACAGATGCTCTCCACTATACCCATACAAGAGTAAAATGCCTTTTTAAAGTTTTGTTCAACCTACTCCATTAAAATGTTTGAATTTAATTATATTTGAACAAAAATACAGGCTATTTTGTTGGCATTCACTCTAGGATTTGAGTTCAGCTGCTTTATACCTCACACTGTAAAAAACTAGAGTGACATGGTGACTGTAAATGATGGACTAAATGAAAGAATACCTTGAGTACTATCATGATCATTGTGATATCCACAGTAATTAAACACAGTTATAACAAAGCTGGAGTTGTTCCTTTATTTACAATGAAACCACTTTATTGGTGATACTGTAAGCATTGTTTGTTGAAAAGGAACTAGGACTAGTAAAAAGAAAGCATACAGATTTTTAGTTCAAATCCTTCTACATTGTTCCATCCAGAGTAGAAACTGAATATAACTGAATCTCCTTTTTGTTAATCATAGTCATTCAATATTACACATTCTATTCAATGGCTACAGTTAATAGTAACACAAAAGAGTCACAATTCTACAGCAGAGTTGAGTTGTACTGGCATGGGGCGAAAGTTTAACTACCAAAGCATCACTCGCATGCACGGTTTATTATTGTCTACACAGCCGGGGCTAAAAGAGAGCGTTATACAGGACATCGAAAGCACTGAAAAAAATCTGTCTATAGTAAGACTGTGTAACTCTGCCCCATAAAAAGTCTATGTCAAAAGCTTTGCAATACATACAGTGTACACTAACCAATACCATAACACTGTGACCACTGATATTCTGCTCCCCATATGCACCATATATTGGACTGATAGATAAACTACTGACCACTACATACCAGGAACACCACACAATGTTTTGGAGATGTTTGGCAGGCTAGCCACCAAAACGTGCCGTCAAAAATGCTCAATTCCTAATGCTTCCCATATACCATTTGTGTTTAACTATATGCTTCAGTGGTCCCAATGTTATGGCAGTTCAATGTTGTTACAGAGGTTATCCTTCAGTATGTGCCCTAGGACATACAAAAGCTATCAGAAAGCACATTAAACAACTAAGAACTCTGGTATAAGTGATATAATAGCGTTTTTATGTTATGAGAATACCCATTATAACAGTAATAGGTGCGATCTTTCATGTCCACACTGTACATACCAACGTAATGCATTTGTCTGATGATGTAACTGTACATGGCACTTTGATAACACTAACTCTGCCATTCGCAATAAATACAGTAGAAAATAAATATGCATTTGAGCAAATGGATTAGTCAAAGACTTTCAGATATTTGTGCTATATCCAAAAAAAAAAAAAAAAAAAGCCATCCAACAAAATGAGGAAATTCCAGTGTACTCTCTGTGCCAGTCCCAAGACAAGATTGGTTCATTAATCCCAAATCAATATGAAAATGTATCCACACCCAGGGCCAATGGTTAACAAAGGCTACTCCAGAGGGGAAGAGCTTAGAGGGAATTATAATCCTATCTATCTTATCCTTAAGAGACTTGATATTAGAAGATAAAAAGATAAAAGTGCTCACAAAGCTGATTATGTAAACAGACCATAAAGCTCCTAAGAGTGCTCTCAAAGGTATTTCTCTCACTTTACCTGTAATTTATCTTGTCTACCACCCACCTTTTTTCTTTCCTAAGGCTATTAATTAATTGTAGTGTAGTTCTTCATTTGTCAGACATTGTTTACACAGCGTATGAAAGATAATAGTAAAATGCACTGCTGTGAATTATATTTTCTGCTTGTCTCTGGTGTTTGAGAGATAAATTCAGAGTTATTAATAAGTTAAAATAATCATGACTGTACAATAAAATGACAGAAGAATGAATTGCAGAAAGTAAAATTCCCAATGGCAGCGGAGACCCCATATCACGGGGCAACAAAAAGACACTTTTCAAAAATCATACTCCGATAAATAATAAGGTCATCTAAATGCATGTTTTGTTGAGATCCACTTTGACTGGCAGAGGGCCGGCCTCCTGACTCTCCTCTGATTGTTTCATAGTAACTGCAATCATTGGGCTCAGGTGGAAAGGGTTGACTTTCTGGGTATTGTCCAGAAACTCCTTATCGCCATTGATGCTCAGCTAGACAAACACAAAAAAAAAAAAAAAAACACAGAAAGAAGATATTAGAAAGAAATTATCTTACAAAGCTATAAAAACACATTCAAAAAGCATAATAATTTAAGAGTAAGAATGTGAAGTTGCTAAAAAGTCCAAGTCTTTTCTCACCTGAGTTTTGATGTGCTGCTCCGGTGCAGTGACCAGACTGGCACAGCTCAGCCACAGCATCACCATGATGGACAGGAAGAGACACGCGGCTAAGATCCAGCGAGGGAGACCTGAGCGCCTGCAAAACAAAACGTGCATCAGAATCAGAAAGAATCAAGGAGTTCACTGCTATTGTCAGTGGACACAAAATTGCAAACATAACAAAAATAATAAGAGGATTACCCTAAATTCAGTGCTTAAATTTTCAACTATATGTGCGCGATACCTCGACATGCATCCAAGGAAGTCATGTTCAGCAGCTGGGTCCTCTGAGTGCTGCACTGGATGCTTCCCTTTTCCTCCTACTTTAGGTGCTCCTTTCTCTCCATGTCCTCTCAGACCTGTCCCAGAACATTTAGTTTGGTTTGTCCTCAAAAACCTCCTAAAACATGCATAGTATTCAGTGGGAGTGTTTGTGCTCTCACCGTGGGGTCTCTGGGTGTGAGAGTGGATCTGGGGCCATGGTTTGTCCGCCACATTGGAGCGAGGGGCTTGGAGTTCAGGGACCGTGTACTCCATCTCAGGCTGACTCTGAAGAAAAACAACAACAATAATAATAAATCAACTAACATGAGTGAAAAATGGAAAAGAGCAATACCATTTTGATATACAGAGCATAGGTTGTACACTGAAGAATACTATACCACTCAGTTATTACACCATATGTAACACTGGTGAACATGTTTGAAAAGCAAAAGGATTAAATTTTTTGTTGTTGTTGATGTTTACCACAAGTTACATTGTTTTAAAATGTGACAGTTGTTCATTAAAGGAGGATTTGGGTTTCCCACCTTCTTCCTTCACTACAGTAGCAACGCTCATAGCAGTGGTCCCTCTGTTCTCAACAACACACATTTATACAACATGAGGCATTACAAGAGTTGGTCAACACTGTCCCCTCTGTCTTATATGAGCATTTACCTTTTGCAAGTAATGATAAAAACTGCTTCTCTGGCATAAGGTACAAAGGAGATGTAAATGGCCTAATTCCCATTTCAAATTCTACAAACCTCCATAATTGAAAAAGTTATTTCACAACAGCCTTTATTACCCCTAGTGTGCAATGTTTTCTGACAGAGTGCATTGAAACCAGATGCCGCTCCAGTGTGAAGGTTTTGGGGAAGAGGGCACATGTTACGGGGAGGCTTCTGATTGGCTGAACCCTGACGGGATCTAACCATCAGAACGAGTGAAGTCCGGGCTGCATCTGCTAAGAATTACCAAAGGGGATGTAAAAGGTGCTCTGCTTTAGAGCAGAGGGGGGTTTATGCAGTTCAGAAATGCTAAAATTAGTCGAAGAAGCGATTCAAACTATGTTACTGGTTTGTGCTTTTATTCCAATACAGTGTGCCTACATTGCGTTAGACCCAAGCCTACATAAATGTTTGAAGTTACAGCAATATTAGCACCTGGCTGACAAAAATATATGGCTTTACAGTGAAGTAGGTCTGAAGCCGATTGATGTTTGTAAATTGTAAAATTGTAAACCTTCTACTGTTGATGAAAATGAAATAAAAGTACTGTGCTAATCTATGGTCAAGGGGTTTGGTCCCAGGTCCAAAAACAAGATCTAAAATAACAATTATATCCTTAAACCTGTAGGAAATGGTTTAACAACAGTAGCACTGACAAGACATCAGGGGATAGAGTGGGACGTAACAGGACTTAATATTTTGGAGGTTCTGTTTGACAGCAGCATTGATGGATATAGGATTAGGGATGAGTGCATCAGAGGGACAGCTCGTGTTAGGAATAACTTCAGAGAGAAAAGATGGATGAAAGTATTTCATTTGTCTAAATATCCAGGGGTCTGTTTATCTCAAACATATCACTGTCATGATGTTTTGTGCATGTGCGAAACATCTTACAGCCCTGAAGTGCGTCACATGAGGGTGCAGCACATTGACTCTCCAGAGGTGAGAAAACATGACGTCTCATTTATAAGTCGCTTTCACGCTTCTTTTCCAAAATCTGACAAATCACCACCAGAGCGTTTTGTTCTGGTTCTCTTCTGTTCGCACACTCATTCATTTTGTTCCTTTCAAATCCACTCTGCCAGATTGATAAATGCAAGATGAAATGGGTTGGGGAGACTAACTTGTACACTGTTACAGCAAATATAATGAGCTCAACACACCACAGCTCACTGCCAGGGAAGTATTTAATCAAGTGACCTTTGTCCACATTGTTACTCTGTCTCATTCATGAGCTCAAATTAATTCTGAATGCCTATTATAGATCGGTTATTATTTGTATCATTTTTATTGGACTTGAGCAGAATCCTGATAATGAAAACCTGCTATAACAAGCACCTGCCATCTCAGCTCATTAATAATATTCATTAGGAAAGGGGTGACATGTGTGACCTTGAAAATAATGAATAAGGATGTAGAAATAATATTGTATTTTGGATACAAACAAAGTGATGCATCGTAATAACCCCTATAATTTAGTGCTATCTCCAAATCTACAGTATGAGACTTGAATATAAAGGTAGATTAGTTACAGTTGTCCCTCAATATACAAAACCAAAACAATAGTGCAGTGCAGAATATTGTCTTTTTGTATGAAATGAATATAAAATATACCAGTTGTTTTTTGTTTGTTTATTAAGCTTATCATGGTCATATTTTGCTGTATAGTTCTTGATTTTACAACCACTTAAGTTACCTCAAAATATGAATCTTATTCTCATTGTTTATATATTGGTGTTGACAGATTTTAATAGAGAAGTTAGTAGCAGTATCCATTAAACTCATGGTACTGCACCTTCCTTCTTTGGCTCAGTCTGCCTGTCACTACTAAAAAGAGCACCCATCTATTACTCCAACTGGAATGTTAGTAATTTCATGTTCTGTGAGCTTTCCTAACCTGAATACTGCTGCTTATATCTTGTAATAAATCTCAGCATACATATGCAGTGTTCTTGTCGACAGCAGGGCCTTTTGTATGGGCTACCGTGCACAAAGACTATAATTTTACATAGAGGCCTTTAATTATGAAGCAAAATTTACCAAATAGTCACGTAATGCAAACAGGAATAAAACTCTGACACTTAAACACGTCTGGTTTTGTTTTTGAAAAACAGGATAAAGTCAACAGATGCCAACACTTACTTTGAAGCAAGATGTGTTCAAGCTTAGTCTTTGTATAAATCTTTAATTTTAAACATTGCAATAAAAAAATTTGAACCATTGGGATACAAGAAAATGTAATAAAAATAGGCTCACACAAACAATAATAACCTAATCAAGTCTAGACCAAAATTATGATTTACTGACCATTTAGCCGTATTGTGTAAATTGTTCACTCAACCTTCAGTGTCTAAGCCTGTGAGATGATGACAACAACCTTACTTCATAGGCATAGGACCATTATGTGAACAATACAGGCAACAGGCAAACCAATATCGTACCTGGAACACCACGACTTTGCCATCATCTGCCTGCAGGTAGAAGGTCCAGGTGGAGGAGATGAAGCTTTGGGCTGAGCTGACGATATCGTTACACCAACTGGATACAGCCTCCATCACTGAGGGAGCCTTGGGGCGCAGGGTCATGGCTTTCAGCTGTGGGGAATAGTTGACAGTCAAATTATTTTATCTGTGTCCAGTCTAAGTGTACTTACAGTAGGTAAATATTGTAATGTGTTTTTCACATATTTTGATATAAAATGCGCAGATTCAAAAGATGATTTGTGATCATTCTTACACTCAAATTAAAAAAAATCACAATACTGTTGCTGAAGCAAGCTATACTTTACTTCAATACTTTCTTCTTCTTTTTTATTGTGGTATTTGAAGTGATACCTTCACAGTGTCACTGTTAAATATGTTTCCTTGTATTGCATGTCTCTGAGAGTGTCCTTCACCTTCCTCCTCTGGATCTCTGGTTCAGAGGGCTGACTGGAGCAGCCGGTGGTGCAGGCCTCCTGCTCCAGAAGCTTCATGTACGCCTCCTGACATGCTGCAGAGGAGACACAAGCAAACTATGTAAATAAGACAGATAATGCATAATAATGTATGAGAGGAGGTTTCATAGTAAAAGGCGTATGCAGGACTGCAAACAAGCTTTATATGTGGTAGATATAAAGACATAGACTGGCCCTACAAATGTGATTTACAAGGCGTTAGCACTTGAGAAACAGGGGGCAATGAGGCATCTGCTGTCTGGATAGCAAATCACATCATTGATTTCCAATTCAGCAGTCCAGCAGACGGAACTGCCAGAAAATACTTCCTGAGTCTGCCACCTTCACTGACAGCAGCAAGAACAAAACATAAAAGGTTTTCAGTTTGTTCACAAACCAGTGGGTATAAATTGCTGATATATATATAGGAAATATTGGGAAAATTAATAACTGTATGATAAAACTAAATTTGTGAAAACTTAGAAGCAGTTTCACAGTTTCACCCCTCTTGTTCACTGAAACAGATGAACATAAAACTGAACAGACTCACCTCCCTGACACTCCTCCTTACTGGTATTGAAGCCAGCGTTGCCATTGACGAACTGGCAGATGGAGTAGAGGCGACATCCACGGTGACAGGCGTTCATTATGGAGTCCTACAGCATCCAGTCACACCACACAGAGGAACAAACAGGACAGGGGATGGGGCATTAGACATGTCCTCTGGGATTTTGGATGGACAGAGGAGAGTTACAGAGGATAGACAGGGGATAGTTACAAATTGTATTTTGGATGTTTTGGAGTTGGACAGGTTATAATTTACAGGGTTTACGCATTACACACTCACACAATGGATTCAAATTTCCTCCCACGATAAAAGTAGGCTATATCACTCCAATTTCTCCAATGACCATGTCTCATTTCTGCACTTGCAATGTGAAGAAAGGACACCCTCTGGTGGTTGTCTTAGAAATAAACTAGACAAAGAAATTCTCGACCGTGAAGGGTTCATAATTGTGGCTGTCAACATCTTCACCGCGGTTTTCTTCTTTATAAACAAAGAGCCAAAACTCATGATTAACCCAAATCCAAAAATTGCACCCTTTGTCTTTGACATTTGACAGACCATCTATTTCTGTCCCAGCGCAACTCCAGTGTGAAACAGCAGGTGACAGGGCCTATGCAGCTTCTGCTCTGCAAGATGTCTGAACCACACCTGAAGCCTCACAAATGACAAGCTGTATCAAAACCTTATTGAGCCCATGCCATGGCCTTGTGCACGGAAGAAGAAAAAAGCATTAATGCATTTTATTTCTCAAAAATGATGGTTCAAAGCTCATTCAGGGCTTGATTCAGGGTGTATTGAATATCACATAATATCAAGAATTTGTGTAGTATTGAAGTCAATACTACTAACTAGAAAGCGTACCATGCTAAAGGTGAACACGAACAGAATCTGCATCCATTTACGGCCTGTGTGTGTTCTAGCATCCCTAAAATGCGGAGACAGACGGAGGCTGCAGATGCACCGATATTACGCACATTATGTGCACAGATGAAGTAGGCCTATGTGAATAAATAAAGTCTAAAATGTGGAAACGCCCTACATATTGTAGCCTATAATGTTTTGTTGACGATATAGTCCGCGGTGTAGCTGTGAGGATGAGGTGCAGTTGTAGAGGGTGCTCTTAATGCGCTCTCTGCAGTGAGCCTACGCTATAGCCAAGAAGGAACTGGAATAACTTACTTTAGCAGGGCTTTTGTTTTTGATGGTCAGCTGGCATTGCTTTTTGCAGTAATTGATGTCGCCGAGTTGGTTGTCAAAAAGATCCGAGGACTCAGCTGCGAGGGCAGCGAGGAGCACGGAGAGCAGTGCCGAGAAGCAGCGCATGTTTCCGCCTAAGAGGAGAGCAAAGTCGAGGAGAGAAGCGCGGAGAGTCGAGATCGTAGCAACACTGAGCTCCCTTTGTGGCGGCTCTGGCGCTGCTGCTGCGGATGCTGCTGCCTCAGCTTGCCTCCAGCTCGTGCCACTGATGAGCGGCGGGCCGTGGCGTCACCATCATCATCATCACGCACGCTGCCCCTCCAAAAGCACACAACTGCAAATGAGCCTCCACTGCGGCGCACTGTCTCTGCCAGTGCTTAAAGCGCAGGGTCATATCATTAAAATGCTCCTCAGAACAGAAACATAGGGTCCACATACACGTGCATAAATAATGAACACCAGGCACCAGCTTGTATCTTTGCAATAGGAAATGTTACTGTAAATCAAGGATAGCCTAGAGGTTTTGGCTTTAGGGTCTCTGGATCATAGGCACCCGGACAAATAACAGCCTGCCTTTTCATGCGTCTTTTCTGTTCACCAGTTTGTGATGTATTTTGGTACCTACATTGAGCCATTATTTGCCTTTATATACGTGTTGTGGGAGTGTGTCTGGGAGGGACAGTATTGAGCACTAATCACTAGAGACTGAGAGAGAAAACAAGGGAGGAGCAAACAGCATTAACCTGAGCGCTGGTTCTGCCGCACAACCACTTTGGGACTTTAAATGGACCCGTAAACTCTCCTGTTTCCACAAAGTACAGCCTGCTTTTAGCTTCGGGACTCCCAACTTTCTCCACGGAGCAAATGTGATCTGAAAACAGGAAGTACCGCTGCGTGTCTCACTCTGGATCTCTCTTCCTCGCGCCAGGACTACAGTCGCACGGGACAGGCGAAAACTAGAGCGTAACTTTACCATGCTTTGCTACTACTTTCTCCTCCTCCTCGCTCCACATGGGTTACTCTGCTCGACACGTAAGTAGCCTACTGTTTTATCAAGATGTTTTTGTTTTTTTTCAATGTAGCCTATATTCTGTTTTTGTGCTATTTCAGTGTCAACATTAATGCCATGATCCACTTTAGAGCAAGATCTTGCAAACGTCTCTTATCAATACATCTCACATTAATCATTATTTCTGTCTCTTGTTGATCAAAGAAGCCACAAAAGTTTCCTTGGCTTCTTCTAAGTCAAAACACCGCACCTTTAATAATTATCATAGGTGTGTATCTGTGCTCCTCAGGGCCTTAGTTGGACAAAGTTTCTAAAGGATGGTATAGTCTACACATTGTAAAGGGGGAAAATACACACATGGCAGCCATTTATTATGAAGTAGTGCCAAAGACTAACAAACATCAACCAGTACAATGCAATACCAAAATATATTTCAGATTGTATTAGCTGCAGATATTACATGTGCTGTCATGCTCCTGGAGGATAATGACAGTGAACAAAGCCTGTTAATCATTGAAATGTTATAACTAATGAAAATGAACAGTATTTTTCTTAGTAATGTTGCATGAAGGCAAACTCACAAACCATAACTATTCCTGATACTAAAGAAAATATAACTTCTTTCTTATATGCACACAATACTTAAGACAGTATCATTTATAACATGAGCATAACAGCTCTCATCCATAAGGAACTTCTAAGCTGTTTTGGTGCATGTGTTAGATTACTTGCTGGCGCCCACCTGCAAACAGATCATAAACCTCACACATTAGCCTGCGTATAAGTGTGAAACTGTTCACTGGTAACATTCGGACACACTAAGAGTGTTCCCAAAATCATCAATCATAAACTCAAACAGACAGGACAGACCCAAGGCGGGTCACTGCGTGGAAAAACATTCAAAGACACAACTGACAGACTGCACTGACCTTTTGGGGGATCCTCCTGGACCATCATAAATCCCTTCATTACAAGGTCATAAATATGCACAGGATTCTGCTGCAGGCTGGCTGCAAACAAGAGCTTGTCGATTATAGAAAAAGTAATCATTATTATTTACATCATAACTGAGATCAGGGGTGGGGCATCAGTGAAGAGAACAAACTGATGATATCAAAGCAGGTGATGTTTGTCATGGAAATAGACTGTTGTAAACATACTCTACAAGTAGAAAGGTACAATTCATCAGCAACTTCTCCACTCAAGGAAACAAAATGTGTGCATTGAACGCACTTTTACGTTTATGTTCTATCTTTAGTAATCAATTAGAGCAATAATCACAAATGTAACAAAAATTCTGTTTAATTAAGCCCTACGGCAAGTGCACAAATGCATACTCTCTATGGAAATATGTCACATTTTTTACAACTGGGAAGTCTTTTCTGCATTAAATCAAATAATGCATGCCATTTTAACTGCATTATTGAAATTATATAATAATAAATCAAGAGCAAACGGATATTTTACAGACAGTCAATTATAGACAAAAATACACTTGTAATTATGAATTTGGTTTTAATGTGTGTCTTTGTTACCAGACATTGCAGTCATCTCCCCTCAGGACCCTGTGCTGTTGATGGGCTCCTCTCTCACAGCCACCTGCACCCTGAGTCCCGCGGTGAACCTCCATGCCGGCTCTCTGTACTGGACACTGAATGGAGCACGTGTGCCAAGCAGTGCCTACAGTGTGCTCAGCCCCGACACTCTCAGCGTCACCCTCCAAAACCTGAGCGGCTCCAGGCAGCAGTCTGGAGACAACCTGATGTGTCACGGAGCAGACGGGCACATCCTGGCTGGGTCCTGTCTCTATGTAGGCTGTAAGTGTTATATGACGTGCAGGTGTGGGATATATCAAAACATTTTTAATATCAAAATTGATGTTTTGTAGCTCCGCAAAAGTTTAGTATATTGTCGAATATTTTGTCTGGAATTAAAAATATTTGAAAAACTACAAAAATATGTATTAAAATATAAAAATAAAACAAATTTGATATGGGTAAGAAGTGATATTTCTGTACTTTTCTGATTAATTTATAATTATATTTACTGGCATGTTTTAACACATTTCTGATGGATTGTCATAATATCATCTGAGTTTAAAATTTTTGCAATATCGCCCACAGGTAATATGAAATAGTAACAAAGCTCAGCTACTCAGTGTGATGCTTGAAGGAACTTTGTGAAACTCAAATATAAAGTTGTTTTTTTTATATATATTATTTTTAGGGTCAAGCCTGGTTTAAGCAGTGGTAATTTATTAATGACGGTATGAATCATTTTAGCTGAAAGAATACATATATGCATACTTTTAACAGTTTTTCTTAATTTAATATATAGGACTACTCAGATTTTGGATAATAAAATAATATTGTAAAAATACATTGATGGAGAAATATTTAAATGTCGCCGAATGGTATTGAGGTTCACAATTCAAAACAGTTCAAAATTAAAAACATATTTCTGAAAGCACTTGGGTCTTGTGGAGATATTTTGGCTGTGTTGTTGTGAAGCTGTTTTCATTCTTGTTTCCCCAACAGTGCCCCCAGAAAAGCCAGTGAATTTGACATGTTGGTCCAGAAACGCTAAAGACCTGAGCTGCAAGTGGAGCCCTGGGGGGAGGGGTGAGACGCACATTCAAACCAAGTACACCCTCAAGTACAAACTGAGGTGAGCGCCCAGACCGGGATCACCGCGTCCAACACTATGCAGGTACACTAACAGCTAATACGCTACATTTGGTTTAGTATCTACCACACTGACACAGTTTTCATTCATTTTTTGTCTATATTGGTACATAGTAGAGGTAATTCAATACATAAGGACTTCGGTAGTGATTGATCTTTTCTTGTGTCCAGGTGGTATGAGAGAGAAGAAGAGTGTGGTAATTATAGAACAGGCAAACAACGATATTCATGCTACATCCCTCGTAACCCTGCCCTCTTCACTCCGTATGAGATATGGGTAGAAGCAGCCAATCAGCTCGGCTCATCCATCTCTGACATCACCACTCTGGACATCCTGGACGTAGGTGAGAAAACTAAATAAAAACATTTGATTTATAAAAAGTATTTTCATTGCTATGTGGCAAACATGTTGTGGATGCTTACCACTTAGATAATTGCAGACGGATTTTATATAAAGATTAAGATATAGCTACCATAAAAGTAATCAGTTATTTTCTCCGATTAACATAACAGATTCACGTTCTGCATGTTTTAGGAGCTTTTAATTAGTAGGAATGTAACTGTTGCTGTGATATTGTAGAGTCATTGTGCACAAAGCAGAGCCGAGTGATGTTCGATTTGATTGTTTACTCTCTTGATGAAGCCATGAAAATTGCCTCCAATATTTACTTTAAGAATATTAACAAGAGAAACTGAACCCTTAACACAGTAAAACTACGAACAGAGCATTAGCTGTACATCTCTCAAATAAAAATTCACAAGCATATTACTGAAAATCTGAAATGACTAAATGTCAATTTGATTATGATCTGATGAATTTTCCTGCCCTACTTAACATAGACAATGTTGCTGCTTTTTTTTTTTTCTTGCAATTTTTTGTGCAGCCTACAGGAAATTCCTGCTATTAAACACTAAACAATATTAACCATTTAATACAAAAGTAATAGCAAAAGCTCATTAGGCTATTTTTAGGGAAAAAATAGTACTGGGATAAATAACAAATAGCAGCATCTGTACTCCCTTATCATTTAAGTAGATGGGCTTCTTTTAAAACATCGGGTAATTCATGAGAATGTCCTTGTTGTACAAACAGGAAGCATTTTTACAAGACATTTTCATAGTTCTCTTTTTTCTCTCATTTCATTTGGCACCTTATATTTTCTTTGTCTGGCTGTGCTGATGTGTGTGCAGATTTTATAGCAGAAGGTAAAAGTTGTATTTTTCACTGACTGAAGGAGTGTTGTACAGGAACCACTGACTAAGCCTTTAGAAAGCCAGTAGTCTGCAGTTTACCAGCTGGGTACTGTCAGAACCTTCCTAAAAGCAGAAACTCCACTCATTTTACATTGTGCACATTATAAGAATACAATGTTCAACATATAGTTTGAATAGTTTGCTTCTCAAAACATATGGTTTGAAATAAATACTATCAGTCAAGGAGTGTTTTATAAGTTATTTACTGTATATACTATATTATGTGGGAAATAAATCATTTCAAATACCCAATAGGGCTTGGCAGTATAACTCTTTTTTAAATTTTTGTCGTATTCAAAACACTTTCAAAATGCTAGCCAGCTTTTTACAACAATGAAATGAGCTTTATACACCAAATATGGCAGAAGGCTTTCTTCCACCAGAACTAAAACACCCAATAATATAGAACTAAAACCCCCAATGATATAGAGCTAAAACCCCCAATAATATAGAACTAAAACACCCAATAATGTAGAACTAAAACACCCAATAATATAGAACTAAAACACTCAATAACATAGAACTAAAACACTCAATAATATAGAACTAAAACCCCCAATGATATAGTTGATGATGAGAAATTGTGAAACTCTCCTGTATAACATTATAGAATAGATTACACAAGTTTAATCATGTCCTCTTTGTCCAGTGACCACAGACCCTCCGGCCAATGTCCAGGTGAGTCGAGTGGGAGACCTGGATGACCAGCTGACCGTTCGATGGGCCAGCCCTCCTGACCTGAAGGACATCCTGTTTCAGGCCAAATACCAGATCCGCTACAGGCTGGAGGACAGCTCTGAGTGGAAGGTACAGTCCACCACAAAGAATAGCATAAAAGACACATATACACACACACACACACACACACACTTTGTACTTATGACACTTCTGAGGCTGCGCCGGAAATATCTGAGGCGCAGCACAAATGAACTTGCTCTTCATGCATTTCTTCCTTTTGTGTGATTTCAGTAAAAGCTTCTTCTGCAAAATCTGCTGCTGGTGATTGTTCCGTAAAAAATCTGACACATAATAACTTTGAAATGTACAAGACAAGTTTTGTGATTGAATACCTGAAATGTTTTAATGGTTAAATCTTTCTAAAATTCACCTAAATCCTTACATGCCTGTAAATATAAAGCTACTATAGTAGTTAGCTATCCTTTCAAGGTAAGTATGAAATTGAGCACCCAGATTCCATTAAAGTGGACCCTTGAGGGATAGCCTGCATTGTTTATTTATTGATTTATTTTTTTATTTGTCCCTTTTAACACAAATATTTGTTTACAGTACCAGTATCCAGATTGTGACAAAAAATACCTGAATAATCCAACTAATAAAATTAAAATGTTTAACTTTCTTCCCATTCCTATTCCTTTCTCAGATTGTGGATGACATTGGTAACCAGACATCATGTCGCCTGGTGGGGCTCTATCCTGGGACAGTGTATTTTGTGCAGGTTCGGTGCCGGCCTGTGGGCATCTATGGGTCCAGAAAACCAGGCATTTGGAGCGACTGGAGCCACCCAACAGCTGCCTCCACACCCAATAATGGTGAGTACCAGTGTTGGAAATGTCTTCTTTTGCAAACATTTGAAACATTCTTACCATTTAATTTGTGCCTCTGTTCTACTAATGAAGATTTCCAACACAATTAAAACCAGAAAACAATGTGCTTATCTGAGCTTTAACATCCTGACTCCAAAGATGTAAACCGTATGTGACCCAAGAGGAACCATGGTAAAATAGGCATCATACTTTGATAGAGATCTCAGAGCTGAGGATCAGAGGCAACTGCAGGCAGCCGTGAGGACATTTGCTAGATTTTTGTAACAAAACAAACATTGATCAAGTTAAAAAGCTGCTTGTCTGTCTGCAACTTAAGCTGGTCTATAAAGACTGAGTGGAAGCAGGTTTGTGACCAAGAGCAGCAGATAATGAGTTACATGGGTTATGTGGTATTTACTCTCACAGGGAGGAAGTCATTATCAGGATCTGTTGTGTGCCTTAGACAGTTCAGTGTGGTGGACTTACTGCATTCAGTAGTCTTCTCATCTTTGGTATGTTTGAAACTCCTGCGTAGGTGTTATTCATGCATCAGTTCTGAAAGTTCTATTTTACCTGCTTAGTATCTTTTATAATCCCAACTAGACAGACAATTTGGCTGTATAGTGTTAAGATTTGTCTCACTTTCACCGATTTGCAACCCTTCTCCTCCTCCAGATCGGCTGTACACAACCTCCTGTGACCCCAAACCAGGCGACCAAAACGCCACTCTGCGCAAAGAGCTCAAGCAGTTTTTCGGCTGGGTCCGTAAACACGCCTATGGCTGCAGTGGCATGTCCATCAAACTGTATGACCAGTGGAGAGTGTGGGTCCAGAAGTCTCATAAAACAGGCAACCAGGTAGGTAAGAACCATCTTTGTCTGTTAACTAATACATTATAGTTTGGTTTTAGGTGAGTCCTCAGCCTGGGTAAATAGAGAGGGGAGCATCAGAAAGGACTTCTGGCATAAACAACAATGTGCAAATTACACTACAGTGTAGATGATTTACTGACGGAGGGGAATTAGGGAAAATTCTAAGGAAAAACAGTATATCATAATGGAACATGCACTACTGTAACCAGGCAAATGAGCTCTTTCATGGCTGCCTTGAGCTGAATTTCTGACCTTGCTTCGTTAAGCCTTGTGGTCAAGATTTTTCAAAACAAAGACATTCCCTCATACAGACCGTCTGTGTAGTTTCAGTCTGTATTTTGTTATCAGGTTAAATGTGTGGTTTTGACTTCAGTGGCCTAAAAGAAGTCTAAAAAAAATATATATTGATTTTACCATGTTCTTTT
The DNA here is from genome assembly GCA_019594935.1 of Periophthalmus modestus. Classification (NCBI taxonomy): domain Eukaryota; kingdom Metazoa; phylum Chordata; class Actinopteri; order Gobiiformes; family Gobiidae; genus Periophthalmus; species Periophthalmus modestus. Next base: position 11,451,846 of record JAIEZT010000007.1, on the reverse strand, counting down.
TACCACAACAAACAAAATGAAGTACTGTTATGAAGATTCTGTTACATGAGTCTCTGTTCAGTTTCTTGGCATCTAGACCCTTTCATGAAAAATAATTCAGCCCATGTTTGTGAGTTTGGAGTCAAAACCTATCAGTCAAAGCTATCCTGATATCCTCATGATCTCTCTCTCTGGCTACGCACTTTTTTTTTTTTTTTGCACAGGCTGTTTCCTAAACAATGCCTTTGTTTACCATCCATGAAAGTATTACATTGATTACAAACCAAGTTCTGAGCAAGGTGAGAAACTGAGTCAATTTTAATTAAAAAAAGGCTGTGTTCATTGGCAAGTGATATAACGTAAACCACATAAACATTGTGACAGATACCTATTTTACATTGAGTCCTTTTAATTTATATGCTTATAAACTTAATACAATTAAATGTAAATGTTGATAAACCAGCTGTAATATTGTATTTCACTCCTTCATGCTTCTACCAAGGTGGTAGATATGAAAAAACTGTTAATATTATTACTGTTGAGGATATAAATTACTGCCTTGTTTAATTGTCCCAGTATAAAACATCTGCTCTCGCCTCTTTAGATTCTACACGACGATAATTCATAGCACAGCTGTGTTTAACTCAAGACCAGCATCGAGCAACACTGACAGCTAACAGGCCCCCAGAGTCCCAGCTGCGTGAGAGGTCCAACGCCGGCTCAGGCATACTGCAGTCTTTGGCCTCAGCGCCTTAACTTCACTTTAAAGGACCCGAGTGGAGGATAACAGAGGAGACAATGCAGCATTTTTCTGATGGTTACTTCAAACACTTTTGCAGCTCCTCTGTGACTGCACAACTTTAAGGACCACTACAGTATGAGCAACACACATTCTGTGATGTACTAAAAAAACTATGTATGTTAACATATACTGAAATGTAAAATGCTGCTTCTATTAATAGTATTCAGTCACCAGTCTACAAACAACATAAACATGGACAGCTATAAGTTATATTATTTTAATGTGAAATGTATTGCACAATATAAATGGAAAGCTATTTTTCTGAATATGTTGTTTATTAAAAAAAGTGTGACAGATCCTTGTCATTTCTATATTTACAACATCAATTTGAACAAACTCAAGCCAAAATAAACTCCACAAATAAAAGGTGTGTAAAAGGCCCTTGGGGCAGATGAGACTGCAGCAGTGAACAGGGTGGAGCCCAAAGGGAGATCAATAAATGCAGCTGAGAGGCTGAAGTTGCAGCAGTCAGCGTCCATCCTGGGTCTGTGCTGTGGGCGCTGGCTTTACCTCTCCCAAGAGGCCCACAAGTGTCAATCACCATCCTCGGAGTCGTATTTAAAATCCTGCATGATCTCACTCAGAGCTTCTTTGTTCTTGATTATTCTGGGGGAAAAAACAGTGAATATATATAATATATACTTATTTTACTACTGTGCGCTCATTATTTAATTAATTTGTATCATTTATAAAGGCTTTTTAATGAAAGACTTAAAAAGCAAAGACACTGCCAATATTTATGACCAACTGTAGCGTCACAAGGAGTAGCAGTCAGTGGGCAGTTAAAGTTGCCATAACTATACCGCATCAGTCCTTACTTGTGCTTGAGTACTTGAATCTTTTCCTGACCCTCCTCGTCCTCTGGGTGATCCTGAGCACACTGTCTGGCCAGCTGCAGTTTGGCGGTCTGCAGAAGAGGCATATCACATTTGATTTATGGAAACCAGTCATTGAATGTGGGAGAGACTGATAATAAACAGCAAGTGCTACAATAAAATCTTTTTTAACCAGCCGCAAAAAAACGCCAGAGTTTATATAATGATGCAGTGTAAAAATACTAGTGGAACACACTGACACAAGGCACCAGATGGAGAAGACACAGGCAGATTTCAGACACTTTTAACTGTTGTCCTGAAAGGGTCAAGAGTTTAAACAACTAAGAGAAAAAGAAAATGCTGTTTTGACATTTGAAATATTACACAAATGTGTATTCCTAACACAGTGCATTGTTAAAAAAAAAAAAAAAAAAAAAAAAAAAAAAAATAAAATTCTGACTTGATTTTTTTATGCTATTATTGAACCAAACAGTACCCCCTTGTGGTCAACTATGAGGTACTGTTTGGTTCAAAAAAATTTTTAAACAGAAGTGAAAAACTACATTTACCAGATAATACAGAATAGAGACTAATTCTAACAAATGTTAAAACACTCATTCCCAAGACACAAGGAAAACAAAATGACCCCTGGACTTTGCAGCTATTACAGATTTGTGAACATCAATAATCTATCTAATATTGGTCATTACGAATGTTAAGCTTTCTATATGGAATACCCTACTAATGGCCTGTGTCACGTATATTATAATAATATATCCGAAGAATTAAACAACTACGAGATGTGCTTTGGGCAGTTTTCACAACACAGTGTCTTAGAAGTGTGTTTTTGATTAAAAGAGGGCGTTCTATTATCTAAATAATTACAGCCTGCTTTTGCCATATGATAATTGTGTGGACTCAAATTGAGATATATTGCGCAGCCCTAATGTGATTATTAAATGCTATGCTTAAATGTTAAAGATGGGAGTGCAGCTGCCTCTAGTTTGCCCTTCCTACTGTCTTTAAAAACACACTCACAAGTTCCAGCTTCTCCTTCTCTTTACTCTGCAGCTTTTCGATGTGCTCAGAAAGGTCTGGCCGGTCAAAGTCATGGTGCAACTTTCCCTTGATCACCAGTACTTCCTTTGAGATGCCGCTAAAAGCCTGGGTTATCTCATGCACCAGCTGCTTGTAGTGGTCAAAGTCATATTGAGGTCCTGTCCTTAAGTATGCTTCGTGTCCTCTGGAAGACAGACAGCAACAAAACACAAATGTGAACAGTGTGTACCCTAAAGAGATTTTATAGTTTGTGCCCAAGTCACAGCTGCACGTTTAAGTTGGTTACTCTTTCTTTTTATTGTTTTGCTATTTTTAACTTACTCTTCAAACAGCCGATATGTCTCCAACCGTTCAGCCTGAAGGTGATAAAACCTCTGGATCAAGGCTTTAAAACCTGAAGGGACCTAAGAAAATCATTAGACAAATTAAAACACTTCACCCATTGTTACATATTACATACGCATAAACTGATGTGTATTACTTATTGATCAAATCTGATAAAATCGCAGTATGAAAAAGGAGTATTACTTATGCGTCATTATCATACTTTACACAAAAACTCACCAGGAGCAAGAGGTTAGCTTTAGCTTTAGCTCCACTTAGCTGTTAGCCAGGCGTAGCTTTTGAAATACAAATTCATTTTCTTCTTTTCAAACTGACCATGAATATCACTAAAGTCTCTTAGTCTTACCATTTCTTTTTGTTATAAAGCCCCTCGATGCTATAAATGATACATTTTACAAATGTTTCAGTTTTGTTGACGACTCCACAACATTCATGACCACAACAACAGCACGCGCATGTACCCGGAAGTGCTATAGTCACGTGATCAACAAAGGCACAATCAATCAATCAAATCTAAATCAGAGAGGCTCACGACGACATTCATGGTACTCACATTAGCTTAATTTGATTAAATACAAAAAAAAAAAAAAAAGCTGTAGAAATAATGAATGGTCTTTGGTCCCTAAAACATCTTTGTGGGAACTACATTTGTTATCTAGGACAAATGCACATTACATTACAGACTTTTTGAGGGTCCCTTTCCCGCATTGGGCCCAAAAGCCCAAGGATACAAGTTAAATTATTATCCTATAATGTGACTTTTTTGTTTGTTTTTTTTTTTTGTTTTTTTTTTTTGTTTTGGTCTAACAACTTATCGGAGTGACCGGGTATGAAGAGTAACTTTTTTTTTTTTTTTTAATCTCAGCCATTTTCTTTTTATTCCAACTTCCTGTGTTATGTATATTTATATACTGGACAGGTTTATACACGGGCAGGCCCATAGCAGTATAAATTGTCACACTGTTACATTCTTTTTAATCATAATCATTTTAACAGCAAATTTTAATGTGAGTACTTATGATGTATGGATTTTCTAGCTTCGACAACAATTTGATAGTAATCACTGCCCTCTGTTTTTGGTCAGAGGATACTGAACGGACATTCTGATCAAATCCTGTAAATAGTATTTTAGTGCTCACACATAGTTGTTACATTTTTGGAGGGTTATAACAAAAATGTTGCATGTGATTTTTTATTCTTTTTCTTATTTTCTCAGGCAAACAAAAATCAAATGAGTTAGTATTCAAGACAGAAATGCAGACTCAAAACACATACACTTGCTATTTTACTTTTGTGATAAAACCTTTTGGTTTTGTAAAACAAACAAACTACCTAACTAAACTGCAGTGCCACAGCGTGACCCGGTCTCCTACTTTTTGAGACACTCAAGTTACAGAGGGCCAAATGCCCTACTCCTAGAACCTACTGCACAGTGATCATAAGTGGCTGCCTACCACTGGCTTATGTCTTTGTATCCAACTGACTGGACTGCATTATTGCAATATGGTAGAAGGAGGTTGCACTGAGCTACTACGCGCAGACAATCATGCGCGTGTGTCCTCCGCGGCCTGTGATTGGTCCGTGTCGCGTCTTCAGCACCGCGCAGGCTGAACAGCGACACACACGAGGATGCTCCAGACCTGTGCGGCTCAGCTCAGTGAGGACTTATTCTGCTTTAGTGGCTTATGGCACTTTTTCACTCGATAATATACACTCTCTCCAGATGCTCGTGATGTGGCTGTTTTTCACCGGGGTACACCGCCCTGTGTGAACCCACAGGCATGACGGTCCAGCCCGGCTCTGGCTCTCAGGTTGAGCAGGTGCAAGCAACCGGAACTTACTTGCTTCAACACCTCTAGCAGCTATCCTGGTCTCCTCCTCTGATATGCCTACCAAAGGGAGAAAGAAGAGGTTCAAAGGTTAAGTCGGGACACAGAGGACGGGGTGCCATACCCAGGCATCGACTCTTATGGATTCATAATGTTTCTGAAGTCCACAATATGACGATTGTAAATGAAGAACTGTGTGATGTAGATCCCAGCCTTTATAAAGTCTTATTTGAATCTCTGTGAATCCTGCAGCGTGGTAGCCCTCCCGTTGCCTTATGGTTTCCCACACACATCACCGTGTGTTGTCTTTTACCGGGCCTGTCAGGTTCAGTTGGCAGCTTTGGAGCCGCTGAAGCTCGACAGGCGCCTGCTCTTTTTCAAGACATGGGGTGTATCCAGAGCATCGCGTGTAACAAGAACCGCATCAAACGGGAAAACATTGTGGTGTACGACTTGTCCGCCACTATAGACCATTGCCCCACTGTTATCGAGGAAAACTCACCGATAGTATTGCGGTACAAGACACCATATTTTAAAGCTTCGGCGCGGATTATTATGCCCCCGGTACCGCGCAATGAGACATGGGTGGTGGGGTGGATCCAGGCGTGCACCCAGATGGAGTTTTACAACGTGTATGGAGACATAGGCATGTGAGTAGATAACACTGTCATCTCTGAATCCACTTAATCACCAGCGCCGTGTTTGTGGCGTGCGCTGTCAAAGGGGGATACATATTGAGCGTGCGTAATGCCGGCAAACAGGTTCACAGAAACTGCACGGTACAATACAGAGCATTTGGGCACGCAGTAGGTTAACTGGCCTCATTCAAACGCCCACCGAAAGATTATGTTCCTGTGATTTTGTCACCCAAATAGAATAGAATAAAGCTGCTATTTCAGGAGCTAAACAACAGTTGCTGTTTTCAACTGTGCCCATACTCCTCTTCATGTGGGGGGTGTCTACTGATGTCACGGGGCGAAGGCAGGGGTTTAGGGGGTCTGCACTATGCACAGGAAAGAGACATCACATGATACAAACATTCAGCATGACAGTGATAATCCTATCTACCCAAAGGAAACAAGAAAATGCCTCCCATCATCTGGAACTCTTATGCTAACAATCTTCAAATTGATCAAAATCTATTGTGATAAATATAGGTTAAATAAAATTGATAATAAAGTTGTGTAAAAGGAGGCATCTGATTAAAATAGGACAGCCCATATTTATTATCCATCTCACACTGAGAATGAGAATGTAGGACTTGAGAATATTTCATTATCAAGTATAATATTATGCCATCCTTCTCTCTCAGGTCAAGTTGGGAGTTGCCCCAGCTACGGGACGGCCTGGTGAGGGCCATCAGTGACTCGGATGGTGTGAGTTACCCCTGGTATGGAAACACAACAGAGACTGTGACTATAGTTGGCCCTACCTCCAAGCCCTCCCGCTTTATAGTTAGCATGAATGACAATTTCTACCCAAGCGTCACCTGGGCTGTGCCAGTCAGTGAATCCAATACACCTTTATTGACTAACATCAAAAGGGACCAGAGCTTTACCACATGGCTGGTGGCACTCAACGCCATAACCAAGGAGAAGATCTTGCTCCACACCATAAAGTGGAGGATGAGGGTGGACATTGTGGTAGATCCTTGTCTACCTTTGGGCTCCAGGGCCCAGCTGGTAGGCAGGGTACATCAAGACCAGCCCAGAGTACTCACCCGCATGGAGGCCATTCCTCCCAATGCCATGGGACGACCCAATGCTAACGATGCACAGGTTCTGATGTGGAGACCAAGAAGAGGCCCTCCACTAGTTGTTATACCACCCAAATAAAGTATGTTGGCACAAATCAATCAACAGACTAAGCAAAATTAAAGACAAAACTGGACGGACAAAGACATGCAGAATGAGAAGCAGGCAGAAACCATGCTCACCTTATTATGTTTGGTGTATTCAATCTGAGGGGACAGCTGCCTTAAAAGCCCCACTGCTGCCTTGGTGTCGGTGTTGTTTTGATCCTGGTGGGTGCTCTGTTCCTGTACTGTAGCGATGTAGAAAATTTAAACCAGAGCCTGTTCATCAGCCTTAACTTGACTGAACTACACTGCAGTGTCAGTGAGTTACTGTTTGTGTAAGAAGAAATGTCTACTGCTTATTTATTCAACAAAGCTAGGTTATTATGAAGTGATGCTTTTGTGATGCCATGTTTCCAGTATTGGAAGTCCGGATCACAGTCGGGTTTGCTGCTTGTCACACCATTCTGCCTCACACCAGAAGCCTCATTTGCGTTATTGTAGTTTAGATCACCTGGAATCTTCATTAAATGAAGACTGTTTACATTCATAGTTCTGACATATCACAGGGATTGAAGTGGCCCACACAAAGCTTATGCCATAGATAAACAAAAATAAAACTTATTTGTAATAACTGACTTAATCAAATTTAACTTAAACTGACCAGAAGCGAATGTCTTGTATTTGACATAATGGATAATATGTATTAAACAGATTTAAGTCTTTTCCTATAGACATTAGCCAAATAAGCCTTCACACATTCACCTCATCAGCATTACAACCACTCTGCCTCCTGATAATGGCAAATCTCAACAACAAGCACACAATATAAGTCTTTTTGGAACTGGCCTATTGTAGCTATGACATGATTGAGGGCAGCATGAGAAACCCCACGCTGACAATCAGAGCAGCACTTTGAATGCCAGAATCTACAGGTAATGTCTGTCAATGACTTTACATGTTGTGTGAATCCTAATGTTTTAATGAGAGTATTTATTATACTTGACTATGAGACAACTCAAGTGTCTTTAACAGATGTGCCTGAAGATTTGACAAGGACAAAGCAGTGCACAGCACAGCAATCACAAGGATGCTTGGACTCATTATTGTAATTCTGTCCTGCGTTAAATGTAGTGATCAGTCCAAATGAATGGAGTAAAATGCTATGAAGGACAGGAATCTCTGCCATCTTGGTCTTTTCTCTCAGACTGTGTGGCTTTTGCATGCTGTATTTTTAAATGATTAAAATGAACAGATTACAAATATGCAATTTCCTTTCCTTTTCGCTACCTACTGTCTGGATTCAAGTTATTAAGCTTCAGCACTGTTGTAACATGTGGTCGGTGCATGACTGATAGAATAATTATTGAGAAGACACTGCTTAGTCCACATATTTGTTTTATAAAATAATCACCCATTGTAATTAAAATAAAGATATTATGATCTCATGTAAAAAAAAACAAAACAAAACACTGAAAAGCTATATTTAAATAACCCCAAACATTTGATCAGTATTTACACTATTGGAACTTCGGAGCAACAATGTTGATTTCTTTATCCATGAACAAAAAAAAAGATATAGAAAAACATACCAGCACAAGACACTATAAGCTAATCGTTAATTACCAGTGGTTTAGGAAAATTACATACCAGTAAAAGAAATCATTTCATTGTTACACATGATCAGTCATATTGTGTAATATTTAACGCTTCTTCATGAAGGGGGTACAGCAGTTTCTCCTAACCCAGTGAATGTATTTTTCTGTGTAAAAAACATCACAGTAAATCAGGTCGGTATGTGAAGCCCAGTGTGGAGCACACATGATCGAGATGTCATGGTGACTATATGTTGCCTGGCAACATAAAACGCTTCTAAAAATACAGTAGCAGAGACAAATGCAACATAACTTGGGAAAACTAAACAGGATTTTCACTTAGATTTTATAGTTTGTTTAGTCTGCAATGATCTCCTTTATTGCTGTTGGTTTGTTTGGTTTGTTATATAAAAAATAAACTACAAAAATGCAATAGTCATGTCCATGAAAGCTACATAAAAGGACAGAAATGTAATGAAAAACATATTTTAGCTCTAGTTGTTTGGACCCAAGCATGTACCTTACAAAACTAAAGGGAAAATATTTTACTAGCCAGCCCAGTACCATCTCTTCTGCAACAATGCACAATATGAGTACAGTGTAACTCATTTTACAGTCTGATTACAATTTGTCTTTAACCAAATCGCTGGGTTTCAGATGACATCACAACATTCTATAGGCCAATAATGTTTAATCCAGATGGAGGGCAGCTAAAATGAATACTGTTAAAATACAGTTTTTGGGTTTTTTTTGTAATATAGCAAGGTGTGGGGTGTTATCACTAATAGAAATGATCAGATTCAACATTTATGAATTTATATTTTTGATATTTCATGGCAAAGTGCAGTGTAATCTAAATGGGAAACTGTCTTTTGCCCCCCATCTGAGAGTATGACATCATCACATTCTTGAAACCACTGACTGCTGTAACAGAGAGGTTCATGTGGGTAAGTAAAAAGACAACAAAAAATGCATTTTGAACAGTGCATTGCACAATATGCAATAAGTTGGGTCTACCCAAATAGTGAAAGTAAAATGACTGCCACTGTGGCTACTTTAATATTTTGATTGGTGTGGCAGTAACATCAACAGTCTGGTCTGTCATAAATTGTGTCACAGGATTAAATCAACAAAGCATTAACACATTCAGCCCTGTTTGCCAGGTTCTGTTCTCCCAGCTGAGGCACTTTTGGTGACTGAAACTCCTCCTCCCTTTCAGACCATATGCACTTAAGACCTCGCCCCTTGTTTCTTTGTAGTCTGTTCCCTTCTCCTTCATCTCCTTCATAGGCTTATACTTTTGTAGTGTCCTTCTGCAGAGTACTACGCTCTGCTCGGATTGGGGGCCGGCTTAGCTTCATACCCATACAGAAAAGTAGCCACAATGACTAAAATCGCTCCCAGGAAGAACACCCTGTGGACAGAAGACAATGTGAAAAAATGCAATATAAAAGCAGCTGTGTCCACTATTTACATACATGAGGACATTAATACATTGAGCTTGCATTTATTTTTTTTGTTTTCTTCCTTTTTGCTGGATAGAATTTAAGCTTTCACTTGAGTTAAATCTCAACTGAGTCTAATTTTTGATGTGGAGCGCAAGTCAGAAGCCATAAAATTTGCACAGAAACTTTATGGAGCCAGTTGCTAAAAAATTATGATGAAATGCAATATTTCTTTCAAAAACAAATCTCCCATTGGATTATATAGGTCCATGGCCCCCATTTAACATTATAACATCATCACCTTGTACACCACACAACACAACCTATCCATGGATTTCAGAATAATGAAAAATTTGGATTGTTGCCTCAAAATGTCATCGACAACAGGACACTAAAACTCATATGAGTTACAGATGAGAAAATCTCATAAATACAAATGTTTACCCTGTAGGTTCAAAGTCCTGAAGCCAGAAGTAGGATATGAGAGTTGACAGGATGATGGAGAGGGATGTAGCAAAGCCCTTGAGGATGTTGTCTGCGTACTTTATAACTGCCGCTATGACCAGACCCCCCAGTGCCTGAAGAAACAAACACACAGAAACAGATGGACCAAGGCATGACCTGTAAACGCCGACAGGGAGTCCTCTCACTGACGTACAGCTCTGTGCAAAAGCATTGGGCAGGTGTGAAAAACACTGGGTTTACTAGGAGGTAATGTAACTAATAAATCAAAGTAGCATTGTCATGATGCTTACAATTCAAACTTGATTTTGATACTAAGGAAAGCTTCAATATACAGTTTTGAATCATAACATTCTTTTTAGACATTAGAAAAGACCACAAAATGGTAACTGTTACAATAGACTGTTCCAAACTATTTGTTATTTAAGTGATTTTCTTTCAGTATTGATATTTGTTCAAAGAGTATCTGGGTATCAATTTTTTGACAGCTTAAACCGAAGTATGTAGCAGGTCAATACATTTTTTTTATTCTATTAATCTCACATTTTCAGATACAAACAAAGAAAAGTTGCATATAGTTCACAAAATGTCTCTGGTGTGAGACATTACCTGCAATGCCACAACTGTCCAGGTGAGTGTGTTGTAACCCTGGAACATCCCGGACTCTCTGACTCTCTCTCCGTCATAAAGGAGCATGCCAAAAAGGCCAAATACGAGCCCAAACATCCCTAAATATAAACACAGTGTATTAGTTTGCCATGTCTCAGGATAGTGCATCTTTTAGAAAACTTCAGCATTTACTGCAGGTGAAAAACATCTCTTAGCTCACACTGGGAGTCACTGGAGAGCTTACTCGTGCCTCACACGTACAGGGGTAAAAATAAACTAGACATGACAGGAACATTTGTCTTAGCAGAAGCACAAGCTTTAACACCCAGCTGGTTCTGCATAAAAGAAAGTTGTGGCAGTTTGTAAAAGATGCTCTTCAGAAATGCAGAGACAGCATTTACAAATACACTGCATAGTCATAAGTATTTTTGTTTGTGATTTGAGCAAAATGCTTTTTTGTTACAATTAGAACAAAGCATCTACCTATACCTTTTATGGGTTTTGCAATTAAGTCACAGAATTGTATTTTCCAAAAACATCAAAACAATTGCCTCATTGAACATCATCTATAAAATAAGACAAATGCTTTTTGCAGAGCGTAATACCCCAGTATGGCCTAAATGGTTAATACATAAACTGCATCAGGCAAACTGTGTGCCGTATTACTCAGCAAACTTAAAACAATGGATAGTTGGTACACACCTAACTGGATGTTGCGGACCCAGACACTCTGCTTGCTCTCCTTCAGGATCTTCTCAAAGTAAACTCCTGCAAAGCCACTGGAGCAGCACGCAACGAGAACAGCCGTCACCCCGACAACCTGCGATCCAGTCGACAGTGCCTCCTTTTCTGCAGCTGACGCAGACTCAGAGGGCCACTGCACATAAGCAAAATCAATTTAGGAGATGTGTGACACAGTTTTTCATGTACAGATTTTTACAGACTGAACTAAATAACATTACTATTACAGGGTGGTAATATGTGGTAATATGTGTGTTAATGTTAATCCAACAAATCTGTACTTAATTATAATTACTTAATTACTTAATTATACTAATTAGGATGAGACTCTTCATTGTCCAATGCATTTTTGTAAATCTGTGTTCTTGTTCAGACACAGAGATGGCAATAAGATAATAAGAGTTTATCTGATTCTTTTAAGTATCTAAAGTACCCTGCAAGTAACACTTGAGAGTGTAACAAAATGCCAACCTTCTAAAAGTAGACACACCCATGTCACTCAAAGAACCAAAACCTGTTTGTTGTGGGTATTCTATCCTACCATTGTTTTTGGGCAGTTTCTGTGATACACAATGCTTTTACCCTATAGCCCGAGCAGATATTCTGCAATACAAGTTCAACTTGTCCTAATCATTCTGAGTACTAGTAGATGTGGGGGACTCTATACCAATTACTAATTTAAACAACGTTTTAAAAACATCACTATACCTGCACAAGGGCCACTCCAGTCATGAGAATGAGGAGCGATAGCCACTGGTAGACCCCTAACCTACGACCCAGCATGGACACGGAAAACAGAGCAGTGGTCAGGATTTTCAGCTGATATGTCACCTGACAACACAAAGCAATACATGAGACACATACTAATGTACACTCTGATATTGGAGGGGTTGGGACAATACCTGGTAGGTGGCTGCATCCAGGTTGGACAGGGCCACATACAGCAAGTTGTTTTGGAGAGTGTAGATGCCAGAGGGGATTGCAAGCTTCAGAGTTTCAATAGGTTTGTGTGCAATTTCCTGACGGAGAATACTGTTCAGGGCTCGCATGCTATAACCTGAAAAATGTTTTTGTATTATTATTATTAAAAAGTTTAGAAATAGGTTTAAATATTCTGAAATATTGAAGTCTCACTGGTTATTCAAAAACTCACTGTGCTCCTTGAAGACGAGCAAAATACAGGTAAGGATCTTCAAAAGCTCCGCCACAACCACGGCGGAGGAGGCCAGGTACCGCGGACCCTCAGACTGCAGTGTCCGGGAGTAGCGCATGGTGAGCACCAGGGACGTGGTCTGGAACACCAGCACTCCCAAAGACATGTACTTCAACCGGGAAGACGCCATGGCCTCTGGCTCCAGAGAGGGACTGTAACGTACACATTTATACCATTAAAATGATACAAGAAAATAAAAAGAAAGTTGAGAGATTTACCTTCTTTGATGGAACGTTAAAAAGCTGCACTAAATCCAGACGTTCACGAATTATTGCCTTAATTTATACATATGAGCCGGTTTTATTCGTAGAGCTGATCTTTGACACAGACACACAGGTAGTGGAGCTTCAGGCAGCTGTCAAAACAGCAGCACTCAAGTCCTGGCGTCCATTGACCTGCACAGCAATACACCGTCCACTCAAATGACGTATTTTCGAGTCAGAATCCCCAAACAAAGACCTCTGAGGTCATCTGCATCCCTGTCTGATCAACCGGCACTTCGTAAGCGACTATTTTTAACACAAAAGCTGCATCTTCGGTAAATTCCAATCTAGAGCTGAAGTCCCACTACTTCCGTGTACATAGTTCTTCCTCGTTTTTGACAAAACCAAGTGTACGGCAGAGCGCCGCCTGCTGACAACCATCTGCAGTAACATCACAACTCGGGGAACATTTAACCAAGCCTGTTCTGTCATTGTTACGTAGACCTAGTATTTACCAAATTAAAATGATAATGAAGTTTAGTCTTCTTAGTATTTAGCCTTTGCAGAGTGCATAAACACAATGATATTCATGATATACAGCAATATTCATGAATATAAATATAACCTTGAATAAACACAACTTCACTGAGTGTTTGTACTGAACTTTATTTCAGTAAGCATTAGAATGATCTTTTTTTAAACAAAATGTCTTTATTTAGTACTACCTTATACAAATATGCTGACAACTACTTCATGTAACATGTCTATTATGGATTATTTGGTAACAAAGTACAATAAACATAAAACAACAAAACATTTATATACAGAACAAAGATGAAAAACTTTTGATGACATGTTAAAATACAGAGGATTGTAATATTAGGATTGCATTAAACAATTTGGTTTCTGTTTATTTAAATATTGCTTTGCATATCTGTTAAAAAAAAGAATTCCAAAAAATTCTTTGAATCTTCATTCAAATTATTTTCACCCAAAAATTTTGTCAAAAATATTGTGCTGCTAACTTTTGGATTTTTGAATGATTGTCTGTCCATAACAGTCAACAGTCAAATAAACGACCGATACTTAAAAAAAAACTACTTGACTTTAATTTGGATGGTGAATTATAAAAGGTGCAAGCAGGCACTGATTGTATTAAAGCGAAAGGCATATCTGAATTATGACTTTGGAAGACAAGATATAAAGAGACACTAAAGAGGAAAACGAGCACCTCTGTAACATTCACAATAAATGAAGTGCGAATTTTTCATATAAAACAAAGAAAGATACTTTCATCATTAAACACTGCTGATCTCCGTAAAAAAAAAAAAAAAAAAGAAAAAAAAGAAAAGCAGAATGTGCTATAAGCCTATGTACATGTCATTGTGCTACAGGTTAATTTGTGTTTTTACGTAAAGTTTGTCCAGCTTTTTAATCCAATTCCAAAAAAAAAAAAACAAAACAATTACATATTGTTGTGGCTGTATTTAGTAAAATGAGTACTTAAACATAAGTAACAAGACACCGCTTCAAAAAGTGAACGTCATCTATTGCATCCGGTGCATGCAGACCTCTCAGGTGTGAAAATACTAAAAGGTTTTTCATCATTGAACAGATTAAGACATACAGAGTTGTGTGCATACATTTACAAGCATCATTCAGAGTGATCATCTTTCCTGTAGAAGTTCAGTTTTAAGAAGAAAAGCATCATTTGACCCATCATATAAAAGCATTAGATTTAAATGTTTCCACAAGTTAGTATTGACATATTGTACAGACAAAAAACAAACAAAACACCCGTTCTACACAACAGTCGTTAGCAGGTTTTGCTATTATGTCAACAAAGTCAGTGGTTTCTGGAGGATTCCACAACCCGACACCATTAAATTGCCCAAGACCAAAAAGGCAAGTTTTCAAACTAAAGCCTTTGGGATAACTGTATGAACAGCGTGATGATGAGAACTTGTGTATTTATGAGTAATACTTTTGGAAATAATACACAGACTTATCAAGTGCATTAAAAAGAGGAAACAATCAACCTTTTAAAGAAAACAAATATTATACTGATAAAGAAATAGAGCAGTTTATGAGTCACTAATTCATGTAGTTAAACTACACCGAGTCCATCTGCTTTGGTTAAGTCTATGCAAACACCTGCATGTTCCCAAGCGGAGTCTGCTGTGATGCTTGCTGCATTTGCTGTGACTGTGGCTGGTGCTGCGCCTGCTCTGGAATGTGTGTGCGATGTGAAGAGGCTAGTGCATGGTGGGCAGTGCCCAGGGGGGTGGGGCTTGTGGTCACGTCTGACCAGTCCGAGTTGGAGTGTGGGGAGGAGGAGGACCATGGATCTGGAGACTCTGGAGAAGGGGTGAGGTACGGGTGCTCACTGGCAGGATGGGCAGAATGACCCGGAGTGGTGCCCTCTGAGCTGGCTGGGGTGTAGCTGTGCTGTGAGGGGGGTGTGGGGTATTTATCCACTGGGCTCTGCATAGTGGAGTAGGAAGGCAGGGCTCGGGACTGGCTGTCAATGCTGTGACTTCCATGGTTGACCGTATGGGCGTGTGGCATTGTGTGAGATAGAGCATGTGTCATGTTCATCTGCTCAGGCATTTGGTATATCTGGGAACAGTGCAGGTGGGGAGCCCCCTGCTGGGGGGTTTGGCCTTGAGACTGTGTGACCTGGACCTGCCCAGGCTGGGTCTGCTTCAGCATGGGCTGCCCACCTCCAGTGGCCATCATTTGGAAGGTGACGATGGGAGGAAGCTGCTCTCTGTTCATGGTCACATTCATTGGTGTCATCATCGCCCCCTGGCCGCGGTGTTGGCTCATGCCAGGGTGTGCCCCACCCATCTGGTGTGGCACTAAGCCAAACATGGAACCATTATAACCATGCTTGGACATGCCCACCCAGCCCTGCTGCTGGCCTAGCATGTGGCTGACCGGAGGTAACAGAGGTCTGCTGCTCGGGGTGCTGAGGAGGGGAGGGGAGTTAGCTGTAGTGGAAACAGGAACAGACACGTCCCCAGTGTATGAGTGAGGGGACTCTAGAGAGTCCACAGGGGACATGGTGATAGAGCTCTCGGGGAGTCCTGCTGTCTTCACACCATTTGTTTGGGCTCCTGCTGAGCTGGTCCCATTTACTGCTGCACCTCCACCTGTCACTGGCCCCTCTCCTCCGGTGGGCTTCTTTCTGCGCTTGACCTTCATGTCCTTAAGCTCTTTAGGCCCTCCTCCAGCCACTTTTGCTCCACCTCCACCTCTCCTACTTTTCTTCCCCTGTGGCCCAGAGCGCATGCCAATGTAGCCAGCTCCATTAGCCCCACAAACAATTGAGGAGTTTCCTCCCATGTGCTGCCCATTATGAGGACTATGAACCAAATTGTACTGGTCCAGAAGACGAACAATGTCATGGTGCATGCGCTCCTGAGCGGTATCACGAGGTAACCGGTCCAAGTGATCCGTTATGTCTCTGTTGGAGTAGTGATCCAAAAGTACCTGAGCAGCTTCAAAGCTGCCCTCTCTAGCCGCAAGAAACAAGGGTGTCTCCTCCTGAAATCCAAACAAATATACCGGTAAACAATTTTCAGCCAAAAACTGCCAGAGAAAACAGCAAAGACATTAAAAAAAAAAACAAACTCCAAAACAAACCTTGTTATCTTGCATGTCACGATTAGCTCCATTCTTGAGAAGAACCAGAGTAGCTTCTACATTGTTTACTGCTGCTGCCCAGTGCAGAGCAGATTTGCCTAAAATGAGCAAAATCTGTTATATAAGGTGGTCATATGGGTAAAGTATAAAACTACATGTAGCAGAAAGGGAAAAATCTAACCATGGTCATCTACTGCATTAATATCAGCGTGGCAGTGGATCAGCTCCTCTACCATGCCCTCCACAGCCAGTCTGGCGGCTAATATGAGAGGAGTGGTGCCATCATTCATCCTGGCATCAAGCTCAGTTGCACGGTTACGTATCAGGATCTAAAAAAGAAAATATAACATCACTGTAAAATTCTAATTATTTTGTAAATGTTTCATAAGCACTGTTGTGGAGTACAGACTTGAAAGACTCCTTGTGCATCTGCTGCCACTGCTGCATGGAGGGGAGTTCGGCCCATATTGTCATGAGCATTGGGGTCAGCTCCAGCGTCCAGCAGGCGTTTAGCAGCATCAGCCCTGGCATAGCGTGCAGCCAGATGCAGGGCAGTCTCTCCTGTGCGGTCGGTCTGGGCCATCAAAGAAGCACCTTGAGATATTAGGTCTGAAATGACACTTGGTCCCTGTTCTTCACCTCCACTCTCCTCCTCTTCATCTCCATGTAAGCTGCAGTCAGGGCCTCCACCATTACGCAAAGATGCCAACATCAGTGGTGTGAAACCATCTGAAATGTAATGTTCGAATAATGCTGCAGTCATAAATCCATTAAATGCAACTTAAAGGGGACATATTAATAGTTATTAACCATGTTATAATATTTCCCCCTCATCATTAGTTCATTTTCATCTATCCTCCATACCCACCTACTTCCCTGTGCTAACTTTATTTAAACTTTAACTCTCACATTTAATAAAAAAAATACTTTGGGTTAATACATGCAAAGTTTAATATGCTGCACAGCCTTTTAAACAGCAATATGTAAAATAAAATAATTATCTACACATGTTATAAATTATCGCTAAGTAATAGAAAAAATATCCACTCACCTGGGCCTTTGACATTCACATCAAGGCAATCAGTGTCCATATCAGCCTGTGGTGGTGTTAGAGTGATATCAGCAGCTTTGCGATGCTGTAAGGTCCACTGTCTTTGATCCACACCTCCATCCATAGCAATGGGCAGCAATGGTTTGTCCTCAGTCTGCACAAAGAAAATGTCTTAATACAATGACAACAAAAAACTACTTGTTTTTTGACTTGACTGACTCTTGGCTTCTTGGATGCTGCTTCATCTTCAAGCCACCTCGAATTCTGGTCGATCACACTTCCGTCTTGCGTCTTGAAATTTCTTAAAATGTTGTAAATGTACTTAGTCTTTTTGTTTTCATTTAGTTACAACCAATATGTACAAACTCAATTCACTTACTTCAGATCAAAGTCATCCTGGCCAACAGGTTCTTTTCTCTTGTCATTTTTAGAAGGCAAGAAACCACCAGGCAAGAAACCATCAGGTAGCCACAAAATACCCTGTTTATGTCTCCTTTTGGCTGCTAGCATTCCCAAGACAAGGATGAGCAAAATAATTACCACTGCTACTCCAATCACATACACCAAGTAGTCTTGTTTTGGAACAACAGTTGGATCGCCTAGGAAACAGTTTTTTTTTTTACTTTGAGGAAAAATATTACAGAACAGCAACACAGTGTATAATACAACAACAAGTGCACCTTATAGTCACAGTTAAGTCAAAATAGTGTGAACTTACTGCCTATGGACACTAGGGGATATGGAAGATCTGCCTTTATGTGAGCTGCAGCAATGAAGGATGCAGCTTCATTTATATTTGAGAAACACGTTGGAGATCTTTGGAAACATTCTCTGTTATCTATTTCCAAATACACTTGACAGCTGTTAGCAAGAATTAAAGAACAATTAATGTTTTTTCACAGTGAATACAATGTTTGAAGACAAGACCTAAAAGCAGTATTGATATATTACCCAATCACTTCTTTCTCTAATTCACGTTTGCTTCTGCTCTTGAACAGGTGCCAACCTGTCTCCTCCCCTTGTCCATAAAAAGGATAAACCATTGGTCTTTTATTTTCATCCAACTTTACTTTAACATTTGTATGCAGCAATCCCCCAAGGGAACGCAAGAAGCCTCTCAAATCTCCAAGCAGCTCCTCGGGCTGTAGTCGCACAACAATAATCAGAACACCATCCAGTAATTTGGGTGTAGAATCCTTTGAACAATCGAGGCCATCCCAGCCACACGCCTCAGTGTAGCAGCTTTGGTCACAGTATCCATTATCGTAGTGATCTGCACAGTACTTGTCATATCTGAAAACACAATATAGAATTGCAATTATTGTATTAAAGGATTTATTTAAGTAAGGCAACATATTGATATTAAGACTTACTTGCAAGGCTCTGGGATGTCCTCTATACATTCAAAGCTGTCAAAGAGACACCCAGGATTGTCACACTCCTTATCACAGTGTCCATTCTTGAACAGGTTCCAACAGGGGACACTGGCAGTACAGTTAATCCAGGGCTGTTTCCAGTTGAGAGAGCAGTCTCCACCGTCCCAATCACACTCAAAGTTGTTGCACTGATCATCACACACTTTATCGCCTTTCTGACACTCAGTGTATGGGCACACTGGTTTGGTTGGTGGCTCTTTCTTCTGGCAATATCGGCCAGAGAAGTGTGGTGGACAGAGGCAGATGTACTGATATGGGTTTGAAGGGTCTTTGGCGCATGTTCCTCCATTGCTGCATCCACACTTTTCACAATGTGGACCACTGAAGCCAGGCTGGCACTGGCAGTACAGGTGACCCGAGGGCTGATCCACGCAGCGTCCACCATTCAGGCACCGCAGTTTGGCACAGTTGTACCCTTCTAGTTCACCACAGTTAAATCCAGTAAAACCCTATGTAGACAAATACCAACACTAAATAAAATTACCACACAAGATAATTACTATCTACTTCTACTGCTGGATGCATAGCATACCTCTTTAATCCTTCTGAAGCAAATGTGAGAATAAGAAAAATATTTTTTTAAGTGTTTAATGTAGAGAGCTGTGTGAACTTGACTAAATGAATAGAATAGACTTGTGGAATAAAGAAGAAGGAGTGGTCTAGAGACGATAGAAGTTACAGCAGACTTACAGGGGCACAGGAGCAGGTATAACCATGAACTGAGCTCATGTTCATTGAGCAGGTGCCACCGTTATGGCAGGGCTTAGACAAACACAGATCTACCATAGACTCACAATGTCGCCCTGGAAATAAAGCATACAACACAGTTACACTAAAGGTTGTTGTTACTACAACCGTCCATATTAAACTCCCAAACCAGTGTACCTGTGTAACCCAGTCGACAGCGGCACTGATAGTCGTTGTCCAGCTGCACACAGTCCAGGCTGCCAGGAGCATGACAGGGCTCAGACAAACACTCATTAAGATCTCCTTCACAGTGTTCTCCCACAAACCCTGGAGGGCAGGTGCAGGTGTATCGGCCGATCCCATCCACACACTGCCCCCCGTTCATACAGCGTGGCTCAGAGGAGCCTGATTTGGGAGTGCAGTCATCCTCGTTAAATTCACACTGTAATCCTATGGATCACAAGCAGATGAAAGAGCGACAGCCTTACCAAAGATAATGTATTTAAAATATTGTAAGCCGTATTATAGTTACCATGTGTTCCTGGTGGGCATGCACAGGTGAAGTGGTTGATAAGATTGATACAGGTTCCACCGTTGAGGCAGGGCTTTGAGTGACACTCATCCACATCATACTCACAGTTGACTCCCTGAAAGCCTGGTTTACACTGATAAAATCCAATACAGACATGTATTAGTTATTTTATTTTTGCTGAGAAAAAAACTAAAATCCTCCAGAAACAGGCACAAATACTTACTTTACATTCGTATGTTGCCTGATAAGTGACACATGTAGCTCCATTGCGACAAGGGTTTGACTTGCATTCGTCGACTGTATCTTTACAATAACTACCAGTGTATCCAATTCGGCATTGGCATTGATGGGAATTTCCAACATTTATGCAGAGTCCAGCGTTCTTGCATATATCCTCCACTTTCCGGCCTACAAAAGAACATGTTATTTCAAGTATTTTTTGGTATACTTTCACAATAAAATGCACCCAAAATAAACATAATAAAGGCATATTAATGTTCCATTGTTTTACCACTTCTGGCAGCATAGTCTTCACATGACATATTGGGAACATCACAGTAAAGTCCAGCCCATCCAAGTGTACAGTGGCAGGTCCAGGAGGTGGTTGACTGAGCGCAGGTCCCTCCATTGTGACAGCGAACATGGCTGCACAGGTTTACAATATTCTGCACACAAAATAAGGTGTATTATAATTATTACTTCAACCTGATTGAGGTAAATGAGGTGTACAAAAATGACGGTACCTGGCAGTTGGGCCCATTGTAACCCATAGGGCAGGTGCAGTGGTAAGTGCCCAGACCATCGGTACAGGTCCCACCGTTCTTACAGGGCTGAGAGTCACACTCATTGTGCTCATATTCACAGAAAGTGCCATAAAAACCAGGGCGACAGCGGCAGGAAAAGGTATTTATATCATCAATGCATGTTCCATTGTTCAAGCACGAACTAAAAAACAAGAGCAAGAAGCATGTTAATTCAAATAACAAAAAAGACTGATACAGAATGATTCTTAAATAACAGTCCCACCTTTCTGTGCATTCAAGAATGTTGTTTTCGCATAAAATCCCATCAAATCCTGGCCGACACTCGCACACAAAGCTGTTGACATAGTCTTTGCAGAGGGCCCCATTCCGGCAAGGGTGTGAGGCACATTCATCAACTTCAGTCTCACAACGGTCCCCTTTAAATCCAAGGCGGCAATCACAGGTGAAACCTCCCACTATGTCCACACACGATCCTCCATTAAGGCATGGGTCTATAAAACAGGAAGCAATTCAAAAAACGAAAAATGACAATATCAGAAGCATGATATACTTTATGAATAGATAATATTGATTAAAATAACAAAAAAGAGAAACTCACTGGGGGAGCAGTCATCTATATCTGTCTGACAGTTGTGTCCACTATAGCCTGGTTGACATTTACACAAGTAGCTGCCAGGACTGTTAATGCAATGCCCATTGTTTTTGCAAGGAATCTTTTTGCATTCGTCAACATCCTCACTGCAGCGTGGACCTAAAAGTATTGACAAAAAAGTTGTCAATAAACAGATCTTACTGTACATGAGATCAATATATATCTGACGACTTAATTTATAAAAATACACACCTTGCCATCCGACTGGACATTGGCAGGTATAAGATAAGTAATCTGAAGTTGGACGGCAGACTCCGCCTTTTTCACAAGGATGAGAGGCACAGGGAGCAAGCTCCTCTAAACAGTGTTTACCTTTGAGAATATGTTACATAATTAGACAAACAGCATACTAAATCACATGGTCGCTAACTACTTTAATACAAACCTGTGAAAGGTGGACTACACTGGCAACTATAACTGTTGACTCCATCAATGCAAGTGCCGCGGTTCATACATGGCCAAGAGGCACATTCATCTATGTTAATCTCACAATTTATACCTGTAAGAAGAGACGGGCCAGGTTATTTGAGAATGGTATTAATTACCAGATTATGAACAAAATATTACAGTTATACATTTTAATGTTTACCTTTGTAGCCGGCCTTGCATTGACAAGTGTATCCATTGTGGTGGTCCACACAGCTGCCGCCATTCTGGCACGGATGACTTTGACACTCATCTCTCTCTAATTCACAATTCTCTCCGGTCCAACCAGGCTCACACTGACAGTGGTATCTATACAAAAAATAGTGACGCATATTTACATATCAGCTTGTAGCCTCAAGTATTACAATACGAGATAAAAATGATTAAATTAAATGCATACCCATTTTGTTGTTCAATGCACTCTCCATAACGACAGGGCTGGTGAGCGCAGTGGTCCATCCCAGAGAGACACAGATGGCCATGGGTGCCCGGAGGACACTGGCATTGGAAACCATTCACTTTGTCCACACAAGTGCCCCCACTCATACATGGATTTGAGGCACACTCATTAACCTCCACATTGCACTTTTCTCCTAAATGGTTTGAACATTTATGATAAAGTGTAAAGTTAAGTTAGTTTGCAACAACAAAGAACTTAAATCCTTTATTTACTTAAATGTGAACATGATACCTGTATATCCTGGAGTGCAGACACACGTGTACTTGTTGATGCCATCATGGCACTCTCCATACGCACAAGGATTGTTAGCACAATCGTCTTGATTAGTCTCACAGTTCACTCCTGAGAAATGAAACCACATACATTTACATATAATTTCACAAAATGAATGTCTTCATTCTGTATTGCATTTAGTTGCATAATTGCATAACTGTATATGTAGTATTACTTGCCACCAGGGGGAGCTACACTCCATAAAAGTAGGTCATATAAACCAAAGTGACTAAATAAGTACTGCTGTAAGACTAAATGCAGACATTTTCATGAGCTGAAAAAGGAATTGAATCAATCTGAACAATAACAAAAAGGAACATGAAACTTATGAAAAGCAGAACTGAAGGTAAGATCAAAAAAAAAAAAAAAAAAAGGACGTGACAACTTTGGCTTTTTGTGAGTGGTGTGCAGAGCAGAGATTCATGTACCAGGCCTCAAGCTGGTACAGCACACTGATCCAGAGAGCAACGTGGTTTAGCAACGTTTGTAGTGAGAAACATTTGTACAGTAGTAGGTTTAGGCTGCACATTTTATATTCTACAGTGCACGGTCACAGTGAAGGATGGGTCAAATGCAAAGGACAAACTTTCTCTTAGAGTACTTTAACAATACCTTACCCTTAACAGTTCTGGCCATGATTTGTAAAGAGGCCTAAACTAGATTCAGTTATAAAGTCTTGACACATGTTAGAAAATGTCGCATCCTTAACAACATGTGTTTGTTCATATTCGTGAGTTTTACCTGTGGTGCCTGCTGGACAGTTACACTGGTAAGCATTGACCAGGTCGATACAGCGGCCTTCGTTCTGGCAGGGGTTACTGTCACACTCTTTCACCTGGATGTTGCAGATGGAGCCCGTGTATCCTGGATCGCAATCACAGGTGAAGGTGGCGATGCCATCTTTACACAAACCATAATGGCATGGCTCAGGCTCGCAGTCATTAATGTTCTCCTCACAGAGAACACCCGAAAAGCCTACACAAGAAAAATCATATACTTTAACTATACACATCAAGAGACAGCTGTGACATACTAGTGCAAAACATTTAAGGATCTGGTAGTACCTTCTGCACATTCACAGTCGTATCCATTTGGCCGGTCAGTGCATTTAGCCCCATTTAAACAGGGTGTGCTGGAACATTCATCAATGTCTATTTGACACATTTCACCACTAAAACCTGCAGAAAAGAGGACAAGCATTAAAGACAAGCTAAACAGCTATACATTATTCACTCTCATTATTCACTTCAACTCAATTTCACTAACCTGCTGGGCACTTGCAGACAAAGCGACTGACCTGATCCAAACATGTACCCTGGTTCAAACAAGGAGAGCTAAGACACTCATTCATTTCAATTTCACAGTGAGTCCCTTCAAATCCTGGGGTGAAAGAAGAAAATATAATTTAGCATGACCTCAGTGGTTTGATAACTAATTATCTGTTAAATTCTTAAAAATGTACCCGGCATGCAGATGCAGGTGTACTCTCCAATGCGGTCCAAACAGGTGCCATCATTCTGACATGGGTTTGAGGCACACTCATTGACGTCTTGCTCACAGCGAGGCCCAGTGTAGCCACGCACACAGTTACAGGTGAAGGATCCGTCGGTATTAACACACTGGCCTCCATGCTCACATGGATTAGCACCTGCGAGAAAAGGAGACGAGACATAAATATTTCACACAAGGCAAAAACACACATTTTCATGGGTGAAGGCAGAATAAGCACTTACTGCTCATACTGCATTCATCTCTGTCAATGTTGCAGGTGCTGCCCATGTACCCACTCGGACAGTTGCAGTTGAACTTGCCACTGATGGGGTTGGTGTCACAATGGGAGCCTTCTCTACACGGGTTACTGATACAAGCATCATCTCTATGGCACAGCAAACCTAAGGAGAGCATTAGTTCAATACCAAGGTGTCAAATTTTTTAACAAAACTGAGGTCTATCTAAAGTGAGAATATTTCTTTGATTTGGGTAAATAGTTTATGACCAAGTAAGCATACTGTAGGAGTCCAGATTGTTAATTTTGTACTGGTTTAATAAAAGCAATATTTTAGACGTATAGTGCCTGTATAAGTATTTTGGGCAAAACATAATTTTCCCATACTGGGTGGTTGAAGGTTACTCCAGTATCTGCATCTGCTATGAGCTCTTAAACCACCATCAATCACTCACTCACACACACATCAAATTCATACATAGGTAAGGTTGATTACGTTTTTTGCCCAAGAACACAATGATGATAATTAATATAGTTATATCATTTTATTTCATATTGTTAGAGGGTGGCGTATGTATTGCATACCAGTCTTTCCATGCGGGCAGAGGCAGATGAAGGAGGCTACTCGGTCAACGCATGTGGAGCCCTTGTGGCATGCTGCTGTTGCACAGTCGTCAATGTTTTCAGAGCAGTCAGGTCCCATCCAACCATTAACACATACACACACATAACTGCCAGGTAAATTACTGCATGTTCCTCCATTTTGGCATGTGTTGGGTTGTAGACGGCACTCATCAACATCAACATCACAATGCTGACCTGCAAGTTTAAACAAAGTACAAATTACTAATAGAGTCTAGTGACACTACACTGATACCACGAAATGCAATTTATACATGTTTGAGCATTAATACTTCAAATTAGCATCTAGGTTTGATACTACTTTTAGTATTGATTACCATCTGAGTATTGATTTTTGACAACCCTAATAATGCCACCTAGGTCGCCATTTTATCAACATGACAAACATACTTATAATACTTTTAATAACTTGTACTTCATAACACTTTATGTAGTCATCAATCATAAAAAACACTTACAGTACATTTTGGTTATTGTCTGACTTGAATAAGTAACAATACAGATACAATATATGTAAAATTGTGATGAACGAATATGAATTACCAGTCCACTCTGGAGGACATTGACAGTTGTAAGTGTTGACTCCATCCATGCAGGTCCCTCCATTGGCACACTGATGTCCCGGGCAGTCGTCTATGTTGTTCTCACAGTTTGTGCCATTAAACCCTGTTAACACAATGGTGTATACAAGTTATTTCATTCATATATGAGGAATGTGTGGCAAGAATTGACATAGCAAAGACAAAAGGGCAACATAAAATATAGAGGGTGATCCCATAGTTGAGGAACCCTATTTGAGATTAACTTTTCTAGACTGTGCCCCAAAGCGTTTTTTTTTTTTTTTTTTTAAACATTGATGGTCCCTTCAATAAAAAGCAATTCTTAATATTTTAACTTTCCATATTGCCTGAAGGCCCATGCAGCATTCTTACTTACACTGTGTTTCCATTTAAAGTTGTGTAGTTTTTTATTCACTATATATTTGTATTTGGGCACATGAAAATCCTTTAAGGTGTGTAGGGATTATGACATGTCCTGGTGCTATATAAACAGTATCCATCTGTGCTCTGTTGTGTCTGCCCTCACTGTACAAGTAGCAGAATTATAGCTCTTTGTCTGTGTACAAGGAAATACACCCTGTTTGCACCTTAAACACATTGTAACTATTTCAAAAGTCAGAGCTATTTTGGTCATGCCTTCATACAGAAATAGGAACAAATAAACAGCATTGTTTCATTATCACAAGCATAAGTACTTCAGTAAGGTGTACAGGGGCCAAAGTGAGCTAGATGATGTTTATGTTTTACATTTTTATCACACAATAAACTCTATTTAATAGATAGCTTAAGATGATTCAAGTGTATGTTTTAACAGACTCAAGTTGGTGACACTGATCACACGTGAGGTGAAACTAATCATGTACCATTTTCTGAATGGACTTGCTCACAACACAGAAATGTATATTCAAGAATCCTAAATGTGCATTTGTGCTGTATCAGAGGTTAAGCTGTTTTAAATAGGTGTAAAGTCATACCAGGCAGGCAGTGACAGGAGTAGCTGAACTCTGAGCTTTGGCAGGTGCCTCCATTGAGACACGGTGAAGGGGAACAGGGTACATAGGAGCTCTCACAGTGTCGCCCCGTGAAGCCAGGTGTACAGATACACCTGCAACATGTTTTAGTCAGATACCATGGTTTGAAAAAAAAAATTACAGCCGAGCAAATTTGAAAAAAACAAGCAATGTTGCAAGTCACATTTTTGGGCAATTCATGACACAATGTCAGACAAGAAAACTCTAAGGACAGGCATAACATTCTGGATAATACACACACACAAATTCAGCATTTAAATCATCAAGGACTGTAGCTTAAAATTCTTTCCTTTTGAGATATGTGTACCATGAACTGAATGCATTTATATTTGGTTGTAAACATTTCTTAATATGATTTAATTTCTACTTCAAGACTTACTTGTAGGAGCCAGGAGTGTTGGTGCATGAGCCTCCGTTTTGGCAGATGGAGGGTGTGGCCGCACATTCATCTGTGTCATTGAGGCATCGGGGACCTGTGTATCCTGAAGGACAAGAGCATTTGTAGCTCCGACTGGACTGAGCTGTGCACACGCCCCCATTAGCACAGGGACTGGAAAGACAGCTGTCCTCATACTCACATCGGGGCCCTATGCAGTAAAGAAGACAATTAATGTAATATACAAAATGAATATTTGTGAATATTTTTACAATGTACAGAAGAATAAATTATGACCTGCAAAAACAATACAAGAGTCATGTTTATGGAAGTCGAAACAACATGGTTAGCAAGTTGTTTTTCCATAAAAGAAATGGCATGGTGTTGTCTTCTGAGGACATTCTATCAACTATGTGAATAATTTGCTTGTGTTTAATTGTGCAGTTCCCCACATATTTTCTCACCTGTCCATCCTCTTAGACAGCGACACCTGAACTTGTCCAGAGACATTACCAGCTCACACTCCCCATTGTTGATGCAGGGGTTGTTGGGGTAGCACGAGGAGTTTTGGGGTGTCTGACAGCGTAGACCTGTGTATCCGATGGGACAGGTGCAGGTGGGATTTCCTAGGATAGGTACACCTCCAGATAGCGATGCAGTGCAGCTACCTCCATTCTTACAGTAACCAGGTAGACAGGGGTCCTTGTGGTGACAGTACTCTCCCAGAAAGCCCAGTGCGCACCTGAACACACACATTGAAAAAGCATTGTCAAAAATAATGCAAGAATACATGTGGTGAAGTTGAAAGACCAGTTAAACAAAAAGTCATTAACGTTTGTGTTAAGAAAGACAAATATACACAACAAAGAGTGAGTTTCGGTCCAGCTCGCATAATACAGGACCACATCAGAGCATAGTGACAGTGGAGAAGAATATCTGAAGAGGATCCCAAATCACATTAAATATCCACATGAATCATTGCATTGTTCATTCTTTTCTCACAGTTTAGCCATTATTGTTCCGTTGTACTATTCCCTGTTTATCCATTGCACATTATTGAGCAATGTATAAACAGGGAACTTATTTGGGGATAGACTGTAGTGGTTACATTGGGAGTAGTATATATACGTTTTTAGTTGGGCGATTCTCCATTTGCAAAGTTTTGCCTTTGTGGTTGGATTAGTAAATTATTCATTTTTTTTATGCAGTTTCAGTTCCCAGTACATATTTTAAAACATGTCCAGGAACATTAGCAAGACAAAATTTCAATATGGAATGCTGAACTAATACCTTTAATTTTCATTTGTGTGTAGGGGTCTCATTTATTATCATATTGACAGGTGCTTGCCAAAAACCACCATACAATAAAAATGCACTGCTTGCTGCAAGAGCACCAGAGAGTTTAAAATGTTTTCTGAGCAAAACAATCTACACACAGTGGAACCTGGAGTGGTTGTTCATGACCAGGCCTGGAGAAACTGTGGAAACTGGGCTAAGTAGAGGTTAAAAAGAGGTCAGTGATAAAGTGGTAAAGAAGAAGTTCAAAAGCAGAAGGACACAAGGTGGAGTCATCTGGAAGTTGTTGACTGAAGACAAGGAAGCCAAAAAACAACCAGTAGAAAGCCCTAGTGCAAGGGTCGGCAACCTCTTTCATTCTTATACTGTGGCTCTGTGTGGCTTGGGAAAATAAATTATAAGTATTTATTGAAGTGTATTTTAATTGTGTTATTTTTTTGTAGTTTAAATTGGAAGATTATTGTGAACTTGAAATACATAAAATATTAAAATAAAATGATATTTTATAATTTTTTGTCACTCAAAATAAGCGTCACACTCGCAAAAGCTGGTATACCCGCCAAAACACTGTGCATTTATTGCGAAATATGCATTTGTTGCCCTGTAAATCTTTGGATCCACATACATATGTGAGCAGCTATTCTCCACCATGAACTATGTTAAAAACAAACACTGCTCACGTCTCACAGACGACAGCTTACAGTCCTGCGAAAAGATGAAAGTGACTTCGTACAGCCCCGATTAGCATTCGCTGTGCGCAGAGGTTCAGGAGCAGAAGTCTCTGCAGCACTTCCAAGATTTCTAAGCAGCACTATAGCTGTTTATACAAAGCGTAAAGGTAAAAAAAAAAACAAAAACAAAACAATATATAGTATTATCTTAATTTTAGATGTCAAAAAGTATTTGCGGCTCCCAGTGTTTTTTTTTTCCATGGAAACTGGGTCCAAATTATTCTTTTGGTGTTAAAGGTTGCCGACCCCTGCCCTAGTGGCTGCTTGGTCAGTGAAATACACTTGTGTTTGATATTTACATTTATTTGGACACCATCTTAGAATAAAACCATTTCCCTTTCATATTTGGTATTGGTAATTTTTATTTAGTGGAGTCAGTGAGTCCAATTTGTCCTATACATAATACTAGATTGATTTGGGATTAAAATAGCAACATTACTTAAGAAACCATTTTTCCCCTCTTCTGCTTTGGATCAGAAATGATTTGTTCTTAACTTCACTTTCTATTCCTCAGTCTCTCTCAGTTTCACTCTGACACTTCCCTAAGTATCACAAGTCTACCAAACCTAACATCTTAAGCCATATATCCTATGTGGATATTTGGCTTAAGATGGTCCAACTAAACACATTTTAAAGTATTCATAGTATTGCACCATTTACACGATTCATAATGATATGAAAACTTATTCAAAATCTAATCCACAGTGACCTTTAAAACATGAATCACACATTACGAACGGATAATAACAAGTCTCATTTTGGCACAGTACATAAATAAATGTGCAATTAGTCATAATTTAAATTCTGATCCAAATTATGTTGACTGTGATGTTTCTTTTCCATAATGGAGCGATACTAGTGGCCTGCAGGACCTTTCCTTTGTATTTCTCTGCGTATTCTTCTCATCTGTCAGCTGCAGAGGAGTGTATTGTGTGGTGCATGTGGCAGACACACAGTCCTGGGACTTTGTGCTCACAGACTGCTCCCAGAGGGGGCTCAGGTGACACTTCCAAAGGCCCAAATCCCAATCTGGCTATATGAAATCCCCTGTTCAGTGATCAGGTAGAAGCTCATAACGCAGCCTAGATGAATGATGATGGAGAATGATCGACGGCCTGATGTTTTAAAACTTTTATTTATTAGAAGCTTCTCCACCCAGAGACAGCTTGAAGATATTAGGTGAGTGCATGGGAAAGCTGCAGAGAGCTATGAATCATACCAAGCAGACTTCTTCACAGATTGATCTAATCTATGCGTGCAGAATCTGAGGCTGTTTGTCACACAATGTCTCTTGTTGCTCTAATTTAATCTCCATGAGAAAAAACAGTCTGATGCTTTGGTTATCACTAAAACCTATATCATAGTCACACAGTGTCTACACAACAAGGTCAGCAGTACAACAATACCCTTTGTGATATTAGTGGTCATTAGCTGTATTGATGTAGCAATTAACACAACTTCAAACTTGCAGTCCCAAAATATCTATCTATCTATCTATATCTATCTATCTATCTATATATCTATATATATATATATATATATATATATATATATATATATATATATATATATATATATATACATATATATATATATATATATATATATATATATATATTTTTTTTTTTTTTTTTTTTTTTTCCCAATCCACTAGAACTGAGCTAAAAATGTGTTGCACAATAAGTTTGTTGACTGTAAATAATAAGCACAAAAGTGCAGAATTATCCCTATGCCCTTATTTGGGAAATCCACTGCAAGTTTGTTTATATACACAACATTCTCATATACTTTCAAAACAACATTTGCGATATGATGCTGTAAACAATATATTGACAACTTTTTATTACGACGGTATAATGTCTTTAAGTTTTGTCTAACTGTATCCCCTTCATGTGCTCACTCCCTCTGCCCTCCCTTCTCCTGGTTGCTGTAGCTGTCCAAGCATTAGGAGACATAAATACTGTCCCTCCTCCTCTGTTTAAACACAAACACAGCTTTGGTCGTGGTATCACAACAAGAGGCCGTCCTGCTCCTCCGCCCCCTCCCTCAGAGTAGTGACACGGCCCTGTGCCCTGTGACATACATCACATTAGCACAAAGAGGGTCCAGTCAGACTAATGTCAGGTTTAAGTTTCACACAGAATAGTTCACACATTTCCACTGTTACTGTCTGCTATGGGGAACATGAGATCTACACCATCTTATATACAATGCATTTGAGGAGAGAAGATGGATTTTGTAAAGTTGCTCTGACATAAAAACAGAAGAAACACTGTGTCCACATTAGTCTGATCATCAGTTTGACTAAATATCAAATAGCTTTTGAGCAGGTTTTGAAGAAAGAATAATGTGTGTAAAAATAAAAGATTGCTAAGTGACAAAACAATGCCAAATAGAATAAAAGAAAAGAAACCATGACACTAACCAAGACCACAGATCTCTGAAAAGGCATTTATTCTGCAACAGTGGTCCTGGTCACAAACTGGAAGAACTTCTAATTACTGGATTAATCATCTTCCCATTGAGTAATGAAACTTCATCTCGTATCTTACAAAAAACAATTTTGCTTTTTTTGATGAAGTTATCCTCCCACAATAACATATTTGCACAGCAATAACAGTTAACAGTCAATAACAGCATTTTTTACTCAAGCCTACAACTGTTGCACTGTTTATGTAGGGAGACATGTCCCCTAATTAACAGTGAGGTATGGCAAAGCCTTCTAAAAATCAATCCCTCTCAAGCCTCTGTTGACAGACCCAAATACCATGGCGTCAGGAAGTGATAGCAGGCCGTCCTTCAGGTTTCCGTGCCAGATAAAGACTTCATTATTTGCCTTTAGGCTGCAGTGACACAGCCTGGGGCCAGCAGACAAGGCAGAGCATGATTCATATTATGGTGAGGGAGTGGTGTCTCTCAGAATGGAGAAGAAACATAGACAAACTAGCTTACTTCTGTAGCAGGAAGATTTTTAATCTACACTTTCAAGAACAACTCGCAGAGGCTGTTAGTAGCCAAAATCCTCTATGGGACTCTTTGTTTCACTCGACAAGTGCTTTTTTTCACTTCATCCTTCTTTCGCTCTGTTTCCTGAAGGCCTTCTTTCCCTCCTTTTCTCACTCCTCCACCTCTCGTCCCAAGCCTACTCAGGAGGTGTCAGGTTTCTACAGCTGGTTCACATTAGCGGCCCATCTCACCCCTGCTCTCAGAGCAGTCGTCCCGTGTGCTCTCCTCCTCTACCTCATGCTGACCCCTGACTGTCCCGTCTATGGTCCTGAGGGCTTTCATGGGCGTCATTCGAGTTTGCTGCATTTCTGATTTTTGCATTCTGATTTTTCTCTCTCATTCCTCTACATCAAGCTCATTTTCCACCTTTCTGCCACAGTTAAGCCTTCACCCTGCCCCCACCTCATCCTCCTTTTAATAACATAATCACGCTTCCACCCCGCGGCCATCGCACAGACACAGTGGGAGAGAGGGAGAGAGCGCAGAGGGGCTCACATTTCAAACTCTGGATCTCTCTCTGGATCTGACTCAGTTCAGACTGGAGCAGAGGTGGCCTGTTCACTTCACTGTTCAATGTGTGTGTTGGCGAACTACTCGAGTCACATGATGTCTTTTGTTCTTTACAGACATAGAATGAAAAGGAATACGCCATTCTATCAAAGACTACATGTTTTTGCACTGAACAGGCTTTACTTTCTTGGTTTTATACAACTTTTTGCAAACAATAAAGCAACACGATGTAGGACTTTACCACAGTAACTACAGGAGTCCTAGGGCACATGCTTTTTGTCACAACTTCAATTCATAGTTTTAAAAGGTAAATCATAAAAGTTGTATTTTATTTATATTACTCAATAATTCACTGACCAAAACCACATATGGCATGACCATAACCCTTATACATTGTCTTTGTACATGTTTTTCATGCTTACCTTTGCCATTTCTCCTGTCTACTTCTCCTAAACTGAAAACTAACAACACCATAAGATCCACAAGATAAGTTCACCAAAATTGCCCTTTCATTGTACATTTAGGCAAACCCCAAGTCTACCATTATAACAAAAAATCTATGTTGGTATTGTTGCACATTAATTAACATCGAGATAATTTTGCCATGAACTAAGATACAGTGATGAGTTTTAGATATTGATTACTACTATCTCTAAAGGAAGGAAACTCCAGAAGTCTGCTTTAAATGAAGAAGTAGCAGAAACAGAATTTTCAGAAGCCTACAGTTTTACTTGTAATCGCAACAGAGCACGTCATTTACAATACAAATGTCTTCTACAATAACAATCTGGCAAAGAATACCTATACAAAATGGAACAATAAAACGTGCCAAAACATTAAATTAAATCCTTTTAGGTGATGGAAACTATGAATCTTTGTGGTGTAGTATAGTAATGTGGGTACAGAACAGGTATGCGAGAAGGTAAAGTACGCTAAGTAAATGAAAGACCAAACAGACAAAGAGGAAATAAAGTGGTGGAAGGTTTTGGTGAAACCCCCAAAACGTAACACAAGAACGAGACAGAGGACAAAAACAGAAGAGGAAATGGGGCGAACAGAGAGAAAAGTGTGAGAGGAGATAGAGTGAAGGAGTGTAGACTTTAGGGAGGAGTCGGCAGCAGGGCCATGTGGTAAAAATCTGTGCTCAGAGAAACATACTCCAATGTGGTGGAAAACACAGCTCCCATTTTGTCTCCTCCGCGCAGTGGCTGCCTCTCTGTCATTATGCCATTTGAGAGGTTATTTTTGTTTTTAAGGGCAATTATACTCAATTCAAACCGACTGCTCTTTACTCTGTCACCAAGCACAACCTGAAATAGGGTTTACTGAGCTTTGAATTAGTTTGAAAGGTTCGTCTGAATGAATCAATACCCACTACTGGACAAGCATTTTTATTTATTTATTTTTTTTATACCGGATGATTTGACATAATTCACAAATTAACATTTTCTATACAGCTTTATTTGTTTAATTGTTGTGATTTGCCTCAAAACTAATATAAGACCACATAGTAATATAAAAGAAACTACTATTACCTTGTGCTGAAAATTACATTCTATTGTCTAAAACAATAATGGCTCGAGTATCAGGCATTTTCCAGAGCATGAAAATTTAGTTTGAAGTTATTGTGGCACCACAACACTTCAGTTAGCCTGCAAGGTAGGGCTGTCACTACTACTAACTAAATTAAATATTCATAATAGAAATTCTGTTACAGTGCTGTCAACATAAACAGAATGCTGTATCCATGTATTTCTGATCAATACATACAATACATCAATCATACAGATCTAAAACTAAATGTTTATGTTAAATAAAAGCTGATCAGCATGTATGACTTTTTTCCTCATTTTACTGCAATGTCAAAAACAAATAACTTTTGATAGTTTTTTAGGGCTGAATATTACACCATGATTTTCCTTGTGTTGCGTTTATCATCATCATAAATCTGCTGGGTCATTTATGTTGAAGCCACATGCCCTGGGTGTGTGACATCGGGCTACTTGTCACCTCTCTGTCTGTGGGCTTTTGGTCTGGTTGCTACATTCCCCACTGTTCTGTAAGAGTTCCTCAAACCTACAAAGAGTTTAAATCTAAGAGTCACTCAAGAGGGCAGCCAGCAACGACTCATAGCC
Source organism: Periophthalmus modestus (assembly GCA_019594935.1). Lineage (NCBI taxonomy): Eukaryota > Metazoa > Chordata > Actinopteri > Gobiiformes > Gobiidae > Periophthalmus > Periophthalmus modestus. Next base: position 11,417,012 of record JAIEZT010000007.1, on the reverse strand, counting down.
TGTTTCATTGTAAATGCTAAGTGAGCATAACTATTACATGGTAGTAATCAATGTAAGCAGTCAATTACTAGCCAATCCTTACTAATGGATGGGTATGTAACTGTTGGAGAATGCAACCCTTATTTGATCTTTACTGAGCATAAAAAACAGATTATTGTTGTCACGATATTGCATTTTAAATTTGAGTTTAATACTAAGGCAAAAGGTTGATAATACAAAATACCAATTTCAATACTACAATGAAAACCAATGTTTCAATATAAAGCTATTTTCAACATGAAACAAAAGCCATTTCTCTGGTTGTACCATGTAGCCGCACTTCTTCAATTATAGTTCAAAAGCCAAGACTATTCTAAAACCTTTGAGGAAATGTCCAACTATATTCTATTTAGTTAATTTTGTCACATACATGATATCAAAAGAGAAGTTTCAAAAGCAGTTTAATCATCAATTATCACAAGCCCAGACATATATATTCTTGAACACAAGATCTTCTGGTTGGTGCAAATATTGTATCTCTTTTATGCCAGAAAACTCAAGTTTCAACAGTTTATTACTGGACTATTGTTGATGGAGGAGTATAACTGATCAGATTCACAATTCAAACCTCTTCTTTGACGTATTTCATACTTCATCAAATTACAATACAAACTAATCTTACTTTTGAATTCTCAGTACTAGTGTGTTGTCTTTATGGTCAAGGTGCCCCAATCGTACAGAGACAGGACAAAAGCAAACAAAGACACAAAGAAACTCATATCAAACTCATATCAAACTCATATCACGGCGGCTCCACTATGAGCACACAGTCTGGGAGGAGTGCGCCTGTGTGAAGGTGATAAGTCAGCGACTGAAAAATCACTGCAAGGGAATCCTATCATATTTAGTCATAACGACCCGCTGCATGGAAGTCATTTGCTATCTATCCATCCATCCATTTTCTTCCGCTTTATCCGGGGCCGGGTCGCGGAGGCAGCAGTTTCAGTAGGGAGGCCCAGACTTCCCTTTCCACACACACTTCCTCCAGCTCTTCCGGAAGGATCCCAAGGCGTTCCCAGGCCAGCCGAGAGATATAGTCCCTCCAGCGTGTCCTGGGTCTTCCCCGGGGCCTCCTCCCGGTAGGACGTGCCTGGAACACCTCCCTAGGGAGGCGTCCAGGGGGCATCCGGAATAGATGCCCGAGCCACCTCTCAACTGACTCCTCTCGACGTGAAGGAGCAGCGCCTCTACTCCGAGCTCCTCCCGTGTGACTGAGCTCCTCACCTTATCTCTAAGGGAGCGCCCAGCCACTCTGCGGAGGAAGCTCATTTCGACCGCTTGTATCCGCGATCTTGTCCTTTCGGTCATTACCCAAAGCTCATGACCATAGGTGAGGGTAGGAACGTAGATTGACCGGTAAATCGAGAGCTTTGCCTTTCGACTCAGCTCCTTCTTTACCACAACGGTCCGATACAGCGACCGCATCACTGCAGACGCTGCACCGATCCGCCTGTCAATCTCACGTTCCATCCTTCCCTCACTCGTGAACAAGACCCCGAGATACTTGAACTCCTCCACTTGAGGCAAGGACTCTCTCCACCCACCTGAAGAGAGCAAACCTTTTTTTTCCGGTTGAGGACCATGGCCTCGGATTTGGAGGTGCTGATTTTCATCCCAGCCGCTTCACACTCGGCTGCAAACCGCCCCAGTGCCTGTTGCAGGCCTGGTTCGATGAAGCCATCAGGACAAACATCATCTGCAAACAGCAGAGATGAGATCCTGTGGTTCCCGAACCAGACCCCCTCCGGCCCCTGACTGCGCCTAGAAATTCTGTCCATAAATACAATGAACAGAACCGGTGACAAAGGGCAGCCCTGGCGGAGTCCAACATGCACTGGGAACAAGTCTGACTTACTGCCGGCAATGCGAACACAGCTCCTGCTCCGGTCATACAGGGACCGGACAGCCCTTAGCAAAGGGCCCCGGACCCCATATTCCCAGAGCACCCCCCAAAGGACACTACGAGGGACACGGTCGAATGCCTTTTCCAGGTCCACAAAACACATGTGGACTGGTTGGGCAAACTCCCATGAACCCTCGAGCACCCGATGGGAGTATAGAGCTGGTCCAGTGTTCCGCGACCGGGACGAAAACCACACTGCTCCTCCTGGATCCGAGGTTCGACTATCGGTCGGATTCTCCTCTCCAGTACCCTGGAATAGACCTTACCGGGAAAGGCTGAGGAGTGTGATTCCCCTATAGTTGGAACACACCCTCCGGTCCCCCTTCTTAAACAGAGGGACCACCACCCCGGTCTGCCATTCCACAGTACTGTCCCCGACTGCCACGCGATGTTGCAAAGGCGTGTCAACCAAGACAGCCCCACAACATCCAGAGATTTAAGATACTCAGGACGGATCTCATCCACCCCCGGAGCCTTGCCACCGAGGAGCTTGCTAACCACCTCAGTGACTTCAGCTAGGGTAATAGATGAGTCCGCCTCCGAGTCCTCAAAAACTCTGCTTCCTCCTCGGAAAAGACGTGACAGTGGGATTGAGGAGATCCTCAAAGTATTCCTTCCACCGCCCGACAATATCCCCAGTCGAGGTCAGCAGCTCTCCACCCACACTGTAAACAGTGTTGGTGAAGCACTGCTCCCCCCCTCCTGAGGCGTCGGACGGTTTGCCAGAATTTCTTCGAGGCCGACCGATAGTCCTCCTCCATGGCCTCCCCGAACTCCTCCCAACCCCGAGTTTTTTGCCTCTGCGACTGCACGGGCCGCTGCGCTGCACGCTTGGCCTGACGGTACCTGTCGGCTGCTTCAGGAGTCCCACAAGCCAGCAGGGCCTGATAGGACTCCTTCTTCAGCCTGACGGCATCCCTTACTTCCGGCGTCCCACACCGGGTTCGAGGGATTGCCGCCGCGACAGGCACCAGAGACCTTGCGCCCGCAGCTACGCGCAGCCGCATCAACAATAGAGGTGGAGAACATGGCCCACTCGGACTCTATGTCTCCAACCTCCCCCGGGATATGGGAGAAGCTCTCCCGGAGGTGTGAGTTGAAGACCCTGCTGACAGAGGGTTCCACCAGACGTTCCCAACAGACCCTCACAATGCGCTTGGGTCTGCCAGGTCTGTCCAGCTTCGTCCCCCCTGCCAGCGGATCCAACTCACCACCAGGTGGTGATCGGTTGACAGCTCTGCCCCTCTCTCTTCACCCGAGTGTCCAAAACACACGGACGAAGGTCAGATGACACGACAACAAAGTCGATCATCGACCTCCGACCTAGGGTGTCCTGGTGCCATGTGCACTGATGGACACCCTTGTGTTCGAACAAGGTGTTCGTTATGGACAAACTGTGACTAGCACAGAAGTCCAATAACAAAACACCGCTCGGGTTCAGATCGGGAGGAGGCGTTCTTCCCGATCACGCCCCTCCAGGTGTCACTGGCGTTACCCACGTGGGCGTTGAAGTCCCCCAGGAGAACAACGGAGTCCCCGGTGGGTGCACTGTCTAGTACCCCTCCCAGGGACTCCAAGAAGGCTGGGTACTCTGCACTGCTGTTCGGCCCATAGGCCGAAACAACAGTGAGAGACCTGTCCCCGACCCGAAAGGCGCAGGGACGCCACCCTCTCGTTCACCGGGGTGAACTCCAACACGTGACGGCTGAGCTGTGGGGCAATGAGCAAGCCCACACCAGCTCGCCGCCGCTCCCCATGGGCAACGCCAGAGAAGTGGAGGGTCCAACCCCTCTCAAGGAGTTGGGTACCAGAGCCCAAGCTGTGCGTGGGAGGTGAGCCCGACTATATCTAGCCGGTACCTCTCAACCTCCTGCACAAGCTCAGGCTCCTTCCCCCCTAGCGAGGTGACATTCCACGTCGCTACAGCCAGATGCTGTGTCCGTGGACCGGGTCGTCGAGACACCCGTCCTCGACTGCTGCCCAGTCCTCATTTGCTATCTTTTATCTATTTATTTTTTTTTATGTTTCAGTAACTATTTTGTGGTGCAAGGTGACGAAGGATGTGAACTTTACTTGCTGCATAAAACAAGCGCAAGCAAGGCATCTTAACAAAAGTCTGGGGAGCTGTAGATGAAGATAGAGCGGAATGGCCTTCAGACAAGCCCGCAGATGTTTTCACGGGCAGGAGAGCACAGTGTAGACAAAAGTAGAGTAGTTTGTGGAAGCGGGGTAATATACGGCCAGGTGAGCCATGCCTGAGGGGCCAGTCCCTGCAGCTCAGGGGCTCCATGACTGAGTGACAGTTTGATGAAGGAGGCGTAGCATGAGGGAAATTAGACCGCCCCCCCTCCTGCTCCTCTCCTCTCTCATCATTAGTAAGGAGTTATGCTCCCAGGCACTCCGCATCAAATTACCCAAAAAGAAGACATCCTCTTTTCTTTTGGCCCTTTCTCTTCCTCTGTCTGGCCCCAAGCAAAATCCAACCTGTCAGATCAGAGACACGCAGGCCTTCACAGCACCCACTGAAAACTCTTAGTCATAAAAACAGAAAGAGTGACAGTGATGGATAAAGGTAAAGGCAGAACTCATTTGCCCTTTCACAACCGAAGATACAGGAACTTTGAAAAAAGCTGCACAAGGCATTATATAAACATTGTGCATTGTCTTGTTAAGTTAAATTAAAAATGGCAAACAAATCTTTTTAGTAATGAATATCTGATGAGTTTGTAGCAATGATGTAAGTTAGGCATACCATGGAGCCAGTGACATGTACTAATCCGGCAGTGTGCACACCTCTTTCTCAGAGCTGAGGCTTGCTGTGTCACCGGTTGGACAACTCTGCACCCAGCCCTTCAGGCAGTCACTCAACCTCTCCCATGCTCCCCTGCTCTCGCCTCAAACATTTTCACATGCTAAACACGGTACCTGAGTTCATGCCATACATAAAAATGTCTCAATGTTTATTTTTCTGAGTAAAAAAAATGTCTGGAGCAAAACTGACCGAACCTGCCTGTTTTAAACCTAAACAGTCAATGATGAAACAGTCAGAAAAATGTGTGGGAAAATTTGCATTTGGGACCTAGAGGCAGTTTCAGACTCTTAAACATGCAGACAGGTCCATTCTGTGCCAAAACAGCTTTATTACAGACAAAGTGCGGAGAGTGTAGGTCGATCTGTGTTGTGCAAAATCTTCTCATGTTTTATTTTGATGTGTCACATAAATAGTTTGACCACTTCAACACTGACCTCTGGCTTGACAATTGCTGCTGTGCCAAAAGGCCACAGAGACTGTTTACCCACGACCGGCTGTCTTTAATACACTCAGGAGCCTAACTACCACATAATTGGATTTTTATACAATGAATCTTTTGAGGCGCAGCACAGTGCTGAGCAGTCAGACAGGAGCTATGAGCATGTCTATGATCCTGTGTATGCGTACTCGCACATGTTGCATGAGAAAAGAAAAAATGTCAGACTATTGAATCAGTCTAACAGTAGGCCTGCGCTCTGTCAGCTGACGGCACAGAAGGAACAACTCCCCTCTGTCTTCAGGGCAGGGCAATTCTATAAACTAATGATATTTTTTACTTAACTGAAAATTATTGCATAGTATGCTATAAAAGTATAAAATTCTTGTCAACTTTTATTCAGCCACAGATTTTAGATGGTGGTATTAGATGTGCCCGATGATCTACAGCTATGATCTGAGTATCTCATAAATCAGCCTAAGTCAGTGTCCCTTGGGTCCCTGATCCACAGGTGGTTTGGTCACAAACACAGATGCTCAGAAACATGTTCATTTGCACCTGTGGCCCTCTCTGTGTGACCTTCAATCAGACTGATTAAGGAATGCTGCTCTCTCTGTCCCTCACTGTTGAAATTCCAACAGCTCTGGGAACAGACATGCCGTGCGTTTCACATCAAATCGGATGAAATATGATCAGGTTCATGAACTAGCATTGATGTTTTCTTTGGAAATTTTAGCTTAGGAATGATGAGGTAATTAAAAAGATAGCACATTTAATTACAGACCAGGATAAACTGTCAGAAAAGTGAAGATATGCATCAAACAAGCCAATCTCTCTTAATGATGCCATTACAACAGCAGGAGCAGAGGTAAGTGCTGACAAATAATAGTATGTGTCTCGTTCAGTTAAATGTGTGGTACTTTCCTATGTAATAAAGTGTGTTTAAACTAGAGACCCTTCACTGCACAAGTGGTTTTCAGTTATTCTATATGCACTAGTTCTGGAGGTGACCTTAGAGCAGTGTAATGGTGGAAACCAGCTGTTCTAAATCCCATTTAGAAGATGGAAAAGTGTGTGTTTGGTATTGTTCCCATGCAGGGCTGATGTGCTCGTAAGACAGAGTACTTCTTTATTCCCCTTTCGTGCCTGAGCAAAACTTCATGGTCCCGTGGACAGGCTGGGGCGGTTATAAAAACACGGGCTCTGGCCTGTTTTTACTTCACTTGGATCACTCTGTGTTTGAATGGTTTAAATGTAGAGCCACTGAACATGTTTAGTGGTGGAAGGTTCAAACTCACCGGCAGTGTCCAGTTCCATTGTTAAAGGTCACACACGTCGCGTTGTTCACACAAGGCTTCTTATCGTCCACACACTGCAGAGCTGCACAACACAACAGACTAGTTAGAATGTGCACATTTATGTATATGCAGACAGATGCTATGAATGTGACTGCTTCAAGTTGTCAAAAGTATCGGAAATCAGATGCTAATCTATACTGAAACATCATTTGAGCAGGTATTGATACAAAAAATGTCACATTCACAGGACAGAAATGAACCTTCCCTGAATAGCTTTAGAATGATTTTGAGCTGTATCAGAACAAGTATAAGACCCCATAAACCAGTATACACCCATGGACCACTATGGAACCTACCTGGACCACTGAGGGATTACACAGATCTAAATAGTACTACTATTTAATGTTGAAAATCACATTCTATTGTCTAAACAAAGACAAATCGGTATTGAGTTTTAAAAATGTGTGTAAAGCGACAAAATTAGTTCCAATGAGCGCACAGTAATATTGGGATATTACTATTATTAGGATATTAGGAAACAATATTTTATGGTGGTTTTTTTTTACTGATTTCAATAATCCAGTAACAGCCTTCAAAGCACAGGTGAGCTCAGAGCCCACACACATCCAGTGGGCTCCAAAATAACCTCTTTATGTAGTTCTCCTCCTCTCCTTACGCGGCTCAGATAAAGCCGCGGTACAGCCCGCTGTGCAGAGGCAGGTCGTGGTCACAGGTCAGTCGGATGGGCAGCCCCACAGAAGTGAGCCTTGAGTGAGACAACAAAGCCTAACTATCTTCACACCAATGAGACCATCCATAGTCAGACACATCTGCCATTGTGCGGTTGAAAACGCTACAGAAACATGCTTCATGTGGTCTTCACACACTTCACCCAACATAGCGAGACATGATGTTCTGTTTTTCACATAAAAAACACCAGGGAATACCGCTACAGTATATTTGTAAGAATATTTGGGTTTCATGCAAAAAAATTTAGTCCTGTAATACATGCAGCACTGTACTATACTTTTAGTAGGTCAGCTGACTTCAAAGAAACACAACCTCTTCATAAGGCATTACAGGAAGTGTGCTCAGTCAGCAGTAGTGTTACTTCCTGTCTCTAGATTTATCACAGCGTCACAAGAACAGAAGAAGACAGTGGCTAAAGAGGCTGGTTCGGTCTCTGTTCTGCTGAAAATGGAGGCCGGCACTGAGACTTGGAGACAGGTTCACACACATAGTCCATTAGACATGGGGATAGTCAAACATAAACCACTGTGAAATGAATAATCCCACCGAGAGCATGCACACTCACACATGCCACCAAAAACACATTGGCATCAAGTGTTAGGGGAAACTGCCTGCTGCCACCAACGCACTAAATATGCTGCCACACAAAAGGACAATTTCGGTGCAAAAAACATTGTTGTTTCAAACAAAAATGAGGAAATAAAGACAGCACAGCATAAAGGGATTTTCTCAAGTTTGGACAAGTTTCCCATACACTCATTTTTTACCAGACACAATGGTCTTAACAGACACAGGACAGACCTCCTCTCCTGTTTCCCCATACTTTCAAATCAGTGACTGATGTTTTTACAAAGGGTCAAATCAACAACATGCTACCTGCTTTTTCTCACACATCACTATCGATCTGCTCTATTCATGGGTGTTTTCTCAGGCCTGGGAGTCTTGATAAGCACTGATTGAATGAGTCAACAATGTCATTACAGCTTATGTATTTGTGTGTGTGCGTGTGTGTGTATGCCACTAATGACTAAGTCACACAAAACACTTTCATTCATGCCCTGAAAACTCACCTAGTCAAAACTGCCTTCAAATAACTGCATCACCTTTTTTTATCTGTTATCGGCAACTGTACTTTCCTGCTACAGAGAATAGAAATACACAAATAGTTTGAGAAAGATAGTGATCACTTAAGCTAAAATGTTTTGATACCCCTGAACCACTGTAACAGAAGAAAACTACACTGTGCTACTGCTGCTGCTCCTGTAGCTTGGAAAATCCCAAATACTTCATCCAGGCAATCGCTGTATATTTCCGACTCCAGACCAGTTTAAACCAGTCATATGGCAGACACATTCATGGACTTAAGTTTTCTTGCAGCTATAAATCTTCCAGGAAGATGGATCACTTACATTACAAAAGTAAACAAAAATCTGAAATAGCATGAACCAAATTTTGCCCAAAGTAACAAAATAAGAGAACACGCATTCTCTGGTAAAATACTGCATAAAATGTATAATTACAAGGGCCTCAAATGCTTTTACTCTCACTTCCCTATTTAGACGCTTGTTTCCGTCATCATTTCTAACCTACAAAGTACTACAAGTCTCAGTGAGGTCACACTACGAGAGATAACGTCATGAGTTTGGGTGTTTTGAGGGCAAATTCTATCACCCACTAAAAATGTTTAAACGCCACCTAAAAACCCCCAGGGCAAACCAATGCCAAGACCGTAAATTCCAGCTGTAAGTTGTGTTTTTCTGTACCGGCCACAGCATTGAAGGAAAGAGATACAAAAGTTGGGGCCTATAGATCAAAAGGTGATTTGCAAGATTGTGGTTGTTTGTAATCATTTGGCATTACGCCTGGAACTCCTCTGCACCCGCTATTGCCTTGTCACAGACACCACAACGGGCCCCTGGAGAAATGCAGCCATGTAATGAAAAGAAAAAAGTACATGAGAGAAGGGAGGGAGAGAGGGAACGAGACAAATAGACAGGCTTTGAGTTAATAGCTGTGGATTGAAATGAGGAAGTCATTATGAAAGGCCTGCACACGAGCACACTGGCACACTTCCATGCGGCAAAGGCCAGGAAGTTGTTCGGACCGAGTGAGGAAGTAACTCCATTTCCTGGAATTGCCCGTACAAGCCCCCTTTCTTGATCCAGTGAACCTTAGAAGAAAGTGTCGTCATGGTAACAAACACGCAATGAAATACCCTTAGCTCAGCATGGAGGAGGAGATGGGGCTCAAACCAAACACTTTTACCCGGAGGGAAGGTTTTTGGGCCCACACAAACAGACAGATGAGCGGGGAGGTAGACGGAGATGAACGCAGGGTTTATAAGGCCTGGCTTACTCAAACACAAGGGTGGTGACTTACCGTAAGAGGCTGTCAGTGCAGAGAGAGAGAGCAAGATTCATGCATAAGTAGAACGAAGGAGAACTTACTGAAATATAGTGAGAAGGCTGAGAGCGTTCAATACAACAGTGACTTTAAGCCTAATTTGCATATGGCTTCTCATGGTCGTTACTGTAAACCACACATTGTGAAAACACAATTTTAAATGTTAAAATGTTAATGTTGTAGTTGTTGTAGCACTTATAACCAAATAAAATAATCAAAATATATTTTAATACCTATTTAAACAAAGCTGTAATTGGCCATCCCGTATCCTTCTATTTCATACCCTTGTGAAAAAAATAAACTTTTTTAACCAAAAATAAGAAATATTTAAGAGCTAAACGTCCATAGAAATAGAGCCTATTGCTAGTGTGACAGCACTAGCAACTGTATAATTTTGCTGACAAGTCAACAAGAAACAACAATTTGCATCTTAAATATCTGTCACATACTTACCAGAAATGCTGACAAACAAGTGCTAGAGATCATAGTCCGGCCTCTCTGTATTTTTGACCAAATGGGTCAAACAGGTTAACAAGTGTATTATATGTTGTAATGTATTTTTCTGCTTTGGACCTGTACAGTGTACAGGAATGTGCTTATTTAACATGAATTATTACCAAAATGATTCTAGATTCTTGGCAATAAGAACATTTTTGCCTTCCCGCTGTGGCCTGCTGGCTTCATTGCTGTGTGCCGGCCTGTCTCCAGGATTACAGGACTGTGTTGGCCAAAGAATGCGGGCAGCAGTAATTCCCTGTTAATTTGCTAACCTGCTCAACAGTGCAGACAAAACGCTTTGTAATCCTTTCGACCTTCACAGCCTCCCAACGCCTCCTCCTTTGGTACCAGTGAAAGTCGGGCATGCTTCATCCTCACTTTAAGTGCTTTTTTATTAAATGTGCAAGGATTTAGTATTGGGCCAAGTTATAAGTATCTACAAAACAAAAAGAAAAATTTGAAGGGAAAGTCAAGTGTTGCATTGCCCACAGGTCAGACACATCGCGTCTATGACACCACTGTAGCTCTATTGCACCTCACTTTTTATTGTGCATCAATCTTGTTGATTTGTATAAAATGAAGAATAAAGGTTATTTGCATAGTTTGGCAAAAGATAATGCCAAAGGCTCTGTTAAGGATGCTTCCAAATACAAACTTCTGCATTTATCCAAACAGCTAACAGCTGCAGTTAGTATAATGAAAAAGACCATTTAAAGAGTCCTGGTAAATCTACACTGCTCTGTACTCTATATAATTGTCTGTATAATTTGTTCCATGTCATTTGCCATGACTTGTTCATGTCTATTCTTTGGTGCATTTATTCCACCCTGCAACGATTGGTAAATGTTAAGTTGTATAAACTTATTTTGTAGCCAATTCTAGACTGGCGCACATGGTGTGGTCTGGCTTTTTTACTTTAGACTACTAATCAAAAGGGTGGAGAAGGTCGCTCTGAATGTGACCCTGCACTTAAAGAACCAGCAAATTTATCTGTGCAACTGCAGGGGAGTAGACGGAGCAAATATAAAAATCAAAGAGGGAAATTGGAGGGTGCAGCCACATTTATAACACGACCAAAGGGCAGTGGGTAGATCTGGTGGTCAGTAAATAATGCAATGTTGTGGGTAGCTCAATAAACAGCTTTGTCTTTAGGGCATCAAGCAAGGCCTGTCCCGAGTAAAACACATTTCACACCAGTCTGGGTCAAGGGCGGCACAAATGCTGGTCTTTGTATTATTCTCCAGGCATATGCACATGCAAGTATGCTGTGTGGAGTATTCACTGAGTAAGTACATGCAGCCATCCACAGGCCCACACGGAGAGGACAACAGTTAGTCGTGTGGCGAGGAGATGGCACCCACACTTCCTAAAAATACAAGCAACGATTGAAAGTGTCGAGTGTAAGATTCAGAAATGTAGAACTGTGCAGAATGTGTAGTGAGGTGCAAGCTTTCGATTCTGCAAGTACCAGCTTGAGACAACATTAATATGAATTCAGATATAGATTCTCTGGTGCTTTAATGGGTTAGGCAGTGGTTTAACACTGAAAAAACAGGAACTGTTTTAGAACATAACCACGATAATTAAGAACTTTTCTTCTTAGATTTAACATTGCAAAAGGACATTTTAAAGTCAAGACTCTATGGTATCTCTCTTTCTTTTCTTCCGTGTTTTCAACTTTTGCATATCATGTTTTCCCACAGAACACATCCCTATAAGCCCAGCATAGGCGCTAGGTGTGCAGTGGTGAGTGTGTGCTTAGTGTGAGAGAGGAATGTCAAACACCAACAACATTCCACGGCTTCTCCTTGCTTTTGGCCCGAAGCACTTTGCATTGTCTCCTTTTGTGCAACTTTTCTGTCCACGAGTCATCCATTCACCATCAAAGACTACACCAATATGGCACAACTGCACTGCGCACTCCTGTGCGCTCAAGTTTGGTGAGCTACAATAAATAAAAACAAACAAACAAACACAAACCAGAGGCCTATAGCATGACTAAAACAACAGTCCAAAGTGTAGATGTGCCCAGTCTATTATGATACATGTCATATTTGAGGAATATATTGGCACGAGTGACACTTCACAAGGTGTGAATGCCACACATGCACATTTGGGCATCTTAGAAAAAAACAACGACATTACTGAGTGAAAACAAAACAATGGTGCAGTTTCAAAATGCAAGCTCACATATTTTCTTTTGACCACGTGGGAACAAAAATTATGTAAAGCGCCATGAAACGTACACAATAAAAAAGACTAAATGTAAAAATGCAGCTAGATTAGAAACTCTGTTCTCCTGAAAATTGTAAATATGAGAACAAACAACAAGAACAAGAACAAACAGAGTCACAATAACCATTGTTGACAGGTTGTAAAAGTGGACTCATTATTGTAGAGCTTATTACTCCTGTACGACAGAGCTCTCCTGATGCGCACATGAACAGCGCCTAAACCAGAGCTTCACTGCGCTAAAAACAGAAGACTATTTCACAAATCAAAGATCTCAAAACTTACCCAAAGAGACGTGAATGAGACACGCCACAAATATCAGTGATTTTCCCGAGGAGAGACCGGGGAGCTGCTCCATTTTTTCCTTAAAATCCACATAAGGTCGTCAGCCCAAAGTTAAGTTGTCTCCCGGGACGGCAAGTTCTTCAGAGTCCTACTATAACAAACCTACGGCTGAACAAATGATGACACACACATTCCAGGAAAATCTACAACATTTTGAAGACCCTATTTACTGTATTCAGCACGCGGTTAAAATGAAAATGTCTTAAAAAGCTGTAAAATAAGTTGTCCGCTTCGTTGTGAGACAGCGGCACAGCCTCTCCGTGCGCGCTGCAGTCACTCACTGAAGTCACTCAAAGTGAAGAAACAAAAAGATATCCTTCCGCTCGAGTCAGCGTGGACCTATCGCGCCTGGAAACTGATGCCTTTGAAACTAAACCAACGCGCAAAGGCAAGACATAGCCCTTTATGCTACATGCATTTATTTTACTAAGAGACCCGAGGCTTTTCTAGTTTACACTTGGAGGCGATTTGATAGTGATGTCGAACTTTTTTCTTCTTACCCTCGGAGTGGCGGAGGAATTTTTTACTCATTTTTCTACTTCTCAAAGCCATGAGTCAAAATTAACCCGTTCACTGCTTGCTTCTCTGTTCGTTTATGGGTGCTGTGCGGGTCATGTTTTTAAATTTAACTAAACCGAGTCAACTGTGGGGCCATTTTGTTAAACAGCTGAGACGGGTAAATTTCATCTGTAAAGTGCAGTGAAAAACAGGGCTGCTGGTGCAAGCACTTTTAACACTGATAAGCTTTCTCTTAATTATGTCTGTTTTATAATTAGGCCTACAATATGGGCAATAGCCTACAGTGCCTACTTTTCTCCATGGGTATGCTTTGCCTGGACAATGTTCCACAGCATGGCATTTAAGTTTAATGCCATACTGTGGGACATTCTATGCAAATGAAGCGATTATTATTCCCCACTATAATGTTACATAGAATCAGAATCAGAAGACTTTTATTGCCATTGTCACTGAACACAACTCACAAACTAGAAATTTTCTTTGGTGATAAAGTGCAACATAAAACACTGAATAATAATAATATATAAGTTAAAACAAGATATGCTTAAAAATAAAATAGTATAAAAAAGTAGATGTATACCACAACATCAGAACAACAGTGCAAACATGACTTAAGGTGGTCAGTGTACCTTGCAAATATAGCCAAATTAGTCTCCACTCTTGGCAAATCCCCCCAAAAATATAATCAATTATTTCCTGATTTACAAGAAATCAGCTTTTTATTAGTCTGTTGGTGTTACACTAATACTAACCTAATTATCCGCTATCAGGACAAATGATGCAGGTGTAAATCCCATGCCCATTACAATAACAACAGAGTGGTGATTTGTTTGTCTTTACACCCTATTAGAAAAACACTAGAGACCCCCTGCTGCTGCCACCGCCCTCTGTGTCCTCCACTCCACCACGGGCTCCACAGGGATCTGAGCCGACAACGCTTTGGTTTGGACCGGATCAACCTCTGCAAATGTTGAGTGTCAAGTAAGGCCATAACAACAAATGGTTAGCTCACGTCCATGGTTATTAAGAATGCTAAGAGCTTGACGCTGTTGAGGAGTCGTTTAGACTTGTGCTTGATAAAAAGGAGGATTTCTGCATCTTCTTGTGTTGGTTTAGTTGGTTTAGTGCTGGTTTATCCTGGTTATCTTCCCCTTGATTAGACGTAGATTAGTTTAGATGTAGGTTCACTAAAATGATACTACAAACGTTGTAAATTAGGGCTAATCGATTATGGCAAACAAAATTATCTATAAAAAACATTATTTAGCTGAAAATTGAAATGACAATTATTTCAAATGATTACTTCTATACTGACAATTTAGTTTAAAAGACTATAAGGGTCAGAAAAGTGCCTTTGGTCCAGGGTTTGAAGGGCATATCCTCACCATCTTTATGAACAGAGGTTAATTAATAGTATGTTTTATTACAACATTTTTGTAACTGAGTAGAGTAATCATTAAAATCATAATTTCAAATATGATTAATTGCACAGCTCTATTACAAAGCAGTTTGAAAGTTAGTGAAACATAATGAAATGGAGAACTCCTGCATGTCATTAATTGAGCAATGCATCTTTTAGACTCAGTTGCAACATTGGCCTTTTCTTTGTAGTCATCAATTCAGAGAGCCTGTAAATTCCACTTTTATGTTGCTGGTTTATAGGAGTTGAATGTAACACAATATAGATCACTTCAGAGGATCACTGTCTACAGGCCTGTTTTCAGAGGTGACGTCACTCCAGATGTGGGCTCACAGTTTGGGAAAGATCCCTGGCTGCGAAGGGTGTGGCTGTCTACAGTTCATAATTTTTGCTGATGAAAGACAACTTAACATGTGACCCAAAAATCTGTCCAAAATATATAACAGAGAGTAAAGTGTATTCCTTATAGACACAATAGACACTATATACAAATGCAACTTTTAGTTTCTTTGAAAGGCAATGACTTAAAAGTGCACTACGTAACTGTGGAGGGTCCACCGCTTGTTCTTGCTTTCCCTGTAATGTTTTACAGTAGGCATTAATTGTATCTATCTCCATGGTCACAAACATGTGACATTATCAGGCTAGAGACAGTTACCAATAGAGAAGCGATCTGGCTCACAGCAACAAGCAATGCATGTTTTTCAGAGTATCTTTGAGCAGTAAATAACAGAAAGATATGTTTCATGCTTTATGGGAACACTTGTGACAAAGCAATAACAAGAACACTGAGACAAACAAGTGGTGGACTTGCTCCGCACTCCAGAAAAGTTACATAGTGCATCTTTAAGTGTTTGAGAGAGGCTTAATTATTGAGGGTTTTTTCACACCAGACCAGAGCTCATCAGTCATGGTAACTCTGTGGTATTGGCCTGTGGAACATACAGACTACAGAGCAGAACCAGAGCTGTTTAAACTGTATATGTCCTGAAAATGTCTCCTCTTTCAGATTTACAGTGCAGCTTGTTTAATCCAGACACAATAAGTCACTAGATTATAATAGTTGTGTTAAAGGGGTGTGAAGGGGACATCCAAAACCAATTCAGTATCAATAATAATCATAACTGACATTTTTATTCACTTGATGTGGGATAAATATGATATGATTAAATTGAGGAGTCACTTTTTTGGTGATTATAAGACATGATAGCTAACCCATATTTAAGTCATGTTGCTGCCATTATGTTGAAAACGAGTTTCAACAGCTGATGGTAAAGTTGTAGTGTCTGCAGATAAGAATTGCAAATCATTTAATTCTGCTTTTACTACAATTGCACTTTACCCCCAACTTTTTTTCTGTAAAATGTGTATTCATGTCCAAGAGTAACATTAGCAGTAGGCACTAATCATGGCATCTGCATTCTTAGAAGGCAAGCAATACGCCTCTATCAAGTGTGTATATGATGCCTTTCTATATTTAGTTATGACAGGAGGCTGATTCACTTCTCATTACCCCACAGTGCACCACAGCCGATTAACTTACATAAACACCACTAAGATATATCAAGTTTCTTATTTCTATACACTTCGCAAGGCCCTCTCCAAGATATGATACACTTTAATTGTAATGCATTTCAAATTCAGCTACCTATTCACCACAGAGATTAAGTTTGCACAGGTGTTGACTGTAAAGCATTTTGCAGTAGTGTTTGCTGAGGTCAACATTTGTGAATCTCCAGTTCTTGGTGTGAGGATCCAATGACCTCAACGCCCCTATTAAGACCCCTACACATGTAGTGCAGGATGCATCATCTAACCAAAACCATTTAACAGTGTAAGCAGATCTGCCAACAGGAAGCAGAAGGACTATATTTAGAGTTGATTATTACATCTTGTGCAGTTTTTGCATACAGAAGATTAGGCATTAACATGATCTGTTGTTATTATTATTATTATTATTATTATTATTATTATTATTATTATTATTATTATTATTATTATTATTATTATTATTATTATTATTATTATTATTATTATTATTATTATTATTGCTATAATTAATATGCCACACCATAATACAAACTCCAACTTTGCTATACACCATAGAGAGTATAGAGAGGGTAGCATTCCCATAATATTTCCATATGCTCATATGCTGTGCATTGGTGTATATTTAAAAAAAAACACAAAAAAAACCCAAGATTAAGTGATTTGATTGTAGCTGTAAATAAAGTAGATCTCTGACTGTAATGTTAACTATAAGAGCAAACATGTCAGATAGCATAAACGTCAGCCTGACCGCAAAGGTCACGTCATTAAGAAGAGAAATCATTTTCCTGTGTGAACTTGAGGTTATTTGAGCCAAATGTCAACATGTACTTGATAAAAATGTGTGTCATTTAATCAAACATCCACACCGCCACAACATCAGTGCAATTATTGACACAACAAGATAGTGTTCAGAGAAAGTCAACATGCCTTGTGATTTTTACAGCTTTGTCTTTTATTGTTGTAAACGACTTCTCAGCATCACTATTGGGAAGTACTTTACTCAGGTAGTGTGTATAGTTGGTTTGCACTCTATTAAATGCCCCCAAGTTTGATCCTGGTCTGGATTTCTTTTGATCTCATATCATTGTGTGACCACTAAAATGCAGTCATTTAGTCATGTTGGTGAGAGCCCATGAGCAAATGTTTCATTCTTGTAAAGGTGGAGTCTTCAGTGCCCAGTCCTGCTTTTAAACTTGTTCTAAAAAGTTCTGCTAGAGGTGACTCAGGGATGTGGGACATAAGCTGTAGTGGTGCATATAGAAGGTGTAAGATGACGGTGGGTCTGGCAGCACCAGGTGCACAGGAATGTGCTGCTGTGTGATGGATCCTGAGTGCCCCACACTGCCAGGCTATTTATACTGCCCTGTGGGAAAAGAACGGCCCAAAGCATCGGACTGAACGGTTTACAGTGCACACCTACTCACGCACAAACATGCCCCCAGCACGCTCAGAAACATTCAAAAGGCCAGTGAATGTACACTTTAATGTCATTTCCCAAAGGTTTGGTTTAATTAAAATACCACTTTGAAAAACACCATTAAAGAAACTGACAAAATCTAGAGCTCTTCTTATTACTCAAGGTAGTTACTTTTTAGTAAAGGGTCTTATTGATACTATTGTTCTGTAATAGCCCAGTATGTTGATGTTAAAGGCAATGCTAAGGTAAGTTGTCAGTGAAATCTATTGCCCAGCAACCGATTGTACTTTTACTGGTCACTGGTCAGAGTACAATAATTATTACAGTCTATATGATGTTATCTTAACCTACCTCTCATGTATGTTTTACTGTGACCAATGGTATAAATCATTATTTGATTGTAGATAAATTATATCAACAAAAGAACAGTATATTTGCTTTAGTACAGACTACCACTTGTAGTAATCAACATTGAAATTTAACCTTGAGAAACACGGTTGGTACAACATTGAAATTTGACCTTGAGAAACACGGTTGGTAGCATCTCAAACTGCTGATCTATGTTTATGTGGTAGGTGCTGGGAGTAATGGTAGAGGACCTGAAGTTAACATCTTGACCCTAAAATAATCCACCGTAGCAAATCTACACAATATGGCACTGAGGACTTTTGGCCTTTCACAGGGTTTCACAGAGGTCTGAGCCATTCCCTGCAAACTCCCACCCAGGGCACTCTACATCTCTCGCTCTTGTGCATGATCACATATAGATTCACATGGACATTGGAGCACACATGCACACTGACAGATGCCAAAACATAAACACGCTGCAGTACTGACTTGCACAGTTAGGACGTCTATCATTCCTGGTTTGTTGGGTCCCAGGAGGCATTAGGGTCAAAGTCACAGGTCATATTTATCACACAGATGGCACAGAAGAGATGTGGGAAAGTGCTGAAATGCTGTGGTGAAGTCATAGTAAAATGGGATAATGCTATATACTTCTCTTTTTGTAACCTCAATCAGAATGCATTCAACATACTGATCAGATACGATTTCATCAGATATCTGACTCAGATGTCAAGATTATTTGGTTGTCAATTTTATATATGACTGTAAGAATAAAAAAAATAACCATAAATTAGTCATTTCTAATCAATGAATACGCCAATGAATACGTAACCCTAATATGAAGTGATTTTGACATTACCTATATTTTATCGTTCAAGTTTTTTTCTCATGCCTAAATTAGAAGCATTTTCCTTGGAGCATCTCGTGTTTATCTCTGAAAGTTCCCTGTCTGGAAAGTGAGTGTGCCTGACACATCTCGTCGGGTTAATTGTTTCATAAATTCACAAGCTGCTAAAAGACAAGCATGGCTGGAATTCACACCTCAGTCTCAGCGCCTTACTTTCTCACAGTCACAGCCATGCATTGTGTGTGTCAGGCTATTGCAGCTAATAAATCTGCTATGTTATCTATTTGAAGAAAGATGCATGGGAACCTCACTCATGCCATCAACAGTCGTACAATTGTCATGAATTGTTTTCGGTATCTTAATGGAAAAAAAAAAAGGTCCTGACTTTCAACCAGTTTACTGTTAACACTATCATTTAGATAAAGATCATTCTAAAATGATAAAGGAAAGATACAGTTACAGTCATCTGCATAATACAAAAAGAAATATTGAGATAATTTCTTTGTTTTAAATATTGCTTTTCCCTGTTGTTAAATTACATATTCTTTCAAGTGTGTTATATATGTATATTATTTTGTTATCTGTGTATTTTTCTTTTTTTTTTTTTTTTATCTTCCCATGTCCGCTTGTTGGCATCTCAGGGAGACACACGTGGATATGATGCGTAAACAGTCAAACAGAGAAGTTCAAGTTTTATTGTCCCTTAAAACAAGTGGTGATAAAACTGCCCTTATTGTGCGGATGGTCCACTCTGACAGATAAGCACCCAGTTCCCAGGATGGTGTGTGTATGGTGCAGGGCAATAACCTGACAGGTTCCACAGACTTCCTCTTTTTGGTCCTCTGTGTTTTATGGCCTGCTCCTCTGCAGTACAGCTGCTGTGTTTGAGCGCAGCTTCCCTCTGCTCTGATTGGACAAGACCTTTGTTCGTGGTGGTACTGATGGGTAGAACATCATACTGGTATCGGGCATTGGCCTTGATACATGTAAAATGGATGGAAACAACACTGAAAGATAAATAACAGGCTATATAACTTAATAACTGCACTTTAAGGAAAAAAGGCTCCTTCAGTCTCTGTATGAATATCATTTGATATTGAGATATGTTAAAACTATAAGTATCAATATCAGTAGATCTATTGGAAATGAGAAAGCTGGATTGGTGCATCTCTAGTGAAGATTAAATGCTTAATTTTATTTTTATTTTTTGAGAGTATGAAAGGAGACTTGGAAAATTGTGTAATTTGTGGTAACCCTTGGATCCAACACTTGGATTCAAACTAAGTACTCCCTGTTCTAGGAAACAGGGAGTACTTAGTTGAAATTGGAAAAGATGTCTCAGATAAAATGTGGGGTGTCCCAGGGGTCAATCCTGAGACCCCTGTTGTTCAATCTCTACACGCTGCCATTAGACCAGTTAATACACATCAATAATGTTTCCTACCCCAACTATGTAGATGACATTCAGATCTGTGTCTCACTGGCAGCAGGTCAATATGGACCAGTGGATTCACTCTGCCACTGCATCCAACAGATCGGTGTGTGGATGCAAAACAACTTTCTCCAGCTAAACTCAGAAAAGACTGAAGTCATAGATTTTGGCCCACAGAAACATAGAGAAAGTGTCAGCAGTCACTTCTAGTCTGTTTCTCTAAAACCTTCAAATCAGGCTAGAAACCTAGGGGTAATATTGGACTCAGACTTTAACTTCAACAGCCACTTCAAATCAATAACATCTGCAGATTTTTACCATCTAAAAAACATTGCAAAAGGTTTAAAGGTATACTGTCAAAACCAGACTTGGAGAGACTTATTCATGCATTTGTCTCCAGTTTGTCTCTAGTGTAACAGCCTGCTCACTGGTCTCTCCAAATGAGCATTAAGACAGCTGCAGTACATCCAGAACGCTGCTGCTTGGGTCCTGACTAGAACTAGGAAGTACTTCACACATGCGTCCTGTGCTCAGGTCTCTGCACTGGCTCCTGTGGCTCAGAGAATAGACTTTAAAGCAGCTCTGCTCGTGTCTCTCCATGGCATAGCACCAAAGTACATCTCTGACATGTTAGTGCTATTTGAACCATCTCGCACTCTGAGGACTTCAGGGACCAACCTCCTGCTGGTGCTCAGAGTCAGGACTAAACATGGGGAATCAGTGTTTCAGTTTTGTGCAGCTAAATCCTGGAACAGTCTTCCTGAAGATGTGAGACAGGCCTCTACTCTGACAAAGTTTAAATCCAGACTCAAAACGGTTTAGCTGTGCATATGACTGAAAGGTTTTTATTCTGCACTTGTCTCCTTTTATGTTAATTTTATGATGATTATTTATGTTTTGATTTATTGTATTGCAATTTAAATGTCTTTCTTATTCTGTAAGGCTCTTTGAATTACTTTGTGTGCAAATTGTGCTATACAAATAAACTTGCCTTGCTTTGCCTTCTGATGAGTGTAGCAGAATTTATTTTATTGTTAGACATTTACAATTTTGTCTTTCTTTTGAGCAGACATGACCTTTTAATGAGACAACTTGTGTTACCAGGAGAAGCTAAGAAGAATCAATGAACTTGTAAACTTCACCTCAACAATGGCTTCCTTTGACTGTCTCCTCGTGACGCTGTTAGACCATGACGCCTCACGTGAGACAAAAGTGACATTGAGAGTCTGAGGTTTAAAGTCACGGTGAAGGTCGTGTCTCTTTTTCCTGTTCCTTTAAGAAGTCTTGTGGTTATGGCTGTGTCTCAACAGGAAACTTAATCAAGGCAAAGACATTTCTGGTGAGACACACATACCACAGATTTTGTCCTTGAAACTCGATAAATGCACACAAGATGTTATATCCGCTTTTACCTGTCTGGGCATGAGTTGTGTTCATATAGGGCTGAGTATGCGTGTTTATTGTGTGTGTGTGTGTGTGTGTGTGCGTGTGTGTGTGTGCTGTATTTCTAACTCCTGATCACACAAAGTATTTTAATCCAATCAGCTTCGTTTTCACATGACGGTCACACACTGCTGCTGCCATGGAAACGGGGCAGGAAGGAGAGAGGGAGCCTTAAATTACTGTGACAGTTACACTTTTGACTTAAATCTACATGGAGTTTCAAGTTTCTCTTCCCTTTTGTATCAATGGAGAAGATACACAAGCATGGAAAATGACTGTTACAGTTTTTCTATGTTCCAAAAATCTTAGTTGTGAGAAAGTAGTCAATGTGTATATTAAGGTATTGGTGATTTAAAATATTATATCATTATAGACTCTGTTCAATTCAGTTCAATAATTACTTATGTAGGCCTACTGTCTGCCCTATAAGTTCAAATTTGCAAAGTTACCACCACACAAAAAATAATTATCTAATACATGTGCAAAATATAAGGTGATATGGTACAATTACAACTTGGTAAAAATGTGAATAATAATAAATGCAAGTTATATTTTCTCAAAAAAAAATGTTTAGTGTTTTTCCAAATGACAGAATGAATTCGAGACCATGACCCTGTTACCCTGGATAATCTGATGTAAGTGTAAAGTAGCCTGGTAAAGCAATGCATGTTTTCTGTAGACCTACTTCTAAAGGTTAAAAGGTGAGCTTTGTCCTGTGGTTTAGAGCTGGCACGCAACTCTGCAGCTTCTCATTTTTGTTTACTGTCATTTCCGGCTATATCTAGATTTTTACACACACACACACACACACACACACACACACACACACACACACACACCATTTTTTGAGTGTCATGCGCCAAAGGGAACTGTGCAATTTTAGACGCAGGGCTCCATCTGGTGAGCACAAATAGAAGTATCTCAACAGCACTTAGCACATACTTTTTTTCAGTTAAGGTTTGAATATCTTCTCTCAATCAGTTCCAAAGATTTATCATAATTTGAAGCAAATTATTTTATTATTTGATAAGAGAAAGAACAAAATGTTTTCTTTACACATCCTCCGTTTTTACAGTCTTTAAATTGTACTCACACATTTATACAGCTTACAATAAGTAAACAGAAAGGGGTATTTATTATGTTCAAAACCTGCACTTTCAAATTTAGTTGAAGGGCAGCATAAAGATAAAGAACAATATGACCAAAGACAGATTAATTAACGGCATAGGAAAACTGAATCTGGATCAGAAAACACATAAAAACAAACAATCAAAAAAATCTTAAATTAGTTGCCTTTGACATTTTTGAGCATGACAAAATCAGTATATATCTTTTAAATTATTGAGTCATTCTAAAGGTGAGTTTTACTATGCGAGTTATGTAATTACACATACTTTATTATGTGCATGAACCGGCCTTTAGGCAGATCAGTCATGAAGTTTTCTGATAAGGCCCGAAGGCCCGTCATTGTACTGCGCAGATTTCTAAACAAGAAAGGTTTATACACTTCCATTTCCACCACAGATTAAGAGCAATCCACACACAACTTCATTCATCTTTGCTTTGCATTTTGTTAGGATACTGAATTTAAGTTCCACCTGTAATAATAAAACTTAATTTGTATTGAAAGCACAGTTGACAGTTGACAGTCAAAAACCAACTGGCTGGTAAAGTCTTATTTAGAGCAGGGATCCTTGTTTTAGTTTGTAAGTGGTGGCTTTTTAGTGTCTACAGACTCTGTGTAGCTCAGTTTGCTTTGATACTCCTTTTCCTCTTCTTGAGTTTCTCTCTCAGAGCCACCAGAAGCGCACATACACAATGAGCATGATGAAAAAGACACCACCAGCCGCAAGCTTGGCATAAGTAGAGCGGGTGTTTAGATACTTGGCATCACTTCTGTACTTCTTTGACAAGGATGACAAGTTAATGGCCTTGGAGTCCAGAGCTGCAAGAAAAAAAAACAGGTAATACAGTCCATAACATTTACACATGGTTAAATAATGGATTTTAGTCCATGGATTTTAATCTGAATAATAAAGGCACCAATAACAATGCCAGTATATGACCCTTAATCTTAACCAATATCCCTCTGATTCGGGACTTTGATTAAGGGTTAGGCCAAACTGTCCGTTTAAAGGTTGTTTTATTTTCTGTAGTGCTGGTTAGTGCTGTTCTACTTACTTGAGGAACAAACGATGTGTTTAGTTATTTGAGTTTGAAGGAAACAAAAAGTGTTTATATATTATTATAATTAATTATATTGAATGTCAGGAGATACTGGTATTGACATTGAAACTGACAATGGTAGCTGAAGGATAACATTTACATACCAGAAAGGGCCTCTCCTCGCTGCAGAACCTCTTCTATGTTAGCCACCATAATTCTCTGAACATCCTGGAGCTCTGTGTTGATGCTTCCCAGATTTCTTCGTGCTCGGCTGTCGATGTAAGACTTTTTGGTTTTCTGGATGTAAGAGTCTAAGAAAATAAAAGAAGGATTACACAATGAAATGACAATCTGAAGTTTTGCATCTTTGCATTCAATTTTAGTTAAATTTTAGCATACCTTTGTTGACGTTGTATTATAGCACATATTATGAGACAGAAAAAGGGCAGTATGAAATGTAACAGGGGTGAAATATAGATTTGCTTACCAAATTCAATAAAGGCGTAAGGTCTGGACACTGTGGGAACCCTTTTTCCGTGTTGCTCGTGAAACTCTGCCTGCAGGTCTTCAAGGTAAGCAAAAGCTAGCTTCTTAGGGAAACTGGCTTCACATAACACCAGGTAACACACACCTTTCTCTATGCAATAACTATAAAAATAAATAAATACAATTGTTATAATAGTTTATATATTATAGCTTTGGCTCTTTTAAAGAATATGAAAACTTACTGGAAAGTGACTGAGCCAGCTTCCAGTGTGCAGCGGGTTGGACTCTGCTCATTGAGTTTCCTGAAGAGCTGCTTGGCTTGACTCTGATATTGCTGGATGTCCCGACCCAACTAAATAAAAACACAAAAACACAATTTGTTAGATTTAAATTGAGTTTATCAAGAGTTTGTATATATTGGGCTGGAAAATGACTAACAAAAAAGTCAATACATTACAAATACATAAAAATACCTGGACAGAACAATTGCATTTCCACTGTATCACCTTGCAATCAACTACAGTGCAGGCAGACAGTCTGTGATGCTACATTGGAAAATGTACAATGGTTTTCTTCATCCGACTGATGTAATAAATTTTGGACGGCAATGTAGTATCACAGATCCATTAATTAAAGCAGAGACAACACAAACCTTTTCACTCCCCTTTATGAAAGCAAATAAGAGAGTAGAGAAAGATATTAGACCATAACAAAACATGCAATCAACCATACCCCATCATGAAATCTCATCACCACTAAAGGCTGCTGGGAGCTTTATTAATTAAAACTCCTCAAATGCCAAGATAAAATATGACAGACTAAGTGGCCTTTTTTTTTTCTAGTGATCAAAGAGTTTTTGTGTTTTTTTTCCTAGAATGAGAGAGGTGGAGCTATAAATCTACAATATTAATCCAAGCTATAGAACTGAATCTAACATATTTATTTAAATGTTAGAGAACAAAACCTATATTCTGGTCTAGCAATTGAGAAACCTAATATTTACTTCTTATAAACAATGACTGCATCAAAGTGATCTCGTAAAGAGCAGACATACTGACTACTAGATGATCAGTCTGGTTCTTAAGGTAAATATAAGGCTGGTCTAAAACAGGTTGGCCTACTGTGTACTGAACGCCTAAAAGTACCAACAACACCCGGAGTTATTTATATTCAGTTAAGCAATAGGTCCAGATAATAAAATACGTGGTTTGAATTAAGATTTGGAAGTGGTGTGGAATTGGAAGAAACTGCATTTTTATGGGGAAGTCAGCCAGCTTTTATCAACAGCACACAGGGGCCACATAAGCAAAAGCAGTGGACATAATACCTGCTCGTCCTCCTGCATTGAAGCGGCCAGGGGGAGACCGTCGGCCAACCGAGCTATCATCGTCAGCAGCACCATGTCGTCTCGAGGTTCGGTCCTGTTCTCCTCGACCCAAAAAAAGCACACAGGTAACTACTACCTTTGCCTGACAGCCTGGAAACTGACAACACCACAGGCTGACGGCTGACGCGCTGAGCTGGCCGGAAGCGCTATCGCTTTGAGTGTAACTTGTAAAACGTCCCCCCTTAGAACTGTAGTCATGAGTCTACAGTTCCGTGTGTTTGGTCTTTTGGTGAGCTTTCATTCCTGTGTTGAACAAAATGAGTAAGAAAAAGTTATAAAAAAACGGGGATGGACTTTTATAGGCTGTGATTAACTTAGAATAGAACATATATGTATAGAATATAACAATTAAACACACTTTTTTATTTGTATCTGTGATCAAGGGAGAAAAATTATAAACATGATTGAAGATAAGATTTTATTATTCAAACAAACAAAAAAAAGTTTAACACTAAATCCTTTTCCGGCTCTGGATTTGTCTTTGAAGCCGTTGTCTGCGAAGGTGATTCTCCCTATCATTTATACACCCTGAAAAGAAAACATGCATAGACCGATATATTCTCAAACGGTGATAATGTACACTTATAAAAAAAAAAGACCTTTCTGAGAGGCTTACCTACCCAAATGTGTGTTGGCTGTAAAGAATGTACTGCCGTAGGTTTCTAGATTGAGATCCTCTCTGTAGACAGGCCCATCATTCCACATAAGATCATACCCCCCCACTCTCTTTTCTTTACCATTGAGCCTACCACACAAAAATATGGTTATACAAATGAGACATAACTTTAAAAAAATGTGTAAAATTGATAAATTAAAAAAACAAAAAACAAAAACATAACCGGATTAAAGTGGATTCCTGGAGGAGAAAGAGATAGAGTTATAGAGTAGGCAGACAAAAGAGCAAAGTGTCTTGATATAACAATATAAGATAGTGATAGTGAGCAATTCTATGCCATCAGAACACTATGTAATTACCACTTAAAACATTATATTCACTGGTTCATAGTCTTGCATGCAATACTTTTCTCATCCTACATGAGACTGTGAGTGTGTCTTGATTCATCCAGGGGTTCTCACCATTAGACAGTTAGTTCTAAAGTGAAGAAAACAAGGAAAATGTGTGTGTGATGGTATATGCCTTTTTGGGCTGGGTGCTTTTTAGCCCACCATAATATAATATAATATATAATGTAAATTGTATCTGTGGCATCATGTGGTATCAATTATTATATTATTTTAAAATAAATATTTATGCATTCTTTTTGGACATTTACATTTGCTCAGCTTGCTTCAATGTAAGCAAAATGCTAGTGCTGCTAAATATCAATAAGTTTTATTGATGATTTTACTGAAATGCTTTCAGTCGTATGCAATGACTTTGATGGTTTAGTCATTACAGGTGATTTTAACGTACATGTGGATAATGTGTTTGACAGAAACGCTAAAGAGTTCAGCTCTGTCCTGAAACCTTTGGTCTGACTCAGCATGTCAGCGAGCCCATCCACAACAGCGGGCACACTATGGACCAGCTCATCACAAAAGGAGTAAATATTTCAAATATCAATGTGGTGGCTGTTGCTCTGTCTGATCATTTCTGTGTCTTCTTTGACCTGTCTGTTATTACCAAACCAGGGGCTGGTCCTGCAGTTGTTCGAAGGAGACACATAAATGATAACACAGGTGCACTGTTCATGGAAATAATACACTTTGAGAATACCTCATGTTCTAATGTTGATGATTTGTTGAACTCTGTGACTTTGAGTGTTTTGAATGTTCTGGACACCATTGTCCTAATGAAGGTTAAAATGGTTAAAGATAAGCAGAAAGCACCATGGAGGAATGATGACTTGGTCAGGGCACAGAATAGGGAGTGCCAGAGGGCTGAGCGGGAATGGCGCAAGTCAGAGCTTCAGGTTCATTGTGAGATTTACAGAGAAAAGATGTACATGTACAACCACAGCAGTCTTGATGCCACAATACTGAACAATTACCGACCAATCTCAAATCTGCCATTTTTAGGCAAAGTCCTTGAAAAGGTAGTTTACCAACAGCTTATTAAGTTTCTCCAAATGAATAACTCCTTTGATGTTTTCCAGTCACGTTTTAGACCTCACCACGCCAGTGAGACTGCTCTTATCAAGGTGACAAACGATATCTGCCTGAACACTGATGCAAGTCTCAATCTTGATCCTGTTAGATCTGAGCGCTGCCTTTGACACTGTTGATCATGGGATCCTCTTACAGAGACTAGGGGACTGGGTGGGCATTTCTGGTATGGCACTAAACTGGTTCAAGTCCTATCTACAAAACAGGGAATACTTTGGTGAAATTGGAAAAGATGTCTCAGATAAAATGTGGGGTGTCCCACCCCATCAATAATGTGTCCTACCACAATTGCGCAAATGACACTTAGATCTGTGTCTCACTGGCAGCAGTGACTATGGACCAGTGGATTCACTCTGCCATTCAACAGATCAGCTCCAGCTAAACTCAAACAAAACGTAAGTAATTGTCTTAGACATAGACAAAGCGTCAGCAGTCACCTCCAGTCTGTCTCTCTAAAACCTTCCAATCAGGCTAGAAACCTAGGGGTAATAATGGACTTGAACTTCAACAGCCACATGAAATCAATAACATCTGTAGCTTTTTAATCACCTAGAAACATTGCAAAAATCAAAGGTTTACTGTCCAGACTTGGAGAGACTTATCCATGCATTTGTCTCCAGTCGGTTAGACTACTGTAACAGCCTGCTCACTGGCCTCTGCAAACGAGCGTTAAGACAGCTGCAGTACATCCAGAATGGTGCTGCTCGGGTCCTCACTAGAACTAGGAAGCACATAAGTCCTGTGCTCAGGTCTCTCTAGCATCAAAGTAAATCTCCAACATGTTAGTGCCGTATGAACCATCTCGCACTCTGAGGACTTCAGGGACCAACCTCCTGCTGGTGCCCAGAGTCAGGACTAAAAATGCAGAATCAGCATTTCAGTTTTATGCCGCTAAAACCTGGAACACTCTTGCTGAAGATGTGAGACAGGCCTCAACTTTGACAATGTTTAAATCCAAACTCAAAATGGTTGTGTTTAGCTGTGCATATGACTGAAATGTTTTTATTCCACGCATGTCTCCTTTAATGTTAATTTTATGATGATTATTTATGTTTTGATTTGTTTGTTGTGATTTGAATGTCTTTCTTATTTTGTAAAGCACTTTAAATTATTTTGTGTACGAATTGTGCTATACAAATAAACTTGCCTTGCCTACTCTTTTGAAGTCTTGAGGGCAAAATTAAGAGACAGGTTAAATTAAAACCATTTACCTTCCTTCCATATCAACAACATTTAATGTATCTTCCAGAAGACGACACTTCATCTCATAATCCTCTTTGCTGCTGGCTGTGAGTGATGGAGAGGCATTTACTTCGATTAGCCACCTTTAACAAGTCAAGACAATAAACAAAATTTAGTAATCAACATGAACCTTACAAGACTTAACTTCAAGAGCTATGATACTGACGGCTTGAGGTTCTCATCCAGAAGAATGTCATAGCCATAAAGCTCAAAACAATGTTTATCATTAATGATAACTTTTTGCACACTCTGTAAGCTGCGGACAAATATGTTATCCATGTCTTTGAAAAGGGTCTCTATCTTCTCTCTGCCATGTTTGGCTGTCAGATATCTGCGAAGCTGCTGCACCTGCCACTTGCATCCCTGAATAGAAGGAGAAGGAATATATGAACATAAATGCAGCATAAACAATCACAAAATAATAACTGTAATATAGAAAAATAAAATCAAGTTAAGTCGTACCTTCTCAGGGTCATAGTCAGGGGCAGTTTTTTGAACAGCTACATTGGTCAAGTGCATATCTAGAATGTTTTATTAAGGAGAACTGATGAACTTGAAATAAATGAATTACCTTTGATTTCATCAAAACAACTCCCACAAAACATCTTTGTTAGACATGCGCTTAGCTAAAAACTCAAACATTGTCATTATAAATAAGCAATGCAGGATACATTTGTCATCAATGCTGCTCAGAGAGAAACGAGTATTTGAGAAGCGTGCAAAGCCATCACGGTAGAGCCAGGCCTTCAAGGGAACATACTGGAAAACAAGACCAGAACATGCCTCTTTCTAAGTAGACTCTATACATCAGTATTACAGCTTAAGTATAAAAAGTGGTACATACTGATGCAACCAGTACATACACCCTCAGGTCAAATTTTCTCCCTGTGGTCAAAAAGAAAAAGCAATAACTCCAAAGTAAAAGTAAATATAATCATTCTATTTTACATTTTAACTCACCATTTATGAGATATGGGTTCTCTATATAGCGCTGAGCAACATAGCTCTCAACTTGAGCTGCATCCTTCTGCTCCTCAGAGCGAGTGCCATCCTATCCATATTCAGCAAAAAACATAAGAAACATAAGATTGTACAATGATTTTGTGACTAGGAATGATGGTTTTACCTTTTTCCAGTCCATAATGTCTTTTAATTTCTTAAACAGGAAAATACCTTTCCCTTGAGACTTTGCAACCTGAAATAATTTTTCACATTGTCAATCTATTACTGCTCATGAAGTTATTACGAAAATGTTATATTGGCCTGTTTACTCACTGGTTTCATGATCCAAGTGCTGCCAGGGCTTCTTTTAAACTCTTCTACAAAAAGATGATATTCACTGGGAAGTGTGAAAGTACAGGGGAAAAAATCACATTTAGATGCCTCCACGCGGCCCTCCTCTTTTTCAATGCTTTTCCGATATCTCTTAAGATTTTTCACCATAAGGTTTTTGCGAGTCAGCTGTGAAGCAAAACATCATAATTTATACATGACTGATGGTTAGGTTTTTATCATTGAAAATCTCTCACCTCATAATGGTTGCGGAAATGGTTTATTCTTACATATTCCTCCATGTAAGAATGATCAAAGTTTTCTCTTAGCCAGCCCACGTCGCACCAATTAAAGTCCCACTCTCCATCACTGATTGTTAAAGAAGACCATTAAGATGAACAAATTTAGTCATATTTTTATTTTAGAATTTTATGGCAACACCACTTACTCTTTGACTTCTACCCAGCCTGGTCTCTGCCTCAGGACGTCCTGTATGGTGTTGTTCATTAGGCCACATTTATAGTACACCGGTATTCGGCCTTCTCTAGACTCATAAGGAAAACTGGCACATATTATGACACATATTATTAAGCTAAGCAGCTGCAATTTGCTTCACACAGTATTACAGATCAGAACGATACTTAACATCAACACTCACCGATCTTTTTTGTCACACTCATATGAGCCTTTGTTTCCAGATGTCTGAGGAGAAAAGAAGTCAAATGAATCACCGTAATCATACCCGAGATAAAAACTGAATCGTCACAATTATCAAAGCACGAAAGCTGTAATTATTTAGAGAATGTCCTCTGTATGAAAGATACACCTCATTATCTCCTGCAAATGTTGTTGTTCCTGATATGCACGGGATTCTTAAGTTCATAGATCTTCTCTGGAATGCTGTTAGACAGTGAACTGAATCCTGATTTGAAACCACATATATTACTTATCAGAAAAATACAAGTAATTATCTTTAGGTTACACATTTATGATACTTAACACAAAATTGTTTTCCACCAAACTAAATCAACATCTGGGCGATATTATAATAAAACATAAAGCTAAGTTATATTTTTTTTAACAAGAAAACATCAAACGAGAAAGACTGCAACAGCTTGCACAGAGGGCAAAGCTACGCACACAACACCCATGGAAATGCACATCCCTGTCCATTTAGCCATACTTTACACATAGTACACTAATCTTGGCTTACTGTCTGTTAGTTCGATTGTAAGCTTCATTACCTTGCCTTTTGACATTCTGGATATAGTTGATACTTTAGCCAAGTTAACTCTAGAAACATTAGCGTTAACCCTAGTTAACAGTCGTTAGCCCGTCCGGTCATCGAGCGCGTGCGTTGTTATGGTAACCCCAAAGAGCGCGTGTCCCTGGAGAGGAGCGCGAGCCTGGTCGGAGTCCAACCTCTGCTGGTATAGTTTTCATTTAAAAATAACAACTTACGGGGAAATAAATTTGTTAAGTAAATAAGTTATATTGACAATTTAAGGGGAATGACAATTTTAAAACAAATAACCCTGCACAATGTTGTCTTAAAAGCATTTAATGAACATAACAACAAAACTAAATTACTTAAGTGTTACAGTATTACAGTATGGTCACCTGAAGCAAAATTTGTGAAGTACAGAACATCATTAAAAAAACATTTTCTGAAAATCAGTTACATATAGCTTAATTTTACAATTCTAATATAGCCTTGTAGTGGTGATTAAAAGATTCCCTTTGTAATTTTATAAAATAAAGACATGAAACAATGCCAAAGTAATACTGCTAATTAAAACAAAAACACAACCCACATTTTGGCTAGAATGTAATTGTAGTTTGAAATGAACGACATTATTTGTGAGGATGGGTAATAAGAACACAAAAATGATAAGCATTAATGTGAGCTACAAGTACACTAAGCCAAATTTCAGTGACAATCAGGGCGGCCTTATATTTCTAGGGCTCACGTTCGCCTTCACATTCACCTGGAGTCCTGAAAGAGGCTGTTATATTTCTGCAAGATGGACTTTGCATAATCTTGTGGACACTGAACCAGAGGAAGTCGAGGTGGACCAAGGCTCAAGCCAGACACATCAGACATCAGCTGCTTGTTCACTCCCACGTCAAATCCTGCAAAAGAGCAAATATTTTAACCACACATACAAAATTAATCCTCACCAAACCACAAATATCACTTACTGTTTTTCATGGCAAAACTTAAGAGTTCTTGCAACTTGAACTAATAAGAAAGTATAAGCAACAGTGCTGTATTAGTAAAATAGGAATCCATCTGATTTCAAATAATAATAACAATAATAATAATAATAATAAATATACTTGTATTGCCCGAGCTTGCAATTGGTCACCATTTTCAAAAGCAGCCATCAGCTTGTTCATATAACTTCCTACATAGTTATAGGTGCTATGAAGAAAAGAAGGACACTTTAGACAGTTTAGAATAGGGAAGCTTATCAGTATATTTATAAAAACTAACCTGCCAACTGCACCATTTGCACCCATTGCAAGACCAGCAAGTAATTGCTAAAATAAAAAATATGTTAGATATTTTGGTGAATTATGTTTGTAGTGGTGGTAATCAAAATACAAAAACAATAAAACATAACATTAAGATAAATTAAAAAGCTGCTGACCTCATCAACGCCATAGACCACAGCCCAATGTGGTCGACTGTTGCTGACACACTGGCCAAAATCCATAAGGTCAGACCCACTAAACTTTATTCCTCTGAAGGAAGGAATAAGCTCTTCAATGTTATTCAGCACTTCTCGCACGGGCACTGTTGGGATCATATAATGGTAAATATATTACAATAGCTTATTCTTCACTAAATCTATGTAGAATTGGCAAATGCAGACAGTTACCATTCACTCCAGTCATGGCTGGTATATGATAGTAATAGAAGGGTAAAGTAGGAGCTGCCGAAGCCACCTCTCGCAGAAATGCTTTGATGTCATCTGAAACGCAGAAGACAACTACTTGTGATGTTTTGTCAGTATACAGTATAAAGCATAAAATAAAAAAGGGAAAAAAAGAGTGTATCATTAGCAAACAGGTGATCAACCTGCAGTGCTGGGTTTGAAGAAGGATGGGGCGATGACAGCTATCCCATCTGCCCCGATTTGAGCCGCATGGCGTGCCTAGAGCAAATGTTTACAAACCACAATGTAAAACTAACATTATGAGCTCTATATGGAATTAGAAACACAAACAACTTATGTAATTACTACAAATTTCCCAGTGTCTCTGGGTAATATTAAGCATATGCAAATAACTCATAGATAAGTTATAGGGTTGATCATTTTTGCCATGATATCCAACTAATTCATTAGTCAAATCAAAATGCAGACTTTTTCTAGCAGTTGAGAGTACAAAATACAGCCTACACTATCAGTTGGTACATACTACAGTGTATAAACAAATCAATAAAAAACAAAATACAAAAAAAAAATTACAAATAGAAAACCTATTCAGCAGTTGTTTAAAATTTATTTGGAAATAAATCTTTCACCAACAACTTACTAATTCCTGAGAATCTCTTAGGCACATGCAACCAACATGCACTATCACCTGATCCATTCTGTAGAAATACAGGCAAAAAAATCAAATGCTGGTTTTCTTTTTATCAATATAAATACATACTTCTTTATGACATACTTTCCCTTGGCTTTATGGCACCAGTCCTCAGCCAATGCCTTCCTTTCAGCCAAACTTAAAGACACGCTCTCGCCAGTTGTTCCATTCACTACAAACAGTTAAGAACATCATTCAAGCAGACCTGTCTGTGCTCATGTTGACTTGAGCACAGACCAGACAGCTTTCATTAATCAAGACCATGGCAGCCCCAGCATATAAGCAGACTAAGCAGCTACTTATGGCCCCGTGGCCACCGGAGGGCCTCCAAGGGCCCATACATTTATATTGAAAATAATTACAGATTTTTTTTAGGAAACTAAACAGCGCTCGGTGTTTATACTAGTCTACGCAGGATGACTCAGACAAAGTTTGAGACACAATAGAAATGTGGAATGTGGAATGTGGAAGTATTATAGAGTTTCCTTTGGTATTAAGCAATCCCGGACATAATTTTGCCTGAAAAGCATAAATTCTAACCAGCTCTATCACAAAACACAGTAAATACTACTTAATACTCACCAAATATACTTTTAACATTTTGCTTCTCAATCAAATAGTCAATGTAAGGTCCAATCACAGACAGGTTGATTTCACTGTTGGGAGAAAGATTACATTTACATGTTTCTGTAAAATCATTTAAGAACTTAAATTCTGAGCTTGTGTGATTTTAAGACAAGCACACCCTTCTGGCGTTAATGGAGTAAATGTGGCTGCAACAACTCCTGTCATTCTCGTTTCCGCAGCAGGAGCCATGTCTCACGCCCAGTACTGTTGTAAGGGACAAAAACACTGACATATGCTCCAATGAACACACATATAACAGAATATCATATTACATACAAACAACAATGTGCGACCAACAAATAGCCAACATGCCCAGATCGCCCATAAAAAAACACATACCTTTCTCTCTTTGGGAGATGATGAATAAGCTGCAGTGAGAATATTTCGAGCTCTAAAGTTCTTGTTGACGATGTGCGGACATATAAAACATGTATGTCATGTGACATGAAGCAAGTGATGCCGCAAGGCATCTTGGGAAATGTGGTACAAAGGTTAAAGGCGAAACGTTTAACTTAATCAAATTGATTAGAGAAGACTAAGCAAAAAGCTTAAAATATCTTTTAATATATATGTATTGTGGGGCTCATGCATGTATTTGTGGGGCTCAAAATTCCTGGATAAGCAACAAAATATGTATTTATATTTTCAGTATATATTATATACATAGTATATATATTTTAACATAGTTTTTCTTTCTTTCTTTCATTTTTTTTTTTTTTTTCCCAAGACTTGAGTTACTTCAGGAAACGGATGTTGTTGACGTTTTGATCAACACAGCATCCGGTTTTTCTGGAGATGTTAGCCAAAGATGCTCGAAATACCGCTGTGTGACTGACTGAACTATCCTCGTTACAAATCGAGAAAATAATCAAACAGTCAGCCTATACCGCTTTCTAAAATGGACGTTTTTTTGGCAGCTTCTCTTGTTATTCGTACCTCTTTGCCTTCGGTAGCTTTAAGAGTTAGCACATCAGGCTAACTGGCTTATCAGCCTTTTGCTGCTGTCAAGTTTGTGCCTGCTGCTTGGTCGACAGAGCTGACAGAAACTGCTCCTGTGGAAATAATTAACTTGGCCTCTATATGGACTTTTACACACTGCTGTTTTAACGGGGAACTTTTGAGGGTAAAATGTAGCTGTTTAATAGCTGGATTCATTGTGATTGTTAGATCCTTAAACGCTTAAAATAGGTTCTTAGAATTTGTCGCGTATCACGGGATTTGTTTTTGTTCTTTGTTTTTTTTTTTTGTTTTTTTTTTAAATCCACCCTGTTACTTAATTTGCCAAAACGTCAACGTGTCTCAACCTACTTTGTTGCAGATCCGGGTGACAAGTTGGAAATGTAAACAGGTGTGACTGCTGATTTTGCTTAGAAGCTGAAGTAAGCGCATGTATGCCGCACACACAGGTTCTTCTTCCACAGCTGCTCTTGATTATTAAGCATGTACAAAGAATTGTTTTTTTAGAAGCTTATGGACTGGCTACTGCATAGTGACGGAGGGACAAAACATTGTTTTCTCCAGTGACCAAGTTAGGGTCTGGTTGAGCTGTAATGTCGGGGTTTCTAGGTCCAAGGAAAATTAGCTAAAAGACTTTTGCATCGAGCTAAGGTTAAGCTTACCATTCACAATGTTATTCGTACTGTTGATACCAATGCTTCTTGGAGCATTATGTATCCATGGGGAGGCAATAACACCAGAGGAGAAACGCAAATTGAAGTAAGTATCATATCATACCACAACAGTTAACACATACCTGCATACTAAACCTGTTTATTTTCTTTATAAAAGGGACCAAGTGGTGGAGATGTTTGACCATGCATATCAGAATTATATGGTAAACATTTACCCAAATATTGTTTTCTTGTCTTTTCCTGTGACATAACCCTGTTTTGTGTAGATAAGTGAGAGCTTATTTATATCTTCTTTAGGACCATGCATATCCAGCAGATGAACTAATGCCTTTAACATGCAGAGGCAGAGTGCGAGGTCTTGAGCCCAGCCGAGGTGACGTGGATGATGCTTTGGGCAAGTGCGTCAACCCGCTTAATTCTGGCTGAAATTTAGACAAAAATAAATCCAAAGCACTGCAAAATTAGTAGTATTACTGTAAATGTGACCAATATAAAAATACACAATACTTTGTCTTTACCAGGTTCTCTCTGACACTTATTGATACCCTGGACACTTTAGTGGTGAGTTACAACATTCTTTTTAATTGAATGAATGAGTATTTAGTGATGATTGATCTGAATTTTCATTTTTTTTAGCTTTTAAACAAAACAACAGAGTTTGAAGCTGCAGTTAGAAGAGTCTTGTCAGATGTGAGGCTGGACAATGACATTGTGGTTTCAGTCTTTGAAACTAACATCCGTGTT
Organism: Periophthalmus modestus; assembly: GCA_019594935.1. NCBI lineage: Eukaryota > Metazoa > Chordata > Actinopteri > Gobiiformes > Gobiidae > Periophthalmus > Periophthalmus modestus. Next base: position 11,380,064 of record JAIEZT010000007.1, on the reverse strand, counting down.
CTTGGGTAAGCTTTAATTGTAATAATATTAAAAGATATAATAACAGTTAAGTAAATACTGTATTTCAGCAATGTCTTTTCAATAATACAGACTTATAATTGGTGTCATGTATGTGTCTTTTGTGAAGTGGTCTTCTGGGAGGGCACTCTATGGCTGTGATGCTAAAAGAGGAAGGACAACTCATGCAATGGTATCAGGATGAGCTTTTGCACATGGCCAAAGATGTGGGCCTCAGACTGCTGCCAGCCTTCAACACCAGCAGTGGCCTGCCTTATCCTAGAGTGAGACATTCAGTACACATTTACACAATACCATTGAATCCTACTTCAACCATAACTAATAACCATAACCCTGTTTGAAAGTATTCAAAGTAACTTTTTAAAAAATTTTTATTTTATTTTTTTATATATAGGTGAACCTGAAATATGGTGTTAGAGGTCCTGAGACAAGAACGGGCACAGAAACTGATACTTGTACTGCATGTGCTGGCACTATGATTCTGGAGTTTGCCGCATTAAGTCGTTTTACTGGAGATCCAGTGTTTGAGGTAAAAAAAAAAAAAAAAAAAAAAAAAACAAGCTGATAATTAGTTCCTTCACAGCTTCTTTGCAATCCTTATAATAAATGTTTCTATTGTAACAAGTATTTCAGATATGTGAGATGAAAACTGCAAATGTTAAAAAGATGTATCATGTCATGTTTTAATAGTGTATTTGAAAGCTGAAGGTGAAATATTATTTACTTCTTAGTAGCCTCTGTTCTATGATATCTTTCACATTATCTCTAAACTATTTGGTCACCAAAACTCCCTCACTCACTTGTTTCTTGTGTCTGTAAATTTTTCTCTCTCTTCAATGTGCTTGTCCCACACATAGGTTCATGCACGGAAAGCCTTAGACTTTCTTTGGGAAAAGAGGCAAAGAAACAGCAATCTTGTTGGAACTACAATCAACATCCACTCTGGAGAGTGGGTCCGTAGAGGTGGGTCCAGTAAAAAAACAAAAAAAAACTGTAGACTTAGGTTGTTTTCACACTGCCACTAGACTACTAAAAGAGCATGTCCTCCGAGAGCAGTGCCGTTGTGAGCCGAACAGTCTCATTCTGGACCGCATTAGAACCTTGCTCCGAGCACACTTGAAATAGGAGATCTTGGAGCGGCTCCACACACACTCTGGAGCGGGGCAAGTGAGATGTGAACACTACCGACCTCAGGCCAACCTACTCAGTCTGCGGTGACAGTGTTTAGAATTGGGTCAAAAACACACATAGCGCGTATATATGTATGACTGGGTGATGCAGAGCTGCTGTTTGACACATTTGATCAACTTAGTATCAATTACAGTGTCATCCTGCCTCTGTCTGTGCAGGTGAGCCTGGGTCTGTTTGTGTGTTATTCCAAAAGCTTTTTTCCTCCCCCACCAGCATGTGCAGTTCTCACGGTGTATTTAGCCACAAGTGAAATAAAAGTCCACCGTGTACAGGGGAAGCATGCGTATGTATTCACAGGGCTCTGTTTGCTTGAAGCGCATTGTAATAGAAATAAGTTCGGGAATCAGCTGATGGATAATCTCTCACCTGGCTCATGGTGTGTGTTAGGGCGAATGATGCAGGTTGTATGTGAACAAGGCTGACCCAAAAGTGAAGTAAACAAAACTAAATCTAATGCGCACTGGGGTTGGTCCACAGAAGGCACCAACATGTGTGAAAACAGCCCTAGTAGAGTTACAACCCAGCAAGTCCAGTATCCATAGAATCCATTGGCTTGAATCTGTTTATGTTGAGATATTTACTGTGTGTTCCTAGACAGTGGAGTTGGAGCCGGAATCGACTCGTACTATGAATACCTGCTGAAGGCTTACATCCTTTTGGGAGATGACCAATTCCTTCAGCGGTTCAATATTGTGAGAACTCACACAAACACGCGGTGTAACCTGAGTCATATTCCACAATATTTCAGGCATAATATTGCTGGTGTTTTGCTTTGGCCATGTAATTCTATTTGGCTTTACTATTTTTTCCCTCTCAATTTCCTTTAGCACTATGCATCTATAATGAAGTACATTAGTCAGCCTCCACTGCTGCTTGATGTCCACATCCACAAACCTCTGCTCCCTGCTCGGACATGGATGGACTCTCTGCTTGCCTTCTTCCCTGGTCTTCAGGTTTATTTTAAATAATATTTTTAAATGATTTTAGTCTCTCTAAAATGTGGATATTTATTTGTAAATTCTCATCACATGAAGAGAAATTGTAAGTTTGTCTAAATGTAACTGTATTCTTCAGGTGCTAAAGGGAGATATTCGCCCTGCTATTGAGACACATGAGATGTTGTATCAAGTTACCAAAAAACACAACTTTTTGCCAGAGGTGAAAAAAAAATAAATCTCAAACTAGAGGCGTTTGTGTGCAGTAGCACATATCAAATCTACATCTCAATGTTTGTCCATCTACAGGCCTTCACAACTGATTTTAGGGTACACTGGGCGCAGCATCCCTTGAGGCCAGAATTTGCAGAGAGCACTTATTTCCTGTACAAGGTAATTTATCTGGGAACCTTGTAATAATGGATGGGTCACTAATGTGACTAAAGACTGGTATGGCCCGAAAGACTTTTTCACTATAGCTAAATGTATAAAATGACTTAAGAAATATGATTATTGTTGTAATGGCATGGTAAAAGGGGTAGGGGCTTCTCCCCTACTCTTTTCCAGAATTCTTGATTTGAAGTATATGTTCCTCTTTGAAAATCTAAAATATTTTGCCTTTATGTGTATCTTTTTATTATTGTTTAAACATAACGTAATTTATCAAATATTCAAAACTTAATTGATTGAAATTGTGAATATATGATTTGTCTTCCAGTCTCTATTTTTGGATAGCAGTCTTTTCATTTATCTACTTTTTTAAAGGCCACAGGAGACCCATATTACCTGGAGGCAGGTCGCACCATTCTGGACAACCTCAATAGATATGCTCGTGTCCCCTGTGGATTTGCTGCGATGAAGGACGTACGCACCGGTAGTCATGAGGACAGGTCAGAACAAATAATTTTATGCAATAACATCTTGATGAGATGTGCTCAACCCAATACAATTCATTTTGTCATAAACCTTTTATCCAACTTTCCTCCAGAATGGACTCATTCTTCCTTGCTGAAATGTTTAAATACCTGTTCCTGCTTTTTGCTGATGTGGAAGATGTACCTTTTGATGTGGAGGACTACATTTTTACTACTGAGGCTCACTTTCTCCCTTTGTCCCTCTCCACTGCTCCCCACTCTTCATCCATAACTCTGAATATAACAGTAAGAAATAATGCATTTCATATAAGCTGAGGATTTATTAAAAATACTAATTATATTATTATTGATTTTAGTCTGAAGAAGAATTGGATGACTCAAACTTTGACTGGACTTGTCCCAACACTCGGCTAATGTTTCCCGATCCTGCTTTTCCTCGAAATATTAGAGAACCTATCCGCAGTGTAGTGGACAAGAGCTGCCCTCGACCTGCTCCTTACAGGTTTGTGAATCTGTAAAAAGATAATTGTTTAGAATAATATTTTTCTGTGAGTTGTTCTAAATAATTTGTTTTCTCTGTGCAGAGAGCCTGGTATAGGCCGCCCTCCTCTGAGAGCTCAGGATTTTATGGCAAACAACCCTGAACATCTGGAGCTACTCAGAAGAATGGGTGTCAGTCTTATCCACCTGAAGGATGGGCGAGTGCAGTTGGTTCAACATGCTACACAAGTAAATGATGGCCAAAACAAATGTTTCCCTTTATGGAGCACATGTAAGAAGGATATATTTGTAACTATAAAAATTATTTTTTTTTTTCTTCTTTCATCCAGGCTGTGAGTGCAGTGGCAGCTGAGGACGGAGTTCGGTTTATGCAGGAGATGATGGAGTTGTCCAGTCAGCAGCAAAAAGAACAGCTTCCCCCCCGAGCCATTCAGATTGTCTCACATCCGTTCTTTGGCAGGGTGGTGCTGACAGCAGGCCCTGCACAGTTTGGCACAGACCTGTCCAAGAGTGTCACTGGGGTAAGTTTAAAGTTGTCTAGTTTTGAATTCTTCCATTTCTGTTGCATATTTTGCCAATAGAGATGTGCATTCTTTGTGTTAATAATTCTGCTAATTTGGTCTTGTGTTCAGGTGAGAGGGTTTGTGACCGTAGCTGAACCGTACAGTGGCTGTAGTGAGATTACCAATGCTGAGTATATCCAGGGCCACATTGCATTGCTACAGAGAGGCCAGTGCATGTTTGCAGAGAAAGCCCGGCATATTCAGAAGGCTGGTGCCATCGGGGGTATTGTAATTGGTGAGTCTTTTACTATTGAGCATAAAGCTGTACACATTATCAGATTCATACTCACAATTCATGATGTATTAGTCACAACGAAAAAAACAATGAAGTCATACAATCAATTCCTTAAAAGTTTGTGTAAAAAGAAATAATGGGATTTTCAATCACACAGATGACAATGAAGGCAGTAGCAGTGACACAGCTCCTCTGTTCCAAATGGCTGGAGATGGACGAAGCACTGATGACATCACTTTACCCCTTCTGTTCCTCTTCCACAAAGAGGGCAACATTCTGTTGGAGGCACTGAAGGAGTATCGAGAGGTGGAGGTGCTTCTGAGCGACAAAGCTCGGGACAGAGGTATGACCATAGACTTATCAATAACATTATTTTATTTTTTGAAAAATGTCCTTGGCTAGCTGTGGCCAAATGATTCTGGATTCATAAAATCAAATTTAAAAGGAGAAATTTCTCTATAGCTATTGCAGCCTTAATGTATCTGTCTTTCTGCTTTTAACTCAAGCTCCTGTCTGTACCTCCTGACTGTAATCATGGCTTGTCTTTTCCTCTCTGTTGTGTGTCTCTTCTTTTAAACAATCGTTTAAACTTTGGATCAACAGCAACTATATTTAAAGGTAAACCTCTTCCTGGCAGCTTGATTGAAGACAGTAAGTTATTTAAATTTAATTGGAGTCAGTTTATATATTTACGTAAAAATAATTATTGTCATCAATTGGAAAGAGTTGATTTGAGTTTTTCGTTATCCATTTCTGTAAGACTTTGTCCTGTGAGAAACATGACTCACTATCCACATTGTGCTGTTGTGGTCAACAGCCAATCCATAAAACGGTGCTATTTCTGGATGAAAATTGCTAACAGAGACTTGCAGAGGACTGTCTAAGGAGGAATATGCATGTATACATAGACTTCTAGAGGAGACCGTTTAACTCTTGTCTTCTATTCAGGTGTAGATGCACAAGAAACACAAGAAGGCTGTGTAACTGATGCAACAACTGCAACCTCCTCTGAGCCGCTGGGCCTATCAGACTTAACCACAACCAAGCGAGCTGAACCTGCTCCTCAAGCTGTGATGTCACACGAGGAAGTTAATGGCGCAAATGAAGGAACCAGCCCTGCCCAGGACGTTGACCTTTCTGAAGACTTGACTCCTAAAGAGCCTCATTCAGTTCAGACAAAAGAGGAGACAGACTCTGAGCCAAAGGATGAGGCTAAGGACCGGACAGAAAAGAGGCGCTCAGTGGAGTCACTGCTCGCTGACTGGCAGGAGGACTTGGAGGCATTCCAGCAGATGGAGAGGGATGAACTCTGATGTCACATGTGGCATATTGAGCCCCGAGACTGTGGTGGGAGCAGAGAGGGGCAAATGTCCACGTGATCAGCCTTAATTAACTAGTCACTGAAAACAAGGGTAATTTTAACATGGTTGTCTATGTTAAAAGCTGCGTTATGCATTTTACACTGTAGATGGCATTATGTGCCAAGGCAGCCCACATATTGTATTTCTGGACCACAAGGGAGTTTGTTGCCTGGTTCATGGTGAATCACAGGCTTCTTACCTCATAAACTATAGGTTTTTTTTTTCATCAGTCACATATATTGGACCCAGACTGTACTGTATGTGACTTGCCACTTCCCATTTGTCTCACAGTGCAATTGATATTTTAACTTTGCTTTTCGAATGCTTGTTCTAACTTGTTTTTCTAAATAAGTCAGTTTGATTTTATTTAAATGTGGTAACTGTGAAATTGTCGCATTATCAAATATTTTATGGATAAATACAGAACTAATGAGATTTGAAGAATCTGTTGCTGTAATATAGATTTGAAATTTAAAAAAGGTAATATAGAACTGCTTTGCTCAGGTCCCGTCGAATAGGAATGATAATCCCGCAACCAGTTATAAACCAAACCACAGACTGTTCCTGCACTTTCATGGGCTGCTCATACCGAAGCTGCCATGCGAGGGCGCTATGCGATCTGTTGATTTGTCTGTCATGCTGATTATTTTAATGGAAATGGGAAAATTGCTGTAAGCAATAAAAAAAAAAAAGAAAAAAATGTTCAGTTGCTTTTAGATATAAAATACATAATCACGGTTGGCTTGGAAAATTTGGCGTTAAAACAAACCTGTTTACGAATGTCACATTTCTTGTAGTTTTTCATTTCTATAGATCATATACAAATTATTTAAATACACGTTATTTTATGAAGTTCAATGGGTAAATTACACAAATAGCTGAACATACTCTTGACTTTCAAACCATCTAGTTTTGTTTAATTTTGTGCGTTGGAAAAAATTGCCAAGGCAGGAACAGACTCCCCTTCTACGAGCAAAAGCCTGTGTTCAGCCCATGGTTCAGAGCATGGTCCAGGCCGCTGATTGGTGAGTAGGCAGGGCAGTCCTCAGTAAGATGGCTGCATTGCTGCGCGCTTTGGTGCCATCCTGGTGAAATGACGCAAGCTCCAGTCTACGCGCAGAGCTCGAGGCTCCTGCTCCCGTCTCCATAGCGCAGCGCAGAGCACATCCCGCCCGACTCAGAGCCGGAAGAGCCGCGGCTATCCTCCTGTGGACCGAGCGGAACCGGTTCGACACAGTAAGTACAGACGTGTAGCTTTGTCAATGGACTCCCAGAGGTGTGATTTACGCTTTAAAGAAACGCACCGCGTATCTCGTGGTTTCTTTCTCTCTTTACTTCTCTCTTTTGTTGTTGTTTCCTGAGTCCCCCGTGATTAGCCGGGCGCTTTCCTTCCTGCACACAGGCTTTGCATCTATCGATATTTTGTACGATTTCTCCTGACATGCTTGTTCCAGCTGCTTCTTTGATGTGGCTGTTTGGTTGTTCAATATTGTGATGATGAACTTGTGAGGTTTTGCTTGATGTGTACTGTTCGCTTACCCCTGGACACGATTGGCTTTTTCAAATTTTCCACACATCCTGGTTGGCGGTGCCAGTCCCGCTGCTCCAGTCTGCTGCTGTTCTAGGCCTTTTGCTTTTGGAAACACTAAACAGACGAGAGCTGGGCTCGTGTCTCAGGGCTAAAGACGGTTAATCTTTGTGGAAATGAAACTATGTGTACACAGTCGATTTCCCCTCAAAACTGCCTCTCATATGAAAACAAAGCTCCCTGTGTCCATATAGCGCAGCTGGACACAGCTGTTGATCCAGTCCCAGCCCTAGTGACCCCAGACCGCTCTGAGAGGGACTACTGCTGCCCTGTCTGCAGCCGGTCCACATCTCCATGACCATGGACAAGCACACTGCAGGGTCTTTAACACTTGGACATTGCTGAGCGCTCAGTTGACTGTTGCTGCCTCTGGAGAGATGACTACTGCTGCATTTATTTATAAACAAGTCGATTATATATAATTTCTTAAGCAATGTTGACATTGTTATTCTCCTAAATATTAAAATGAGACTGAATAAGTTGCCAACTCTGACTTTGTGGAAATGTGCCATATGGCTTTTTAGCAGCTGTGATCTCCACCACATCCTTGCATCCATTTGGTTCTTGTGCCAGCCCCCTGGTGTGAGGTGGTCTGGCTATGGTCTTGCAGCATCACATCACACCAGCTTAACACAGGCCAATGTAGGTTATACATGTACTAGCAATCCCCCTCATTGCTTTATTCTCCATCAGTCATTCTCCATCCGCCTCATCTTTCACCCACTGCAGGTTTGGTGCTTACATGGCCTTTGGTTCTGGCTAGCACATAGCAGCCAGGATACACAGCATTGCTCCTCATTTCTCTTCATCTGTGTCACTTTCGCCAAGCCAGGAAGGTCTATTCTTAGCCTCGTCCTTCTTCCTGTCTCAATCATCATGACTGTCTCTGCCCGGTGTGTCCACCTGTGGCCTCTTGTACACCTCTTTAGTAGGTTTAGTGTCTATGAGGTGGTGATTGTTTAGCTTGTAATGCAACAGTTTGGATGTCACTTTCTGTGGAGACGGGTTTCCATAGTCACCAGGATACCCTCGTCTGCTTGTGAGGTGTAGGAAGGAGATCCCATGAATTTTTTCTGGATGTTTTAGTAAAGTTTTTGAACAAATCAAAGAAAACATAAAGAAATGGCATGTGTTTTAATAAAAAAAGGAAAATAAGTAAGTCCAAATAGATGAGGCAAACTTGCACGGGTAAATGAATGGAAAACCTTTTGCCGTGTTTGCCATAGATTTTGTTAAGATTATGGTGGCATGAATAATTTTTATTTTAATTATTTTAGTCTTTCCCTTTTTCTATAAATGTATAAATTTTTTTTATATAATTTTTTTGTATAAATGTTTAAGTATAAATTTCATTAATGCTTATATTTAACCTTTAACTGGTCATTTTGACCAGTGCAGTCTTTTATAAGTTTATGGTAATACAATGGAGTAGTCTCCTGTATTAAAAGGGTACCATGTAACTATTCTGGTGGAGGTCCATGCCTGCTTGCAGATCTTATAACAGAAAAGTTACATAGTGCATCTTTTAATTTTGTGTCTGCATTGGCGTCAACATCAGCAGATATGGTTTCTTCTGACAGATAGTCTTCAGTCAGCAGAGGTCAGCAGTGCAGTCACCGCCTCAGTGCTTTCTGTTTGTTCTCAGGTTGTGTTTCAATGACAGAGATGGGTACATCTGTAGTATGTTTGCAGTGCACACTGTTTAGGTGCTGTTAGAATATGGACAGAGATGCGGTTTACATCAAGACAAATCATATTTATTTATTTTTTTCTTTTAACAGTCAATACATTAAATTAGTTACTGTAGTCTTAAATGTTTGCACGTCTACTGGCTTGAACTGGTAAGAGCCTCCTCCATCCCATTTTCATGCTCTATGAAATATTATAAAATAAAATAAAAATCTATGGCCTATACTGCCGTCACAAAAGAAGGTTCAACGTCCAGAGGTCTCAATTGTTTCCTGCTCAGGCTGTTTGTCTCTGCAGGTAAATGGCCTGTTAGTAGATGCTCTGCCGGCTTTTTTCATTTAACATTTAACATTTCAGATTCTTTTGTAAATGGAATTTAAATGTTAATGCACATTCTAATATGAGGTGAATGCCAGTAGAAATGAATAAGTGCATGTGCAGAAAAGCAGTATTTTCTTGGCCATAGTTCAGTTTAATGTTGTCGCTGTTTTTAGCTTTATGAGTATTGTATTGTTATTGGTGAACTACTTCACTAAGGTCTCTTGTCTACATTTTACACAGCCTGTAACTCAACTGAACACTGACTCCTACTCCTCATCTGACACTTATATAGCCTATATGTAAACCAGGTACCAAAGTTCATTGGTGATTATTTTTGACAATGCAAATATGCTGTATATTGAACCTCAGACATTGTATTCACTAAAATTGGTAAATGATACATTTTTATGAACTGACCTTTGACTCATGAAGAAAATTTGCGTAAATCATGACAGACAAAAATTTAATATTTTGCCAGACAAGGAAACCATAAATAACAAGTAACCATGTGAATGCTGACCAACAGATGCCAATATACAACTGCAAATGCACATGTTCAGTTTCAACTTTAACTTGAGGGTGCACACAAAGTTGACAACTGTGTAGTGCAGCTAATTTGTTTAATCTTAATCTGGAAGTACACTAGTCACCAAGGCTATTTTTTTAAGTTAAAACTAAGGCTGTATAGACAGGCTGATGTATAGTTTGTAGAATGAGAATCATGCATTTGTCCATTTCTACCAAGCATCACAGAGAAGAATGGTGTATTGAGGGAGCTAATAAGTTTTACATGACAAATATTTGACATAGTGCATGACCTGCATTGATTGCTGTTGTTTAGGATGAGATGTGGCACGGCACACGTTCTTGCTAGTATTGCAGCAAATTTAAACAACTGTGCTGTATGTTGATAGGATGAGAGCAAAATGAAGTAAATTATGATCATTTTAAAGATACAACAAAAAAGCTGCAATCTTAGCTGCTATCTTATCCTATCTGATGTGATATCTCAGTAACAATTGTGCAGCCTTGTTTTATCATTGATCATAATTGTTTTGAATAATCATGAATGAAACTGAAGTTAAATCACCATTCTTTATTATTTAGATTGAAGATAATTGTTTTGCACCTGAAAGAGGCTCATGTGCAGTCAGGGAATAAAAGGCCATACATGTCTCACAGGAAGCAGTGCTGTTAGTCTGCATCATTTTGCCCAATTATAGATGAGTGCTATTTATTCTCATCAGATGTGCTCATTTCTGATGAATATTAATGCTGAGTTCCTTTCATTTGGCCAGTTGTGGGTTGCTCTATTAGCAATTCAGATTTATTTGGATGAAAAACCATAAACATACGTGACCTTGCTTGCATGGTGGTGGTTGTTGTTGTTGTTGTTGGAGTAGCGCACTCTATCTGCCATGTGCAGCCTCCTGTCAGTAACTGCAGTGAGCTAGCACTTTATATGCAGCACAGGCGTCGGAATTTGAATATGCAATGATGCAATTGCAATGAATATCAGTTCAATTGTCAAGAGCAACTAGTGCTGATTAAAACAAACAAACAAAAAACATGTACAAACCAGGGCTAAATCAGTACAACTATGAGGTCTCGAACCTGTCTTTTTGGCACCCATCTACAAGACCATAGTGTTGTTGTTGCTAGGGATGCACCATTGAGATACTGGTATTTAATATCGACGTTGATATTGAACATTTTCATAGATTGGATATCAGTTCCAGATATCGTCTCAGTCATTACCCCATTTTGGTCTATAAACTGATGTAATAAGACTATTTACTGGCCAACGTTGGCCAAAATGTCTTGTAATATTAAACTTGTATTTTTCTTCTTTTTACCAAAGCTGTTACGTTAAATGATGGATTACAGTAAATAACACATTTGGATCATGTTTTTCTATGCGCTGTTTGTGGTTAAAGGAAATTATTATATTTTCAATTCTGCACTAGTAGAGTCGACACCAGAACAGGACAAGCTGGATTGGTGAATTCGTAATTGATAAGTTATTAGTTCAGATATGGTTATTGTGTTGGCAACAGCAATTATAGTTGTATTTTTTATACTATACTCTGAAAGCTGTAAGTGAGTGGCCTGCTTTCACCTCAGTCACAGTAGAACACTGGTGTTTCGGAAATTAAGAAGTTATAAAAACTCACCCTGACTTTTTCTGAAAATCTGCCTTGCTCTTTACAGCTCAGTGGTACAAAGCCACCATCAACAGCCCTCAGAGGAGACATTTCATCTGTCTTCAGTCTATTAGCTGGAACAATCCACTTTCCTATGGCTTGGTGTTGCTTAAAGCACTGGGCCATGTGTCAGTTATGGCCATGTTCTGCTATTAGAGCCAAAACCAAACAGGTACTTTCTGCCACTGTTGACCATTTCCTTCTTATGTTGAGAATTTCCTGTAGAATAGCAGCACTAGTGACAAGAAGTGCTTGAAGACTCATAGTCCACCAAACTCGTATATGATGTGAGTAATATGTTTGTTCACGCCTGTGCAAATTTAGAAAAAGAAAATTCTGCAAACATGGGCAAACTATTGTGACAAAGACAAAAATGAAAAACAATATGTTAAAGATCGATAGAGTAATTTCTTAGAATTAGGTTACTGACAAATTACAGTTACTCAAATAATCCGTTGATTAACCACACATGTCACCAGGTCTTTTTGATGGTCAGATTTCTTTAGTGCATGTAAAGACACTCACCAAAAATCACATTTAATTAGTGGGTTATCTGATTATTTATTTTGGCCACGTAAATGTACCCAGTGACTAGAGAGGAGAGACCAGGCTAAAATGCACAATGAGGTAAATGACAGTGTGAAGGCCTCCCCTGTCCAGCTGTGTTTGTGTGCGGGGCCGTTCCCAGGGCTGTCAGGCTGATGGAATACCTGACATAGGACCAGAGGAGTGGTGCAGCATTTGCAGCCTGGCCTAGAGTAAATATTATGGTGGATGGTCCATCAGAGATACTGCACTCACTGCAAGAGTCAGGATTTGTGTTTTGTTTTGCTTGGTCATATGCCTCTGTTACGACCCAGCTCTGCCAGGGTTAGGGAAGTAACAAAAACACAAGATGTTAAAATGATATAAATTAGGTTGTAATTTAATGTACAGGATTGTAAAAGGCAAAGTAACAAAAATGGTCTAAAATATTTGTGTAACTGTATAAACAAAATAACCTAAACAAAAAAAACCAAAAACACTTTTAACAGATAACAAGTTTCGTGTCTCTAAAAACGTAGTCACAATGGTCTACTAAACATTTGTGACAAAATAAGGAACACATAACACATACCATGAGTGTCCCAAAATAAAGACGTGTCATATAAAGCTACAAACGAAACGGAGTGACAAAACAATAAGAGCCTACTGGCCACAAAGACCAGTAGGCCCGAACAGGTGTGGTGAATCTCCTTTAATAGGGGAGGCGGCTGCAGATAAGACACAGGATTGGCCAGATGGGAAAACAGTCCTCCAATCCGCAGTGAGGGCTCACACAGCCAGGATTCAATCACACACACAAAGTTATAAACTAGTTTGGAATTAATTGAAAATATGATTTTATACTTACGTTGGTAGTAGGAGATTAGGAGGCGGCTAGACAAGCCTACACAACAGTGCCAGAGCTGGTTCTAGATAAGCCAGAGACTAGTGCACTTTCTTCCTACCCTCCACCCCCATTGAGACTGGCCAGGCATGTTTAGAACCAAGCCCCATCCCTGCAGCTGAGGAACCTGGGTGGGAAGAGGAACTTGCAGTGGGGTAGGATGTGCGGTTGATCAGGCCGTTCACCAATCTCCATCCGCTGTACCCTCCTGACCTCCCATGTTGGGTCATTTTTTAGTTCAATAGCTGTGTCAAGTATAATTTTAATTTAGGAATATTGCCTAATATTGATACAGTACAATTGCAATACAATATGGCAGTATATTTTAAACCATGCATTACAAAGACGTGTGTATTTTCAGTTACAAATATCTCTCTGTTTGGTCAATATCTTACTTTATTGACCTATTAATGTTTTGTATATCTGACAAATGTTTTGTTGCTTGGAGACTGGAAAATTCCTAGTTCTGTCATCCACTCACATTTTCCTTTTGTTTATAACTTAAACCATTTGAATTCCATGTCAACACAGCATAATTACTTTGTTGGCAATGCGTAATTATATACTGTAAATATTTAATTGAATCACCCCCTGTCACTCCCTATAGGGATGAACTTCACGTCTTTACTGGTAATTAGTGAAAGGTTATTGCCCCAAGATATATATATTTTTAAATTTAATAATCCCCATGCTATGGCATACAATATGCTTTAGATCTAGTTCTCCTCGCGATGCCAAAAACAGGCATTGTCCTGCAGCTTCCTTAGTGTGTAGCCTGTGGAGGATGAGCTGTAATGGGACACTCATTCACAGGTACGTCCTTAAAACAGCTCTGCCTTGGAGCCTCACTGTCTCCTCTGAGGATTTTAAAGGCCTTCTCCCACTCCCAGGCTGAATCACTGTGAGCCAATGCTTTTAATAGTAATGTTATGATGGAAAAATATCATCTGCAGCATGGTATCAAATGTACACCAAAAATAGCCTCTGAAAATATACAGAAATTCTCAAGAGTCCTTGTTTTTGTTTCTAAATTTTAAGCTCAATTTAGTTTTGTCACACAATATTCAGTGAAAGCTCAGATGAGCAGGTCACAGTAATGCAGGCTCAGTATTGTTGGTATAGTTTTCTTATAGTAAATAAATGCAAGCCCTCTCCAGCTTTTTAAGCACCAGTTTCAGCAAGTGTTTCATCATAATAATTATTGATATCTCACTGGCATAGTTATATTCTGCATGGATTATTTATATGTTACACAACTTTGTATCATTTATTATGTAAATTCATCTGGGCTGGACAGTGTCACATTAAACTGAAAATAACCTGTTGCACACTTCCCTTCTCCACTCACTCCGTGTCTTCCTCCACGCAGCCAGTTTGTCAGGCTTGGTAGTGGTTGGGTGGTGGTTTGGTGGTGGTTAGGTGTTGTGCCTGTGACATTTGCCATGTTTTACAAATGTGTGCACACTGCCCTGCCTGTCTGCTACTGCTGCAATGTTTATGTACGTGCATGGGCACGTGTGTAGCTCTCTCTCCTCTGCAGTGCTCAGTGCCTCCTTTGACAAACCCACTCCAAGAGAAGGCTCATTCACTCCTCCAGCGTCAGGCACACCTCAGACAGTGCAAGCATGGGCACGTGTGGCCCCACTGAAAGGGATAGCCTGAGTTTAAAAGTAGTCTTGCACTTGTTTATGGGGTTGCCAGGAGCAGCAAAATGGACCTGCAATCAAAGATGCCAAATACGTCAATCCTGATTATACCACAATATCAGAAAGTGTAGTGTAGACCTTTCCTTCTTTTAGTAGACTGTCACTGTCCAAGGCGCAATGAATCAAATTATTTCTTTTTGCTTCAAGCAATTACTTAAATCATCAAGCAGCTAAACTATTTTTAATATTTTGCCCATGCTGTGGTGTATTTTCACAGTGGTGTCCAACTGGGGAAGGGTGCACTAGATTCGTCTCTTGACAATTACTTTAATGTTGTTTTTAAATATCAAAGCTAATTCTGTGCACAAATTGACTTTCTTGAAATCAGTGTAGATGTTGCTGTTGTCTGTAATGCAATAATGCATAAAAAATAAAATTCCCACTCTGTATCTCCTCCTCCTGGTCCTGATGAGTCGCCTGTGAGCATGAGACAGACTGCAGTTTGCCCAGTGCCCTCTGTATGTGCCAGTTGGTTTCAGAGCCTTATCCCCTGCAGACATGGGCAGTTTATCAGATGCGGCTGGCTCAGTGTACGTGTGTGTGTATGTGATAGTGCTGAGCTACTGTGGGTTGAGTGAACTTGAACCAGCCTAAGCTCGTCCTCCTGACACACTTCTGAAGGAGCAGTTCTGAGCACTGCCACCCAGCTGTGACTGTGGGTTAAGTCTGTGCTCCTCCCCTCTGCGGTCGCACATGTGGCACTTAAAATACTGTACAGACCAGATTGTCCTCTTGTCTGTGTGACTGTGTGTTTGCAGTGAGTGGATTCTAACCACCAATGTAATAGAGGACAGAATTGTGGGACAATGAAGCTGAACTTTAAAGTGGTTCCCAACTATCTTTGCTTGAAACCGCTCCCATTAGAGCTATAGAGACCATTTCTATTTTACCTTTATTTCAGGCATAGCATTGTGAACAAATTCTTATTAGGCCCAAGCGCCAGAAGCTGGCAAAGGGCCTCTAAGTATATTATTAGTATTGTAAGGCGGTGCACTGATGGGAAGTGAACCATAACATAGGAATGCGTGAGAGTTTTATGAAAATGTATATTAAAAAAAACAGGAAGATTGTTTTTGCATCAAAATATTGCATTTAGGTCTGAGCCCTACAGGGCGTAGGGCCTATTGGTTTTGCAACAATGAGTGCATGGGCGAGTGCGTGGATTTCTCTGTCACTCCTAGAAATAAAAGCAGTATCCAAGCATGCATACTTGTTATTGCTAACATATAATAATCAAGATTGATAAACTGTATCCACTGTATTTTTTTCAATCTAGAAAAAAAGGACGAAATGGAGTGTGTTGGCACCCCAGTGCTCTGGGAGGTGGCGGATGGGGGTCAATCATCGCAGCTTGCGGCTATATTTTACAATGCTGTTGATCTGGGCAATCTCCTCCCAACCTTGAGATATAGGGATCACCAACATTATTTTTTGCAAGTTGAAACAGTTAACGCATCTTTATTGCCATTCAGCATAATGATTTAACTTGTAACACTTTGTGTTATAATTCATCGGTTGGCAGGCACTTATGTGTTTTTGTCATATTGTTTTCTTGTAACTCCTGTTTGAAGAGTAAAAGTATTGGCTTATGTAGTTGAAGTGTTGAAAGATAACGCTGCCAAATAGACAGACAGTATAGTTAGAAAGTAGGGGTGTGTCAGCAGCTAAAGTCCAATTCTGGGAGTGTTGCAGCACTGCACTCACTCTAGATCACAAGCACACCGTAAAGTATCCATTTATTATGATGGATAAGTATTTTATTGGTGCTACTGGATAAGTAAAAGTAGAGCTGTTAAATAAGGCACATTCACCGCTGTAACAACAATGTAAATATTTGGCATGGTTTACAGGTATTCATGTCTTTATAGATACTCTACACTACTTTGTTTTTCACTTTGAAAATGTTGCCCTTATTCTGTTTATTTTTTTGTTTTATTTGTTTTATAATTGTTAAACTGTTCTTTGCTGTAATGAAGTAATGGCAGCTTGCATCAGTGCCTCATCCAAGCGTTCCCTTTCACACAAAAAGCTCTTGACTGCTCTGTCTATATTTAGTCGCTCCTACACAGAATCTGATGTTTCAATACTTCCAAATCAAAGCCCCAACACTGAGGCTGCCCACACACCGGAGACCCTTTGAAACTTCAAATCTATCAGCGCTCCTCGGCTCATCTGGGCTTTTAAAAGGAAGTCCCTTTTATGTACTTTTTGTTCTGTTTTGGGATAGTTCTGTCCTTTTTGCACCTTTTATATAATTAAAAAAGTACATCCTTACTAAGTTACAACAATGTAATTAAAATGATCAAATTTAGTAAAGCATGAGGCTAGACGTATAAGTTTGGGAAGCACTAACACAGACGGCATCAGCAAAAAAATGTCTGTATCGAGCATTGGTTCTAGAATATTGGTTCAGCCAGTAACCTGATTGGGTCTATAAACTGCAATTTAAGATGTTGAAAAAAGGTTTTAACTTATTCAGTTCTGAACTGAAGAAGCGGCTTGGATGAGCAGCGAAACGTCTTCACTCCTACAACGATTTGTCCAGTTGACAGATTTGAAATGTGTCATAAGGAAATAAATGATATTCTATGGCTCTGCATCTCTAAGTCATAACATTGTCTTCATTCTACACAGAGAAGAAGGAATTACAAAAAAAATAACAAGCAACATAAGTAGCCAAAGCACTAATATCATTGTAGAAATGTGTTTTTTCTGCTCAGTGTCAGTTTTATCCACAGGCCACTTGAAACTTTACAGAGAAAAGTAAGAATTATTTGGACTTTTTAAATGCCAACAAACTGCAAATGAAATGAATTGAAAATGTCTAATTTTAATAATGTTTACATAAAAGGCTCTTATGGCAATAGCTAAGGAAGTCTTAAATACTGAAGAAAGTTTGAAGAAAATCTTTGCTAATTCATGTTATTAAGTATACTCTGCAAAACTGTGTAGAGCTTGGGTTCTCCTCTATGCACGCTCTGTAACTCTCTTAGTGAGGTCTTCTGTCTGTGGTTTTATTCTTGTTGCGGTGGCAGGCCAAATTTACTGACATTTTCCAGGCAAACACCTCTTTGTCTGTTCAGTAGATGATTTGCTTTTGTACTTGAAGAAGTGCCTTTATTCAGGTATGTAGTTATCTCCCCCCAGAGTGGAGTATGATAATCTTAACATGTGCTACTCTAATCTAACAGCAGACGATATATTTACATTTCTGCGTTGGCTCCTTCTTTTTAAACATCAGCCACTAATCTCGACATGGACAGTGTGAAGCTGCAGATGACCCCTACTGACCTGTACACCTGAGTCTTTGTCTGGTGCTGGTGTGGATGAGCCCAAACACGAAACAGCTTCAAACTCTGAGGAGGGCAGGGGAACGGGGAGGGCTTTGATGCTCTGTCTCATCTTTCTCTTTGGCCTCTTTACTCACCCCTCATTTTCATCCTCACCTCTCTCTCTCCATTGCTCTCATCAACACCTGCCAATTCTGTAACCTGCTCTAGTCCCCTTGGCACTTTCCCTCTCATGGAAGTCCATTGGCAGTGCATTTGTGGATGTAGGCAGCAGTCATATGGTGTGTGTCATCCACGGCATATGGCATGAAATGAGCAGGCTAGTGTAATATTACTAACCGTGAGATTTCCCAATGACAATATCTTGGCTTGATCTTTTGTATTAATAGTAAATAAACCAACAGCGTATTTATGGATGTGAAATTATGGCTGGAATTGGGAACATTATTAAGCACTTTTACGTTGACCATTTAAGAAGTAAAAAAGTACAATTTATTTTAACAAGTTTGAGTTATTATATCTAATAGAAAGAATATTGTTGCAAGAATAGGTGATGCCATTTGTCTGCAAACAGGCCTATTGATCTAAAAAGTAAAGGACTGAAATAAAACGCCTTGCTTCCGAGGACACATGCAGTGCGCTTGTCCCTTTCACGCAATACTTCTGTTAATCACCAAAGCAATACTTGTATTGACTGTAAATAAAAGCTCTTTTTAAGCAGGTCATCTAGTGTTCAGTCACTGGCCCTCCCTCTGTCTCTAATTATAGTGTGCGTGTTAGTGTTAAAAGGCACATGGGTAAATTGGAGGTTTGTTGTCTTAGACTATTTAATGCACAATGCTACAGGTAACATATTTTTTATAAGATGGGAGTGCTTCCTTTGCAAGCAAGCTTTTACACTAACAAAGATTTCAAAAAGGCAAAGATGTTGTTTTGTCAATATTTTTCTGTTCAGAAATTCTAAGTTATTTTCGAGTTGGTTGTTTCATCTCTAATGCCTTGTCTTGGTTATTCTGCTCCAGAATAAGGAACAAGATAGTGGGCTTAAACATTATGAAACAAACTCTAGTGCTCTTTAGGAGAAGTGACTTGTTGTAAAATGCTGCTTTGCCAGTGCACACATAAGCTCATATATGTGTGTGTTTGTGTGTTTCTGTGCAGGTGAGAGTGCGATGAGGGCAGGCTGCAGAGAGTGAGGCCATGGGCTGCACCTCGGCCAAACAGGTGTCGGCCGTGCCCAGCGATGAAGAGGGACGCGGCAAGAACTACAGCAATGGAGACCTGTACTCTGGTCAGTCTATAACACACACATACACCATGGAAATGAAATGTTATGATACAATTCAGTCACATGCTTCAAGCATAGGCAGCTACATTACAACTGCACCTAAAACAAATAACCACAATAATGAATCACAGTGTTGTTGCCTTCCTCTTATTAAACATTGCTTTTTATGTAAATCAGGATGGATTAGGTATGAAAAATCTCTACTTCTAATGACTAAACCTACAATAAACAAGGACTACATCAGGACTACACCAGTGGCTCTCAGCTTAAATGGTCAGAGATATTTGTTCTGAATCATTTGGACCTCTGTATTTCGACGTGAGTGTGCACTGCCTGACTCACACAAATGCCAATAAAAACCTCTCAGCGCTGGTCACACAGTTAATTGCTCAGTCCAGACCCATCATCAGTCTCTATATTTCCTCCTGTTTGTGGCAGCCAGTCTGAGCTTCTCTTTTTCAGACAATAACTGTCAACAGCTCTGTTTTATTAGCCCCGTGTGTGTTGACAGAACATACAGAGAGGAACTAAGTAACTTAGTAAAAAGGGCAAGAATAGAAATTGTTTTTACAATAGACAATTTATAACCAAAATGATTCAGGCAATTTTGTGTGATATGTATATTTGGTACATTAAAAAGTAAAAATATTTTTGCAGACCAACATTTTTTGCATATGTATCCAGATCCCAGTGTGTAATAAAGCTATCAAACTAAATGAATTGGAAAATGTGTAAACTTAATCAAATAAAGTTTTAGAAACTCATTAAGTTTAAACTGAAACTCAATTTTTCCAACTCAGAAATGGGTGAAAAAAGAGATTTATAGCAAAACACCAGTAAACAATTTGATTAAGAATAATTCTACATCATTAGTGGTAATAGTTTTCATTAGCTATTCTTATAATTGTGCTATGCTGAATTCTCCGTTGTGTGTGGTTGCAGCCCAGCCTTTTGGAAAATGTATGTGATACAAATGGAAGTAATGGATTAATTGTAGAAATCAGAGCTTGTGGTGCACTGAGGGGGAAAGATGCCAGAGAAAGACCCGGGGACACAGAGATGATGATGGTCGGAGCAGGATTAACACAGATTAAGAATTAGGCGACACTGTGGTAACTGCTGTTATCAGAGAATAGGGCCGGATGGACAGATGATGACGACCCCAGGAGGCCTCTATCCCTCTTTAGTATCTCTAATGCCAAGGGGTTAGTGGAGACAGTTATATGATCACCTTCAAATTGGTGGAACAAACTAAACTAAACTGATTATCTGGCCTAACTGTAACATATCAGACCAATATTCTCCCATTTAAACATTTTCACTTTGTCTCCCACTAACGCAGATAACAATAAAACTTATATTTGTCGAGTTTGACATTGGTGGAGAAATCAGACAATCCCTACAAAAACTAGATCATTATTCTATATAACACGTCTGACTCTTGTTTCTATGGTGTATTGAATGTAGCAGCGATTGAGATCAGATATGAGTGTTCCTTGACAGAGGAAGCAGACTGACGTGTGCTGAGGTCACCCCCCTCCCTCCTCCGGCTCAAGGCCTCATTCCTTTTTCCTTCCTGTTTCTCTCCATTTTGGTTGGCCTGGCCTCACTTCCTGTCCTTACTCCAGTAGCCTTCCTATCCTGGCACAGGATTAGGTCAGACCCCTCTGCTTCCTTTCTGAGATGCACAATATTAGGAGCATGTGTAAAATCCATTTTGAAAGTGATAGATTGGCAGCATTGGGTTTTTAGGATGTTTTCGGGTGGACGAATCATTGAAATAAATGAACTGAATTGAAATACATCTACAATTTGCTACTTTGCTAATTCTTGGAAAGATAAATAAATAATGTTGTTATTGACCATAGTGAAGAATGTAGTAAGGATACTTAAAATGTGTAAATACTAATCAGTGGCTCAATTGTTAGAGCAGTGGCCCTTCAACCCGAAGGTCTGTCTGTTCTGTTCACCCACTTTCTATGAAAATAGAGTGTGCGTGAGTGATTGGTGATGGTGCAGATTAACAGCCTTGCTTCTGTCAGTCTACCCCGGGGCGGCTTTGATAGTACATTATCACCACCGAGTATGGAGTAAATGAATAGTGGCTTAAGTGTAGCGTTTGGAGAGGCTTCAGCAGTAATTTTGGAAAACTGCACGTTTAACATTTGTAAAATATTTGCTAATTTGATATTGTGATCACATGTTTTATTTCATTTTTTTAAACATACTCAGACAGAATTTAAATATGGGATGCCAGGCAAAGAAGAATATTATAACATTTCTTGTTCTAAGTCATTTAGTGAATGATTTCAATTGTGCATTTCAATCAGTGACCACCTAATGGGAGGCACCAAACTGTTCCTTTTACTGAATCCAATAAAAAACATTAATTGCACATCTGGGAGTTGATAATCATTGTTATGCTTTGGCCATTTTAATGACATAGTACATTTTTCCTACTTTCCTTCCATCAGTGATTTACAAGGTGTAATGTAACAAGCATTGCTGTTCTAACATCCACCCCCTTTCTGCTTTTGTGGGGGACTGTGCCCAAAGAAGCATTTGACCTGAATTCCCTGGATTATCTCACAGTCCCCAGTTTTTTTCATCTCCTCTTTTTTTGTCTCCATCTTCCGTCTATGTTTCTACCAGTGTCTCTTGCACACTCATTCTTTCCCACTCAACTTGTTGCCCTTTCCTGGGTCAAAAAGCCAAATCCGGTCAATTTCTCACGATCGCAGCGGAAAGATTAGTTAGTTATGTCCACTCTCTCCACCCACACAGACAAGAAAAAAATGTAAATGGGCCTCTAGTCACATCCACGTATCGCTCTGTGCAGATTTGGCTTTTCAATGATGTGGCGTAACACATTTCTCTCTGACAAATTGCCTGTCATTAAAATCTGTGCTTCTATTTGTATGTCCCAGATCTTTAACATGATGTCAGACTAAGGCTACCCCCCTCTCTGTCTGTCCTATTGCTCCCCGCTGCTCGCACACAATAACCGGAAAAGGCCAAACTCCTTTACATAAACACTGGAGGACGACAGAGGGGAAAATAGCAACACTCTCCACAACATTGCACTATTGATGTGTGTAATTATCGCAGTCAGGGAAGACGGAGCAACGAGCCACTATCGCCACAGTGTACACATTTGTATACAAAACAGTGTGATAGTCATAATACAGGTGTTTCAAATGTATGCAAAAGGAAATGGTACAATTACACTGTTAGAAATCATCTGCAAAGCTAATTTAGATTCATATTGTTTTAATGCCATCAGCCACATATGATGTATTTCTTCTTTATGATTGCATGATATTGTAAAATCTACAAAAGGATACAAAGATTATGTAAAAAATATTACAAAGCACATGGAGAACATTGGCATACTGCTGGGTTTATTGAGTAAAAATAAAAAAGTCTGCTTTAAATTATAGGTCCATGGGATTCTGTCAAAGTGAGAGATGTTTTAAATTTGCATCTGTCATAATAAAATTAACATCAGACATAAAATTCCCACCAGTCTCAAGACTCAAGCGCTCAATCAGTTAAATATTTAAAATCTCTGATCACTACATTTGGCAGCCGCGTTAGTGAGCTTAATGTGTGTCAGAAACAAACTAGACTGAAAAATAACTGCTGTTAATAGTGCTTGTACCTTGGGGAATATGATATTGTTCAGAGATAAAACATTTCAGAGAGCTTATTACATTTTTTGTGAACACAGCTAAGAATTTAAAAACAAATATATCAAGTATAGCCTCAGAGCCTGTCACGATAATTACTATATGCACGTTCTATATATGAAAACTGTAACAATGGGGTCAATATTTATTGTATTTTTTCTTTGCACTGCGGAGAATTTTTTTTGTTATTTACTGGCTATATGCAGGGCCGGTCCAGCCTATAAGCAGACTAAACAGCTGGTTAGAGCCTCGAGGCCAGTAGAGGGTCCCCAAGAGCCCATACATTTATATTGAAAATAATATATCAAGTTTTATTGGAAACAGGGCTTGTGTGTTTACAGCAGCCTAAATATCCCTCTAAAACAATTACATTTGTTTTACATCTATAGTAGCAAAATATCGGCTGCTGCGTACATGTTTTTTTTTTTTTTTTTTTGAGCCGAGCATAGGTGAGGACAACTGTAAGCCCACTGTTGCTGACCGGAACACATTAAAATCCACCAGAAACATATTTAAAAAATCTTCACACCCCTTATATGTTTGTGTACTGTTCTTGAGACTGTGGTAGTTGTGACATTTTGCATGTGTTCAGTCTGATGTTGGTCTTATAAATACAAATACAACTGGTCAAGGTGATGAGAGCATAATCATAATGTCCTGGCCGGCCCTGGCTATATGATAAGATTTAAGCCTTAAAAGGTTGAATTAATACCCTCTATGACTCATTACTATGCAAACTAAGTTCTAAAACATTTCATTTTCATCGTCTATATTTACTTTAAAATTTGTTATCGTGACAGGCCTAATTAAGAGGAGTGTGTGCAGGTGTAGCAATATAAGTTTAGTGTCTTGAGTCTTGATACCTTGACCAAACAACAGTGAAATTCACCATTCATTTTCATACACATTGTCTAGATTCTTGCATGTATTTATGTGTGACCAACATGAAATCTTGTTACATGTATGTGATTTGCTTGCACACTCCATGCTCTCTGCACAGCTCTCTTCACAATGTTAAGGCTGGACCTGCTCCCTCTTTGCTGATTGAATGGACAGATAAAGCTGCTCTTTGTAAATCACCTGCCATCACATGTAATCACTCCATATTCTGAACCCATCATCTTCACGCCTCTCTTGTCAGTCGGTGAGGCGTTGCTGTTTTGGAAGTTTTCTCAAGTTATTCATTAAAATCTACACTGCGATACAAAAAGAGATTATTGCTCTTGTGAGTTGTTATCTTACCTTAATTATGCAAACAAGTGATGATAATAGTGCAATTATGTTAGCCTGCTTTTAAAATACTTTCATCATTACTCTCCAACCTTGAATACAGACATTTTGAACTAACAATAACTTAATTAGCCCTCTAACAATTCCACTTTTCTTAATTGCTGGGTATAATATTGTTAAATTTCATTAATTTGACATTCTCTTAAATGTGATTAAACAATAATCACCTTTTGGCATCTTTTAAAGGTGCACTATGTAACTTTGCTAGTGGGGGAATTTACCATCTGCTTGTCTCCTTGGAGATGTTTGAATGTTTGACATGGGAAACTTGTGAATAGGTTGTCTCACCACAGATGTGACCTGTACCTTGACCTGTGGTGCCTGCTTGTCCACATGAAGATGGATAAGTTTAATGCCATTAAGTGAATATTCTAGGTAAAGTGATAACAGCTCCCTGGAGACAGGCAGGTGGCAGTCATTAGTAGAACATCATCAGGAAAGTTACACAGTGTGCCTTTAAGCCCAAAAAGAAACATACACCTACTGGAATGTGTTTGAATGTCGGAAACAGTGGCCTTGAATCAGAGCAGAAAAAACCAAGAGCAGTGTTGTTTGTATCGGGAGCTGCTGTGACATAAGCAGCACCAGAACCTTAAGGTCAGGGCTGGCCTCTAATCAGAGAAATGAAGATGTCTGAATCACTAGTTCTGTAAATAGTTTCTCCTTTCATCTTCCTCGCGCTGATGGCACTGCTCCTTCTCTGCCAAAGCAGGCCTAAGCAACAGTGTGACAAACCGTGCATGTCATTTCTACTGACAGCCACACACACATAGTAGGATACAGAGCATCTAAAGCATGGCCAGTTCTGGACCAGACCTAACTGAAGCCCGTGCTGATGTCATGAATGTTGATTTGAAAAAGCTGGGTCACTTTGATCTATCTGCACTTCTCAAATTAAGCCAACAGGAACAGTCAGCCAATTTATTAAGACTTTTTGAAAAATCAGTTTATTTGTCTGGTCCTGGCCCTTGGCAATATGGCATTTTCCTCCTCTCTATTCTGCAGTGAAGTGTTCAAGATACTGATATATAGGCCAATAATTGTTATCTTATCTGAACCAGCTTATCTGACTCCATGGAAACTGGGCCAAAATATACAGTCTGAGTTGTTTTAATAACAGAAAATCGATTAATACTTGCAGATCACATTTTTTTTGTTCTTCATGTCTGTGAAATTAATGGTTTCATTTTATCCAGGAAGCAGCTGTAAAAAGTAAAGAATCAATGCTAAAATCCCTTGTAAAGTACAGCAAAGCTACAATAATTCAGCATCCCTCTGCAGCTCTTAGCACTATTTACTGAGCAGTGTATCATACTTAGAGCGCCTGTGTAGTGTTAGCAAAATGTTTGTGTGTCGACAAGCCCAGACAGAAGCTGCGGGGCCTAGACTAGTTTACATTCCTCAACTGCTGCAAAAGTCACATGCACGTTGTTCTTGTCTTATTATTTTTCAAAAAGCATGGAGCAAATTTGAGTAAGATACTTACTTATGCAATCAAGTGCAAAGGTAAGCGTGAAGCGTATTGGCCACAGTGGATTTTGCCCTAGGTCTATCAGGGGGACCCTTCTATCTGTTTACCCACATCTGTGCCAAAGTGTGCAAGCCGATAAGCTCTAGAGGTGAATGTTTGTGAGTGAATTATCAGTCCAATGTACTACAGGCAGCAGTCAGCAGAAATGTGCACATATCTCTAAGGTTGGAGGGAGTGCACTCTACTGTACATAAAGGTGCAATGTTTACACTGGGTTTGAACTATAGTGGAGGTTGAGAAACTGTTTTACATTCGGGGAGAGCAATAGCTTGACACGAGGAACATTAATGACTGAAAGGTAGCAAAAGAAAAATTATGTCTAAGCCCCCCCATTCCTGTTCAGAGATGGCTTGTCTTTCCTAACAAAAAATACCTCTTTAACTCCCCTCTCAAACTATTTCTTTTCTTTGGCTACGATATACAACTCACTATCTTCAAAAGAGTGGTTAGTGGCTTTGAGATGGAAATGTACGGCAGATTGAGGTCCCGAGCTGCTCTCACGACGGTGTTGGTACATTCTCTTATAGAGTGTTTTGTTTCTCCAATATAACACTCTGTCTTTAAGTGTTTGTAGGTTTGAAATGGACAGGGATTTCATGCTGTCTGAAAATCATCGAAACCTTTCAGAATTTAATTTTTCTTTTGCTATGGATCATATCTGGACAACTGAGGAATTACACAGACATAAATGACTGAATACAAATTGTACACTGGTAAATCTATGGTATTAAGATTTCTTTGTGGACAATGTTTAAATAATTTTTAAAAGCCCACCATATTATTACCATTGTATACTGACACTCCTGGATGAATGAGGGATCATGTCCACATTTTAATAAAGCTCCAGTAAATAAAATGCATTTTGCAATGGCATATCTTTAGGACAATCTTTAGTCTTATTTTGCCTGGCAAGGAAGATAAGGACTTTCTATTTCTTGAGTTATTGGCTGCTGATATGAGAATCCAAGACCTAATATTTCATAATTTGTTTTTTAGTTAGTGTTGAAGTGGGAATCTTTCATAAGTTCCCATTCCTATTTCTGTACCTAGTTTCTTTAGACTAGTATTAAACCATTTGTAATAATATGCTTGCCTTAGAGTGAAGCGCTAATGATTCCTCCCCTTTTTCTCATGAGGCCTCTGCCGGGTTCCCACATGTCCTGGAAATTCTGGGAAACCTGGAAAATAATTAGCCTTTTTTGCAGACATGGAAAATGCATGGAAAATAAGAGAAACGGGTTAAATGTTCTGGAAAATATATATTTTGTCCTTGAAAATGTTTTCACACTTTAATTTGCTATATAATTGAATATCAAAGAATAGAGACTTTTACTGCCACCTATTAGAGCAGTTGGGCTTTTAAAATGAATTACACCTATTTTGGGGGGATTTTTGTTTATTGTAAATCGATGATTGGTTCACATTTGTCTCCACCAGAAAATATGTGAGGTGATATACTTAACAAAATATAGTGCATTGGCCTTCGTGTATAATTAATTTGCAGATGTATAGACTTACACTTACACTACATCTTTATTATAAAAACTGTATAAAAACGGGGTAATCTGGTTGTAAACGCTGTGATTACATAACTAAAAATGTCCTGGAAGAGTTCTTGAAAATGATTTCAAGCAACGTGGGAACCCTGCTCTGTGCTACCGTAGTGCCATACAGTCTTATGAAAGTGCCACCACTCTCACTGTTACTGATCCGCCTTTAGTGTCTAAGCTCCTGTCGTCAAAAAGCTCTCGAACTCATCTTTAATCCCCTGCTCCGTCTTATCCGAGTCCACTCCTCTCTACTCCTCGTCTCCTCGTTTCCTGTTTTACAAGACTGCAAGCTAGATTTGTTTATCTCGCTTTCTTTGCTGCCAGTTTGCTTTTTACTTGTCTTATACAAAAATATTTTCAGGAAGCTGTAGTGATTTTGTGCTGTAAAAGTATGACATTTTTAACACTATTAGACATAAAAGATATGTTGAAAATTGCAGCAATATTGGTGCATGTGAATAACTAAAACTTGGCCAAGACAGGATTAAAACTCTTAATATTGAACAACTTAATAGCCATAGGAAACACATGTAACTGTAGTCCACTGTGTATTTTAACATGTTTCTACCAGCTTTAACTGTGAGTGGTCATCATGTTATGTATTATTGTGTGTTACTTGGTGTTGCCCTTAATCTGAAATAAATTCTTTAGCCACTTGCATCAATAGAGCTTATTTTAAAGTGCTTTGCTGTAGCTGTTAAACCCAGGTTGTTTATGCCCTTTTCATCTGTCTTTAATCTTGCCCCTGTGTCCTCAGATGAGTACAAGCTGAAGGGAGTGGAGGAGGTGAAGTACATGAGAGGGGAGGAAAACCGTGTGAACGCACGCAACCAAGAGAATCTGGTGAGCCAAACAATGCACACACTCAAATCAAAACTGCTCATCTGCCAACCTACAGCTCCTGGATACTACACTATTGCCTTAAAGTACACTGTACAATGTAACTTTTCTGGTTGAGTATGGTACAGTATGGCAATAACCTATAATAATACTCTATTTTCTTGGAGACAAAAAGCACAAAACCCTCTGGCATGTGTGGTATCCAGGCCTGCTGTCTCAAGAATGACCTGCTCAAAAATAATGGTTGCGTTATTTGACCTAAAAATGCAGCTGTAATGATCAGTAAAGCCTGTCCAGATTTATAAGAAGAAAATTAGCTGTAAAGCAAATAGTGGTTCATTGTGGTTACTTACATTAGACTGTCTGGTATAAGGTTTTATTTTTATATAGACTACTGGAAATGTTTCACCAATCAAAACATAACACGTTTAACCTAAATGCTTAAAAAGTACTGGGAGTGTAGTCAAACTGGAAAAGCAACAAATTCAAATGAACACACATAGAGCAGGTCCAGTGCTTAAGGCATTTAACTGTAACTTAGCATCACTGAACCTATGCTAGTTTTAAGAGCTTTACCCATAATACAATTTGACATGAGACTAGATTTATTGTTGAAGTAAGTCCTAGTAATAGCAGGCAGTACAAATGTATTGTGTTCTATTACAGGAACATTATTCTTACATGTCAACATTATTAGACTAACAAAGCATGTATTTAAAATCAGGTTTTGAACTGGTTTTCATCTAAGTTATGGTGTGGCTTGTAGATGCCATAACCATTAGTTGTTATGAAATGTTGTTGACAAATTAAGAAATTAAAATGTATGGTTTTGATATTTTTCAGGAGAAGAGCAATGCACAGAACAGGGCCAAACAGCAGAAAGAAGTCACTACTTCAAACAAGGCCAAGTAAGTCATCCTAATTGCTCTACGTTAGATCTGAGTTTCTTTAAAAAGCTGTCATAAAGTGTTGCTTGCATCTTTTATTTGGAGTAGGAGGATCCCTGCCACTTTGCACAATTCACACCACCCATTTCCCGTTTCCCAGTTTGTAAGCACAGCAGTCTTTGTTTGATTTTGGATGCTTTAATAAACTGCTAAAACCATTAGACAACATCTCATTGTGTTAATATTATGATGTGTGAAGTAAAGTGAGATTTTTTTTCTGTCTGGCTTTTGTCTCAACGCCCTTGGCCAGTCCTCGAAGATCTGCGTCTTAAAATATCCACCCAGTCTTTTCTTAATTACAGCCTTGTTAATGAAATTATTTTTAAAATTTGTCGACAGCAGGCATACCCAGACTATTGTGTGTTGGGCTGTTCCTTTAGTCGCGTGGGGGGTGCAATGGAAAATTCCCATGATATGTGTCGTGCCTCCTCCAACTTCCTCTTTCCCATCTCTTGTGTTGCAGTATTCACACGTCAGAGAGCCAGCAGGAGTTCTTCAGGATGCTGGACGAGAAGATTGAGAAGGTGAAGTTTGTGGGTTTATCATACTGCGTGCCCAGTACAAATCCTGAGAGGAAAATATATTTAAGAAATAGTACTGTTCATTTATTTTACTATATCAAAAAGTATGTGAGAAGAAAGAGGAAAACTATAAATGGAATTATCACTACAGCCACAGTAATTATCTCCATTACCAGTAGTAGTAATAAGTGTGTTTTACTGTTGGTACAGTATCATTTCTTCTACTATTACTACTGCAACAATTGTTACATTAAGTGTTACTATGAAGTGACTGGAGGACAATTGGTGGTCAATACTGACAGTGATATTTTGGAATTGTGGATTAACATACTCCCACAGTCAAAATATTTTTATAAAATGCTCTCAAAAAGTACTTGAATAAAAGTAACAACTGCATGCACAACCACATAAATCTGCTTACACTTCCAGAGGCTCTTAGAATCACAACTGTATAATATAACACCAACAATGTAAATCACAAAGTCTGATGTTTTTAAGGTTTAGCCATGTTTTAGTTAGACCTCCAGGAAATTAATCTAAGCCAGTGTTTTGTCCCTAAACAAAACATGTGTGTGCCTGTATGTACGCGCTCTGTGGTGGGGGGGTGGATGTGGACTCTGCTTAAAGAAACAGCTGAGTCTTAAGATTTAAAGGGACAGGCCCTATGTAAACATTCACATGAGGTTATGAGTCCATTTGAAGTGTGTTCATGTGACACTGACCATCAGGTGAGCAAACTGTCACCACAGGCTGGGTTAATGTGCATTTAGTTAAAAAGAAAATTATTTAGGTTGAATTTGGAATTGACTGACAAACTGTAGCTATTTCAGAAGTTGATTACTTAAAATTAAATCTGTAGTAATTTGTTTCATCCGAGGCTTATTCCATTATGAACCTGTAGTGATTCAATTCACTTCATACGAACATGCTGAAAACCCCTTATTTATTTTACCTTTAAGCTCTGTACTACCAAAATATTAAAATACTGTACTGCATGAATGCTTGTCACGATAATTACTATATTGACCAATCATTCAGTAAATAATACATTGAATAGTATTTATTTTGGTACATTTACGATATTATAACATTTAATCTGTTCGACTGAATTTGAAACATCTATGACTCATCATAGGTGCTAACTTCATTGTGCTATCTATTTTAGCATCTCATGTTTTATTTACAAAATGGTTAATTTATAAAGGATTTACTGAGATTATCCTGCGTTGGTGTTATTGTGACATTAACATAAGCCATTTACATATTATTTTTTTATGTACTTAACAGTTGGGGTAAGCTATCATAAGTACTTTTACTTCTGCTTACTCCTTTTGAGCATTATGTAAGCCTGTCACGATAAGTAATATATTGTACTGCATAATTTGTTGAGAAAATATAGATGATAAACGATAATATTGAAACTAAATTATGCCACTGAAAATTACCCAAAAGTAGAATTATCCCCAAAAACAATTTCAAATGTACAATGTGGTTAAAAAAAAACTAAACTGCAATAAATAAATAGGAGAATAAAACATTTTAGTAGTTCGTTTGTATCTGCAATGGGTCATAGAAGTTATTTATTCAACCCTTTAAAGTTCAAATCTAATCGTTGAACAGGAAAAATAACAAAGTTAAAATAAGAAAAAGTAAACATGATGAATATTGACCCCCAATTATATCAACTTATTGTCCCAACATATATTGAACGATAATATATTGATATAGTCAGTTTTGAATGGAAACGGCTCAAATAAATGTAACGATTGTGACATTTTTGTAACAATATACACGTCCACATTCTTAGTTCCTGTAAAAACTATCACTTATGCTTTTAATAGAAATTGCAACTTAAAAAAAAAACATTGCAATAAATGTTTTGAAGGCTCATTTAGAAAGGAGGGGGGTCCTCATTTGATGGAATAAACAAAACATGAAGCTGCCCACCTGCAAGCTCTCAATCTCTCTCTCACAGATGTGCCACAGTGCTCACTTGGCTCTATAGCCCATTAGCTCTTGCGTACATTAACATATGTAAATTTTCATCTCATTTTATGTATTTATTTTTCTATAGGGGAGAGACTACTGTTCGGAAGAAGAGGAAGACGGGACATAGCACAAAGGCCCCTGCCCAAAATCTTATACCCACTGTGTGAATGAGTGTAACTGAGAAAGTCCAATCAGTGTTCAACCAATGGGACAAGACGCTGTTTGTGCTTGTATGGAACATGTGTATATTTTCTGAACATATGACAGAGATAGTATTTTAAAACGCAAGTGTAATGAATGGGATTAAAGGAGAGAAGCCCTCCTCACCCCTGGAGCTTAATGATGGCGGAGTGTTGAAGTTGTAAAGACAAGATGATTAGACAAGGACTCAGTGATGGACATTGCTGTGATTGGAGTATTTGCCACCGTGACGTCTGAGAAAATCATTTTCCCCTTCAACGACATTATGTTCTTTTGTGGCCATCTGTCTCACTGTATCCAATATGAAAGACTACAGTCGGCTACCCAGGTATGGAGGCCAAGATGGGACAAACTTAGTCAAGACGAGAAAAACGGGATAAAGGTGGGATTTGGCTTTTTTGTTTTGAAGAGCTGAATGAACTGACAATGCCTGGGTGAGGGGAAAGGGGACATAGAAGAATATATTTGGGATATTTTAACAGAGTGTATGGAATTGTAAGGTGGTAATTTTACCTGCCTTTTGAAGTCACAAACCTGTATTTTTTTTTTTTTACTCTGTTCCACATCCAATCATCTTTGTTGTTTTGTTTTTTTGGCTTTCATCATTGTGTGTCCTCATCAATGTTGCACCAATGTATTTTGGCATCTGTGTCTCAGCCTGTCACATCCTTCCTTGTATTTTCAAATAGCTCATTCCAATAGAGAGTTATACTTTGTACATATAGTGAAATGATTTTAATTTTGCATGTACATATTCACTGTCCTCGCACTTTCAATTTGCAGTCTTCTCTTTATTTCACCAGCAGACTGTCATGTGCATTGGTCAATATAACTTAACATCCTTTTTGCTCTATTGGTCACACACATGCAGTCACACACTGGAGTCTGGGTTGAGCTTTTTAAAAATATGAGAGGACACAGGTTGCCATAGAGACACAGATCACATTTTCTGCCATTTTTATTGGTTATGTTTTGTTGTATTATTTTGAATACTTTTTTTCTATTAAAAATAAAAACCGCAGAAGCTCTTAAGAGGCGTGTGTCGTATTTGCTGAGTAATTTGAGGCATAGTCACGCTGTCGGTGATCTCAGCAATGGGAGGTCTATTTTCCTGTGGTCACGCTGCTCAGAGCCACGCAGCGAGGGAACATGACCTAAGACTGGGAACGCCTTCTGCTGACAAATCAGGAGCATTGCAGTTTCACAGTTTCAATCCACGGGTTTCAGAATTATGAAAAATTAGGACTGTTGCCATATCAATAAAAACTAAAGTATCTTAAATATAAAAATAAACACAAATGTATTTTTTGAGTGATGAAAATCCTCAAATTGTTATAACAGAAAGCTAGTCTGAAACCCATGAATACAAAGGTAATGGCTACAATTATTACTGTTTCATTAATATTTTTTAGACTTTTTATTCATCTCCTATTGCTACTTTTGGCAAAATTATCATATTGTCTCTAAAAAATTAATTCATTATCACATATTCAATAAAACATGTTTGAGTAAATTATTTAGGCGCTTTCCATACCCTAAAATAATCTGAGTAGGATTACATTACAAAAAATACTTGCAGAGACTGTATATTCGTTAGGCCACAAATTGATTCAAACTGATCAATATTGCAATAACATGCACTTACTGTATACTACTAGTCTAATGTAGATCAATATTAATCCTTATATGGAATGTGCACATCTTTCTATGACACACTTTACCTCTCCTGAGTCAGATAGGAGCAGCATAAGGTTACAATCAGCCGCCACTGCGCACATAAGCGGTGAAACGGTCCCACAGGGCTCGAGCTCACAGCAAGCTTCACCTACTCTGAGAAATAAAACATGCTTAAGGCAAAGACAAAAAAGAAGAGAGAAAGGGGAGCAGGAGACTGATGCTGACTGTTAACCTCAGACAGGAATATGGGCACGAAAATGTTCTTTCCACCTTGACGTAATGACCAATAAAGACCCCACTCCTCCCTTACTGCTTGTGGATTTGAAATAGAGGCTAAACTGTTGGAGTGCTTATTAAGTACAGCATGTCCTTGGCGCTAAAAGTGGTAAACCTAGTATAAATTTGTCCCAAACATAACAAAACTGAGTCCTGTTGATAAATAGTTTTTGGAGCGGAGATGTGTAAATGTTTTTAGAGGGGACAGATTTGAGAGAATGTCCAAGAGCCTCATACTCTGACTTACACTTAGGCTAATTTAACTCATCCGTGGGGATACAAATTTGGCATTATCGAATACTTAAATATAGTTGCAAGTAAAGGGTTTATAGAAACAGATGACATTGAAGGATTTTATTTTACACTCAGGTAACACAGTTCATTTTACATAATGTTCAATATAATTTGCCAGTTTATTTAAAGCCTGGATACAAGTGAACATGTGACCCCATATACTCTTTACTCACTATATAGCACAGGTAAAAACACAAAGCAGATGTTGGATGGTTTGATGTGGTGACACTTTTTTTATAGAAAGATGTACATTTAGAGCGACATGACATTTATTACTGCAAATGCCAACCTTATACTAGATTTGATGTGAAAGATGTTGAGGAAATGCACTAAAATCTAAAATGAGGCCTATAATCTGAACCCCATGGACATAACTGCTTGACGTGTTGCCAATTTAAGCTGTTGTGATTCAGTGGTATATTTACAGAATCTGCCCCCACCTTAATTCACGCATAAATGGACATAAATGTGAGGTAATATTTCATCTGTCAATCAATACAAAGCAATAACTAGTGTAGCCGCAGTTTTAATCTAACTGGCTGGAAAGATCTGATTCTATGCATATAATCTACATACAAAATGAGTGCATATGTTTTTTTTTCTGAGCCCTGCAAACATCACCAAATGCACAGCGAGCATGCCCACACCAGCTATGAGTCAACAGTGAGAGGCAGAACTGTGTGCCAGGGTCTTAATATCTTCCTGGGTGTAATCTACCTCCGGCGGCTCCAAGCACATTCATTTAGAAACTCGACAGATCCAGACTCTTAAAATGTCTTTCTGTCTGCCTCAAACACAGTGGGTATAGATCCACATTTTACACACTTTTCTCTCTCCAGTCTTGATAAATATGTAAAGCTCCCCAGACAAGTCACTCTATGGGGAGGCTGAGGATTTCAAGGGTGCATTAGACGTATTTGCATTCATGACATACACCCACACAACTGACCCACTTAGAGCCCATGAAGATAATTGTTTAGTATACTATACTTCATAAATTATACATGGATCTGTCTGGATGACTGCATTTATCGATTTATCATTTTATGCATTGGCTGATTAGATGCAACTTTGTAACCTCATGCTCCTCACTGGTGGTAAAATGCTATGTACATTTTGACACATATTTTTGCAGCTTGTTTTTATAGAAAATATAGTAGTAGGGTGATATATTGCCTTTCACCCCTAGAGCTCCAGACTAGAGATTATTTGTTGGATGGCACCATA
Organism: Periophthalmus modestus; assembly: GCA_019594935.1. NCBI lineage: Eukaryota > Metazoa > Chordata > Actinopteri > Gobiiformes > Gobiidae > Periophthalmus > Periophthalmus modestus. Next base: position 11,344,838 of record JAIEZT010000007.1, on the reverse strand, counting down.
TCTGCCCTCACTTTCCCATGTAGATTACCTGTTGCCAGGACACTTGAGTTCCTTCTACAAACCACCTTTGAGAAATATTGAACAGAAAAACCCCAAAAAGAACAGCACTTTCCAAGTCAGCCCCTGTCATCTAAATCACAATCTTCACATCTCCACAACTTTTTTATGTTGTTCCCACTTCAAACTCAGGGACAAAATATTCACATGCAAGCCACAATGGAGATGTCATATAGTGCTTGACAAGTGAAAATAGCTTTCTGCAGAGTAATTCATGAAAAACATTATTTCTCAGGTCTGCTCTGAATGCTCCTCCTCTTTGGTGCAACGTGTGCTATGCTGAGAATATCCCGAGGTAGATAAGACTATTGGTGCTTCTATCACTACCACCTATCTATTCTTCTAGCGATTGTTGGAGTAAGTGCTTCTTTACAGTCTGAATGCCCACAGTATATGGATGAATGTATAATACCTTTTGAGGATGAGTCGAGGACGCCCCCTGCTGGTAAATCTTGATATGGACCCAACGCACGCACAGTTTTCCTCAGGGATCTCTTCTCTGTGCATGATCAAGTACTGCCTATTAGGGCTGTACATCACTGTGACATCCACACGATAGAGCCATAAAGTCCCAACCACCCACATACTTACACATTTCATCAGCTGAGAGCAAATACTGGGGAGAGCTGGTACTCATCTTTAACCAAGCATAGAATGTCTGTTAATAAAAACACAAAGTAATTACAGAAATATGGTTTGTTTAACATACTTCCATTATTGTAAATACAGTTCAAGTACAGTCTATGATATTCCCATTGGACATTTTTAATTTAATGAGATTCTGCCCTTTGAACTTGAGCTTTTTTGTTCCCAGTTTAACCACGCACAATTTAACAAATGAAAAAGTAGAGCCGCCTATAACATGTATTTTGCCCAAACAAATGATACCACTCAGTGCCTTTTGCCGGTCCAATGTTCAGTCACAAAAAGGAAAGAATGGCCCTGTGTCAAGTACCAAACCACAATTACAAAGCAGATGTTTAGCTCTGACAGAAGACTGGGGCATTCATTCATAATGGAAGCATGGAGCGGCTCTGTGTTAAAGCTTGAGTTTCAGCCAGTAGGGTGAGGCTGCTAAAACTGTCTGTAATGTTTCTATTTATTTAGATAAAGTTTCTCTCTATCGTTTCTATAGAACGATATGAACAAAAATATGAAAATACACAAAATTGTTATTGTAAGGATGAAGTATCTTTTTTCAGGATGATGGTTGACTCACAAAAGCAAAACATTATTTTATTAGCAAAGACATATACCACAATTTCATCACTATCCACTCATAAGATGTTAACTATTTTTTAAAATCTGCAAAAATTCATACATATACAGACTCATGCTAAAAAAATGTAGAAAATAAACGTTATGCCTTTTCAAGTCACAACAGCCATCTGCAGACCACAGATGACCTGACCTTTGACCCCATAATGGCACAGAAGACAAGGGTCCAGGTCAACATACCCCCTCCCCAACATAAATGACTTTTACGTTTTACTGAAGTCTGAGTCAGGGCATGTTTACTTTTAGATGTCTCATTGGGGGATGCACTAGGGGGAGCCAAATGAACATTACCAATAACGAACATAAGGATATGAGTGTACAGTATTCACATCATTTCAAATCCAGAGAGTGACTAAATTCAGTGACAGTGAAGAGGGAAAAAATTACAAAGTGGAACCCATCCTTACCTAAACAAACAGGATCCAGGCAGGACGCAGAAGTGAGCTGGCTCTGTCTCTCTTGCAGCATTGCTATAATTAACCTATGTGACTGAAGGGTTACTGTAATCATAACTGAGTATACAGTATAATATCATAATAGCATGCCATAGTTTCTATAGTGGTTGCAACACGTCAATTTGCAGATTATTGTCTATAGACTTTACTGGTGGTTCAATGGGAGTTTGGTACATGATGGTGCACCTTGTGTTTAGAAAACTATAGACATCACACATACCATTTAGAGCTTTCTTTGTCTGGAGCGAACTTTTCTCTGTATAACACAAATCATTTAGAAAAGCCTAGAGCAGGGATGTTCTATTTGGCAAGCATAAATCATACTGGAAACATGCATCAGGTGTTTATCGAGCAATATAAACACCTGTACATGAAAGATAGAAAAGTTTAATACCATCATGATATATATATACACACACACACACACACACACACACACACACACACACACACACACACACACACACACACACACACACACACACACACACACACACACACACACACACACACACACACACACACACACACACACACACACACACACACACACACACACACACCATCTACTTTCAATCCACAGCACACTGCTCCATTGTTTATCATAATGCATGATGTTTTAACAGTGTAAACTATGAAATAGCTCCTATAGCTGTAATTATATTGTACCTAGAATGACTATGGCCTTTTCACTATGAAAAAGGCAAACTGTGCAGAGTAAATAGGTGACATAAACTGTGTGGATTCAAATTCAGTACCCAACCCAACTAAACACAGCAACCAACCGCGAAACCATTTAGAGCTGAACTGCTAATTGCTTTCAACTTTGCAGCATCAGCTCTATCGTTCCCAGCAGTAGCAATCTCTGCGGAGGGCGGAGGGTAGGAGGGCTCTGGTGTGTCCCCACACACCTCCTCCTCGTACCTTACTTCCTCTGCTCTCCCTCCTCTCGCGCACTGCTCCTCTGGTCTGTCGCTCGGTCGCGGGACTTCGGGTCCGGGCTGTGGACGCAGTGAAGATGCGAGCTGTGGAGGGCTCCGTGGGGATGGGGCTCGTGTTCCTCGGGGCAGTGGTTCTTCTGTGGGCTCACGTGGCTCGCTCGGAGCTGGTCACGCTGGTACAGGAGCCGGTCAGAGGCGAGTCGTCGCTGCAGAAGCCAAAGGTTATGATCGCCATCGTGGCCAGGAACGCCGCGCACAGCCTGCCGCACTACCTGGGCTGCATCGAGAGGCTGGACTATCCCAAGGACCGTATCGCCATCTGGTGAGACGCGCCGCTTTGAACTTTAACTGTAGTTTGTAGTTTGAAGTAGTAGTAAAGACGCTGTCACACATGCAAGTGCACTGATGGTCCACTGGATCATTTTACAGCAGCCTGTGTGTGCACATGACCAAGACAGTGTGGTTCACATCTAGATAATGGAATATGGAGCTCAGGTACAATGTAAATAACCAGGCTATTGTTCTGCATAATACAAACATTTTGATCACACGAGTTCTGTCAGTGAACCTATCAATGAATCTGAGTTCAACGAAACACACATTTAAATTCATGTCAAAGTTCATGTCAAACGTCTCATGGACGTTTTGTACAGTTGGGAGATGCATTTGGCCACAGTAAATATACAACCACTACCAATTTAATATCGACTGAATGGGATCTTGTTGCAAATGTTTTGTTTGGAACTTTTTAAAATGTACTGTCCATTTGGTCAAATGCTTCAAAATATGCTCTGCTTATGTTCATACAGTGAGGTGGCTCTGCAGGCCAGCCCTGTACATCAAATTATAAAGTGCTGACTCAACTCAAGTGACCTTTACGAAAACTTCATACAACGGCCTTCTCTGTGTAACATGCCTTCATGCCAATTCAGGATTTGTCAAATTAATCTGACAACACACCTGGATTCTAATCATTAGTTTGGTGTACAACAGTTTAATAGCCTTATGTGTTGTGATGTAGTCATCAGTGGAGCGTGCCTTGATGAAAAGCAGTGTGTGTGTAAGCCTATATTCTAATAACACATTATCAGGGACCTGTTGCTGTGTCTTTACGATGTGCTTGGCTAAATTGCATGTTTTGGGGGCACATGAAAGGGCTTCTGTGCACATATACTGTATAGGGAGAGGTTTTCTTGGGTTTAATCACAGCTTGCTTCGGTCTGATTCAGCATAAAGATGAGGAAAAGGGCCTTGTAAAACAGCAGGTAAGAGAGACGCAGGTAGTGCCGTGTTTGCAGTTTAAGATTGTATGGAGTTGTCAGGAGGCGGAGAGATGAGATGAAAGGAACACTGGAGTTATCTGACAGAAGTATGGGATTTTGGGTAGTCAAAATAAGAGTGTCCACATCTACAGGACTGTCAGTAAAACATGCAACAATAATAGTGATTTTGTAGTAATTTCTCTGTGAGCTTTCCACCAGGATTACCACAAGAAACCAAATCATTTTATATACATATATCATTATCATTTGGTTTGTTGTATATGTATAGGCATGTCAAATTGGGGCTAAATCTAAACTTAAGAAAGACAGACCACAATCACTACTGTTTAATTATAGTGATGATATACAAATAGTGGATCCATATTGAGGTTGAGGTCTGTTGAAATACTGTTACATTTTCCAAGCTTTTTTACAATATGAGTTAGTACTTTGCAGTGTGAGATGTTACTTACTGAGGTTATCTGACAGGAGCATTGGGAAGTCATGTGGAAAGGAATGTCTGCCTTAAAACACGCAGCGTCAGATAAAAATCAGTAAATGTATTCTAAATAACATTTGCTGGTGAATATTTGCTCAATCGTATCCATCATTGAATTACTTTTGTTTTGCTTCCCACCCTTCCTTGCTTTTGTTTGGTGACCTGTTTCTGATTGTCTGATCCTCAAAAGAAACCACACACAAATGCATAAGAAAAGAAATTGAATCCAGACCTGGGGCCCTTTGGAGCAGCAGGAGTTTCATATCATTATCACAACTCACCTTTGAGAATGGCAGAAATGAAATGACAGGGGGAGGACTGCAGTAGGTGGAAGTGATATCTCTTCTGTCTGACAATAATACATTTTATACTTCCCTGATGGCCTGATTGTTTGATTCAGCTGCTTATTTAAGTTATATAGGGTGATATAATAATCTTCACTATATTTTTGTAGTGGAAACTCTTGATTGTATGTATGATTTAAATACTGTCAGCGGCATACTTAATGATGCTACATAATTCTTTTTGCTAATGAATTATACAAAACCTGCAATCTAAAAATGGAATCATCAGTACATTAACAGGCTCATGTCAGACTACCCCCTTCCAACTCTTTCACAAATATTTGGACAACTCTTAACCTCACCTTATTCAATGTTGCAGGTGCGTTCTTATCTCACATACCTTCAGATACATGATTTTGCTGTAGAGTTTTAAGCAAAAGTATCATACTGCTTTAGAAGTTATTAAAGAGGGTGTGACTGCTGTTATGGTGATTATAATAAACGTAGCTCCTAATGCAGAAAGCAAATCTCGTTAAAGGGAACATATTATGAGCTTTTAATTATGTTATAATGGTGTTCGCCCATCATTAAGTTGCTCAAAGTTGTATTTCAGTTGGTTCGTACATGTCTGAGTAATCCAGTATTGTCCTGCTTTTGAGGCTTAAATACATTTTAGAGGTAACCAGTGTGCATTTGGTCATTTTGCATAGATATGAGAAAAAGTACTAAACGGAGCTCAAGCTTAGATCAAGGTGGTAGTAACTAAAATAGTAAAATCGGACCTCCTTTGTAACTTTATATCAGCCATCCTGTCCCTGGCTCTTTTAAAGTTGTGTAAAAGTTCCAATGCTCAGGGGGGGATCTGACAGCGGAGCGGGAGAGCGGATGGCAGAGAGTCACAGCACTGTAAAAAAATGAAAGAATGCAGGGATTTAAAAAGAGGGGGTTGGTGCAAAGAGAGGTGTGGAAATTACCAGAGGGCACGGGCCGAGGCAGGCTGCTTAATCCCCTTTCCCACAGCAGCACTGACCACATGGACTGTGTAGCTCTGTGCTTCGGACATTTACATCACTAAACTGTCTGCTGCAGTCAAGCATACGTGGCTTTGGTTTTCATTTATTTATAGTATACTACTTACTATATACTACAATTGGTTCTCAATTTAAATTCCTCATCCTCCATAATTTAAAGGTGCACTATGTAACTTTTTATGGTTGCGGTTGTCTGCCACCTGCTTGTCTCCATGTAGAGTGTTAGCTATCATCCATGTATTCAGTCATGAGTACTTTTATTGACATGGCCTGGTGGTGGTGGTGTTGGTGGTTTAAGTTTACATTGTGAGATGGATGCAGTCTATCTAAGTCTAAAGTTAAGTGTTTAGTTAACTTTGCTGTAATGTTGGCTAATAGAGGGTTGTATAGGAAAATACATAGTAGAAAGTATACATTACACAGCTATAGAGCCCTGAGGTTGGCCTGACTGAACACGATTGCTCCGTTAACTTCATCACTCATCAACTTTGATCCTGTGCCATTCTACTGCTGAGTTTAGTGATACGCCTGAGGAGATCCTGTTTTTAGAAAAGAGGATTTCATAATCAGACTAGCGCATGCCCGGGGCTCCCACTGTTTTGCTGCACGCTGTTTATTGCCCTCCGGCTGATCTCATGTGGTACACTGCAGGTGCCGCTATGCCTATTCACAACATTTAGAGATTGATTTATGTCAAGGCATTTCTCTGTAGTGACATCACTTGGCCTTTGACTTTAAATCTTTTTTATTCTTCTGCTGACTACTTTTTTGTGGGTGGAATTTAGTAAATGCATGTTTTACATTTATTTACCCAAGCCTCAAGATTATACGCTGTTCTATTGCTCTTTCCACAAAATGGCATGTGAAAAATTCCCATAAATCCATGGTGTAAGATGACTTTTTATGAATCACCGCTGGTTAAAAACATATTTGACATATATACACCACTCCTGTGACCGGCTATATAAATCTTGGCACAAATAAATTAATATCAGGAACGCCAAGGCCACCACAGCACATATCCTTTTCATCTGTTTATGACTTAATGACAAAACCCAGCTGTAATTCACACGTTCTTTTTCCTTGTGCATTGATCCATTCAATTAGAAAACCATGGCAAATTGTTATTTATGGTGTGATTTTTATTGTGCTTTGCAGAAGCATGTCTTTTCCTTGCTTTGAGCTGAATTCCTGTCATTTTGAACAGAAAAGTTATGGCCTGTGTCTTAAGGCCAAAATCAATCACATGGACATGGAGCTGTGCTAGCAGGAGCCTTTAGACCATCAGTACCCACATACAATCATAAATGCAAAGACCCGTATAAAAACTGGATTCTCGTTAGAACAAGTATAGGTATTGGGGAAAAAATAAGCTATAGTATTATCTCAGCTATAGTATTATCTTGACCTATATCAGAAGTAGTATAACCTGCAAATATTAAAGCAACTACTATTATTTTGTGCTGAAAGAAGTATTTTAAAGCGGACCTTATGCAAAATTACCAAAATTACAAAATACAGTTGTTTTCGCTCACCATTTACTCATCATTTACTCACCCAAAATTGTATTTGGAGTGATTTGTGCATGTTTGAGCAATCTTTAATGCTATTTTCAAGATGCCATATTGCCAATCAACCCCTCTTTTTAAACCCTGTAGGTATACAGCCACTGCTTTGCAGTTGGTTCTCCAATTTGATTTTCTTAATCACTGATACGTGTAGGGTTTGGCAGCATTGCGTAGTCATTTTGGTACAAATGAAAAAGATATCTGCTACTTGCTACCATGATGTGCAGCTATCCATCGGAGGTGCAACAACTGCACGGGTTGTTGCTGTGATGATATTTATCGCGACGTCAGCTCCCATTGGGGTTAGTGGACTTTTCTTTTATTAACCCCTTTCAGTTAATATTGTGATTTAAAATGTCCAAATTATAACATAATAATCCATGGGTGTCATAGATTAGAACTATATAGTAGACACAAGCACAATATGTCTTCTTTAATCTCTTTGTGATTATCAAAATTGTCTATGAGTATCAAGCCTTTTACTTGAAATTTTAACATCACGACTATTATTGTATTATTGTATGCACCAAAGCATTAACTAGCTGACAGGGCTGGTGATAAAAATCAAATTGTGATCTCTTTCCTGCGACAATCTGCTGTTTTGGTAAAATCGTCACATCATGACACATGATTCACAATTTACTCTTGAATGTAGCGCCTCCCACTCACTTCTCCTATTGGCCTCAGAAATGAACTGAGTGAGTGACAGCTGGATTTCACCAACTGAAACGTGAACTTTCACAAGAACCAGATGACTTAAGTTACCTCTTCAAGGCAATATAAAAATAATATGTTTGCATGAATCATGATCAAATCAAAATCATGATTTGGCTCCAAGAACATTGTGATATCAATTTTTTTGCTATATTGCCCACCCTTATCTGACAGTAGGGAAGAGATGGAACCAATAAATAAAACCAAAATCCAGATGTAGCAAATTTTGGATCAGAATGTAGAACAAAATGCATTGTTTGTAAATTTATTCTTGACAAACTGTTTCATTTGTATCAACTTTCAAGCTTTGACTGGTATGTAAGACTATTTTCCCTAATTGTCATCTCTGTGTTCATTCAGGGTCCATAAAGATAGATTTTTTTTTTCTTGTTCTTTGGTGTTGGGTATTTATTAGTAGATTATGAAAAGACCAAAAAAGATAATTTTGTGATTCATGACATTGGAATGTTGTAAAGAGCTTCATCAATCTTGAAAATCTAACACCCTATACTAAACTAAACTATTGCTTTTCAGTCTGCATCTTTTTGTGTGCATGGATGGACATGATTACCCTGCTGCTGCTGCTGCGTCTATCCTCTGGCTCTCTTCCTCTTTTCCATTTCTGGTTCCTGGTTCCGAGTACCCCATGATGCCTGGAGAGAGCCAGCCCTGCCATGTGTGCTGGAGCAGGTTTCCTTCACGTGTGACCTCCCAGTCAGTATTTTCAATCAGGAAGGTCAGAAGGTCCTGTCACATATAATAGACTAAGACTGGGATTGGGCCTTTGAAATGTAAATGACATATTCCACAATACAGATAATTTAAACCAGGATTATATTCCTTAGAGACAACAGCACTAATCTGTAAATATTTTTGAATGTGTTTGTTCCAAAGTTTTCTACATTTTTGCCACTATAACTAGTTTGTGCCTTGCTTGCTTTGTCTGCTTTTTGTTTGTTGCTCATGTTTATGTATTAACACTGATGAGAAATATTCATTGATCCACAAAGTCTGTGCAGCTTTACTACCTTTTGTAACAAGAATTAAAGCAGATTATTGTAGAATTTTGCATTTTACCATGCCAAATTCCTAACATGCACCAACATCCAAATTGTTACCAAACCTTCAGCTGCATCTGTGTATCATAAAATAGAAACAGGCAAAATCATTGCACCTGCCAGGCTCACAGCCTTCTCCAGCAAATCTCCACAAGAACTGCTTATTTTTAACTCACATTTTAGCCCAAGATGAACGGAGCCAGCAGAGCAAAAGCAGGATGGCTTTTTAGTCTCTTGTTTATTTAATTGGAACTGGATTTTTTAATATAATGGCTAAAGACCCCTGAACACCCCTGAAGACCCCTGTATTACCTCCACAGCGCTTCAGTAGACTGGAGAGAATGCATTTAATAGGCTTGGTGATTATAGTACAGATTGATATGACAGTGAACGGTTTGTATTGAGCCCAGTGATATTGATGCTGAATACTTCACTTGAGTGTAAATGTGCTGCCTCTCTGTTTCTGTTGATCCTGAGAGCCATGAGGAATTCCTGGTCTCTTTGCTCTCCTCTCTATACCCTCCCTATCTCTGTCCCGTCTTTTCTCCCCCTCCCGCCCCCTTTCTCTCCCCATACCTTACCTCTCTCACCCTCTCTCCCCTGTGCCCCCCTTAGGTCACTGTGAGGTCTACTGCAGCCACGTCAACCAGCACACACCAATGACTAAGGGTGGAAAATAACTAATTACAAATACTCATGTTACTGTAGTTGGTTAGATTTTTAAACCTGCACTTGTTCTTGTAATTACTATAAATGTGGCATGTAATTGTAATAAGCTAAAAAAAAAAAAAAGCATTAAAAGCATTCATAGAAGTTACTGAGTACAGCACAAGTCCCAACTGTCCTGATGCACAGCTGTCTCACCTCAGTCTCTGCTCATTTCTATACCGGTAAACACATACCACAGCCAACGACAACCATCTTTATACCCAGTTCTGAAAGAGCTTATTCTTTGGTTAATTACTGTGGCTTATTATCTGCAGTGATATTGGATAGTTTATTGAACCAGCACTCCTGGCTCCATCCCACTGTGGCACCAGACAGACCTGTGTTTAACTTAAAGGGCCCTATGTTTGTGCGTCTGTGTGTGTGCGTGTGTGTGTGTGCGTGTGTGTGTGCGTGTGTGTGTGCGTTTAGGGGCCAGGTGTCAGGGATCACATGACACACTTTTGACCGTCTGAATGACACACTTCTGCACTTGGGCCATACCAGATGGGGCGCAATTTTAGGTGTACAATCAATGTATGTATTCCCTTTAATGTAGGACTAGAGCTTATAGAAATATCTTGAAATACATATTCTACAGATTTTATGTCCAATTATACACATGAGTGATGCAGTTAGGATTCTGGGTGGTACGAGGCTGTGAGATTTGGAAGATTGGCAATTAAAATGTACAGTTTATATGTCCAAGACACTTTGTTCACCCACCGTTTGTATTAATGTGTAAATTGGATTATGTCTTTGGTGGTGTTTGTGGTGAGTATACAGGCAATCTCTGATGAATGAATTATGCAATTGTAATGTAAGTACAAAAATAGGCCTGTCATAATAATTACTGTATCGACTTATAGTTCAATACATGATGGAATAATACTTTTGGGGGTCAATATTTATCGTGGGCCTATACAAAAAAGTATCATTGTTTTGTATTTCTTGATTTATATTACAAAATGGGTCAAAGGAAACAACGAAAGCTACATCAATGTGTATTTGGTGATCAAGGGTAACAGTGGTAGAAGAGGTTTAAACTGGCATAGCGGTGATGTTAATACATTAGCCTAACGAAATTACGATAACTTATCACGTAGCATCTGGGCTTCATGTGAGAAAGGTCTGGGTTCCAGTTCCGGCTGACACAAATTATCTGTGCGAAGACAACGAGAGAGAAGTGCATGTGGTAAAATAATTGCTTCAAATATATCACAGTTTTTGTAAAGGTGCTCTGAGATGGCAGTTGGATGTTGTGTAGATCTGAGCATGTGTTGTCCAGATGCGATACTAAAGAAAGAAAAACAGAGGAAGCATAAAGCCAAGCCCTGCAGGCAGCAAGATAATGAGCCTGAATCTACAGAGCACTTCCAAACAAAGAGCTGCAGTGAGCCAAAGATGGGAGAGGTACTGGGTATGGACACTGTATCTGAGTAATGCTACAGCCATGTGTGCAGCTGGTCCGCCCTGGCTTGTTGATGGACAGAATCTTTTGAGAGAGATGGTGAAATGTAGATTAGTAGGCTTTACATCTTTACATTGGTTGTGCCATATCTGCTGCATGGGTCTTGACTGAAAGCTTTTGCAACTCTTTCCACATTTGTCAATTTGAGTAATTCTTGTTTTACTGGCAATGGCAGTGATTTATAGATTGAATATACACAATAGCGAGAATGTTGAATGCTGTCTTTTCCCTGAGTTATTATAGCTGCTGCATCTTTCAAACTACACACAAAGTCGATGTATGGATCTCACATTTTCGTCTGGGTTCTGTAATGGAAAATCTGTCTGTGCTCTGGAGCAGCTTGTTGTGAGGAGGGGCAGATTCTAGGACGTGCTGTGTAACACTTAGGGAACATCTGTGTCATTCTGGCTACATGCTAAATGAATGGTGGAAGTAGTTACCTTTGCTAACCACTGCACACCACACACTTATGAAAAACAAGTTTTATATGTTGGTAAATTGATCTGCAGCATTGATACATAACAACTTTTCATTTTCCATAAAAACAAAACGTAACCTTTTTACAGAGGAAGTGAATGCATCTGCCAGAAAGATCTTGTAAAAGTGGTAAATGATTCATACTTCAGTGTCTAGAGTATTGGACAGTTTAAAACACAGATGTCATTATTTACTATGTCAAAGCTCCTGAAATTACGCCAACCACCTGCAAAACACAGTTTGGATATAGGGCTGCAACATATATTGCAATCAAATCGTATTTGAGATGCAGTTATTTGCAATACATTCCTCTGCAATGAATGTAGTTTAGTTGTTTCTCTTAGTTAGTTAGACCTCTACATTTTGTGAAATTCATCTGAGTCTTCTCTCAAATATAAATCCTCCTGAAATTGTTTCACATTTTCACTCTGAACAGAATCATATTTTCTTAATGTATGTCCCAAAACATACTGCCATTGCCAAACTAATCCTGTTAGTATGCTGGTTGGTAACAGGTAGGATTTAATGTCATTTTATGAATAAATGGAGAGGCTGCTGAAACAAATTCTGTGGAAGTTTTTTTTCTTTTTTTTTCCCTTACTCGGTACAATATGTTCTTCTGAATCCTCTGTCCTATGTAGAGTACTAAAATAACAACTGTCTTACTCTTTTTATACATCCCTGCATACCTAACCATTTAATATGAGCTTAGCTGACAAAAATTTAAATCCTACCCTGGAGCACTCTGTCACTGGGAAGCAGAATGTAGTCACACAATTATTTCCTGCAGTTTTGTTCAGTATAGCCCACTTCAGGCATGTAAGGTACATGTAGTCATTACCACTTAGTCAGGTGTTTTGGGACCTATGATAAAGCAGCAGTCCTTTGCAGTAATTCTCATAGGCACTTACAGTCTTGTGCCTGCCTGTTCTCACTGCAGTTTACACACACACATGGCCAGACAGATACATGTAAACATTTTAAAAGCAGCACTTGAGTAGCACATAAATAAGCAGTCCCAGTACCTGTTAACCTCAAAGGTCTACAACCCCTGTCCATTGGCATTCACATAAACAGGCTCTTTTAGTCCGTCCATCATTTTAACAATATAATACGGGACACACTAACATTAGCAAAGCGTGTTCAAGCACTGTGTTTAACAATGACATGAGTTAGTTATGTGAAAGCTAACTATAAGCCATCTGGATCCCATTGACATCTGTTCAGTAAACTTCTTTAAACTGACCAATTACTACTTAAATTATTATAAATCACAGATGCAACTGACTTGTAAGTTTCAAACAATGTTCATAAGGATTATTAGAATGTGTAACTTTTGCCAAACAAGACTAGTGCTATGGCGTGTATATTTATATAGCAGTGGTTGTCAAAAGGTGGTACCACTGGGACTTCCAGTTTTTGTTTAGCTTTGAAAACATTATTCCATTCTGTTCTGTTATAGACCTGGTTTTGATCAGATGGTACTCAGAAGGCCAAATACTTCCTTTTTTGTTTGAGGCCCACTGTTTTATAGCTTTATAAGTTTATGGTTTTAGTTATCTATTAAAATTCTTGTTACTCAATTTTGTGTTTGCATTAAGAATTTGCTGCATGCAAGCTGATGGGAGACTGATGGATGATATTTGACGATTGTTGGTCAGCTTATGTCTCTATTCTAATGCATAGAAACTATTATAACATGCCAATGGTCCACGTGCATGCAGAGTCTTGCAATAAACACATATTAGACATGGCTGGAATTTCAATAATCTCCAAAGAGAAAGGCAGCTGGACGGTCTGTACTCCATCTTTGCATCTTTTGGTATAAAACTTTTTTGATTTGAAGAGGGGAGAGCGAAGCATATTACATCAAGCCGTGGAAATTTTCAGTTTGAATATGGTTTTATTTTTGTGCTTGAGCGCTTGTTTACAGATTTAGATTCTCACACTAAAATTAAACACACAGAAGAGTGTATAAAGCCAGTCTTGTCTGAGTCAGTGCTGGGAGCTTGAGTGGAAATCTCTTTGAACAAACAGCAACCCACAGTGCCATGGTGCTACATTCAACATCATCTGCTTATTGCCACACTTTTGATGACATAACAGTCTCTTTGGTAGTTTAGTTGTACCAATACACATTCAAAACATACACCATGAAATATTAAGTTTATATGTCAATATCACTAATATTGCACCATAATCTTTCCTTAACTGCATGATTTCAGGTTTTAGGTGACCTTCCTCTATTTATCAGTGTTTGGAACTAGTGCAAATAGTTCCCCATTTTGTAAAACATAGTATGACCAAATTTAAAATCAATACATACTGTATATTATGCTACAGTTGTAGTTGCATACAATGTGCTGTTTTGTATTGATATTATGTATTAAAACACTTTTTAACAATACATTGTCTTTTGTCTAATTTCAAGTCCTGATAGCTTCAGTCTAATGCTCCACATATAGGATTTACAGTTGATGAGAAGCTACGTCTTGTGAGACTGAGAAATGTGAAATGTTTAAACAGTAAATCTGTCACCACTGTCTGCTTTGTACTGCCACTATTTACACAGTCATTTGTCATAATACTGTCAATAAGCAGAAAACCATGATTCCAGTGGAGCTTATGTCTAACTTATGTGTCTGACTGTGTGTTCATTATCTCCAGGGCAGCGACAGATCACAATGTGGACAACACCACAGCCATGTTGAGAGGATGGCTGAAGAAAGCACAAGGCGTTTATCACTATGTCGAGTGGAGGCCAATGGAGGAGCCCAAGTCAGTGACACTTCAAGCTACTTTATTTAAATATCAGAATACAAGCACACTTAATTAGTATTTGTCTGTTTCAGGTCATATACAGATGAGTGGGGTCCAAAGCACTGGCCTCCTTCAAGGTTCAACCATGTGATGAAGCTGAGACAGGCTGCGCTGAAGGCGGCTAGAGAGCGATGGGCTGATTACATATTGGTTAGCCAACCTTTTTATAGTTGGAACATATTCACTGCAATATTAAAAAGACATTATTTATGTCATGAAAGTGTCAAGATGTGCATAATTAACATTTGGAATGCCCCAATGTGGATGTCTTTTACTTTTCAGTTTGTGGATAGTGACAACCTGATGACCAACCCTCAAGTGCTGAACCTGCTGATGGCTGAAAACCTCACTGTAGTTGCCCCAATGTTGGAGTCTCGATCGCTTTACTCAAACTTCTGGTGTGGCATGACTCCTCAGGTATGTTGGACAGAAAATAATATTTTTTTCAACAAAATGTAAAAAAAAGTAATTTAGTTTTTCCCTCTCATACATTTTAGGGCTATTACAAGCGAACCCCTGACTACCAGCCCATCAGAGAGTGGAAGCGTCTGGGGTGTTTCCCTGTGCCCATGGTGCATAGTACTTTCCTAATAGACCTGAGGAGGGAGGCCAGTAAGGATTTGGCCTTTCATCCTCCTCACCCGGACTACAGCTGGGCCTTTGATGACATCATGGTATTTGCTTTCTCTGCGCGGCAGGCAGGTTTGTCTGACGGGAAATCTCTGCTCTCAACAAATATCTAGAAGTCTTACTGTATTGAAAATTCCTCTCCATAGTGCTACCTTTGAAATCAAAGTATGTAGAGATCTGGAGTTTATGATTACATTGACTCAACTTGCAAGCAAAGATGCAGATCAGCAGAGATGAGCAGCATTTAAATTAAATTAATCCATCACCTTTACAGACTTTATTTATAAAACATAAACACATTATTGCTACACTCTGTAGACTTCATGTCTAGTCTATGCATAATGTCGCATTTAGTGCAGCTTAGTGAGTTTGTGACAATCCGTGTTTTTTATGCTTAGAGATTTAGGTTTTTTTGTTCCCTATACCCTGGACTATGATACTCTGGTGGGGTACAAGTATTAACTAACCATGTAGTTAACAAAATGTAGCATTTTAATATGTGAACATAAAACATTGTATAGAAAATATAACAAAGTAGGGGAATAACCTAATCAAACCTAATCTATTCAACGCTTCCTAAACATCATCTCCCTAATTTAAGCTTAACTCATAAAAATCAAGGCAACATCACTTTGTTTTTCTATTCAGCCGTGAGGATTTAGTGATGGTCTAACTGATCTGATACATTACCTGAAGACATTTCCATTGCCTCATGTGCGTATGTTTTGTTCACCAAGGTGTGCAGATGTACGTGTGTAATCGAGAGCACTATGGTTTCCTCCCCGTCCCACTCAAAGCACAGCAAAACGTGGATGATGAAAGGGAGAGTTTTATCCACACCATCACAGAGGCATTGAGTAAGTGTTTGACCCAGTTGTTCCAGATGGTTTCCCTGTGTGTCTCTCTGCATTGTTTATTTTCCTGTATAACCTGCCTGGCCGTACATGACAGCATTGTGGCTCTTTCTACTCTTCCTCCATCTGTACTTTCTCCCACACAAATAAACCAAACATAATCAAGAGGATATTTAAGTCCTGTTTTTGTGTTTCTAACCCTTCACCCATTTTTGCAGTTGACCACGACATCGAGCCATCGGAGTACCTGCATGTATCACCATCACAACAAGATAAAATAGGCTTTGATGAAGTAAGTATTTAATTTTTTTCATTATAATATGTATTCTTTATACTGATATTGTGCATCCCTCTATTAAAACACATATATTTTTTTTTTTGTTTTAGATCTTTCTAATAAATCTGAAGCGGAGACTGGACAGACGGACGAGGATGTTTAAATCTTTGTCTGCACTTGGTCTACATCCAACACTGACCGAGGCAGTAGACGGCAAGTAAGTTACATACACTATAAACTGTTTTACGGTGCTAATTCATGTCACTGTGTTTTCACATGGTTTTGTCCGCTCAAACAAACTGTTTCTAGAAGCAAATACAGGTATGACCAACAACATTGTGTCTCCACCAGGGCTTTGAACTCATCACAGCTACAGGCTCTGGGCATAGAGATGATGCCCGGATATAAAGACCCGTACTCCGGACGAGTGTTGACTAGAGGAGAGATTGGATGTTTCCTCAGCCACCACTCAATATGGAAGCAGGTGGGAGACCAAATGGAGGAAGAGTTCTGTAGCTGTTGTTGCAAGCATGGGGATATACATTAACATATTCTTAAAATGTTTTATAGAAAGCCAAATTTTGCATAGACACACTGACAAAGACTGACACCCTTTTAAAAATGTTATTAATTATTTTATTTTATTAATTTTTTTTTTCTGGTGCTTTAGTTGAAACATTGTAACTTAAAATACTTGGCATTCCTGATCAGAGATAATCCAAAGTGACATGTCTCATTCCTGGTTGTTTTGTGACCCTTAGGTGTTGGAACGTGGCCTCCAAAAGGTGCTAGTGCTGGAGGATGACGTGAGGTTTGAGCCCAGGTTCAAGAGGCGGCTCCAGGCCATAATGGAGGACACAGACAAGGCCCAGCTGGACTGGGACCTTATGTATGCCTATCTGGCTTTAAGCTTTAAATGAGTAATAGCACGATCATATTCAGTATGTTTTCCTTTTCACAGTTATGTTGGCCGTAAGCGTATGCAGGTGCAGCACCCGGAGAAGTCTGTTGAGGGCATAAACAATCTGGTCGTGGCTGACTACTCTTACTGGACACTTGGATATGCACTGTCACAACAAGGAGCCAGAAAACTATTAGCAGCTCAGCCTTTCAACAGGATGCTGCCTGTGGATGAGTTTCTGCCGGTCATGTTCAACAAACATCCCAAGTGAGTTCTCCCGTGATTGTCAACATTATTATAAATATAGTATATTATTTAAAGCTGTGGTTTGGCTGATCTAAGCCACCTGATGATGCCGCACATACAAAGAGTCTTATGTGGTCAAATGTAGCACATATGTAGCCTATTATTACAGGTGTGTGGGCCTTATATAAGTATACGCATTTAGGACATGCAAATGTTCATATGCCTAATAAGAGTCAGTCACAGTACAGAAATTATATACATGAAGTGTGTCCCTAAGCATGTTGAGGAGTTTGTGTTCTAGCGGTTGACCACAGCCTGTGCCCTGTACAACTCTTCCTGGTTATTTTCTTTATATATCTCCACTCCTTTCTCTGCGGACCCCCTCTTCTCCTTGTGTGCCTGCTAACACAGGGCACGGCTTGTTCTTGGGGTTCAGTGGGTACGCCGCCTGGCCCAGGACGCACAATGGCTTCTTTTCTTCTTTCTCCTAAAGTTCTTGTCATACCCCAAGACTCATTACCTCCAGCACTCCTCTATTTTGACTCCTCCTCTAATATCCCTTTAGACCTCTGTGTTGTTCTGTAGTCCTATATATTCATGTCACCACTCCCCCCCTTCTTTCTTTGCTGTTTGAGGAATGTGGGCCAGCGAAGCTCTTCCTGCCCGGGGAAGGGGACAGGATTCCCATTGATACAGGCCGGGTTTGGGGGTGGGGGAATATAACTATGCAGTAGTTGTGTAGAGTATGGATTACAGTGTAAATATTAAGAGAAAGTGAATTTTGTCCCTAAATGAAAATGGGGAAAAATGTGGGGAAAGAGATTGGAAAAATGCTAATTAGGCATGTGCTGTGTAAATATAGTTTGTTATGTCATAGTAGTTGCCAGTCATTTTCATACACAAAAGAAAGATGCAGTAGGAGAAACAGCTGGAAAGAAGATACTCTTGCAACATTTATTTCCTTTCTCATAAAAAGGTAGGTGTCCTGTCCCAAAGGAGTGATAACTGAGCTGACCTTGTAACGACCCTTGTGATGACCAGTGTGAGTATGGCAGACCGACATGTCAAGCAAAACATAAGCTGTTAAACAACTGCAGCTTTCCTTTATATAAGTACTGGAATTTTGAGCAACCATACAGGTGCTCATAAGATACACACGGACACTTAAAAAGGACTTGCTTATACCACATTAATTTAAAAATAATAATTATACAACAACAACAAAATAAGCAAACGTGTTGTTTTCCCTATGTATTCTTCTTGACAAACATGAGCTCAGGTTGAGGACTGTGTTATCTGCTTAAGTTTAACATTTTTTACATTTATAGATAAACTAAACAAAGTTCTTTGCGTTAACATTAAAGAACTAATTTTCTCTGCTTTTGATAGCTTTAATGCTTTAATGAGCTATAATAAGCATCTACAGTAATTTCCCTTATTGAAGCCATATCCTGTTTTTTATCGTCTACATATTGCCTTAAATCAGTAACAGCTTTGTGTTTTTTACTGTAAACAAATGCAAACCATCTTTTGCATAAACATCCCATCTGTTCTGTATCGATGTTAACTATGCTACATGAAAGATGAAAGATGAAATTTTTTAATACGTTGATATGTCAGCTCTGCACTTCAATAACATACCATGTTTTCATGTAAAAGTTTATATCACATTATAAAAAAGCATAAAAAACATTGTGCATTTGTGGGTGTGCATGCAAGCAAGCTGTACAATTTGTTATTTGTGAGAGAGAACATCAAATAACTTTATTTATCCCCTGAGGACAATTTAAGCGCATTAAGAAGTCCTTGTGCAGCAGTTAAAATAAGGGTGGGACAGAATCAGGAAGGAAGTCCAGCGATCCCATGTCAGGGCAGTTTGATTGAGGAGAGTAACAGCCTTCAGACCTAAGACGTCCTGTCTCCTCTGAGACCTGCAGCTTGGACAATGCAGCGACGTCCAGACTGGAGCCAGATGAATTCAATAATTTGATTCAAAATTCAATAACCCTAACCCTTGAATTAATTTAGGATCGGTGCTCTGATTAAGAATGAGCATGAGATGGTCAGTAAAGCATAAAACTCACAAAGACTAAAACAATAGATAGGAGAGTGATAGATGGAAATGTATCAATACAGGGAAAAGAGAGGTGAAGACGACATTAATAAGTTACAGAATACATACTGTTATGGCTGAACAAAGGGGTGAATACTGTGTATCTGTCTTCTCTCCAGTGTTGATTACATGTCCCACTTTGAACCCCGGGACCTGAAGGCCTTCTCAGTTGAGCCGCTGCTGATCTACCCCACACACTACACAGGAGAGCCGGGCTACATCAGTGACACAGAGACCTCCACCATCTGGGACGATGAGAGTGTCGCCACAGACTGGGACAGACAACATGCCCGAAAGACCGCACAACAGGGCAGTATCAGGCCAGTGGCTCAGAACACAGTGACGGGCGACACACCGCCCCCTGCTGCACGGGCATCCAGGGACGAACTGTGACAGAGAAGAGACTATTATGAACCTGTGTGTGCACTGTGATGTGCACGCTCACTTGAAGAGACACTTGAACTTTACATGCAGTCAATTCTACAAAGAAGCTTACCATAGAGGATGCTGAGAGGAATAACCTAATGAATGTGGGACACAGCTCCATTGACAAAAGGTTTAATCTGTCTCTACTTGGACATATGCTAATTTCAGTCTCACAAAAAAATTAAATATTCTATACACTTGATGAAATATTTCAAGCATTTTTTAAATTATATGATTATTATTATTATTATAAAAATATAAATAATAAATTATATTTTAATGACACATTTTTGGTTTTCATTACTGCAAACCAATTCAGCACAATTAGAATAAATAAATGCTTGCAGTACACACATCAGGCTTAACATTGTGACTACTGTGTTGTTTAATGTTTTCTCATTTTTGTAAAATGCAATCTCATACTCCTCAAATGCTTTGTTGGAATCACTTTTATTATTATTATTATTATTATTATTATTATTATTATTATTATTATTATTATTATTATATTATTATTATTCTTGTATTTTTCTGTGGGTCACAGACATGCCCATTATTCTAGTTTTTAACATAAAAAATTCATCCCATGCTACCAAATTACACCCATTGTCAGGTGTCATATTGAGGCCATAATCTGTTATCCACTCACTGTCAGTGGTCATAATGTTATGCCTGGTCAGTGTATTTCACTGTGTAAAGTTTTACTTATAACCAAACTACTGAAAGATCTCATTTGTAATCTGTTGGATTATGTACATGTGGGACTGTAACATTTGAGACAACTGCCATTTTGTTGAAGATGTGAACCAAACAAACCTGTTTTTATGTTGTTTATAAAGATTATTGCTATTTAAAAGAACAGTTGTGTTTTTAATGGGCAGCTGAGGAATAAAGGAATCTGAAGGCTGTCTCTAAGTGCATTTATGACATGTGTGGTTTTCTTTAGCCAGGAGTGTGAGGGCCTCACTCTCTGGATGGGTCCTCCTCGTAGCACCTACCCACAAGGCACTGGGGATAGACAGATAGAGCCCATTTCATGAGTTTTGATGTTGTGGTTAACAGTGTTATCCAAAGTCACAAAGTGGAAAAACCCCAAACCACATGACATCACTCACTTCACACAGGGATTTGTTTTTTGTCACTGGATTAAGATAATGTTAAACATTTTCAATACAATAAGACCATAAGCGAACAGCCTATTTTACATTCAGCTTCAACAACGTTGTGATGCATCTTACTCCTTGAAAGTCAAATGTCTGAGAATGCCAAACGTTCTCTGTTACAGTAAAAGGAAAATGATTGAATTAACCTTAATAAATATGAAAGATACTGTTGATCATTGAAGACATGGATTTGCACTTCCATCTTCTGGTCATTTGGGGAATTGCAGTTGGGCTGTGCAAAGCCCAACTGTAGCACAACCCACTAACACCACATCAACTCATACTTTAGATTTTTACATATCGTTTATAATGTCCTTTTTTCCTGACAGTGTTGTTGAGACTGTCAAATAAAAATTATGTTACCTGGCCACCTTTTGTCCATTTCCTCTGTAGCCTAATGGATAGATCATTTTCTGACTAAATAAGAGTCTCTGGAGGTTTAAATTTGATAGAGAAAATTGATTGGGAAATCACAAAAGTCGTTTTTGACTTCTTCTTGCTATGTGGCCAACAGCACAAAGATATTAAACATTTTGATGCATTTAGGCCCAATTTAGCTTGAAGCCCCCTTTGAAATGGCTGGCCAGAAATGAATTAATTAAATGGAAACTTGGAATGAAATCTCAATTTATGTAAACAGTAGGTTACAATATATCAAACGCTTCTAAACAAAGTGGAGTTAACAGTCAGATTTTAGTCTTGGCCTATTTAACATAATAAGCACAATGCTGCTTTTGGAACATGTAAAGACCTATGTGAGAGCGGACCTAGAGTGAACTGTGTCATTTATATTGCACCATCATATATTTCATGCGTTGCCCTTTCCTTCAGAAGGACAGAGTGTAATCCAATGCCAGAGCACTCTGGTTTATGAGTGACAGCATTGTGTAAACTGATTGGATGAGTCACTCACTGCTGTGGCCGTCGCGTAATCACCCCCCTCCCCCCTCCCCCCCGCGCACAAAACAGAGGAAAAGAAAAGGATATGAAAAAGAAATTGTTCTGCCTCCTCTTTCCCTTTTGCTGCCGTCCTTTGTAAAGCCCCATTCACACAAATATCACAGTGTTCAGCGTAAACAATACTCCTTCAGTTTTACTCATAGTGGGTGATTGGGCAAACTGTGCCTCATGCAGTTTGTGAAAGGATCTAAAATAAATAGCTTTTATGTGTGAAGATAAAGCTGCTATTTAAAAAATTCTGTGGGATAAATGATGAATGATAACCAATTCTTGCGGCTGTCATTGTTGTAGTACCTTTAATGGCCAACAGACTGCAGTAGAGAGCTGTGGAGAGGGAAGAGACAGCTCTGGATCAACCATCATGTTCTTCATGGGCTCCACCATAGACTGGGACCAACAAAACACTTCTACTTCAAGTGCCCACATAAATAGAAGTACATTAAACATGCTTACATGTTTAGTATTGTTGTGTAGCATATGCTTTGGTTGAGCATGTGCTGTTATATGCTGTTGTTTTTAAGTTTTTAAGTTAAACTGCACTTTGCAAAGTAGGGAAAATTGATGTCTACCACTTCTATCCTTCTAATTCCTACTATTGGCCTACTACTGCTACTGTTACTTTTACAGTTCATCTCTTCCTGTTGTAAGGTAAGTAGGCCTATTATCAACTATTATTTAAAGGCTGAAATAGTCATTTAAATACTAAATGAGTCTGGTCAGTCAGCTTAAGGCTAACTTTTCTGGTGGAAGATGTGCACCCTGCATGTCTCCATAGGGATGTTACTCCTTTCCTTATAGAATATTCCATAGTATGGCATTGAATGTATATATCTGCATGGAGACAAACAGGTCGCACCATGAGGCAAAATTACAGGTCAGCTGTAGAATCAGAATCAGAATCAGAATCAAGAATTTTATTGCCATTGTCAGTGAACACAGCTCACAAACTAGGAACGTATTTTGGTGATAAAGCGCAACATAAAAATACTGAATAAGTACAAATACAAATAAGCAACATAAACACTAAATAGGTACAAATAAGGGCATGCAAAAAGTCAAAAAGATATGCTTAAAAATAAAATAAAATACTTAGAGGTAGATATATACAACAACAGCAACAACAGAACAACAGTGCAAAACATGACTTATTAAGGTGACCGATGTTATAAAGTGTCCAGTTTAGTGCAGATATATGGAGAGGTGACCCCACTCACTGTAAGAAAGTATGTATTTCAAGGTATATTTGAGCAATAAAATATCTGTTATGAGATCAATTCTAGATATTAACATTCCAGGTGAAACAATATCTCCATGGAGACAAGCAGATGCCCTGGAAAAATACACAGTTCACTATATGCAAGTCCACTTATTAAAGTTGGAGTTATCATTTAAACATTGTATGAGTTATAGAAAGCAATTTTTGTCCTTCTATTTCACATTTCCTCTCTGTTTTGTTTTGTTTGTGCAGACAAATGAAAACAGGCGAAGAGGATTGTTTATGCCGTCCAAGGCTGAGGATTTCATTGTGAGCTGTTGTGAAAGTTTACAGAGCTTAGCCTTCACAGCTGTGTCAACTCAAAACAGAAACATGCCGGACGCGCTCAGATACTTCTCCTTACTGACCGAGATCTCACGTACAATGTTATCAACCTTAAACACTGTTCAATCAGGTCAACAAAATGACCTGAGTATTTTATTTAGTGACAACGGGATGCTATGCTGACTCCTGCTTCCTGTCGGCCCCTCTCCCATTCATTCCCAGCAGCAGACTCAGGCCAGAAAAGACACTTGATTTATCTGGTTTGATTACAGAGGCATTTTAATGTTTGATGTTCCTTTCACCGACCACAGTCTGCAGCCATGAGTCAAAGCTATTTATAACAGTTTAGGTGGAGTCTATGGCATTTTGGCTTGTTAAGAGAGGAATTCTGTCACGCTGAGTCAGATGAAAGCAATGAACTAGAGCAGTACAGAGGTGGAAGAGGTACTCCAAATATGTACTTAATGCAAAAATACTACTTTTTTCAAATACTTATGTTGCTATTACTGGTATTGCAACTATCATTATTACCATCATCATTTTTCCTCCAGGCTTGAGACTAGCACGAGTGACCTTGAGCAGCTGGACAACTACATCAATTTGCCCCCTACTGTACGAAAAGTAAAACATTTAACTTTAACTCAGTGTTTTGTTTTGATGGCACTCAGCTGTCAATCATAAATGAGTTTAGTCACTTTTGGATGAAGCAATACTTTGTACCGGATGCACTTGTGTCTTTGCAGTGGCAGATTATTCACTCCATGGTGCTTAATAAGACATCATCTTTGAGAATAGGAAGTAACTTTCTGTACACTTTGCACCATATTAACCAAAGATGCCTCCTTTGGTGGTGGTAAGGCAATTGTAGCAACAGTTGCCCAGGGCTAGACAAATAAGAGAGGCTTCAAATCTGCCATCAAACCTTCTGACCACTGTCAATCAAACATTCACACCCCATTCGTACTAGACAAGCCGGGTGGGTCTTATGCACTTAATTATAGACACTAGATTTGTTGAGCGCTATACAGAAGAAAAATACAGTTTTGTTTCCAAATAGTAATTGAAGTAAAAGTATATTATTATAATGTGTTGCTCTTCACCTGTTGATGATGAAAATGTTGTGTAAAAATGGTAACTTTTACTACACCCTCCTTGGCTTTATTTGACAGGACAGCACAGCAGGACATGTGGAGTGAGTGGGCACAGTGCCATCATGATGCCAAAGCGAGTGAATAGACCAGCAAATGGGCTGCAGCTGTACCCACTGAGCCACACAGCAGTACGTTTTTGCCCTTTCAATTGTCAGGTAAATGATACTACAAAAACTATAGTTCAGATGCTGCAAAATTTTGAATTGAGTGGTAGTATACTTGTAAACCACATAAAATAGTATTGTTGTTGTTGGAACACTGGTCGCCTGGTTCCACCATAATCCTCTCCAGTGAAACAGATCTTTACACATGACTGATTCTTATTGTAGCTCTGGACTCAATTCTCATAAACACCCCTCTCCCCTCACACACATACATATTTAGTTTTCATCCTTTTGGGGACATTATATTGACCTACATTAATTTCCTGGTGACCAATCCTAATTTTAAACATAGTTACTATATACCTAACCCTAATCTAAACCCTAATCTAAATCTATTGTAACCCATAGATTGACTTTTCTGTAATTTTTCTAATAATCTGTCATGGGGATCTGATTTTAGTCCCCTTATGTGAGCCAGGCCCCCATGAATGTATTTACATATTTTAGTCTCCCACAATGTCACAAATACCCGTCCATGCACACAATATAAAACGCTCAGTACTAACATCTGTGTCTTACGATTGTTACACATTTATTTAGTTTGACCCTTGAACTCTGCGACAAATGAATGTGCTGCTGAATCAGTAACTTCATAAAGCCACACATTGTGCATTGTTCTTAATCCACTTAGTTTAGGAGTCGGTCACGTTTTTAAGATTATGTGGACTTAATTTAGATCAGAATATTACAGAAGAAATATAGAGAATGTGTCTTAAGTACTGTATGAGGTCAAAACCAGGATTATGTCTGTGATGATTAGAATTTTGGCTTTAACAAGGTTAAACCAGGAAAGACAAAACAAAGATAAAATCAGATCAAAACCAAGTGTTTAAAATAAAAATAGGACAACTGCTACATTCTGGAAATGCATAAATAAGAGTCTAGAGACATTTACCACCACTCAGCAGAACCTGTGATCTATCCTTAACTTAAAAAGCAGACTTTTTATTTTTCATGTGTTACTTTTAAATAGAAATAAAGCCAGCAGTTAATTTTCCACAATTTTCCATTTTTTTAGGGCTGAAACATGTGCATAATAAAATCAAAATCTGATTTCCTAAAATGATTCAAATACATTTTAATCTTGACAAAAACGTGACCGACTTTCATGATAAACTTTTTAATTACAAGCAATTTCTAGAAACCTCTTCCCAAACATCCTTCCTCTATCTGGGCTTTCCTGTGTTTTGTCCTTCTCTCTGAATTCCTCCACTTTCAAACTGTCATTAGTCACTGGCTTTGAAGTGGGCGGTACCTCCCACCAGCGAACCCGCCCCTTTTGGACCTAGCTCAACGTAAGGGGTCAGAAAAAGAGAAGGCGGGAGACAATAGACTTTAATGACTTGAGAGCTATAGAACTGCACTGAGGTAGAAGTGGTCACAGAGGACAAACAAGAACTGCTTTTATTTTAATTCTAGCACAGGGACTTGAGTTTTCTATTCAAACTGCCTTCCAGATTGGACCATGGACTGTGGACCCCAGCCGTGCCACCCAGTCCGATGATCCGGGTGGGCAGCATGATCTCCCACTACCCTCTGGCCACTCTGCTGCCTTGGTCTATGGGACCCCAGACCCATCACCACTGCGCCGACCTGGACTGCCCCCTGCTGCTGGTGGGTGAAGGGGGGGTGGCCCTACAGCGGTACCAGGCCCGGTCTCCAGAGAGCAGCCCGCGCCACTGGGTCAGTACTTTATTATAACTATTATTTATTCAAATGTGGCCTTCACCAAGCTTCCTGTTTTGGTTACCATGGCACTATTTTCAGTCAGTGATGGGAAACATAGCATTGTAGTCACTGATAGAAAGTGTATATCAAAATATTGTGTAGATATTGGAAGGGCATGTGCCTCATTCAAGGTCTGTTTATGCGGTTTTGGTTGTAAATGGTGGGAATACAGGGGCAATGTGTATTTAAAATCATTGTGTGTTTATATTAGTCACATGGAAGAGAAAAGGTACCTGCAATACTTAATGCTTTGTAAACTCTGGACAAATTCGTTTTTATGTCTCTATGAGTACTGTCTGCCAAATATTGGTAGTAAATTAAAGGTTTAGATAAAATGCTAATTTATGTAATCTCTCTTTACATAATGAATTGCTGGGTAAACGTTTTATTTTTGCTATTGATTGCAATACTTCTCTGACTTCTCATCTATTTTTGTAATGTCAGTTATCAACAATAGGGCCACAGGGACAATAATGCTTTTGATGTTACTGGAAAATACTGACCTTTTAGTTATAGCTGTGTAACATATTCTTAACGTTCACTGGACATTATGTGAGTAGAATGGACAGTACGTTGCCTCATTTCTCGAGGCTATTAGTCACAGTTATCCAGAATTGAAATTACACAGGACAGCATGACCAGTATATTGCCACTTTTCAATGGTCAGGTGGTTAGTCATTTGCAGTTAGATTTGGGATTAGAAGAAAACCAGTTTGGTGACAGCTTATTCTAGTTTACACAGTATGAGGGTAATTGCTTACATGTGCGCTCCAGCTTTAATACGACTAGAGTAAAAAAAGTTGTTTACAAAGTGCTGAGGAGCCGAGGAAAGACTGAAACCAAAACAAGATCAGACTAGCAAACCAGACCACTAAAACGCATCTAACTGACATATTGTATATCCGCAACATTGTATGCGAAATTAATGAATAATTTCCAGTGTGCTGTGGTTTTTGTGTGGGTTTTTCGTTGTGTATTTGGAGAAGATCCCCTGGCGCTGCGTATCTGACATCCTGACTGACATGTCTTCCAAACTTGTGGTCCTGTTTCCTCTCATTGTTCAGCAGTTGAGTTTGGATGTGAGGGCACCCTAAAATTCTGGGATCGTTTTACATGCCTCACTCTGCCAGGCGCCTGTCTTATATGTAATGGACAGACATATGAATCAGGATTAAGATACTGTTTGAAGTAAATAGGTTTAAATTATATTTAAGGAATGACCCATCGAACACACTGACTCCGCATAAGCTTGTCACATTGTTCCTGATAACAATTGATAATAACTGTGCTTCTGTGGCTTATTTAACTTTGCTTCAGCTTCGGGAGGTTATGAAACCAGCTGGAAGATAAACAAAAGTGATAAAAGTAGCTGTACTCGGAGTGGGCTATGGTTGTAGGTCCATAGTTCAGTTTTATTACATTGGCAGAACTTGACTTTAAAATTAAAATTAAAGCTGAAATATTTTTCAATCCCTGTTTTGAAATTTGTCCATTACCTGTTCATAATTATCACAGGAGCAACCAGTCACAATGCTGTACCTGGCCACCCTTACGGTCAGGACTACAATGCGGGACAAACAGCGTATTGTGCTAGGTTGAAGACATGGGGACATATAAACTCTTGCCTGTCCAGCCAAGACTACATCCTTTTAAAACATTTTATGAAGATGAATAGTCTGAAACTATGTCCTACAATTTCTGATGGGCGTAATTGACAGACGGCAATAGGAGAAATGCATGGCCTGTTCATGCAATATGAGGTAAAATTCTTTCTTTCTTTATTCTTTATTTGACAGGGACCATGTACAAATTCATTAATCTTACAAAGAAAAGATGATTTGTACCAGATTTAGCTAGTGCTACTTTCCATCTGCAGTCCGTGGGCAGGTGAACACACATTAAAAAAACATTTCAATTGACAATTACAATATATGACTAACAGTTTGTCATAAACAATAACAGTTTAATACAATAAAAAATGTCCCCATGTCCAATACAGTATTTTCCTGCCCAGTCCATACTAATATAAAAAATCATTACGTGCAGGTTTATACAGTGAGTACAGAGCAGCACCAATTAACTAGACTAATGTGGACACATTTGATTATTTAAAATGTACTTTTTCAAATTTCTGGTAAAACTATTCAAATCCACAGACAATTTCAGACTACGTTGCTGATGGGATTGTGGCAAAACTGGACTTCTGATGGTTTACTCAGGTAGACTGCATTCAAACAGACATTAGGACCAGTTTACCAGGTAATGCAAAGTCCACTCAGAAAGGACCCACCTGCCCCAGAAATCAAACAGGACTTTCTTTCTGTGAGGTCAGTGTGCTTGCCCCTCTCCACTGTGCCACTTGACTGCTCTCCAAAACGTGCCAGGAAGTTCTCGGATGTAAAAACGTGATGAAATTGTGAAAAGGGTTAACGATGCTAAAGGACATGACCAAATTTGAACCTGATTTGTAGAAGTGAGAGTGGATGTTAGCTCCAGAGGGGGTCATCACAGTGTAGCATATAACATTGACTAGTTTTGCAGCCAGTAATACAAGCCCATCTGTAAATCAATAATAATAGTTAATGCCATCAAACTGTACTAGCTCTAGTGTACTGTCAGCAGCCTGATGACCGCGGACTGCGACAGTCAACTATTACAGTTCAATAACCTCGGTAATTCGGTTGAAATGCAGAAGTGTTCATTTGCAGGAAAAAACACGCTTCAGAGGAAAAAAAATTGAGGAAAGTAAATGTTGATGATTGGGACTTTTCCATTGAACAAAAGTAAAAAAAGCTGAGAGAGCAGTCTTTCTTCCTGTTTCCCTTCTCAAACTGAGAAGTGCACGTTTGGGCCCATGATGTGTGACGTCCCAGTGTTTCACCACACTCTGGATTCTGCTGTTGTGATGCCTGGAGATGTGACAGTAACCAGTGATTCATTTAACTGGACAAGACCAGTTCAGTGACCTATGTGCTTTTTCATTCACACTTTTACAGGAACACAACTCATAACATGTAAGGAGAAAAATATGGGAACTTAGAATCGGACAAAGTTGCATAACATAATAAACAACATGTGTTACAGCAAAGAATGGGCAAACATGCCGAAGACATTGAGGATTCAAATGTGTGAATTTTGTTGAAGTGGAAGCCTACTTACATTGCCATCACATCATCTATTTCAATGAACAGTGCGTTTTATATATTTTTTTAAAATCTTTTCTATTGAAAGCAGACCCATACAACCTTGAGTTGGCACAGTGACTATTTCTTGCCCAAGGATTGTACGATGGAATAAACCCCCCAACCCCCTAGATTTACTCACACACTTAATACCATGCATCAGTATTGCTTGGATTTTAGTTTTATAATACTGATACAGCTGAATAATTGCTTATTGTGCTTCCCCTGTACTGAGTATATTTGCAGCAGGCTTCAAATATTCTGACAACAGTACACTTATTCCTGTTCACTGCTTTCATGTATTACCCCATTTCTGGACACCCGGACTTCCCCCTTTTTTTCCCCTGAAACCATTATAGTATCCTTTGGCATTTACAGACTTGCAGTAAAAACTTCCTGGTGCGGTCTAAAGCTCTGTTGCCTTTTGCCTATTGAGATCTATGCCCTGATTAGATGACTACAATAGTCCTGGTGTGAAAAGTCAATATGGGGTTGCATCAATGGGAGGAGCGAGGGCACTGTCCCGGGGTGGTCCACTGGGGCAGAAACTCATCTTGCCATCTGGTCGTGTGCGCGGGCAGCCCACAGCGGCACGTGCAAGTGTTTACTGGTGAAGAGGCAGAGGGGCCCGCTGCGTAGAGCCACATCTTTGAGCGTGCCTGGTTTATGGTTTTAGCAGTTCTGTGACAAGGGCTGTGTGCTTGGGGCTCCACCTATAGTACCCTCATAGGCCCTGCCCGCTAACCAAAGGCCCGCAGTGTTAAGCAGAACGCATGACTAGGATCAAGCTGCTGTTGGGAAGTGCCATAATCAGTGCGCTTGCTGGAAAATGGCATTTAAGTGTGTATGGCATTAGGTGTTAAGATCAGTGGTCAGCAGTGTGTCAGCAGATTGGAAACTATGGCAACGTAGAGGTCAGAAAGAACAAAGAGGCACTAAATGGGTCCTGCACAGACATCCTGTATTTGTTTAACTTACGCTGAAGGATCTATTTTAAATTTCCCAAATCCCTTTCTTGCAGTTTTACAGGTTTTGTTGACCCCAAAAGTGAGCCAAGTTGGCCATTTGGGTTGTAAACAATTTTCAGTTTTTGCTTTGATTTTAATCCCCCCCCAAACACTTTTCATCAAGCTATGGCATGACTGCGCAAATATTATTTTTAGCCTCTGTGTTGATCCCCTCAATGCAATTTAGAGAAGAGAGGATAAATTGAACAGTGATGCTTTCGATTACATTTTACGTACATAACAGGAAGTGGCACAAAACATCCACACGTTATTAAATCAATGCTATGGCAACAAATCTGCCAAAACACATAAACTAACACCTTTGTGGACTGCTTACGCAATTTCCTACAACGCACAGACTTCTCACTTTACTTGTGAATGGCAGATGGCTGTGCATGTTCAATTAGAGTCAAAGCACACTCTGCAAGTGTCCATTTGATGTATCTATACAGACAAGGTCCAGTCAGAAAGCTGCCTGTAATAATTGTTTATAAGTATTACTTTGCATAGTAAGCACCCAGGCCTTATTGATTTCTTTGTGTTGTTTTTGCGGCATGTTAGCTTAGCATGAGCAACAGATGGTGCACCTCTCATTAGGATGGGGTCAGACAGAGCGGTTCACCGACTGGGGGCTTAGAGAGGCTTAGGTCCAGGGGGTCAGATCTGGGGCCCGGGAAGATGATGAAGAAGGAGGGGGATATAATGGGGACAAAGCTAATTTAATGTAACTGTTGTGTGCAATGGGGCACCTGAATACCTCCATACTGCATGAGTCATAATAACTTCAGGGAGGATAATCCAAGCTTTGCTGTTGCACTCTAACTGATTCCAGATGGAGATGTGGCCCTGTAGTGTAGCCTGGCATCAAAAGCAATATTTAGGGGGTATTTTTGTTTATTATACCCCTAATAATGAAATATAATAGCTAAGGGCTTTTTTGCTTTTTGAAGAGGTTGAAATGAAACAATGTACTGAAAGCTCAAGACCCCAATCAAGGCAATTTTGCAATGCTGTAGGTGCTTCATCCTTATGTAGTCATTCTTATGTTACTAACTTTGCAATAGTCGTATTTTAGAAACTTTAGGATCTCAATTTTGATTGTACATCGCATTGATTGAGAGGATGTTTTGGAGTCTTAAGGAAAGTCTTTCATTTCAGATAACATATAGTCCTTTTTGAGTTATATGTGACCCAAGTCTGAAATGTTTAGTTTTTGTATTAATCAAGTTTGAAATGACCAGGCTTGATCACAGAAATCTTGATCGAACAAAACATGAAGACAATAGTTACGTACTTCTGCAAAATCCATCATCATAAAAAGGCTGAGCTGTTGTGAATGTTTTTTTTCTTCATCCTGACACACTTAAAACACTCTGATTTGTTTTCTTTGGAAACTTGTGTGATTTCAAAGGGGAGTGTGAAGGAGGAGGAGGGCCTGCATCTGCAAAGCCTTTTACTGGAAACTACAATGATGTCACTTAAATTCAAGAGAAAGAGAGAGGGAGCGAGAGAGAGGGAAGAGGGTAGCTCTCACAATAGAGTAGACATGACATAAGACATAACTGGACAAAGGGTTCACTTGACCACAACAAGGACAATGTGGCTTTATAGTTATTTATGTAAGGCGACCTGACCTGTCCCTAACCATCTCATTCTTCTTCATAGACAAGAGCATATCCCAATTAAATCTGATGACCTATTCCTCTTATTATTCATGCTGCAATAAATCCCATCTCCAAATAAATCCACTACTAAAGTGTTGAGTTAGACTGACAGTGGATGAACATAGTGGTTAGAAACTGCGCCCTCTACTGGGAAGTATGCAGCAGAAACACAAACTACAAACCACACACAAACATACAGGGAAATGCAAAGAGGTGCTCAGGGTCTGTGTACATAAACAGCAAAGTGTAAGAACAGCAGAAAGTCAATTTGCTTTTAGAGGTGTGCACATAGACCGAGAGAGTAATGATGACCAAATCATGAGGCATAAGCAAACAGTAAGAGAAGAGAAGAAGAAGAAGAACAAGAAAGCTTACACTGCAGAAAAATAAATGTAGAACTATTCAGGTGACCATATTGCATTATTAGTATCATAAATATGAGATGCATGGTGAGATGCAGAGGAGTAAAATGTTGTAAAAGTAGTAAAGAGTAGTAAAGATAGTCATAAAAAAAATAAATAAAAATACTACTACTACTAATACTACTAGTACTATCTGTTAATGTGTTTGAAGCTAGGGCAACAGTCCTCTGCTGCAATTAGATATTAGATAGCCACTACTTTTTGGATGGGGAACGGTCTTTAAAAAATCCAGGAAGGAAATGTTTACTTGAAACCCATGAAGTAAAAGCTATAAAGCCAGTACAGCAACTACAGATGCTACTAAATTGCCACTAGCCACTACCTGAGATTCGGAAGTTCTATTGTTTAGAGGTTCATATTTAGATCATGTGGTATTTAGATTACATGATCGTGTATTTAGTGATATATTGCATACCTTTACTTTTTTTCCCATAGTATTACATGATGAGTTTTCTGTTTTGGCTCCAGTAAAGTAACACTTGTCTAAATTATAAAATCGTTTCCTTCTCAGTGCAAGCTGGTGTGTTACAGCACGTAGTCTGGGTTTCCCTCTGTGCTGTGAGCTCCATCCCTCTCTCACTCTCACTTACAAACTCACTTTACAGATAAAGGCCTTTCAAGTGAATGCCTCCGCTCTCCTCTGCCTCCCCTGACCTCCTTATCTCTGAGATGTGAAACACACCAGGACCATTTTCCACTTGAAATGTCTGATGTACAGTGGCAGAAAGTGAGTGGCTGTTAAGAAAATTGTGTTCATTTAAAAAATTTCAACTTTGTTTTGAAACTTGTCAGAGTAGCACAGACAAAATCATAGACGTAATGATATTATTGATTCTAATGTTTACTACTCAAAAGATTAAATTTAAAAAGAATTTCTCTAAACAAAAAATTACAAGTAAAAAAAAAATGCTCTGAAGTTACTAGAAATAATATTATATAATGAAATGGCCTAAGTATTTTTCACAAACTGGACTACATTCTCACTTCAGCATTACCCTGAACCATAGGATGAATTGGGCTCTGTAACCAGTTTACACTTTCTTAATACGTCTAGTTGTGATAATAATGATAATTTGTATATTTCTCTATATCCTTCTTTGTTTATATACCCCTCGCCTTTGATTTTTCATCCCCCTTCCAATGCCCCTACTATGTTTACAGCGATGTTTCAACACCTTCTGGTCTTTGGTGTTGGTCTTTATGAGTACTTAGTTAGTCAGGTATGAGGACAGCAGCCTTGTTGGAGTCCGCAGTTTGGAGACAGGAAGTTGGAGATTTCCTGGAATGTGTGTTTTTCCCCACAGTGGTGCAATAACAGCGCAGCGCTCCGTCTCTGCTCCACGGGTCAGAGTTAGCGGGATAGCCAGAAGACGAGCGGACCGGGGAAGTTCAAGAATGGCAGGAACCCCTCGTACGCCTTCGTCAAGGGCTTTTCTCTCTGCAACTACGTCAGATAGGCTTTCCAGGACATCTGCTAATGCTTGTATCAGATGGTCCTAGAGTAACATGAGGCCAGTGACCTTTGTAGCATAGGATGCTCAATTTTCAAAAAGATGGGAGTGGCCAAAACCACATTTGTCCAATTCTGTCAAACTGTGGTGGTTGGTTTTTTTTCTGTGCACCACAAAAGCTATTTCAAAGTTATAAGGTTCTCTGTGTCGCTTTTCTAGTGGAGAGTCCACCACCTGCTTGTCTCATGGAGATGTTTTGCTTTGCTGGAAAAGTTCCACAGTGCAACATTAAACTTGTCCATCTTGTATTTACTTAGTTACAGATGTTTTATTCCTTAAAATATATAAGACAAACAAGCATTCTCCACAAATCCTTCAGACTGTGGAACATTACAGGCAAAGTAATAAGCAAAAGCAAAGCAATAACATCTCCAAGAAGAGTTTCAATCAAATTCTACACCAAAAACACAATAAAGTTCTTCTTCAAAGTGACATACAATTAAAACTTAGTAGATAAAAATATATATTGTTATTATTGCCATTACTCATGTTCTGTATGATTTGCTGAGGAGACTCCTGTGACAGAGGAGGAGCCAAAACTAATACTAATTTGGCATTTGCTTATATTTGTAGCTGACTTGTACATTATTATTAATTATATGTGAAGTCTGTAGTGTAAAACAAATACTACCTCTCCTCTGATGACACCATATCTTCATAGTCGTTAACATCACAAACACTCTTCACTCTGATCCAGACTCATCTATCATGAGCTGCACCTGTCACATTTGAAAAACTACTTGTTTTCCTCTGAGCCATGACATCACTCTCCCAATCAGAGCACCCGTCCTATTCCCCAGGGCAGGGCGGGGGTCAGGGGGGATCACAACCTTCCCACTGCTCCCTTATGCTTCCCAGAGGGTCCTGGGATACCCAGTGAGAATCGGCCTGGGAACTGGAGTCAGGCCAGGCACGTAACCACCAGCACACACATAATACAGACTGGTGCATGACGTACAGGAGGTCAACTGTGGTCACGAGGTGGGCATCCCTGCTGCAGAAGAGGGGCTGTGATGGTGTATTGGTGTCATAGTCGGGCTAGTGTGATGCTGTGAGGGTTTGTCAGACTTGACTTTGGGCTTAGAGGTTGGTGTTGTGAGAGTCACGGGTGGCAATGATGAGTGAATAATGGTATAAGTTGTATGGAGAGATAGAAGAATTGCAACCATGGATTATCTTACCTTGATTTATGACACTTGTAGAGAATATTGAAATAGTTTGAAAGTTGGAAGAAGAGACAAGAGGCTGGAAGAACTATATTTACCATCAGCACTAGACCCAAAGACATGAACCCTCAAAATATTGTGATACCATTGTTCAGTTTAGTTCAGTCCAGTCTGCTCACAGTCTGGTCTTGTCTAGATGTACTTCCGTTCTAGGGAGTATTATACCTCTGACGATGTAGGCCAAGGTAACATAGAGCTGGCAGTGAGTGTCCTCAGAATTTATCTAACATTGCCTACCTTAATAATAAAACTTAGTGATGAGAGATGGGCCAAACATAGCATTTTTATCACTGATCACTTTGTATCTGCTTCTTCTGAGAGGTCATGGGATGAGAAAAGTGTCTATTTTTTTCATTTTGAGGAGACACCACAGTAAGAAATAATTGATTAAAGCAAAAATTTTTATACAAGTCTCAAAACTCCAATGTTTTTATAAAAAGAAATAAGTCCAATTGTATTTTGTGAAATTATTCTTTTTTTAAGAACACAAATGCTTGCTCGCTTGAGATACATGTTGGATTTAGCGCAGACAGAATACTTACTTTGTGCTCGGTCTGCCTGATTCATATCATACAGTTTATTCACACAGTTGGAGTGGGCAGTTTGAGTACGTGTTCACAGTGAGCCAGTGTGGTCAGTTCACACACACTATAGCCCTATTCTCCTCAGGCCTGACAATGCACAGTGCAGTGACGGCCTTCCTTGTATTGTCCCACTCAGAGCATAGGGCACAGCTGCAGCACCAAAATGAGGGGACAGCCCACAGTCCACTGACATTTCACTTATATTAGATTCAGGGAGAAAAGTCGGCTGTTTTGTCGGTTTTAGGCCTAGTGCTGTGAATGTTGCGATAAGAGTGCAAAGAAAAATATGGGTCCAAACATCTTCAAGATCACCTGGATAGCCTAAAACTGTTTCAACTAGGTACAGGTAGCACTCATCGTATGTGCTTATGGTGGCTATGGAGTCCTCTATAGTTATTGTATACACTATATGTTTAATTTAGACACAATTATCCCATTTTCTGTGAGTCCTTATTATTTAAACCCGCTATAGTCCCATTTAAATCTGTTTTAGTGTCAGATTGAATTAGTAGGCCTACTCAGGAACTAACCCTGCATGGCACTTAATTGCAAATTCAGTTGTTGCATGTAATTAGCAAATAACTAGAATTTCATGGCCTAAACTTGAACTTCTAGCTAAAAGACTTTTGTTTGCCTTCCAGTCAAATTGAAATTCAAAACATGGGCTTAATATATATTGTATTCATTTGTATATAAATTATGTGGCGCGTTTTCAAAGAGGAAAAACTTTCATGGGCATTTGGGCATGTCTGTAGGACGCCGGTTGTTGCTGGAAGTGGCGCACAGAGGGGGGGGGGGAGGAGTCTGCGCGCTGTTGTGAGTGGAAGTGGGAGGGATTAGCTCATTGAAGAGAAGAGTGGCAGCCTACTGACAGACGCAGGACGACACGGAGTTTGCTGGGACGCGGTTGGTACTATACACAAGGATAAAACCCACTATAAACGTGCGTATTTGTTAGTTTCACCTTTGGATACGCGTTCTTCCTTTACGCACGGATTACTCTCAACATTCTGATGCTGCCACCGGACCATGAGAGAAACGCTCACAATGAAATTCGCCTGGAAAAGTAAAATGGTAAGATGCTACTGCCATCATGTGCTCTGTTGTTGAGTTTTAGGTGGTGTATGGGGAGAGGCTTAAATACTAGGAGAGAAGAACGGAGCGGGGGATGTGGGCTGCTTGGGAAACTACGGGATAAAGAGAAAAGAAAACGAGGGGGGTCGTGGATAGAGGGGAAAGGTTGAACTTTAATTGTTTTGTCTGCGCTAATTCAGTTTTAACCTACATTTTTTGTCGTGCGTAAAGTTGGGGACGGTGACCAAAAGCGAAGCGCGAGAGGGGGGCACGCAGACAGAAATCCCCTTCTGCCTCAACCACAACATTGCATCCCCTAGTTTTACTTTCTTTCTTCTCTCACTTTCTCTCTCTTTGTAAAATGAAAAGTTAACTGAAAGGGAGACTGTTGCCGGGGTACATCGTGTCCGCTGCTCTGCTCTGTTTGTTGTGGTTGTCTTTGGAGTATTGTTTCACACTCGGTTAATAGGGAGATTAGGTCTTATTTGGATAGAGATAGTACCCAGCCCTTACAACTCCCTTTGAAGCTTTTTTTTCCAGAGCCAAACCATACTGAAGCCACCCATCCATGCTGGCATTCTCAATTTACTGAAAGACTACATTTTGACTTAATTATATTGGATTATTTTAATAAAGCAACTGGTACTGTTGTTTTGCATTACATCATCCAACCACAGGGGGGTCATAATCCAATGTACTCTTTGTGTCAATCCAAAGCCTGATGGATTAGAAAGAGAGACGTAGAGAGTTGTGCCAGGGAGGGCATCTGGGGTACAACAATATATTGCATACAAAATATTGCACTGCACATAAGGAAAACCAATATGGAAAGATAAAGGCCTTTACAAAAAAAAAAACCCAAAACAAACATGCTTATTACGACTACTTTTTTTCACAGGTTTTACACTGGTATGGAAGACCAGAAAACATTTTGATTCTTCTATCTGTCTTGTACATGTAGATAAACATTAAAACATTTTGAGTCTAGAATAAATACAATGGTAGAACACCATAGTTAGCAGTTTGTGGTAAACTGTAAGAGGCTCAACCCAAATATCTGTGTTTGTGATTGAAAGCCGTGCTTTGGCCGTGTGTCCACTTTGTGCACTCTGGGCCGGACAACAGGACCTCCTGCTATTGTTTTGGAAGCGTGTGGACCGCATGAGTCACACACTGATGTATTTATCTGTATCTGAGCCAGCCAGAGTTTCCCCAGCCGACAGCAGGCAGCGACAGAGAAGAAAGAGAGGTGTACAGGCCGAATTTACTGGTGATGTGGATTAGTTTTGAAATGGAAGTTGGAACTTATTCTGTTTGTAACTTTTACATGTAGTTCTTGGCCTATTGTTAGTAGAATATAAGGCTATATTTGTGTTGAATATTTAGGAAAACACTACAAACATTAAGAACTAGCCCTGTGACACTCAGTGGTATATTATTTTAAGATGACAAAGATCAAGTGAAAACACGCAAGCACTGATTTGGGATGAACTGTGTCCTTTGCAGTTTTCTATCTTTGTATTTCCTGCAAATGATGAATAATTTCAGATCAACTTCTCTGTCAGATGGAGAACCAACATTATAATATTTTGCAGTCTGTAGAAATTGCATTACCAATAAGTATATGTTATTTTGTTCAGCTCTTTTCTGCATCCTGCTAAAACCCAAACACAGTCCCTTCACTGGCCCCTGAACACTGGCCATTGAGTCTTTTAATGTCTGCTGTGACCTTTGACCTCCTTCTCAGCCACTCCTCTGTTTTGGCCAGGAGACGCACATCAAGTTGTGTCAAACGGAAGAAGGACCATCCCCGGCTGCTCTTATGTTTGTGTTACGACTTGGCTTTAATAGTGCGTGCGTGGTGTTTATATTTGGCCTATCCCCCTTGCTCCCTCTCTCGTTCCTCTCTTTCTTTCACTTCTTTTCCCTTGCTCTGTCTGTCGGATGTCTCAATAGATCCCTGGAGCTCTGGACTGAAGATTTTTGATTCCATCTCTGTTTGTAATGTTTCTTTGCGCTGCCTGTTGTTTGTCAGTGCATATGGTCTGCTGCTTAAGAGCTCAACACAGTTAGTTTTGACTTATAAGACAATTTAATTAGTATTATGTACAATACAATAAACTGTGAAAAAGGCAGGAGGCTTAAATCCTACTCGAATTTTAACACTTGTCTGTAATGGGCCAGACAACTTCAAGTTAGTTTAAGGTATTTTGTTATGTGCGTTCTTATAAGTTTCTTGACATTATCCTGAACTTCCATCTCTGTGCCCAGCATCTCAGTCATTGCAAGATTGATCAGTGCCTTTGCAGAAATGAACTCTTCTTGACTGTTTGAAAAAGTCTAAAACGTGTGGATATTTGTCTGTTGATGTAATGCCATGTGACACATCAGTTTTTGGAAATTTCCATTTGATTATGTTATTAAATGAATTCACTGTAATCAGAGTTAGTTTTTTCCATTTTAAGAGGTTATATCACTTTTCCTTTAAGTGCTTTTTTTTGTATTTATCATTGGTTCTTGTGTAAAATTGCAGCTACAAATCTGTGCAAATGCCAAGTCAAGTTGATTTAAGATTCGTTTAGCTCTTATCTGGAGGAATGAGGTCCTGGTCAGAGACAGTCTATAAAGCAGGGAGTAGATTTGATAGGAGGACATAGGGTCTGGCAGACTGCAGGACGTGGGGGCTGGGGACTTCTCAATGTTTTATTGCACTAGTCTGTCTCTGCCTAATTTCATTGGAACAACAGCGCTCATCTTTCCTCTCCAACACTTTTCCAAGAGCACTTAAGTCAAAATCACACTTGAGCTCCCAAGATTTACTGTGCATCTTCTTTTCCCTGTCTAACGATTTGATTATTTTAATTTCTAAAGTAAAGTTAAATGCATTTATAAGATATTTATTTTTTATAGGTACTTCCCCCAAAGTTAAATATAAGTTTATTAAGTTTAATAAGTTTTATTTTCAATGACAGTTGTTTTTTCTGTGTGCAGAGCTCGGTGCAGGACTGGGGGGAGGAAGTTGAGGAAGGAGCCATCTACAATGTGACACTGAAGCGCGTTCAAATCCAACAAGCTGCCAACAAGGGGGCACGATGGCTAGGGGTAAGTCCACATCTCATCTATCTCTATCCTGCACTGGGACCATAATAAACAATGGAATTAGTTCAAATGTTTTCAGTTGGAATTAGTCCGTGCACTGCCTGTTGTTTTAACATTTCTGTTGTAAATCTCCTGGATTGAACAACACCTTTAGTCCCTGGCTCATAATCACCATTTTGGTCGGACAAGTTCCCAAAAATGTGATTTCCTGACTCTCCAAATGTTAGCAGAGCTCTCTCTCCCTCTATGCTAGGTTTATAAAACAGTGCTGTAACAAAAAGAGGGTATTAAAGGATTTTGCTGGGGTTGTGCATTTTTCAGTGCGTATAAGGCCCTGCTGTTTCCTGCTTTGGCTCGTGTTTATTGGTGTAATAAGATGTTATATGAAGCATGCAGTGGCCAATTTACAACGATAAGGTTAAATTTACACTTTATAGTTTAGAAGTTTAGTAGAATATGTTTAAAACTTCTTGTATTGTACATTTCTAAAATATTTCACTCATGTTATATTTTCTTATTGTTTTAAAGTCATAGGAGCAAACTTTCTGGGGTGGATGAAGTTTGAAGGACA
Source organism: Periophthalmus modestus (assembly GCA_019594935.1). Lineage (NCBI taxonomy): Eukaryota > Metazoa > Chordata > Actinopteri > Gobiiformes > Gobiidae > Periophthalmus > Periophthalmus modestus. The sequence goes on along the minus strand of JAIEZT010000007.1, from coordinate 11,303,725 downwards.
GTAGTTGTTTTGATCGTCAATGAAAAAACTAAATATATTGAAGTTCTATTACATAAGTTCAAGTTTTTGTTAGGTTGCATAAGTAGGCTACAGCTGTGATACAGTTCTAATAGTGATAGTCTATCTGATGTCATGTGTACGTAATATATATGTCTGTTGTGTCATTGTAGAAAGATGGCGTGTGGTGTGTTGTTATGGTGTGGGAGGGTGGGAGAGCCTCTTGTGTCGGGGAGGACTGTGGTGGAGGAGGGGCCTCTGATTAAAAGCAGATTGGAGCGTTTCCTGCTCTAGTGTGCTAACTTTATCAAGACCACTCTCTCTGTACTTTGTGTTTTTGTATAAACCCAAATCTTGAAAAGGTGCGACAAAGTGTAACTTGACAACTCTTAATGTGTTTCTCTGTTTTTGTTTGTTCTCTCTGGGTGGGAAACAATCAAATTATCCACCTAAACGTTTTTATATTTCCCACCCAATAGTAAGTTTCACAGTGGCAACATGGGGCAGGGCATTTGTATTTATTAATGTCATTATTTTCAGCTGTTTTAAACTTCAATCTGCACTTCAGTAAACAATACATTTTTTTTTTATATTTAAAGATTTGTCATCATTTCCATTTTATATCTTGTTATTTTTCTGTTGAGATTAAACACACCACACAACTTGCACAGTTCTATCTACATTAGTATAACTGTTACCCATTGAAGATTTTAAGATGTAAACTACTGGAGTGAGAAATTAATGATGTTGGATGGGGTCCAGCAGATGATGGCGCTATAACTATGGAGTTGCTGACTGCTTATATCAAATACACAAATACATACTGACATTATATACGGAATTTTAAGGGATTATACGCTATTAAGCATCTATTAAACATCATCCTTATTCTTGCTTTGCTTTTGCCATTGTATTTGTGCAGGCGGAAGGGGACCGCTTACCTCCTGGACACACTGTGAGCCAACTGGAGACCTGTAAGATCCGCAGTATCCGAGCCGGGACACTGGAGCGACTGGTCGAGACGCTTCTCACCGCGTTTGGAGACAATGACCTCACCTACACCTCCATCTTCCTGTCCACCTACAGAGCCTTCGCCAGTGCACAGACTGTATTGCAGTTATTGTTAGATAGGTATGTGGTATCACGCAGAAGTAGAAGGAGTACATATGAAACGATGAATTGGAGACATAACTTTTTTGATATGGCAGGTACGGAAGTCTAGAGGAAAATACAGAAACAAACCGGTGCCAAAGTACTGAGACCAGGGGAGCTATCAGAAAGTAAGATAATTTGTAGTCTCTCAATCCTGTTTCACTGATGCACTTTTATTGGATTGGTGTGTCTGACATGTTTGTGTTGTATCCACAGTGCTCTGGCATCAATATTTCGTGCCTGGCTAGATCAGTGTCCAGAGGACTTTCAGGAGCCCCCAGACTACCCCTGTCTGCACCGGCTCATACAGTACCTGCGTAAGGCCCAGCCGGGGTCTGAGACTCTGAGGCGTGCAGAGAGTCTACTAGAGCAGCTACAAAGTCAAGCCAATATGGACGACACTGATGGTAAGAGAATATTTAAAAAAAATGAAATATATGCAACCCCATCCACAAACAATAGCACATCACTTCAGTTACACAAATAATATATTTTAATTAAGAATTAAGCTACTACTATTTAAGAGCGTTTAACCTTTTGTCTAGAATAATCACTGCTAGAATTGTAATTGGAATGCTTAGCAATAAAGTCTAACCTGCCAGTTGTTAGTTCACCCTAAAATGTACTCTTGCGAAATGTAGTGTTTTGTTGTATACATGGAAATGTCTGGAAATGGAAATGTCTTTTTTTATCTTCTTGGCATTGTTATTGATGTGTCCTTATCACTTTCTGACAGGTTTCCACGGCAACTCTTCCTTCTGTTTGGGCGAGGATGAGGAAGTGGAGATAGAGGCTCAGGAGAACTTTATGTCGTTCGATGCTGACCTTGTGGCAGAGCAGCTGACCTACATGGACGCAGTAAGTTGTAGATAACGAGAGTACAAAACAAGAGCAATACTGCCTAGACTTAGGAAGGAAGGGTACTTTGGTCACATTCTTGTAAAATCTCTCCACTATATAGTTCTTGACCTACCTTGCATAGTGCTTTTCCATACATATTAATTCACTCCATACTTGGTGGTAGTAAGCTACTATTGTGGCCACAGCTGCCCTATGGCAAACTGATGGAAGTGATGCTCACAGCCTGCGCAATGAGCCCCTCTGACCACCATCAAGAACTGACCACATCCATACTTGACAAGATGGGTGAAGTGTCTTGCCTAAGAATTGCACAGTTTTCACTAGGGCCACGGCTGCCCTGCTGTGGCACCTGGTATTCCCAGCAGTCTCTCATCCAAACAGTAACCAGGCCCAACACTGCTAAGCTTATGAGATCAGATCAGATTGGGCATTGATGATATGATTGGTTATTTAGCTTCAGGGTAGTATACTTTTTTAGCACATTTCTGATGGTTTGTTATATGAAATGATTTTTGTCAATATCGCTCACCCCTAATACTGAGGGACAAGAATATCAGATATCTCAACAATGTCAGATTGCATTAGGCAGACTTATTGCCAGTATAACATGGTTTTGTATGTCTTTTTCTCCAGCTGCTGTTTAAAAAGGTTGTGCCACACCACTGCCTGGGTTCAATCTGGTCTCAGAGGGACAAGAAGGACTGTAAGCACAGCGCCCCTACAATAAAAGCCACTATCATGCAGTTCAACGCTATAGCTGCCTGTGTGGTCAGTACTGTGCTAAAACATAGGCAGATTCGGCCACATGCCAGAGCCAGGGTCATACAGAGATGGATTGATATTGCTCAGGTAAAATACACATCCCCTTAGAGTTGATGTTACTATGGCAACATGAGTGTGGTTTTCATTTATGGTTTCTTAATTAACAGGAGTGCAGAATACGGAAGAACTTCTCATCTTTGCGAGCCATCGTGTCAGCTCTACAGTCCAACCCTTTGTACAGACTGAAGAAGGTGTGGGCCTGTGTGAACAAGTAAGACACAATCTCTCCTTTTGAACTAGTGTTGAACTGTTTATTAAAAATGGCTTAAATTAAATATTATTTTGTTGAATTCAGAGACAGCATGCAGACATTTGAGGAGTTGTCTGACATATTCTCCGATCACAACAACTACCTGACCAGCAGAGAGCTTCTTATGAGGGTAAGCAAAAAGATCAAATTATCAAATCCAATTATTGTTAACACACAGACCATGTTGTTGTCACTCCCGGACATCCCCCTTAAAAGCAGCCCTCTTCACTCCACCTCCCAAGGACACATACTGCGCTTGTTCTAAATTGGTGTTTCCTTTCTGTTTTGTATGTTGTACAGGAAGGCACTTCAAAGTTTGCCAGTCTAGAGAGCTGTGCCAAGGAACACCAAAAACGCACCCACAAAAGACTCCAGCTGCAGAAGGAAATGGTGAGACAAGTTACTTTTAAATTCATCCTTTTATCCTTTTAAAGTGGCATTGTTGTAAAGAGTGCAAAAATACGACAACATTTTTCAAAAGCCCCATAAAACTACACAAATCTAAGTAAGAACTATGCACTATGTAACTTTTCTGACATTGTGTCTGGTACCTTCTTGTCTCCATGAATTATGTAACTGCTTTGCTATAATGTTCTATAGTATGAATAAATGTACAATGGATAATTTTAATGCCAATCACTGTTCTATGCTCAAGAATTCCTGTTTTTTAAGGTATTTTTACCATGAGTGGGCCTGCCTCTCCACATATCTGACCTGTAACTTGGCCTAGCACAGAGAACTTCTAAAGACATAACACTGCTCTGTAAACAACCAGGTGGCGAACACTTCCCCATAAAAGTTACATAATGTATCTTTAAGGAATTACTAACACTAAGTAAATTGGGATTGTGCACAATACAATGTAGGCCTATCTTGCTACTATAACTACAATAAAAAATCTTACTTCAGTGCCGTTAGGATGATTCTGCCACTTTATTAAATTGTTAACTTAATATGTACTTTATTATTGTTTTATTCTAGGGAGCAATGCAAGGAACAATACCATACCTGGGCACTTTCTTAACAGACCTGACCATGCTTGATACAGCTTTACCTGACGAAGTGGAGGTGAGTTAAACTTGGACATCTGTTGAATGTGTTGCTTCTATTTGAGAGCATGTGTATGAGTTTACCCTCTGGCACATCTGAGAATCTGTGTTGAGAAGTGAGGCCTGTAAGTTTCCATTGATGTGTGAGGAATTTGTACCTAATGCTGTTTGTCCAAGCGCCTGCTGGTATGTGATGTGTGCGGACTCTGACTGCTTGTTCTCGTTTTCCTCAGGGAGGCCTCATTAACTTTGAGAAGAGACGAAGGGTGAGTTTCAAATGTTATAAATATAATCATTTTAAAGGGTTGCTGTATAAAAACATGTCTAACTTGTGCAATAGTTTAAACAAAAGGCAAATCAAATCCTGACAAGAACTAAACCAAATAAGAATCATGTTAAACCAGTATCAATTTGGCATAACATACAGCAGTCACATGGACTTAAGTAAGGGTATTTGTGGCATAAATGAATTAGATTGCATTGGGGCTATACCAACTCATTTAAGTAACCAGGCCCAACTTTACTTTGGAGGCAAAATGTATATTGCATTTTTGACAGATGCACCCCATATTATGCCACAGTATCAATTCATTTCTTTTGAACAGTCTAAAATAGAGTTCGCGATCGAACATAAAAAATATTATTGGCTATATCCGCCATGTTTTGGTACAAGCATAGTACAACTTAAGCTGATGGGTCACAGACATAGACAGAAGTAGTTTTATTGTTTTTGTCTGTACTATTACATGTACTAATCCAATGATAAACCTATGACTCTAAATTGTGATAAAGTTTATGAAGGGTGACAACACAAACTCTGTAGAATTGCAATCTCATGTTTTGCTTTGTTTTTGCAGGAGTTTGAAGTCATAGCTCAGATCAAGTTGCTCCAGTCGGCCTGTAACAGCTACTGCCTTCATCCAGACCCAGCTTTCCTGCGGTGGTTCAAGAGCCAGCCTCAGCTCAGCGAAGAAGAAAGGTACCATTGCTTAAGATTGCACCTTTATCCTTCACATAACAACTGCATTAGTGTGAGATGCCATGGACGGTTGCATCTATTGTTCCCGCATGTACAATGAGAGCTCCTTGCACTCCCCACTGCTCTATTGTACTGGTTGTTTTGGCTTCTTTCTCCCCCATTCTTACGCCTTTAGACTTTCCTTTCTAACCCTGCTTCCCATTACCACAAGGCGCACAGTCAGTTCATGTTGTCATCATTACTTTTCTCATGCAGCTACGCCTTATCCTGTGAAATTGAAGGACTCGGTGACAGCAGTCCAACTTTGCCCAAACCACGAAAAAGCATGGTGAAAAGACTTAGCCTGTGAGTAAAAATAATATCCAGAACAGTTCTTCTTGTTACTCCAAATTAGCAATTTTCTAGTCATGTTTGATTTATTTTGCTTAAGCGATGATTGTATTATCTAATCTTGGACTTCCTTTGACATTTCAGACTTTTTCTTGGAGCAGACAGTAGTGCTGCCAGTTCTCCAGTGAAAGAGACGCCACGCTCGCCCCCTACTGGTAGCTCGGGGGAAAGCATGGACTCTGTCAGCGTGTCATCCAGTGATTCAGGCAGCCCATCAGACAGCGAAGGACTGACCCCTATCCACTCCAGTGATGCTCAAATTAAGGTAAAGTGTTATTTTTAAAACATCCAAGATTAAAAACATTAGATGATTTTCACATATAATGAAAACTTTTTTTGTGCCGTGAGGATTTACATGTATTAAATCTTCTGCCTACAATATACTTCACACAATAGTAATGCAGCCACAAAAATATCTAACACATTTGGTCTTTCCTACAGCTATCAGATTCCTCCTCCTGTGCATCTTTACACTCCACGGACACGGCGTCATCGACCACCAGTGTTTCCATGACACCTGTGTCACCGTCTCATGTGGGTCACCCCTGCACCCATCGCCGTTCCGTCTCCCTCACTCCTTTGTCTCCTAGCTCTCCCACCCACGCCCTGCTTTACAACACACAAGCCCAGGACGCATGCATCATCAGAGTCAGTTTGGAAAATGGCAATGGAAACCTTTACAAGAGCATATTGGTACATACATTGTGATGGTAATATTAGTAAAATGGATTTTCACTATTTAGAATCTAAATATTCTTTTGATTTTGTTTGTAGTTGACCAATCAGGACAAGACTCCAGCTGTCATCGCTCGAGCCATGGCAAAGCATAACCTGGAAGTAGAGCCAGAAGAGGGATATGAGTTGGTACAAGTGATTTCAGATGAGAAAGGTAAAAATACTTTCTACCATGTGTCTTTAAATTGTGGTTTTCTGCACTGAACAAAAACAGGATTGATTTTGAGATTTGTAATTAGTCTTTTATGACTACCCTAATATATAATATCCAAAACTGAGTCACATAGCTTGTTTGCTTTAATTTTTTGGTTATTTCAAATACAGAGTGTGAAATAAAAGTAATATGACCGTGTATCTGTTATGTCTTTCAGAGCTAGTGATTCCCGATAACGGCAATGTGTTCTATGCCATGAACACATCTGCAAATTTTGACTTCCTGCTCAGAGTTCGGGGGTCGGCCGGTCGACCGGTTCAACTGCGCAGTCGCTGCAGCTCCACTGTGCCACGGCAACACCGCTCCAGTCTGTCCCTGCGGCTCAGCAAAGTAACTCAGTGACATAAACCCCAAACGTGAACTGGACCTGTGCTGAAAAATGAGCTCTTTGGGAACATGAAGAAAATGGACAGATCCCGAGTTCTTGCACACCTTCTCCATACTGTGCCATACTTCATGTTCTTAAGTTTGTAGCACTTAATCAGAAACATGGACCAGTAGCACGACTGTTGTGCCAGTGGACCTCTTCTTAGACTGTAATGCCTGTATCTAAGTGGGGAAGTGCGACCCCTGGTGGCACTTGCTCCCAATTGCAACAGGTTTTTGCACATGTTTTGGGAGCAGCCTATCTCCTGACCTCTAACAGTATTCTAAAGACTTTATAAAATATCCTGTGATGTTTTTTATGTTATTAGAAGTATTGAGGCTGACTGACTGTTATGCCTATATAATTGAATGGACATTGTGCAGCATTCTGGATGATATGAATTCATTGACAGAAGCTGTGATGTTGCTGCTTGTGGCCTGTGCACAGTGTGTATGTGTATCCCCCTCTCATATTGTGAGCTATTTGACGAATGCAATGGTGATGTATTCTGACTGGTTCAGTTACTTGGTTTTAACAAGTCCTTGGCAAATATTAAAATGGCCTTAGCCACCCTATCTTCTGGGTGAAATGAAAAAATTAAATGTGTGCTACGTTCTCTAAATGATGACCCTCTGCGTGTCCGCACTGAAGGAGGTGAATGAGGGTTTGAATTAGTGGAAATGAAAGTGTCTTAGAGCCAGTGGATGTTTTATGATACCTCTGTGCCCTTCAGTGTTGATCTACAGTTGCACTTGTCAGTTGAAGGAGATGCCAATGCCATGTGAATACAGAAGTAGGAATCTTCCACTAATGTTGTGGACTGGTTTCCTTCTTCACCAAATGAAGTATTATTTTTGTTTGCCTTTTTTATGTTTTTGTAATTCAGGTGAAATATACAAGCCAGATTGGAGTTTTCGGTATATGTGTCATTTCAGACTTTCAGATAACTGTAATACATTTGTTATTTACAAACCACTTTACAACCTTCAACTGTTCATAACAGTTTTTTTGCATAACTTTATGTGTATCTTCCCCAACACTGTCTCGTCATATAGTCACACCCTGGCATGACAGTGACATGTCAACAAATGACTACACGAGTTTCACTGTCTCTATTTCTGTGTTCAAACGTGTAATTCAGCTGGTCCTCTTATACAGCACTTTGCTCTGTTCATTTAAAGTGTTTTCTCCAGTGCCAAAGACTCCTCTCTGGACAAATAAAATATTATCTTTCCATAATTCTGTTGTCATCGTCTTTCTCCTTATGAATGACATAAGATTGACAGGCTTCTCAGTGGTGTTGACTTTGACATTGTCAGGACGAGGGGCTGGCCTGGCTTGGACCCAGCTCATTCTGCTGAATACAGGACTTTTCTGCTGACTGAATAGAGATCCTGACCTTTCTTTCCCCAAACTACCTTTATTATTCTGGCCTGTGGCCATGCGCTTTCCCAGAATTTGAAATTTTATGACAGTAACACTCGCCGAAGGTTCTAAAAAGTCTTATGACAAATATGTTCTATATACTTTGTTATATAATATACAGAAATGTTTATGGGATTGATTTGTTTATTAAGTGTGCTTTTGGTGATAAATCAAATCAATAGGTCACTACTATCACTATAAATGAGACATGTAGGCCTGTCCAGCAAATGTGTACAGTATATGGGTTAGAGGAGTGATTCTTAACCATAGGGACGGGGCCCAAAAGAAGAGAACACGTTTACTATGAGATGAAGCCCTAGATTACATTTTAGAAAAAAAGTTGGGCCCCTGGGTTAAAAAGGTCAAGAACCGCTGGTTTAGATTGCACATGACTTAGTTCTTCCTACAACAATATATTTATATACTCATTTGGAGAGTACTTAAATAAGATAACATGATATTACAAATTCAATCCTCAACACAATACATGATGAATAACACTGATGAATAAGCAGTGAGCAGAGCTCTATAGTTTCTTAACTGCAGTCATCAAAAATGAATCAGTTGACTGCATGTTACAGCCTGGGTGTCCTGCTGAGAGTCAGATCCTCACTCTCTGTGGGAGCCATAAAGAGACTTATTCAGAGCCTGTGAGCCATTGTGAGCCAGTGTGAGCCAGTGTGCGCCAGTGTGCGCCTGTGCATTAGTGTGGGACTGTGGAGGTCAGCCCTCTGAGGTCCCTCTCGTCGGAGACTACAGCTGCAGCTGCTTTAATCCTCAACTCGCTGGAGTGGGCCACCAGATTGTTTGCACTGAACAGCACCACCGGGCACCAGTGTTTATGCCTGGGTTCTGGGGGAGGGACGGCACTATTCCATCCATCTGCCCTGTTTTTCCCTAACGCAGTCGTGTGTGACAGACAGGAGAGGCTGGAGTTCTTGTCTAATTAAATGATCAGGACAACTATGAACATTACATCAGGCGTACACAGGCCAAATAAAACTATTTCAGCATTGTATTAGTAATTTAAAAGGTCTAAAGATACGCATTATTAAATCCCAAATCAGGAAAAAGAAAAATAACACAATAGTTTTATTAACTATTTATTGTCTGTTCAGTAAAATTCATGACTTAAAAACGATCATGTACAAATGTATAAGAAGAATTGATACACATACCTGCCTTTAAAAGTTTGAAGGAGTGAGATGGTAAACAACTCTTTTGTAGTGTTTTCTAATAGTAAAGCATGACGTAAAATGATCAGAGTTTTTGTTAAAGTCCTTAACAAAACAAGTCAAATCAAAACCAACTAACATGGTCACATACTACAAACAATGTAGCCTTTGTAGCTTATAATAAATGAAGATGTAAGTTACAGACTAAGACTAAGGCCCTATTTCACTTTGGTTAATACAAGTAAACAACAGAGACTTCAAAGTTACTGCTCTGACATTCATGATGTGTCTTAAGACTTGTTACTCGCCCTGAAGATTTGACTGCTGTAAGATGAAGCAACACCAGAACATTGTAATTTTATGGGGTTTATCTTTGAACTTCTGCACTTCCTGTAATAGTTGCGTTGCAGAAGGAAATGTAATGGATCTTACTCAAGGAAATAAACAAAACAATAAATATTTGATAAGGAGAAAGCGCACAAACCATCACCATGCAGTCACTCGTACGTTGCCATGGTGACAGATATAAAGGAAAGAAATTCAGTTTTATCTGTAAAGTATAATGTTTACACAATGCAAAGTAACTAAAATGTACAATTCAAAGCAATGTAAAGAGAAACATACGTGCTTCTTCCAAATACATTCGCTTAACAACAAAAAGCGACTTAAAAATTTGAAACTGCTGCAAGACGATAATCTCTAAATGCTCCATTCAAAAGATATAAAACAACTGCTGCATGGATCCTGCAAGTGGTTTAAATACTTAATTATGCGGATAAAACATAACAGGATGAGAAGGAAACTGTTAAAACATTTACCAAATCACACTGAACAATTAAAGCTGAGTACAATATGTTAGAGGTACCTGAGAAAGTTTAGTTTGACAAAATAGACACGAAATTATTTATTATCAGTTTGTCAATATTTTGCGCCCAACCCATTATGACGTTTTAAAACTTAACTGTATAAATGTGTGAATGTTAAGCGATAAATAGGTCTATTGTTTTCCATATAAATTCAATAACTATGGATGTAGACACATAAAGAAGCTTATTAAAGCTTTCCGTTGCACTTCCAAGTGTCCATGATTTCTTTTCAGTTGTGCAGTTCCCTTTAATAGAAGGACATAAGCCCCATAGTGTGTGTCCATCTACTTGAACAATGAGAAAATAACTCATTTTGCAGCTCAATAAATTCTGCTTACTGGACACAGTCTAACCCACTAAACCATTTCCTGTCATTATGGACTTAAAATGTCCTGGTACATTTATCATAACGCTGGTGTGTGGCATCAGGTGTGCTGCGCGACCACTTCCTGTCCAATAAACCTCCGCAACCGCTCCAAATACTGGCTGTACAGCTCAATGTCATTGTGCCCCGCCCCCTCCACCCACAGCGGCTCCACAGCTTTGGGACAGCGCTCAAACAAGGCCAGTCCATGGGTGAAATCTATCACCTCGTCTTCTGTACCGTGAATGATCAGAACCGGAGAGGTGATTTTGGAAACCTTCTCAATGCTGAAAAAAAAAATGTATTAAAAAAAAAATCATTACTTAATGCATATATAGTTTCAACACATTAGTATTTACTAAGCGGTACAGCATTTATTGTGTTTCCATGGGGAGGCTCACTCATGCTACTGTAAAAATATTTTTTTAGTCATAGTCAGCTAGGCCTGTCACAATAATTACTATATCGATTTATCGTTCAATATCGGAAAGCTGGAACATATACCATAATTTCCGGACTATAAACTGCTACTTTTTTCCTACACTTTAGAAACTATGGCTTATTGGGACTCAATATTTATTGTCAGTACAATTTCTTTGCGATACTGGGGAGATCTTTTGCGATACTGCGGAGTTATTTTATTTGTAAGATAAGATTTGAGCTGTAGAGGGTTGAATAAGTAACTTTTATGGCTTCATTCTGCTATTTATTTGTTGCAGCACAGACCTTTAAATGATACAGTCCATTTAAAAAATGGTTTTCTGGGATTATGCTACTATATTTCAGTGACATAAAGCAGTTAAAATATTATCATGATATTTCTCTTTAACAAATATATCATGCTTCAAAATTTGTTATGACGAGTCTATTGTTAGGTATGGATTTGTTCAGCTGTCTTTTTGTCTATTTACGGTATTTTTTAGGATATTTGTGTAAACATACAGCCACCTCATCACTATAAGCACTGATATACACTGCTCATCGCAATACAGGCTGAAAAAGTGTATAAATAGTAAGTATAGTATTTCTCATGTTGACTACACAAAAAAGAAGCAAAATACTAAAATGAAAGGCATAGAATAAGCTTGTAGTTTGATATATTGTACATCGTTTGTAAATTTTGACATCACAGTAGGATGTTTTTTTTATTGTTTTTTTTAAACACACCCCATATACTTTAAGACTTTTGGCATGTTTTTTGCACAGTTTATTAGATATGGATTTTTAAGTACACCACTGCAGCATTTTTATCACTAGGAAAAGGTAGATTTCAAATACCACTGAAATGGTGTGGAATACAAAGAAGTCTGCCCTGCACAGCACAGACACTACGCAATGGGCTGAAACACAAGCTGGAGGCTCTCTCTCACAATGCCAGAGGCTCTCTCATTTCACCACATTCAAACAGCTTTGACAACTGCCACTAGTCAATTGCTTTTCTCTGGTTTTCCTATCTATGTTTAGGACTCACTTTGACATTAAATGCGGTGCAATACAAAGATATAAGGTCCACGGCGGAACAATAACTCTATTTAAAACTGTATAGCCGTAGAAAGTGATGGATATGTCATATGCAGTTCAATATTATGCTAAGAAGCTGCTGGAGGAGAACAATCACTCCAGTGAAGATAACAGCTGCTAGATCACACACTCCTTGGGGCTAGTAGTATCTGAAATTGAATATCATTGAGTTGGCCTACTTACCTCTTCAAAAGCCAAATTAGAATAAGATTCATGTCCACAGACTAAAAATGATAGCAAACATTTCTGCACAGATGTGTGAACTAAAGACCTTTTTCACAAGTGGCAATTATAGCTTTCTGTTGGCAGATCTGTAATTATGCAAACAAGCTGCCAAACAGATGAAAGTGCGTGTGTGTGGATTGTGTTACGCAAACAGCTAATTTGAAGATCATACCAAACAAAGAGCACATAATGACATGGACATGCTGTGGAGTCTGTTATTTAGAGTTTGCAAAGAAAGTCATAACTTGTAATGATTGTTTGAGGTTGATAAAGCAACCATTAAATACAAAACTCACTATTAGGAGAGTGTGGCTTACCTCGGGAAGGGATCAAAGCAGTAGGTTTTCTTGGTATCAGGAAAAGCAACCCTCATCCCTGAAGTGAGAGGAGAGTGCAAGACCACAGCAGCACACTCGTATCTGGAGGACAGGTCCACTGTGGGGACTGTCCCAATGCTCTGTCCATACAGGATTATGTTCTCTGGACTGATCCCATACCTGCTCAAAACATAATAGCCCATATATGAAGAATCTACCCACATAAAGCTAATGTTTATTTAGAATAGCTGCACATTAGAAATCCAAGATTTCAGTATTGTTTAGTGTTATTTGACAAATTTGTCATAGTGTATATAAAGAACTGGTCAGATCTAGATTTATAGTCAATGCTTCTTTTGAAAGTACCATCAACTGTAAACATGTTACTGACAAAGAGTACGTGTTTGTGCTTCAGCTTTGCCTCCATTAATGAGGCCCTTCATCACACATTTGTCCTTGAGAAACAGCGCTATCCACAGCTTCCTCTCTCTGTCCATCCATCTCTCATTTTTATTCCCTTGGCAACCCTCTCTCTCCACCCCCATTTCTTAGCAATGTGCCCCCCATCCTGCATCTTCTACAACTTCTATTTACACACTCTTCCCTTAATATCTAATTAGGACTCAAACTGATTTGCATATTCAGCTATGCAATAAATCTCTAATATATCAAAAACAAACCTTGTCCTGAGTGCGTGCCAGGCAGCATCAATGTCGGCATACAGGTTCTTCTCCGAAGGTTTGCCAGTGCTGACGCCGTAACCAGAATAGTCGTAGGAGAAGATGTTGCAGTTTATACGAGTGCCCAGTCCAATATAGAATGTGCTCATCTGGCCCAAGTCAACCGCATTACCATGAGAGAAGAGCACGGTGAATCTGAAAGTTGGAAAATGTACAACTTTAAAAGTAGAAAAAGTATATCTCTTAGACTTGCTCATGTTCAAGCTCAACAATATTGGCCAAAAAGACAGTAAAGAAACTCAAGAAACCCACTTTGATAGTTAACAGATAAGATAAGAGATAATACAAATATTCTCTTTTCAACATGTCAAAACCTGAGAAGCAGGGTATCAACTATTAAACCTGGTTATTTAATCTCATGCCTTTTATTCATGAATGCTTGTGGAGAAATTTGATCCATTTTCTACATACAGACTGTTTTGAGGTCCTGACACAGCAGCTTTGTTTATGAACCTTTGCAGCTTGTGGCTTAGCCTTTGGCCCTTAACTGTCAGAATAACATGCAACAATGCCTTTACCCCATTGGGAACAGCTTGCATTTATTCCAGTGTAACTTGAGCTCCTAACTATAGCAAAGAAAAAGTAATACTTTTACTGATGAGATCTGTCAATAGGAAAAACCTTTACTGTAGTGCATGGCATGAATACAATTTAATTAGGACACAAAATTAATGGGAAGAAGGATCTAATGACCTTTACCTAGTCTATTTACACAGCATGTATACAAATGTAAAATCCAGAATTAGATAAGAATAAGATAAACATGGTGAAAATGTGGAGCAGCACAAAACTACATTTTTCCAATACTTGAAAAAGTGAAAAAGTCATATTGTTTGAACTAGTAGAACTAGTTTTCTATAGTTATTGTTTACAATAAAATTTGATCAGAACCAACCCAACACACCTGGCATTAGGAGCACAACGAATGTACATGCAGGCGACTTTGTTGCCTCTGCTAGATCGAGTTAAGAACACTTCTGTCATATCCAGCTCTCTTTGTGAATACTGAAACTCCGCTCTGTCAGTGAGGTGCAGCTTCCATCTCTCCTCAGTTGCTGAGGTTGCCCTGTGTCCTACAGTCCCTGGGGCTGTAGAGCCACTGTCCAGGTCTGGTAAAAATGCGTACGTGGGCTCCGGGGGCAGGAAAGCCAGCTTTGAGGCAATCTGACTGGGGCATGGTGGGCAGCAGAAGAGGCAACAGAGCTCACTGAGAGAGAGGCCATTCATCCTTCACTGTAAAGAAGGACAAGAGGGTCAGTGTGGGCATTATACATGTGTGGACACAATAGAATGCTTTCAAATAATAGGCTATGTACTTACTTGGGCTGAAGACATGCTCAAACAATAATAGTAATACTTAATTAAAAAACAGCACATTGTGTTCAACCGAGTGTATCAATTAGCCTTGAGTGAATGTGTTTACATATAATTATAAGCCCATTATGATAACATTGGTAAGTGTATGACATGTTTAAGATGTTATATTAAATAAATAAATGTAATAAATAAGATGCATTTACACATGGCAAGGCTAAGACCATTCACATAGACCCACCTGTTGAACTGACTGAAGTCAAAAGAAAACTGACAAAAACAAGGAAGAAGTCCTCAGCGTCTAACGGGTTTCCTCATCCACTCAGGATACTGCAACTTAAGTGCTTTCTCGGCAAAAGCAGGAAAAGTAGACTGCAATGGATCCCACTGAGCTCGGTGTAGTGTTAATTCCAACCTGTGGTTCGTTATCGACCTTGGGACTGGCTACGATCCATGTTATCCACCTAAAAAGTACAAAGGTAAATAATACAACGCCACAGCTGTCTTAAAACCACGACCAACAAATAAAGAGTTTAGGATTAAACAGTGAAACCATAGAAGGATCAACTTCTTGTTTTAATAACGTATCAACAACATCGGCCAATCGCTGAAATGCTAATGCAAATGTACCAACAAAATCAGGTCTTGCATAAAAGATAACAGGACAGAAACACTTGTAGATGCTCGTCAAAGCTAAGGCTAAGTGGGCTTAAGCTAGCACGATGACATATAAACACGGCTACAAGAAAAAAACAGGGACGTGAAAACACCCGCCTATAAAGACACCACTACCAGAGCTGGTAAACGCACCCGGGGGATCATGATCGCAGCGAATGTGCTCCTCTTCTTTAACTTTACAAATGTTGTCTCCGTGATCTTCGTGCTATCCTTTTAAAAGTGATCCAAGTGCTCTGAGCTGACACTACTCCGCAGCTTCACCGCACCCGGAAGCGACAGCTGACAGGATGTGACGTAGTGCCCTCCCATTGGACACTTACGGCAAAGCGTTATCAGTGTAGGCAACAATGAAGTCAAACGTGACAACAAAACCCACGCAAATACTTTTCAGGCTCAAGAAAGGCTGAGGATGATTCATCATTCCTTCACTTTGGACGACAAAATGGATAAGGTCACATGACAACTGCTGAGATTCTTGAGTTTCTGGATCTCCAGTAGTAGGCCTACAGCATATTTCAGAGCACCCACATCAGTGAATAATAATTAGTCAACAATCATGTTAATATGAACAATAATGTGTTTTCAAAAAGGAGGCATGCACACATTACATGTAAGACACACTGATACTGTTTTCTAAAACAATTACTGCTAGCAGAGCATATTGGCTACCACTTTGTTATAGGCTATGATGTTTTCGTTGCACAAAAATGTGGGGGGAAAAAGACAGAGACAAGTGTAATTTAAAATAAACTTTGTGATTTTATTGTTACTTTTACACATCATACAATCCTAAGATTTTAAAGAAAATCAAAAATAATAAAATAAAATAAAGATCTGGTGGCATTGCAGGAGACTGGGGTGCCAAGGGATTTGCAAATATGTCAATCGTGCCTATTTTAAAACTTAGAATACACATTGTTCATTCTATCTGCATTTATCTGAATTACCTTTCCTTCCACATAATCTATACATTATGTAGCCTATTGGAACTGATGAAGACATTGTGCAGTATATTATGCCATACGATGACACAGAGCTTGAAACAAATGAAAGGGGTCCAAATACACATAGCCTAATAGCATTGATATAGTATATGTAGATGTTTAAAGTAGGGATATCCTAATTGCTGGTGATGAGTCCTTTATAAAAACTGTAAAAAGGTATGCAAGACACTTTCTCAGTCCGTGAACAGGTCAAAACAGGCAGAGAGAGGTCCAGCAAGTGTGAAGATGGTGGGTTACATTCAAACTGCTCACATTCTTTAAAAATACAATGTTGGTTGATATGAGCAGTCAACAGAATTAGCAAGTGTATACCTGCAAACAGCTTTATAATCCTATGAAGACTTCTATTAAGTCCGTAGGAAGTGAAAATGTTAATTTGTTGTGAAAATTATACCGAGCAAAGATTACCACCAGCAGTCAAGCTTCCATTGTGTGTGAGCCTGTCCAATGCTTTACTTAAAAACAGCATCAAAGATTCTATAGGCCAAGTCTCATACTGTACTCAACCAAACTCCTCATATCAAGTAATTTCTATCGATAAGGCTTCATTTGATAGAATCAAATTTTTATCTTAATAAAACACGATCAGGTCCAAAATAACTTGTGCATACAAGAATGAATCATTCATTACTCTAAAACATTCTGCATGGGCTTAGTTGGATCACACACAGATAATATACCTTCAAACTTTTCTACTGTTTTTTAAATAAATAGTTTATCATTAAGATCAAGCATTTACAAGGAAAGCTAAAGATAATAAAAAAGATTAAATTCTCAATAGCTCTGCCTGACACAAAAATGTCTGATATTACTATGCTCTAAATGGGATCAGCAAGACTGCATACTTGAATAAAGTTAGTGATCCACATGGGCATGTTCACTATTAGATAAATATGCCTAAATAAAGGGCTAGCTGTGCTTTGTAATGAAGATATTACATGTATGAATGAAGTCTTAATATGGAACATGAATACCATTTGTGGCACTCTTTTGGGATGTCATTGGGTGTTTTATACATCATACCAGCTGAAGTATGAAGCCTCACCGTTCCTAAACTGGAGAAATCTACAATATGAATATCAATAGAATTATTTACATTGGGAAAAAGTAGAGCCCTGTTAATGACACAACAGGATATCCTACATAGCCATACGTTGAGCTTCTCTGGATGTCTTTGCATACATTACAGTCATGTTTCGGGTCGCACAGCCAGTTACTGGTATGTTCCATAGTGTATACATTATACATTTGTAAAATTTACATATTACTTTAATGAAGCACTGTATTGGTGTGCAAAGCAACTCAAGCCATACTGGTTCTTTCTAGGAGGTTTGCTGATGATCAACATGACAGCTTTTCACCCTAAACAATTAAGGCGGCATTTTTGACAAGCAGGCCACTCACTGCGACCAAAAACAAACTGAAAAGAACCATGTCTAGGACAATAATTGTGCTCTGTTACTGAAGGCAGAAAAGGAGTTTCCTGCTTGCAATGACTTAACTGGACTCTACTTCAGTGTGAAATATAATGTATTTTAATGGTTGTATAATCAATGCAATTAAATATACTTGAAACGATTGAGCACAAATCTTAGATTTGCTGACACATGCTGCCAATCCTCCAGCACAGATCAACCAAATGATAAAAATAAATAGAAAGCAGTCACACATTTCAAGCTAACTACAATATATTAATATAGATCTTTTGATGTCATACGCTCATTAAAATAGGGAAAAAACACAAATTTCATTCACGCTGTATAAGTCAAGGTTCAGTTCCCAATAACCCAACCTCTTCCCTCCAATAACTTTTCATGCACCCAATATCAGTATGATAAGTTGATATATCAAAGAGAAATATTACTGAAGAGTTCAAAGTGTGGTGACCCAGAGAAAAAAGTAATAGGAAGGTGCAAAAATTTTTTTTAAACAAGTTGACATCTTCGGCCCGGGAGGATATTCCTCAGCCCTTAGGTCACACCAATGCTTCTCCAAGTTAGATATTTTATAGGTGCATCCAAATCGACCTTTTACTTTACCCAAATGTGTAACTATATTACAGGGTTGAAAAAAAAACCCCTCATGATTGCTGCAAAGGTAAGAGAAAAAATGTTTAAAATTAAATGCCGTAGCTCACAGCAACAGCAATGTCCACCAAGGCCCTACTGATCTCCCCATTCACACAAGCAAAAAGCACACACACACTTTCATTCACACTTGCACTCAACCTGATTCAGCCGCAAACAACTTTTGAAGAAAGGGGAGATACCAGTAAGGTGGGTGCCCCGCCCAGCCCCTCACACTACCATGAACAAATGAAGCCATGATATCAGGTGTTCTCATCCAAGTTGCCATTGTTCAAATTCACAAAGTCGGACCTTCCCCACCACAATCAGACCTCATAACTTCTGAATCTTCTCAGCCACCACAATGGGGTTCTCCTTGCGTATGCGTGCGGCTGCTGCACTCCGGTAATCATAGGGACAGTCATGTTTGTCAGAGTAACGGTGGATGGCACAGAACAAGTTGCCACAGCGACAGTCAAAACCTGAAAAATCAAAAGAAAAATAACACACTGTTACAAGCAACATTAGAAAATATTACTGTGCATGGTAGAAATGCGTGAAAATGTTGTTCAATTCATAAATGGAGTGGTTGGTAAGTGGTCAGCACAAAGAGGTAGGTTTTGGTGCTACAATGTGCAAAGAGACGAAAGCCTTCACCGTAAAGTAAAACAAATATGCTACTCTCAAGACTGTGAAAGAACTGGTATGTGAAATGCGCTACTAACCTGTGTTGTTCTTTTCATCCAAATCATGTGAGTTTTACTGAAGAGAATCAATTACAGAATTTCTACTCACTGTGCATCTTTAAGGGCCTACTTTCTGTTCATTTATCTTCTTACCAGTGAGGCCAACTTTCTTCCGGCAGGAAAAGCATCGGTTCTTTTTCTTGTTTTTATCAGGTGTTTGTTCACCATCTGAAGATGCCTGTGCCGTTTCTCCAACTTGTTCTATCAAAAAAATGAAAAGTTTAATCAATGAGAATTACAATATGGCCTCTGTATTTACAGTATGTTATTACAATAAACATTTGCAGCCATAACAGTTCTGACTCGTTTTACCTGTGTTGCTGGACGTGCTCTCCTCTTCTCCCTCATCAGCTTCTGCTCTGTCCGAGTCCACTGGTGCTGGTTCTTGGGAGATACTCATGGCAGTCATCTGCTGAGTCACCGGGCTGGGAGAACTAGGACTACAAAGTGCACACAATGTCTAAAATTACAACTTTATTAACTTTATTGACAGATTTAGCGTAACATGAAGCCATTTCACATTTTAGTACATAAAATTAATAATATTAAGATGAATAAACACAAAATTGGGTTATGTTGGTATTAATAGCTATGTAAATGAACTATCTTTGCACTTTACCTGCTGGTCTGTTCCTCAGGAGGGGTTCCTGTGGCGGGCTCTGTCTCTGTGCTGGGCTCTGAGGATGTGCTCTCCACATTCACACCAGCTGATCCTGGCGATCCTGTGGGTGATGTAGCAGCTATGTGGAAATTAAACAGTGAAAACAACACCTCCGGCTTAAATCGTAGGGTTCAGATTGATACATCTACATACCAATTTCATCCTTAACTCTGTGCAAAACTTGGAACTTATAAATAACATGCTGTAGCTCTGGTAGTCCGAAGTTTCTAAGACCAAACTATCAAGCTTTTTACCTTTTTCACCTGGGGGGCTGGACCGGCCTCCTCCCTGTTGTCTCTGCAGGTGTTCCTTGTAGCAAACTGAGCACATACCATTGGTGCGGGGGTTGCCATAGAAACCACATCCCATAGTGCAAAGCATTGGCACCTGTGTCTGATTGGTCTCCTGAGCCATGCTCCAACAGAGGGGGAAGGGGAATGGGAGATGATATTCCTGAAAAAGTGGACAGCAACTTCACAAAAACATTGCTGCACATGTCTCACTAAATGTGAGTTATGTGACAGTTAAAATTTGTTAAATGTCCAATTAGAAAACAACATCATTCTCAGCTATTTTATTACATTGAACAAAAGCCCAATTAGTGAAGTGGCACCAATCAAAAATAAACATATTATTAGAAACATTGAGAATACAACAACAGCAATAATCACCAATATATGTCTCATGAATGTACAGTGCATTTGGTAAAAGTTGACTTGTGCTAAACTGAAAGATGAAGAAAAGCATGTATACAAAACAGTAAAAAAAAGACAAAGTAACGCTGAATCAATAGTTACTTTTAAATTCCATTTTTAAAAGTACAATATTTACAGCTAAACTCCTCCAGTTTTAACCAAGTTTGTCCTCAGCTGATAACGATTGGTGTCCTATCCCTGACCAGCTCAAAGCAAACACTCAACATTAGCCAACAGCCTCGCAGGGCGCTTTGTCTGACACTAGATTCCGACGCAAAAACAGTGTCAAAACTCGCTTGGTACCCTTAATAGAAGAATAATTAAGCATACAAATTACTCGGACACACATTTAGACAGCAACATAAAGTATTTAATTTGTTATAAGTCGAAAACACTAGCGGTAGTTGGCTATCGTTAGCTGAAGTGCTAGCCTAATCAGCGAGCCCAAACAGTGCGCGTCCAGACACAGTCCTGACCGGCTTTAAAATGGCTTACACTCACAAATACTTCGACAAAAACACCTATAAACGCCACTGTACCTGTGAATCGATGTACCGAAGGCTGTCGACGACCTTGGGCTTGGAAATTTGTACAAGTTTTTGTCTCCCAGCTGAGCGCACGGCCTCTACTCAGCGCTAGCTCCCGACATTCAAACAACGACCATGACGTCACCCTAAGCATTGATTGAGCCTTCCCTCAGACGGGCCAGCAGCACAGAGAGCAAAGTACAGCCCCAAACAGCACATCCAGGTAATACAACCACAATACACACTTTATACTGCTTATATGGCATTTATTTGCATTATGTATGGTCCATCTTTCTTTACATGTACTGTGTTACCAGGAAATGAATCGTTAATACTGAAATATACTCTTAACTCAGGAGAGGAATATCTTTAATATGACATTGGTCATTTATGGATCCTGACAGTGAAAAAGTAAAGCACGTTCTGTGTGCTCAATTAATATGATATAATATTATTATTTTCAAAATTTCTGGATTTGTATAAAAATATAAAGCCACATACTGAATACAAAATATATATTTGTTATAATGCTGATAAATTAATGTTTTGGTCCATCCTGCTTCATTGGCACGTCTGACTCGGCTTTCTCAGTCAACTGAGGTGCAAAGGGTCCAACCAGCCAGTTCAGAGGGGTGTTGTGTGTGAGATACTCCATCACACTATCCAACGACTGCTGAACCTGTAGTAAGAAAGTACTAGTTATTTAACCAAATAAACAACAAATAAACAATTAATAATTTAATTAATGAATACATATAATAAAATTAAAACAATGTATTCATGTAAAGTGAAGACCTATTGGTTGCCACACCTTATGCAAAAATATTAAGCAATTATAATTGTAATACTGTTTTAATAATAGTCGTCTTGTAGTCAAACACACAGTTGTAAGCACCTTGGTTAGATGTTGCCGACTGCGCTCTAGAAGCACAGGTGTCAGAGAGCTGGTGTTCCCTAAGGATGAGCGGAGCTCTTCAGCAGATTGTATGGCACTGCTGAGCTGCTCCTGCACTGCACCAGGCAGGCCCTGCGCACTGGACACTACACTGGAGCAGGCAGACTGCAGCTGGTTACTCAAACCACGCACCATGGACAAGGCCTGCCACTCCAGCTTCTGTCAACATAACAACATCTATAGTTATTTTGAGATAGGAAATTACATTAAACTATGTAACTATGTGGAGTCTAAATGTATTTTATACAAAAAAAAAAATAACACACACACACAGTGTGTGTGTGTGTGTGTGTGTTACACACACACATATATATATATATTTCTTCATTCATTCTGTAATGCATTAAAAGCACCTCTTTTTCATCTTTGACCTCCCCGGGCTCTGGCTCTGTGTGTTCAGCTTGAGCCTGGACCTGTTGCCACTCTGTCCAGCGCTGCTGCAGCTGCTCAGATGCTCCGTCGGGCTGATCAGGGGTAGCACCAGGGCCTCTGCGAGTGCTCTCCAGCAGGTCCAGAGTGCTGGCTATCTGAGTTAGTGCTGCATAGGTGGCTTCTCTCGCCTGACGCGCTCGGACCAGAGATTGCTCTCGGGCACGCTCCTGCACCTTGGCAGAGAGCTTCCCCAACCGCACAAAGTAACTGGGACTGCCAGGCTGACTGGCGGTTGTAGTGGAGATCTCACCACTAGTAGCAGGTTCTGCCAAAGCAGCTGAATGGAAAGACACAAATGTCATATTACTAACAGTATAATTGAGTTTTGTGCATTTACACAACTACATTGGTGTAAAAATGACAATAAGTATTTTTTTTTCCATTGTTAGGACACCATTTTGTAAAAGGAATTTCTGTCAAGGCAACATGACATAACATTAGCAGGTGTCAGAGCTCTGTGTGTTGGAAAATGAAGGCCCCATTTTTGAGCCAAGCTAACAGAAGGGAGGTTATTGTAATGCCCTGTTCTCCTTGCTATGAATAGCATCAAGCCTCTCTGTGGTTCCTCTGCAGTGACCTCCACTCAATTTTATAGAACAAGCATTTTAATCTCCTCACACTTTAAAATGCATGCCTTGTTGTAATAACAAAATAAACAAAATATATAAAATATCAATTTACAATGGTCATACTTCTAACTATACTACTAACAACTAGGTTCCAATTAAAACTAATTAAGTACAGTATTCCATCATTTACAAAGAACTGACCCAGTTCCTTCTCAGAGAGAGGCAGGTTCTGGTCGACCCAATGTTCTGATCGGCTGAGAGCCATGCCCATCCCACTGCTGACCATCTGTCCCAGACCGGTGCCCATGACAGTGCTGATACCACCACTGACCGCAGCCCGGGTCAGCTCCACACCACTCCACAATGTGCCCATGACAGCATCTTTGGCGCCTGCAACAGACTGATACACCATGCCCACTGTGTCTGAGACCACCTGAGAACAGAGAAGATTTACGCAATTAAGTGTACAATAATAAACACTAATAAACAATGTATAATTCCCATTAAACATTCTTAAATTGTTGTTTGTAAAAAGTAGCTCTTCACCCCATTTAACGTAACCTACAATGCAGTTTTAAACCTAGTTATGTTATTAGTTAAAAAAAAAAAGATCTAGAAAACATTACAATTTTACAGTTAATCTAAAATAAATATTTAGAACTAAAAACCATGGCGGAAATAATATATATGATGTGAAGAGGGTTTCAGGAAAGGTGCCAGGAGCGTACATTAAATCATTAGAGAGGAAAGATGTAGCTTATAAACACATACCTTGTCTGCTGGTTTGTGAAGAATGGGCAGCTTTCCTTCCATTTTATCAAGGCCTTTCATGGCATATTCATTTACTGTTGCAACTAAACAATAAAGACAAATCTTTTACTATAACAAAATAATGACCATTAATATTATTACATATTTTATAAATTATTAGAGTGAGGAGTTTAGCCTACGCTGTGGCTCAATATAGTCCAGCAGAGGCTTAGAGCCGGTAGAGGCAGCTGCTCCAAGTGTCCGCACCCCACTCTCGGCTGCATCCATCACTCCCTTCAAAGGCAAAGGCACACTGTCTTTGGTGTTGGTGTAGGCGCTGGATACTGCCCCACAGGCCGAACTCACCAGAGGCAGATTCCCCACTCGAGCGACTACATTCTACATCAAAAGACATTTTAATTTGAGACATGTGAACCTAGGAATATGAAAAAATGTATTACAATAACAATATAATTAAATCTGAAGATGACAAAGAAGCCTGTAAGCTCATTGAATTTATTTATAAAAATTGTGGTCATATATAGGGCTGGACGACATGACAAAAATTACTTTAATCATTGCTACAAAAAATGTGGTCAAAGTTCTTTGTCCAAGCCACATGCTTTTCCTAACAGAGGGTTGGCTGTAGACCTCTTGATTATAAAGACCAAAGCCGAGTGATCACTGATGATTTGCACTGACTGAATTTTTATGTAATTTCTCAAATTTCGACATCCCAAGTCTAATATCACAAATGACACAAATATATTGAATACAGCAAAATGCTTGTATGTATGGAAATTGAAATGTACAACAAATGTATGTTATTTTAGACATTAAATCATTAAACATTAAATAAAGTGTTAGCATTCACATGTTATGACATCAAGTTGGATAATGGGGATGTCACAGTATCAGATTTTAATATTACAATTATTATGAGAAAAACATTTTCACTTTCATTTTCACAATTCACTTTGATTTATATGATCTAAAAATTACAATCTGTCTAGTATTTGACCAGCTTTATTGAATCAAAATGGAGTAAATACTGGCATAAACAGGTAAAAATCACTTTACATTGACGTTTTGCAGCATAGACAGAATTGAAATGACTTATTTTTGCTTCCAAAATTGTTACAATTATTATTTTTCTTGTATTATATTGTTGTGACCTCAGGATAAGCGACGAACTATTGAATCATGTTGACAATGACATCACTGTTGGATAATTATGTTTAGCTGATCACATGTTTTTTAGATACAGTCATGCAGTAGTTGCCATGGCTGCTTTTCTTGGTCTTCTCCTCGTTTGAACTGACTGAAAATCATTATATGTACCTGATTTGGCAAGACCTCACTTCAACTTCAATGTCTGCATATCAAGTCATGACAAGGTCAGAAAAGTTGTTTTTAGCAGATGGGAAGAAAACTTAAAAAAAAAAAAAAAAAACAACACTTGAATGTAATAAAAGAATAACTCATAGACGGGGCATCAGTGGTGAGGCCATGAATGTTTGAGTTCAGACTTAAGATGTTTCTGTTTGTAATTTGAGTTATTTGGGGTCATGAAATCCTCACCTGCTGATCTCCATTAGTGTGCTCTGCCACTGTAGCTCCACTCTCATTAGTCTTCCCGCTGTCCGCCATTGTAAGCACTCAATTCAGTCTCTATAACGTGGAATGCAGAGAAACAGTCACTCACCTCATATTGCTTGGTAACAGTGTCATGCATTTTTCATCTCAAATCCTGCTAATAAGATGGTGAAGAAGAGGCGATTTTGGAGGGTGGAATGAAATCACAGTTATGTTTTAAAACATGCAGAGAGGCAACCAGACCATGTTAAATTCATTTGTCAACGTCATGATGCAACAAGAACGAAACTGCACAGTACAAAACAAAATGTGGCAACAAAGCGAACGTGTCTTGAATCCCCAATGTGTCAAATTGTTATGATTATATATGTATGGCTTACTTTACTTCATAAAGTAACTTCTTTCATTTCTTACTTGGGACTGGTACATCCAATCATCACATTCTAGGATTTGTGTATTTGCTTTGGGATAAATTTCATGACATGATCTTGCTGATGCACATTAAACTGCATTTGGGGCTGAGGTTTGCAGATACAGTGATAGAAATTGAATAGCAATCGCATCCTTGTGGCTTTTTTGGTGTTACTGGGATTCAGTGTTTTTGTTTAATGCAGCCCTATACACTTTTCCCAATCACTCCTCCTATTGTTCAGCCACTGCAATGTGTTGAGTGAGTGATAGGTGTATTTAACCAATCACAGTGAAGTGTAAGCTCTAAGAAGAAGCAGATAGTTTTAGCTGGCAATATAAGTGAAGTGCATAAATAGTAATTATATTTAAATAGTGATTTGGCTTCAAAAGAATTGTGATGTTGGTATATCTCCCACTCCTACAGCCAAACATTAAGTGAGGACTTATTGTAGCTGGATTAGTCTGAAGTGAGTTTCTTCTGCAGTTATCAGTTTTCTTGCCTCTCATCATGTGTATGTCTTGTGAGTAGGGATGGAACGATATATGATAATATCGTAAATCGCGATAGAAACGGTCTGCGATAAATCGTTCGTGGCATTTTTTCAAAATCGAGAATGATTATAATCGTCTTTACGTCTGGTGGCGAAAAAAGTTGCGGCTCCGAGGGCAAAACACGAGCAACTTGCACGCGCATTTATGAGACAACCATCCTACATTGTTTGATAAACTTGAGCTGAAAATATTCATCGTAAGTGACAAACTATTGAATGTAGATTGTGTGATGTACATTCCTGTAGAGTTGTAAAGTAGGCCCGGGCCGTCGGAACGTTAACAAATTAATAATTTTCACGATAATATCGTGAATCGCGATTTATTTTGGTCACGATAATCGTTAGTCTAAATTTTATATTGTCCCATCCCTACTTGTGAGTTCAGTGTCTCGATCTGATCTGTAAGATTCCTCACTGGACAGACATATCCTCCAACCTGAGGCCAACATCTGTTTACTGAGCAGATGTCTCCTCCGCAGCACTATTAACAAGCATTTGCATCTTTAACCTTATGCACAGAGCACAGGAGACAAGGCTAAACTCCTATTGGGGTACCTGTCCATCTCAGGAACATAAACTTATGACACATTATTATAATGCACATTATCTTTTTGTTCATATATTATTAAAATATGTAAACTATGTAACCTTTCTGTTCGAGGGTTTGCCACTTGCTTGTTTCCATGGAGATTTGTCTGCCTAGAATGTCCCAGATTACAGCATTTAACATCTAGCATTTATTCAATTCTATGTTTTATATTGCTAAAAACAATGATCTGTAACTTGGCCTGAATGCTTCAAGTTTCCATGGCTACGAATGCACTTTAAACTCGAATGTTGCTTGGAATGTTCCATAATCGTCATAGAGACAAGCCGGTGATGGACCCTTCACCAGAAAGTTTTTCCACAAAATTGAGAGCTTAGTGTTCTGCTGTACGGTTTCATTGCAGCACTATTTCTTGAGTAACTTTTCATTTCTTCTGTTGGGAAGCTTGTTGAAATCTTTACACGTTTACAACACAGCAAAGTCTAATAATGTGAGACGATGAACCCAAGATAATGGTCGCAGTCAAAGGCACTGAGATCATTTGAAAAACTGATTATGCAACACCAAATTAGTAAATTCCCAGATTTCACCAGGGCACTATTCTAATATATTCAGAAAAACTTCATTAAAACACTAAATACATTTTTTAGTACTGCAATTTGGTCATTGGTTCATTACTTAATGGGTGTCTCACAGATTTTGAGTTGGGTATAAAAATAATGGCACAATTAAACCAGTAATCTTCTTGTTTGTTAATGTGGATCAGCAGAATAGCCACGGGTCCCAAATAGATCAGTCAAACCATTCATGAGCGCGTGAACGTGGTTTATAGCCCACATTTTCCCACATTTGTAGTAATTCTATTGGCCTAAAGTACTTTATAGATCTGGTAAACGCCCAGGTTTACAGTGGTACAGTAGCAAAGTGAGCTAACTAGCTTCTCTGGTTTTCCTTAGAAGTGTGATCGTGTTTTCTCGGTGAGGCACACATATAAACACTGACCTCAGATGCCCGCTGCTCCTGCTGTGCTGGTCCAGCGTAAATCTGCTCGATGTCTGTGTCACTGCGGTTGAATTAATCAAAGCTTTTCTACAACGGTGTTATTTCTGGGCGTGTTGATGTGTGTGAACTTTAGAAACAGAAAGGCGGAGAAGAGGCATGTCCTGTCAACTTTTAACCAATTAAATCACAGATGCAAAAGCGGGATTACAGAAGGGTCCATAAACTAAAAAGAAATGGAACTCATCAGTGACCCCGCCCACCCCGCGAATCCGGAACTACATTTCCCATTAATTTTCTCAATGACTTTTCGAGAAAAAACAAAAACAAAAACAAAAAAACAAACAAACAAACAAAAAAAAAAAAATTCGAAAGCTTCCTCGGGAATAATCATTTCCGTGGTAACTAATAACCACAATTTTTTAACCACTATTTTTTTATTTGTTTATGAAAGTCTTAATATATTTGAGTGTCGAAACTTCTATGGGAAAAATCAAAGAAAAATTTACTTCCGGAACTGAGCAGGCTGTCACTGTTGAGCTCCATGGAAACCAAGGTAAAGTTTATTATATGGTGGTGGTAGTAGTCTATTATCTATCTTTTAATAAACAAATTCCCAATGTAACCTAGTATTAGTTGTTTTATAAGTATTTTATAAGTATTTTTTATACACACCTGTCGTTACCTATTTATTAAAATATCTTCGTTTCTTCCTCAAAGCCAGGACGATCTGTTGTGAAAGTTGATCACAGATGTAGTTTCTTGAGTCAACCCTAAGGGGGCAATGTTTATCCACTAAGCCTATTGTTGACTGGAGCCCCATTTTACACTCAAGATCTTCTTAGCACTGCAGCTCCCCAACATCAGAGCAAAACGGTATATTTAATTTAGTATTAAACCATGAAACATTAAGCACCCCTTGAAAAACAGGCCATAAGCTCTACTGAAGAAGAAGCTGAGACAATAGTTACTGAGATAAAACAACGCCTCACTTATTACTTACTAGGTGTAGTGCATCCTCTCTGCTATTTTTAAATCCACGGTTTTTTCGTCGATACAAAAACAAACTACCATTTGTGCTGGCCTCTCTCTATCACTGGAAGACCATTAAGTCCCTCTTTTTATTGGGAGAGTTTTCATTATTTAAGTCATTACTGTTTCATTGTGCCCCTCTGTAATTTGCCAAATACAAAGCTAATACTTGGCTTTAAAAGGGAAACAGATTTGCACAAATGTTGTTAAAGCTGGAACTCACTGATAGGACCTATTAGACTGTTTGGCTTGGCAGTAATTCCTGGGCTGGTAGAACTGTCTTTTACTTAGACTCAGGGGTAGAAAGCATAAGGCAGGGAGTCTTAATATGAGCTAAATTAATATTGCATTTAAAAAATAAGAGCTTTCCCTATCATCCACAGTGTAACAGGATTTTTTGTATAAATCTGTGGAAAATGTACTCAGATTCTGTGAGCCACTGTGTAATTAGATTTTATAAAATTATTAAATCATTTGCGATGATCTGCTTGGGGCTTTTAACATTATGATAAGAACAATAATGCATTTGATTTATATAGTACTTTTGGACACATGCTTTACAGTGCTTTTGCAGTGCAAGCTACTAAAATAGCCACAGCTGCCCAGGGGTAGATTGACAGAAGCGAAGCTGCCAGTCTGCACCATTGGCCCCTTCAGCCATCACCGATACTGACACACACACCACATTCATAGGAAATCTGAGTGTCTAGCCAATCCAAGTATCTAGCCTAAAAACACAAAGACAGTTTGCACCATAGGACCACTGTTGCCTCCCTGTGGCACTTGGTATTCCCAGGAGTCTCCCACCCAATTACTAACCATGTCCAGCTTCTGAGATTTGACGAGATTAGGCGTTGACAAGTAAGCTGATACTGACAAGTTTAAAACTCTGCAGGCTAAACCTGAAGCAAAAACTAAACAGAGTAGACTGAGACAAACCAGGTTTAATTCAGAAAGAGTAAATGACAACTAAACCAGCATTGTATGGTTGGCAATCATTGCAGAAAAACAAATTTTACAATTTCTTGGAGTGGGTCCGATATGACTTGGAGGTTGTCATCTGCTCCTGCTCAGCTCAGCACCTCACTTCATAAGAACAGCTGATTAAGGCCATAATAGCTGTAGGTATCGAGTAATTGAAGATTAGCTGATAATAGAAAATCCTCCCTTACAGTAAAACTATCATCTCTTTCTTACACCCCATGTGCCTGAAGACACAGCCGCAAAGATAAGGACCAGAACCTGATCAGATTTTCATGGAGGGGAACCACAAATCACATAGGCCATCGTATTAGATATGCTTTTACAACATTACGCAGATGAGGCTTTCTGTTTACCACTGATAACAAACAGGGGTGGGCAGTAAATACAGTTTCCTTAATGTTTCATGTAAGGATGGTTTTGTTGGAGCACGTCATTTCTGTTTTAAACATGAAATTTTATTTCAGCCTCCATAGTAGTTTCTATTTCATAGGATAATGTAGAACATTGACTAACATTGACAGAACTACTATTCTTAAATGTAAAAATGGAGCCAGTTGTTAAAATTAATATTGTGCTCAATGCAACCAATACTTCCCTTCCAGGATGACATTCTTGTGATTGTAGTCCAACTGTTCAATAGAGTCAATAACACTGCAGGTGTTTGAACATATAAAAACAAGCATTATGGGTAAATGTTATGCTTCGTACGAGAACAATTCTCCAAGGACGTGATAAGCTCCAAAACTATAGCAGCCCTAATATCAGATAATGAAAGGATCGGCTCTGCATCCATATTTACTATTGAACCTTATCATAGAGGTGCTACTGCTGAAACTGTCCCTATATAGTTTCACTTTGTCAGCCTTGAAGAAATCAGACTCCAGTTATTAATAGATGCCTAGTTCTGCTTGGTTTTAGATGTATCATACACCATATATGGGCATTGTATTACAAACTTCCTGAAAACAAATTTCCGGAGGCTCGCAACATGCGGTATCAATAACATACAACACTGGGACAAATCATCTTCATGTTGAAACTGGATATGCACCTTTTGGCCTTCACTAGATCCTGCCCTATAGTATATTAATATAGAAGAACGAAGTCCAGGTTATGTGGCACTGCTGTGAGAGACCACTCCATCATGGTGAAAGACGGGAAACTAGGGTTTAACCTCAATGCAAAAGTTCACTAGAAAACCATTTGTCATTGCATTATTTCAACATAATTGATCAGAGCCATACATGACACACTATACACTATACAATGTGTATTTCATAGGTCTTTTTCTTTTAGAGATGTCCAAAGAACAGATTTTATGATTGCATTTTTTTGTAGACATTGAAAGCCAATCTTCTCTTTATGTTGGTCCTAATATGGTTAAATAGATGTATAGAAGAGGAAGGGGAATCATTGTGTAATGTGTTAAAGTACATGTTTCCTCTATATGAACATATCTTATGCTACATATGTGAAAACACCTGTTGTGTATTTGGTAAGAACGTCTAAACTATGTTAACCTAATGCCTGTAACTTTTGAAGAGAAACTGTTCAAACTTCAGAAGGAATTGCCCTTCAAGGAACAATTAAACAGCACTTTTTATGACTGCAGTGGCTCTGTTGAGGAAGATAAAATTTGGAGATGGGATATTTTTTTGGAAAATGTTCCAGCAGATTTAAAAAACATGACAAACTGCGCAATGCTAAAATGCAATGTCACTGTATGCCAGGACAATCAGAGTAACAACAGGAAGTGTTATTGGCACATTTCACGTGGGTCAGATGAATTTGATTTGGTTTGTGTCGTGTCACTGATGCTCTGCCAGAAGAACCTGCAAGCAAGGCGTCAGTATTGAACAAATGGTAACAGCGATTTTCTTAAATACAATAAATAAAAGTGGCTTGCAGTATTAAATTTCATGAACACTAATAAGACAGAGTTTTAGTCAGTGTCATTTAATTCAAAAATAGTGAAATTTCTTTCTCCAAAGTCTGAACTCTGCTCAAAATAACCTGGTTCACTGACAGAGGATTGGCTGTAGACCTCCCGATTAAAAAAGACCCAAGCTGATGATGTTTGATGACTGAATCTCTTGATTAAAATGTGATTAATTTCCCCTAAAGCAACTTACTCATACTTCTAATGATTGGAGAGTGTATAAATTCAAAATTGTTGAATTTATACACTTCTCCAAAAGAAAAACAGTTTCACACAATATACCAGTGAATGATGGATAATGGCTGATTGAGGGAGATATTTGAAAAATGTTCCATCTTGTATTGGGGACATGAAATCAGAAATCTGAGAAATCAGGGAGAACTGGCCTTAAATCAGACCCAGGTCACTCCTGGCACAAGCTCAATCAGACTCGCTGAGGCTCTCTCACCTTTGTGTTTTGATTGAACTTTTTTTTGGACTGACTTCTCACTTCACTGCAGCACCTCCTCACCACCACAACACCTGACATGTTACGCTCCACTGTAACCCAGAAAGGTGCCAAGTGCATATTGCTTTGCTCAATCAGTCTGCTATCCACACCTTTTACCTCTCCTTTCCTTTGAGTGTCCCTGCTCTCTCTGCCTCCATCTTCTTCCCTGGTCCAGACCACATCCCCGTCTCATTTCCTCTGGTGTCATCCTGCGGCAGCTCCCTGACAGATTGATAACTGCCTCTGCGCCACCTCTCTGTAATAATCGCACCACTGAGATTGGCCCATGTTAATTTACAACAAGTGCATCATTTTACACATATAAAATCTCTGTCTATCACATCTGGCGACCAATGATACAGAAAACCATTTCTCTTACATAGTCATCATATGCTTTGTGACAGCTAAACGGTGACCTTAATCAATATGGACGTGTGAGAGAGTCAGAAAGTTAAACAGTCTTTTTATTTTATTATAAGTATCTAGCGCTCTATAGAATTATTAGAAAGGACTGTATTGAAATCAAGTTTGAAATGTTAGTACCATAGCAACGTTAATTAGTACACAATTATAGTGGCCTATCCTTTGGTCTGCCACTTACAGCACACTTACATTAAAGGGACAGTACCAGATTTGAATTTATTCTTGTCAAGGTATACATGCTCTTTATCTCATGCATAGTATGGTACAAGCTGCTAAACAAGAAAAACATATAGCATCACATAGCATTATCTTTGTAAAATAACTAATACAGAAGCTATTGGGTCACCTTTTTTCATCCAGTCAGGCATTTTGGGTCTGGGTTAGTGTCATCACCTCACACTAATCCAGACACTTGATTTTCTGTCATGATGCTTTTTTAAGATCGATAAGAAAGTAAATAGAAGGCAGAGATTGAAGAACTATAAGGAAATAACTGCATGACACTAACCCAGTTGTTTCTGTGTCATGGTGCAATATCACAGTGACACTGAGTGGGGCTAAAAGTTCAACCTAAAACATGTTCCTGACTCATGGTTAAAATCGGGCACAGGCCCTGTAATGTAAAGTAGGAATTCTAATCGGTTACATTTTTATATGTAGTGCCTTTTCACCTTCAAGGCACTCAAAGCGCTTTACATCAAGGGACCACTCACCCATTGGCACACACATTCATACACCAATGTGTCACTGACGCAGACACTCGGGGGCGAGGTGGGTTAAGTGTCTTGCCCAAGAATACAACAGCAGCATTCATCTGTGGAAGCTGAAACTGCACCGCCAACCTGTGGGTCAGTGGATTGGACCGCTCTGCAAATGATGTTTATGTCCAGAGCAGGATTTGGCCAACCTTCGGATCAGTGGCCAAACACTCTACCATCTGAGCTACTGTCGCCCATGTGTTGTCATAAAACACTGCTAAATATGCAAAAAATCAACCGATAATACTAACAACAATATTAATTTTGTGTTGTTATTGTGTGCTATATAGTTGTGTGATAAAGTAGTGGTTGATCTGAACCGGCGGCACACACAGTGAGTTTGTTCACAGCCGGCTGGACCATGTGATTGCTTCAATAAAACAGAGCAGTCACACTGAGACTGAGGCATCTTTATTTTACGTCCACATGCAGCAGCAGTGGAATTCTGAGGACACAAAAGCCCTTGCTGTGAAAAGTTCATCTAACTTTGGCACCCTCACCCTCCCTCCTCCTCCTCCTCCCTCCGCCATATTACCTCAGGAGGGATGTGCTGCCCTCCCTCGTCCCCTGTGTGGTTTACAGATTAAGTGCTTTCACCATCAAAGGTTGTAGACGTATTTGCTAAGCTTTTTTGCTCTCCTGGCATTTCCCGTCTTTTTTATCTAGCACAGGTCTATCAGCTCTGACACCACAACTAAGATGAAAAGAACAGGGTGAACCAAACATGTATTTTAATTTATTTACTGTCCAAACAACAAATAGGTTTACGTTCCTTTGTTGTGCATGGTATCAAAAGAACCACTGGTCTGAAACAATACAGAATACAAACTTGTGTGATGTTAAAATATGGCAGCATAAGAAATGATTAATAATGTATGGTATATTTATGCTGTGGGTTTTGCTAGGGTTTACCAAATGCAACTCAAGGAAGTCACAAATAGTAATAATAAAAAGACCAGGCTTAAAATGAAAACCTCTTGTCTTGATGGAGTTGAATGCACTTGCTCACTCAGAAAACAATGTGTTCCCTTGCTAACCCACGTAGATGTTAGGTAGCTTTCACAATGAGTAAGTACTAGGCTATTTCTGATATGCATACCACGTCACTGGTCACAATGTTGTGTTTGATCCCCTTCATAGAAATGTACTAGAATCCACAAAAGTGCCTTTGTAGAAGAGTACAATCATTACTAATGGATTTTTGTAATAGGACCATTCCAACGGGCAATTGTACAAAGCTGAAAGAGGTCACTAAGAGCTCATATCTGTAATGGTTAAATTATTCCATCTCTTTATAATGGAGTTAAGTCTACTTCACTGGACAAAGACATTCGCCAATAAAGTTTAAATTTCTGACAATAATACAGGGGCTAAGTGTGTGGCCTAGCAAGACGAACAGACCACGTTCATTTTCACACTGCGAAAGAAGATAAGGAAAATCCCAAAATGCATCATCAGAGTGACCCTACATGTCCCGCGCAATACTGCAGTGTTAGAGGACCAACTTTTTAACTATTTGGAAAGTGCACAAGGGCCTTGAGGCAACAAATCAAATGTGTGTTCATTATTCACCACACATTATATTACACCATTTATTTATGCTCAAAATAAGCCATAATGACTTTTCCAAATAGCAAGTGTGTCTAGCTGATGAGAATAAAAATTACTATTCATCACGAAGGTGTTTTACAGAATTAGGCCGAGCTTGTATAAAATAATAGGCATTGTCCAAAAAAGGCATTTAAAATTGTAAAGTACTTTCCAAACAGTAATGTAATGTGTGTGTCTTAACTGTCATAACCACACACACAGCTACAATCATACCTGCAACAAATGCCACTTTCACAAGTTTCCATACATTCCATCTCTACTAGCACTACCGTATGTACATGTACTCAGGCCTAAATATAACTCACAATGCATTTGACATTTCGATCCAATAGTTCAAGCATCACTGAGTACTCTCCTGCAAATACCAAGTCACTTTACTTTTTGTTGTCCATGCTTTTTAGTCTACAAGCACTGCTAAGGTGTTTATTCTGTGTGGAGATGTGTACCTCAGTTATCAACATAATTGCCTGCTCTTTCTGAAGTTAGTTTGAGACACTTGGGCATACACTATATATAAATTCATATCATGTACTTTAAAATAGCCTTTCCACAGCTGACGGAAACGTATACACAGTTTTGTATGTTTATTAAGTGTGTTAGTAAAGTTCACTCATTTGGATGTTGCTAATTCTCTAATTAGTACAAATTATGGAGCTAAATGAGTGTGTGGTGAAGTTTTCAGAGTCGTGACATTTAAGTATACTGTACAGTGGGATGCGAATGATAATTGCCTTTATCCTACTGAGCCTGTGATGTTAATGTGAATGTCTTCCACACTTCACAGCCCCGTATGTTTCTATAATTACCAAGAGACCAAACAATAACACATTGAACACACAGTTTGAATACAAAATGTAAATAGTATTAATAATGTTCTGCTGAGACAAAACCACAGCTGAGAATCATTTATTAAAATATCAACTTTGTTTCTTTGTTTACATTGACTTTTCCAAATCAGGTGCTTGGATCGAACAATTCCCAGGGAGACAAGGTCAGATATTTGGTCACGTTTATTTAACACAGGGGTGTCCAAACTATGGCCCGGGGGCCAAATGCGGCCCTTGGACCAGTTTTTATTGGCCCTCAGGACTCTTGCTGAACTGATAAGCAGTACTTTTAACAGGCAAATTAAACTATTTCTACCACTATAACCTCAAACATCGCATTGCATTGTGATACAGACCTAAAATGAATGTGTTTCAAGCCTTATTAATTATACAACGGCTCTATCAAAGTGGTGTATAAAGCACCACACTGCATACACCGGTCTGTGGCCCTCCGCTTCAAATATGTTTTGAGCTATGACCCTCGATAAAAAAAAGTTTGGGCACCTCTGATTTAACACGACTAAATACAGACAAAATCTGTGTGCCTGTGTGTGTGTGTATCGTAATAAACACACCTTTCCAAACCTTCACTGAAAAGCTAAAATAAAGCTTTTAGCTGGTGCCAAATGACAAGAAGTAAAGTAATAGGCTAGAAGTAAACAAATTTATTAAAATGTATTAGACTTATTGTAAGAAAGACATGGCACATTGGCATGTTTGTAATTAGGAAATTCGAGAATGATTTTCTCACTAACTTTGTGCATTTTCTAAGCTTTCACACCAGTACCCAAACCCTTCAGCAGATTTGAGTCCCCAGATGTACACCCAATTAGCCCTAATCAATTCCATTCCAGCGGCAGCTCCATTCTGCTTCAGGTTTTGGCGCTAACAGGCTTGAGGAGTCTCGTGTGGGTGACAGCGGGGAGCAGTGCTTTGGAGATGCTGCCGTCTTACTACCGCTAGAAGACAACAGTGTGGTCCTCCCACCTCCGCGCTCGGACACAGCTCGTGAGTGGCGCTCAGTCTGACGAGGGGACCGTACAACTACCGCGCAACCGATAAATGGGAGCCTGACTTGGGTTGGATTTCTGGACTGTTTGGGGGCGCACAAGAGACACGGAGTTTTAGTGTTGAGAAGAAAGACGCAGTTATGACAGAGCAGCAGTCGTACGCGGCTTGAGCAGAGGAATATAAACGAAGTATTGTGGGAGAAGATTGATAACGCGACTGGAAGGCGCAGAGGCAGATGTAATTTCCCAAAGCGGTGACTGTTCGTTTTTTGGATTTGCTTTGCCAGCTTTCACATGACTTGGATCTCCCGAACACATTGCTGCAAACACTAGTACCATGTGTCGTTACGCGGCATAAAAACCTCATTGTGGAGATCTCTGGCGCACCGGGGGACAGGTGGTGCCGCTTGTCTGTGCGCGCACGAGGGGGTACACAGACTCACAAGCTTTCCAGACAGTTGTCCTATAGCGATGTTTGGCTGGATATCGGTTTGTACCAGAGACAGGTGCGAGAGAGGAGAGGAGGAGTAGTTCGCAAAGCCCCACGCGGGGTCTGGCAACGCGCTAACGAGACTTATCCAGACTCTCCGCGCGCTCGGGATTTGTTTCTATTCGTTTCGGGCCAAGGGACGTCTTCTCTTCGCTGGAGCAGAGGTGAGTGAGTGTCCGGAGGCGTGAGGGGCTGCTGTGGGTGGTGTGGTGGTGGTGGTGGTGGTAGTGTGGCTGGCTGGTGGTGCGCTCTGAACACGAAGTCAACGCTTTGGATAATCTCTGTCACTCACGCGTGCAAGGTTTCTCCAAACTAAGCGGACAAGAGGCGATTTGCGGTTCATTCTCGTCTCATGTACACATATATAAGCTTATAAAAACATATTTTATTATATATATTTCTCAATTTCATACTGCGTAGCTTAGGGCCACGCACCTAGCAGCAAATTGTGAGCTTTAAGAGCCTGCAGCCAAGCACACTGCCCACGAGCTGAATGTATTGATCGGTTATTGACAATACTCATATCAGTGGGTACAGCCAAATTATGTGCTCGCCAATGCCAACACTATCTGTCACTCTGCGAGACAATTTATTGACAGGCAATGTTAGTGCGCATTAAGTGTCTTATTTAAGCGGGGCTTGCCAATGCACTTTCCCAGCCTTTTAAGGATTCTGCAGTTTGTATCTGATTCAGTGATTAGCAATGTATTTCTGTGTATTTTTCAGACAGTTTAAACAAGTGCATGCATCACTCTTCCTTTGGGCTCTACACCTCCCCACCTTTCTCTGCAGTGTGTTACATTATCTGGCACTTGATACTGTCACCATCCCATTTTTTGTACTGTGTTAAAGCTGCCTCAGTAACACAGAATCTCCTTCAGTTTTCTTAATTTGGGAGTTTAGTTGCCGGCCCCTGTTTCAAATTCAAATTGTCTTTGAATCTGGCTTTTGTGTTGCCCCAAAGGTTTGTTGACTGGAAAGAGACACGAGTAAAGTGAAGTCCCCGAGGTTCAGAGCATTCCTATAATGAGCCAAGTGTGTGCGAGAGGAAGAGGAGGGACAGAAGGAAGAAGGTTCTTGTCTGGGAATGGAGACTGTCCAGGGAATAGCTGGATACCTCTCCTAACTTATCTGTCACTGTGTCAGTCAGGTCTATGAAGGACAAGAGCCTCTTTAACGCCACCAGGCTATAGCACTTGGAGACAGTACAAGTACAGGCAGATTGCAGTGTTACACCAAGAACTACGCTTTTTCTATTTTCTTAAGAGCTAAAGAGGAGATGCTTTGACTGTGATGTGTCATCTTTAAGCATCAGATGTGGTGAGCACATAGCTGGAAACAGAACAGAGCTTTTTGGGAATTACGTAGAGATTTGGACCTTCACATCTATATTCACACCATTATAAAATACAGATATACGCGATCAGGGCACAACATATTTTTGTGAGAAGTGCTTAATGTCTTGGCTGAGGTCCATGGGTGCTTTTAGTTTTATTCCACATATTCACCACCTCCATTTATAGCTTCACTCTATCTTTTTTCTTCTTATTTCACATATCAAGTTACCTTTTATTTGGGGTGCTTCCGTTTCCATTTCCCCTGCTTGTAAACTATTTCTTCAAAACTAGTCATTCAACAAGAAGGAAATGGCACAGTGTTCCTTGTCAATGGTAGTTAATTGGTCCTGTTAAAGGAAGGACAATGTTGTAAACAAGTTTATCTGAAACTAGAGCCGGACACAGGGATCATAACCTCGTTTTTAATCAGGCGAGTGTTGTCTTTGGTATAGACGAGGAGCCTGCCGAGCCTTCTTACTCTTGGAGGCCTATCACTGTTAATTACCGGAGCAAGTGCATTCACAGGATGAATTAAGAGACAAGAGAGGGAGAACGTGTCTGATAGCATCTCTGATCTCCTCATTGCGCCCCATCCCGTGTTTCATTTGTTTAAAAGCCAAGAACAATGCACTGAGTTTCAAGTGATAGGCCCTTTAGCCACACAGGCTGCTTTGAAAGGGATATGAGCATATACAGTACAGACATAACACAGGTGGGGTGTAACAAGAGACTTAAACTGAAGTCAGTCAATCCAAGAATACTTTGAAGTGACAGAAAGCTGCTGCATAAAGTATTTAATCATTATTTAGAGGTGCACTATGAACCTTTTTGGGTGTCTCCATGCATATGTTGTTGCTTTGCTTGGAATGTTCCACAGTATTACATTGAACGTTTTAGAAAAATACCTTAAAACATCCATTCTTACTGAAAGTGAAGGCTTGTTTGTCCACAGATCTGACTTGCCCCTTAGCCTGGTCATGCCATACTGTGGAACATTCCTGGAAAGACAATGGCATCTCCAGGGAGACAAGAAGGCAGACAGTTGTAGTCGCAGCAGGAGAAAATATTGTTGTAGGACTTGGAGGAGGAGGAGTTATAGGAATCATTGTAGTAATAGCAGATAAGAGAGAATTATGATGAGTTGTTTTAGTAAAATAGTGGGCGTATGATTCATTTCTACTTGGACAATATTATTTTGGATTTGTTGTTTAGTACCAACTTGAGCCACTTCTGTGTCTTCCTGAAATGTTCCATCTACAGCTAAAAACACCTGCTTGTATTTTGAAACAAGAACTTTCTCAAAATTGAATTTCCTTTTATGGGCAGTGAGATGAATGGTTTCTTTAATTAAATCTCCCACAACAAACAGGAAAGCATTGCCTCAACCAGCAGAACTCCCACAGCTCTCTGAGAGGAACAGGGGTATTACATAATGCATATCTTAGTAATCGAATAAACACCATACCTGATGCTGTTGTACTGTCCACAGTGCACAGCAAGTAATAGATCTTAGTGAGAAGTGTGGGGGTGGGGGTTGTCAGCGGAGTGTCCCAAAGCCCATGTCAGATTTTGGCCATGTTTTCGCTGTCCTTCTCGCCTCTCCTCACAGCCTGACAAACTGCTCACTGAAGCCTGGCTAATCCTTGGCTGCTAGTACCAGGGGATTTATTATAAAGTTAGTTAATTTGAGGGAAGATCCACAGCTTTCCTTGGACACACAGGCCCGACAGGCTCCCGCTGCCTTCACGATTGACTCTAAAACCAGCAATTAATGAGGGATTGTTTGTGTCTGAACTTGAGAGAGATAGGGACCGCAGGGTGGAGTGAAGGGACTCTGAGTTGATTGTTTTGTCTTCTAGTGTAAAAAAGATTGTAATTTTATTTGAGTGTTGCCATATTTAATTTACAAATTTGTACATGTTTACTACATGCAGGCTATACTGTTATACAGTATTTATATTCATATAATTTGCATTGGGATGGGATATGGCTCGTTTTGATTTTTATCATGATTCTTTCATGTTCTAGTGCCTTTGTAGCCAATAAAGCTTCTTTTGTAAGAATTCATCACTGTGATTAGTTAATTAGCTGTCACCCTCTCAGAGGCTGACTAATAGAAGTGGGTGGGGAAAAAGCAGACCAGTGGTGGAAGAAGTACTCAGTTTTGTTACTTGACTGAAAGTACAGATGCTGTTGCAAAAAAAAAAAAATCAAGTACAAGTAATAGTATCATATGAAAGAATCAACAACTTTTTAAAGATGCTTAAAATGTTTACAAATGTGCTTAAAGCATAAAAAGTAAAAGTAGTTTGTGCATATTTTGAGGTCTTATAAAGCTTTAAATGTATTAGTTTATGCTGAATTTTTTTCAACAGCATCATTTGAATCAATAGATTTTAGCTGTTTTTATTTTAGTTTGTGTTAAAATAAACCCTTCTGCCTTTTTAGTAGATCTCAGACAATAATAAAAAATACTTTTGAAAACATTTTTTCAATCTAGTTAAAAATGTAGCTAAGTAAAAAGTTCAGAAATCTGATCTCAAATGAAGTAAAAGTAAAAAGTATGCACTTATACTTAAGTTAAGTGCAGTACTCTACTACTTAGTTATATTCCACCACTGGAGCAGAAAGGCGCATTAAATAGAGAAACCACAATATGACCAAAATAGCAGATCGTCACAGGATCACGATTTGATTCTTGTCATACCCCAGCTTAAGGGAGCTCTGTGACATAAGTTTAATAATTAGAGCCAAAGTGCTATTAGTGGTATAGCTGTATCCATTCCACTTCACTTTGGAAACTGTGCCACAGTGCTGCACAATAGTTGATAGCTATGTAATTAAAACATTCTCTATTCAAGTCCTCTAGTTGTTATTATAAATAATAACCATTAAGGATAGCAATTTAACATCAAATTAAAGCTGCATATAATATAATAATAAAATGTGTAGGAGTGAATATTTTTGTGTTAAGATTACTGGACTTTCTTAGCCTAAGCCTTTCTAAGTATACTTGCATTAAAGCTGGTTTCTTAGTCTCAGGTTTTAATGTTTTGATCAGTACTTTCACACTTCCTCAGAATGTCTGCCTGCGTGCCCCGTGTACTCGGCGACAGCCGTGGGACCCCCTTGACCTCGGAGCAAGTGTTGGAGCGACTGTGCTCAAACGACAGGTGTCTTTAACAGCAGTCTAATCTCCCCCTCACATACAGGACGTCCCGCTGTGGTTGACGTCAACTATGGGCCCACGGCGGTCGCTCTGTAAAATAATATGCACTAATTAGTCAGACAGC
Source organism: Periophthalmus modestus (assembly GCA_019594935.1). Lineage (NCBI taxonomy): Eukaryota > Metazoa > Chordata > Actinopteri > Gobiiformes > Gobiidae > Periophthalmus > Periophthalmus modestus. The sequence goes on along the minus strand of JAIEZT010000007.1, from coordinate 11,261,581 downwards.
TCAGCATGGGGGCAAGCTCTTCGTCTCTGTGTTTTTATTTTTAATTTATGGCATTTGAGTGGCAAACGTCCAACTGGGTGCTCACTGGGTGCTGTAATCTGGCTTGATTGCTGTAGTGTCGTTCCAACACATGAATATTTAATTCATATTTACATTATCTCCGGCAGTCTGCTAATCCCCACTTGTGTTATATGAAGAAAGTTGGTACTATATATTTTCTAAACAATGAGTAAAAAGTAATGAATAATAATTTTTGTTTCAGTTACTTACACAAATGTAAAAGCATAGACTATATAAAGAAGTAGACTTATTGGGGCTAGCAGTTATCGGGCGAATCTGAAGCCAAGTTGCATATAAGGAATTCCGACTGCGAGTGTCATAGCAACCAAAGACCTATCTGGAGCGAGGCTCTGGAAGATAATCCCGAATTCCCGCCTGCACCACTGGTTTAGCAGGGAACGGGTGCTTAGCAACCCTGTCAATCAAACCTGTTGCTAATGCCAGTGGGAGCAACCCTGGTGAAAGAAAGCACCTGATTTGTCTGCTATTAATGTTCATATTTTGAGGTATGAGCACAATAGCAAAATAAAGATACCAGGATCATCTAGAGTGGGTTAATATGGACATTTTAAGACAAAAATGACTAACCTGACAGCAGCAGTTACGGAGAGAGCAGCGTTAGTTTTTCAAGGTAAAGTGAATTGGAGTTGAGTCGATGGAACTGGAAGTTCGACCGTGCTTACTTCCTCTTTGGAACACAGCGGCTAGCACGTTAGCTATGTCCATTTATATATACAGTATAGATACTATGTGTAAAAGTATGCCTAGTAAAACATTTCAAATGCAAACATTAATGAAATGAACTTTCTAAACTTCTAAAATCACAAGTTTCTCTGGGGCTCATGGAAATATGTTTGCAATTTGAACATGAGTAATGAAATCAGACATATGAGGTATCTAAGATTATTTTTAAAATCATATGACATTAGCTTCAGGTGTACTGTTCTTTCCATTACTCACACAATAATTGAAATAACTGACAATTGTGACAGTTTATGTTCATTTGTGGCTATCGAGTTAATGCTTTTGGAGTGAAGCATATCCAAAGAAAACAGCACTTAAAGCTAGCCAAAGACCTGTTATTTTTCCAGTTTTGTTCTGTGACCTCTAAATGCACCGCTGGCTTAAGTTTCAGTTTGGCTGATGGGAGTCATCAGGGTAAATGGTTTAAGTGGATTTCAGGATTGTACCTAAAGCAGTCCGAGCACACCTGCATTTCCTATACAGTATTTCCTTTGCTCTTGGGTTTCTTTTTTGTCTAGTATCACAGTAGTAGTTTTTTGTTGGAGTAGTAATAACCGCTCACATCGTAAGAATAGCAGATGGTATAGTAAGTAGTAAGTGGTACAAGGTATGGTGCAATGAATTTGACAGTAGTTGTTAAAAAGTTGTTACAACAAATTGGCTAGTTTTGAATTGTGCATGCTCTAAATGTTCATTCAAGGACTGGCGCACCTGATTTTTTGTAAACGGGTGTCTGTGTTTTCCCTCACAATGTATATCATTAAAAATGGCACTAGAGATGAGTTAGACAGCTTTAAATACCTCCTTCTGCGGTGTGAAAATCAGGTACACCAGCTTAAATTTTTTTCTATTAATACTATTTTGTACTAATGCTGTTTTTTGCACTCAATCCCTTTTCACAGCTAGCGTGATAGAACACTAGGTACATTTTGGGTTATTTTGGCCTCCTTGGGATTGGGATTCATAAGGGTAAAAGTGAATTTCATCATACCACCTTAAGAAGTGCCTGCACACCTGCATGTGTTCTGGCCCGTTTTCTCATTCCATGGAGTCTTTCTCCAAGATCGTGGTCAGACTGAGGCGGATGCATTAGCGTGTCCTTGGTGGGAACAGCTGTCAACATCCACCTCATTCTAACACTAGATCGACAGCTCGCAGTGAAAATAATACCAAGAGCAGGACCTTCCCATCTTTTCTTAACTCATTGTGCATTCCTTACTGCTTGTTTTCATGCACCACTCATTACCTTTTCTCCTCGTGTCCTTGACCTCCTTCTCCCCAGATGCCTCCGCCTCGCTCATGCACCTCCCCAGGACCTTAAGAGTCAAGGCCCCTCTAAGGCAGTGTGGTCCATGTCTGTGGGCTGTCAGACCAGGGACACTGCCCACTGGGGCCCTGAATGGGACAAATTGGCCATAACAATGTGTCCACTTAGCATGAGTAGCTGCAAAGAGGGGAGGTGAAAAGAGGGGCTGATGATGGAGGGATAGGACCAGTGCTATGGCAATTACAGTGACACACAAATTAGGTTATGGGGCAGTATGCAGCCTGAACCTATAGTCTCTTATTGTGTGGAATCTTCATTTAAATAGGTTCAGAGATGTAATGTTCTACGCCATTTTGAAAGCATGGTTTATTTGAACCATGTTGATCAATTATTAGTGCTTGGCCAGGAAGGCATCCCCCTTAAATTCTGTTTTTTATTTAACAGGCCTTTACAGTTCCTATTTTTCTATATTAAATAGCAACTTTGTCCTGTAATGCTGCCAGGAGAGCAATATGTTCAAATTTGACAATTATCTTTTCTTTTATCTTTGAAGTACACCTGTTTTAGCCTCCATTTATTTAAAAAAAATGCTTTCTATAGTGGCCGCGCTGACCCAAGTCTAATAGAGGTAATAGACTACCCTCAAGTGCCCCATACAAAAACACTTTTAAATCACATATAGTACCTTTGCTGAACCCTTTTCACTCCATCACCTCCTCTCACTGCCACATAGAGCTGCTCCGCTTGTTGTTATTTGCCCAAGGCTACTGCAGAGGTTTCCATAGCAGCAGAATAAACAGGTTGTTCGGTATTTTTACATTCACACACACATGCGTGCAGTTCCCCAGGCCCAGATACCTTCCATGGAGGGCTGAAGTTTGAAGGTGCTATACACAGGGGTCAAAGTTCATCCAACCCACCCATTAGAATGCAATGAGTGCTATAGTCCAGTGGGACCACCTCCTCCATTTACTCACACACTGCTGCTCTGCCGTCATGGCCTTGTGCCTTTCATCTTTTAATCACTTCTTTTTAGACCGTTCTCAAAGTGCCCAGTGCCAAAGCGGTCAAAATGGGAGATTTCAAACGAATCCGGCCTAAATAGTCAATAAGTTGTTTTTAATTTTGTTTTGAAGATATTTTTTCTTCCAGAACTGGTTAAAAGTTTGAGGCATTTATTTATAAATGACCGAGAGAAAGAATTGTTGCTAATGCCAGCGGGAGCTACCTCGGTGAAAGAAGGCGCCTGACTTATCAATGTTATTAATGTTCATAACTTGAGTTCCGAACACAATAGTGAAATAAAAATACCAGGATCAATACGAACATTTTAAGACCAAAATGACGAGCCTGACAGCAGCAGCTAACGAGAGAAAAGGCGACAGTTTTCCATTGTAAAGTGAATTGGCGCTGAGTTGATGGACCCGGATGCACACCAGTCACATACAGTCTATGTGTAAAAGTTATAAGATTTGAGCTGTAGAGAGTTCAATAAATAACTTTTATGACTTCATTCTGTTGCAGCTCAGACCTTTAAATGACACTATCTATTTAAAAATGGTTTACTGGGATTATCCTGCGTTGTTGTCATGGTATCAATGACATAAAGTAGTTTCATCATTTATCGTGATATTTCTCTTTAGCAATATATCATGCTTCAAAATGTATTATTGTAACAGGTCAACATTTAATTCCCTGGCTACTCTGTTTAAGTATCAGTATGCTGCTTCTGAGACGGAGTGGCTAACATATTTTGTTGAGCCTTAGGTTGCGCAGTAAGACACAAGCTCTCATCACCAAAGGGGCGAATGGGTTTTTGAATAAAGATGCTTCCTGTGGGTGAAAGTGGCATAGCGTGCTGGCTTCTTGTGCCTCCACAGGGGAAGTGCAGTGCGCCGTGTACGACTGAATCAGAGACACACCAGGGAGTCTGCTGTTCTCTGTAATCGTGAGAAAGAAAGTGTAGGCTCCATCCTGCTGGCAGCGGCCCATGACTGTGGGACAAGACATAACACTGGACACATACTTCCTGGACGCCAATAAACAGCTGTACAATGCTTGTTTGTGATGTTTGCTTGTCGCTAAAACAGACAATGTAATGTTTTCTCTTTTCCGGGTGCTCATCTGGACAGGAATTTTGACAACTGCACTGGGATAGGAAGTGCCTGGCTTATTTTGTTCTTTCCTTAAGTGAATGACAATGAAGCTTTTGTAATGAAAAAGAAAATAATGAAGTGATGTATGTACGAGTATGTCTATTTTTAGAGTTAATGAACAACTCTACATTTTTAAATAATAATAATGCTTGGAGTAATATTGTGAAGTTTTATGTTAAAGACATCCAAAGCGCTTTACATTACATTTCATTATTCATTCATTCTATACTCTGTGGTGGAAAACTGTTAGTTACAGCTGCCCTGGGGTAGACTGACAGAAGCGAGGCTGCCATTCTGCGACCTGGGCCCCTCCAACCAACACCAGTTACTCATGCACACACCACATTCACACTAGGAAAGATGGGAAAAGTGTTAGTAGTAGTAATAGTATGCACTAAACCAGGGTCACAGCCGCACCAATATTCCCAGCAGTCTCCCATCCAAGTACTAACCAGGACCAACCCTTCTTAGCTTTTAAGATCAGATGAGATCAGTCAAGGTTGTAGGCCACACTTTTTATTAAGCCATTTTACAAAACAAACATGGGTATGGGTGGGAATTTCTATACTTGTATGTATTCAAGCACAGAGACATAAAACACTGTGTTAAAACTAGTTCCCAAACTTGTTCTTGTTTCACAAAGTTTGTCCCACAGTCTCAGCCTCCCATGAACGCAAGAGATCTCCAGGGAGCCACTAATAAGGACCCACAATCAGGCCTGACCTCAGCCCTGATGCCCACCAGCAAATGAGTGAATATTTCCATAGACAAACACACAACCCGAGTCACAGAGCCGCACGAGCCAAAAGCCTCCAGCAACACATCCGATGCCAGGAGCTGCTCTGCCCCTATTATGTTCTTTTCCATTCTACTAATAAGAACAATGTTTCTTATAACTGCATAAACATGAATTATTTGCCAATGTTTATATTTTACATATACAAAGCTATAGTCTGGAGACAGTTAATGGGGCACAGTTTAAGTACAGGGGAGTCAGATGCTGGTCATACACATTTACTATCACTTCCCGCATTGTCCCAGCGTGTGTCTGCTGAAACCATGCCCTGTGGTTCTCACTGTACTATACCACTGCTGTTTTATGGCTGATTCATTTCTGGCGGGAGAATGGCCCCATCCTGTAGTTTTATGGCCGTAGAGCAACACCAAAAACATTATGGGGATGTTTCCATAGTTGCTCAGACAAAGTTGAAGTTGTTTGTAAAAGATGTGTGGCTATACTTAGAAAAATGTAAATGTCCTCCGTTTTTCGTGCCAAGGTACCACTTGTTTTGTACTTTGAGGTAATTAACAGCCTAATGCAGCCGGTGACCTGAGGGAGCCAGTGGTTACTGAAGAAACAGAAAGAAAACGATGGATTTCTGGCTCCAGTGGAGGAGAGCTGGCAAAGTGAGGGACTGGAGAAGGGACACAGACCTGCTGTCTCTATGGGGCAATGCTGGGATACAGAAAGCAGGAGACAGGCGAACAATATTGGTATGGTCAGTACTAGTATAGGAATAGTGGCATCATATTGAAAGTGCAAATTAATATCTTCTAGAAGCTTAAGACCAACTTTTTTCCATCATCATTTCTGATTAGGGTTGTCAAAACATCTATCACCAGATATTTAGTACTAAAACTAGTGCTCCTTTGAAGTAGTGCTACTAAAAAACTGAACAAAATTGGACCATTCCTATCTACCACTTGGCGTTGATAACATTATGGAAACTACTACTACTATTATGAGGTGAAAATTGGATTGCATTGTGTTTTTTATTATTATTGTGCCATTAAAATCAGTATTGCATATCAAGCTTTTTTCTTTTTCTAGATTCCCTTTGTGGAACAGTTTGAGTTTAGTCAGTTTGTCAAACACAAACACACAAAGATGTCTTGGCTCAAAGTAAATTTAAGACACATAAATGAACAATCTTGCATAAAGCCTGTCTGCTGTATCGCTGACATTATTAAGCAAACGTATCGTGCCATGGGTTTTTCACTAAAACAGGGCAAATGAACTTCAAAAAACTTGTGATCTAAAAAAATTGCCCAAAGCAACAAAACGGGGGAGTGTTATGAAAACGTGACTGGTGCAAAGATGCTTGTTCAGCTCCTGGTGCAGTTAGAAAAGTGGGCCCTTGAACGTACTAGCCTAAATGAACGGCTCACAAGCACCAATTAATGTACAGCCTCTCTGCGAGCCTCCCCTGTGCTGAATCAAAGGGGTCGTGCTGTGGAGTACGTCTGCTTCATCTCGCCAGCACACACACCTTCTCACTCCTGCACCCCCCCGAAACACACACACACACAAAAGGGAGGATTTGGTCCAAGGATCTGGCGCCCGAGACCAGAAGATAAAATGAATGCATCACACGGAGTTAAAAGCAGTATGTCAAGGTGAGAGAACAAAAGCACGGTGATTTGTGCTTTGTCAGGACATGATAAAGAGAAGGTTGGAATTTGATGTGCCTGGAATTTGAAGAGGAGGAATTGACCAATCAGATTACAAAGTCAACCAGGGGAGGCAGGGAGAAAGACATGTTTGACAAAGTTGAGGAGATGTGATTAATGTAATAATAAAATCACAACAAACTAGTTATATAGTTTTCATAGATTGTATGTTGTCCAAAGTGGTTTACATAGACAATAAGATAAAATCATTCCTTCATACCCACTCACCACCACCCGACCTCACTCTCAACCAGTCCCCAGTCACATATCCACTCACAGACACATACACACTATAATAAACATTAGAGTAGATGGACCAGTTTAATACTAATAATACAGGGTGGCCCAAAAGTCACTGACACTTTTAAATCTTCAATAGCTCCTATAATTCTTAAATTAAATAAAAGTGCTATATTTGCTCATATTAATGTTGAAAGGGTAGTTCTAAATGCTCTGAAAAAATAAAATAAAAATATTTAGAAACAAAATAGTTATGCGTTTTTTTTCCAACTGTTACAGACTTTTGGGCCAGCCTGTAGTAGTTTATCTTAGTTATTGAAATTGTTTCTTCAGGCAAATACAAGGAAATTCTGGCAAGGCAAGTGTATTTGTATAGCACAATTTTTACACTGCTTTACAGAAGAAAAAAAAATTAATTAAAATACAAAAAATCTAAACATACATAATCATCTTAAAATTGACATTAAAAGTGAAAAGTGCAGAATAAAAACCTTTCAGTCATAAGCACAGCTAAACACAACCGGTTTGAGCCTGGATTTTAACATTGTCAAAGTAGAGGCCTGTCTCACATCTTCAGGAAGACTGTTCCAGGTTTTAACTGCATAAAACTGAAACACTGATTCCCCCATGTTTATTCCTGAACTAATTCTGCATTTGGTTCTATTTCAGGATAATCAAGTTCCATTAAGCAAAGTGTGTAAAGATCCACAATAATTCAGAAGGGTGAAATTATGTTATCTTATTTTCATATTCAGACTAAAATGACATCAAATCATAATTTTGCCATGCTGTGCACTCATTGTACCCAAACTTATAGAAATAGTTGGAGAGAGAGGCATCCAAATGTATATGCAAATCACTACAAGCCACATTATTTTCTGTGAAGACGCCAGAAGGAAAAAGCCGAAAGCCCATCTGGAGTCAACAGGTCTAGTGACAGCAGGCATCGTTCCAGTCCAAGTGTCCCAACCGTGGATAGGAGCCAAGAAGAAGACAGCTAGGGTCTTCGTCTTCCAGGACCCCTATTGACCCAAAGTCCCTCTAGCAATCTGTCCCACGATGCCCTAATCTCTAGAACAACATAAAAGGCATGTTTGTTGTGAGGGCGTATGGATCTAAAGATGGCCAAATTGAAAGTGGATGCTCGATTACATGGCATTAGCTTTGCTGTCAGAGAAGAGTGGATTTGGTGAGGATGGCAGTCTGTGTGTATGCAGAGGACTTAGCCACAAATCATAGCAAGGATTTAAGCTTCTTCACAGCAAATCTCCTAATGCAGTACACTACGTCCCAGTCTGAATTCATTACCATTAATTTCACTAACAATAGCAGCAACCCAATAAGCCACAACAAAAATAATTGATATCCTAAACGCATAACAGCTTCTTAAGCATGTGGGGTTTAGGACTATGCGCTGTTGATTGGCAACTGCTTTTGGTTTACATTTTGTTATGGATGCTGCATTCTAAATAAGATTATAAACATATCTAATCAGCTGTGCAGTTCAGTCAAAGGTAAAACAAACAAACTTGGAGAAACCCGCAACGGTTATTGATTCTGATCAGCATAAAATCAAGTGCAGGAAAATGTTAGCATATGAGGATGAAAGAATGTGCGTGAATGGATCCTTGATGTAAAGCAGTAGCAATACCTGGAGGTAAAGCCAGTGTGACCATTTTATTTAAAGGGCCCATGTTACGCTATTTTCTGATCTATGTTATAATGTTGTTTCCTCATCAAAAACAAAGCCGGAGTTGTGTTTTGTTTCATTCACACATGTTTAACTGCATCTTTAGGCTTCGCTCAAGCAGAAAACACTCCATCACTAGAATAATTTGGATAATTTCAGCCCTGGGATTTCCAATGTCTACTAAACAAAAGTTGAAAGGTAACTGTTAACTTGAAAACTACTGCTTCATGACATCACGAGGTGGGACAGAGCATTTTGAGCTTTGAAGATGTAGACAGACTAATAATAAAGGGTTAATCAAGTGTGTGTGAATGGAACAAAACACAACACCAGGTATGTTTTTGATGAGGTAGCAGCATTATAACATGGCCTAAAGCTCACAGGAATGAATTTTGCTAAATATAGGACCTCTAAGAGAAATGGCCATAGACTTTGGCAAGTTAGTTAGAGAATACGCTGAAGTTTCAAATGTATGTGTAATTTTGACACATTTGCTAGATTGTTTTGTAAAGCACTTCCAGCACAGACCAATCAGTCACTAAAATAATTGATATCCTACACACATACCTCCTTGTGGGTTTACAATAGAGCAGTTGATTGGCAAGCCTTGAGTTCCTGTTTTTTTCTGAGGTGCCTTCAGACTGCTATAGCGAGCGTACTCACAGTCGCTCGCGGGTCATTCGTATTTGCATGTAAATTTTTTTCACCTCTTGGCTTGACTGGTGGGGCAATCAGAATGGCTGTCTGTCTGCATCACTTAGACGAATTCTGCGGTGACTGACGCTGACATTCACTGCTGAGAATGGGCTCCAACCCTTTTTCTTTTCACTCATTTGTCCACTAACATGTTCAATCTGTGGGAAGGAGGGACAGGAAATGCTGCTCTGATTTGGTGAGTTCTGTATGTTAGAGTCAAACTGTGCCATGAACAATCCTCCTACCTCATCTTTTGGCCACCTTCATCAGCCTAAAGGCGCCACTGGTCAGTTTCATGGTCCATCTGGAGAGGAAGACTTATACTTTTATCAGATTAGTTACATTAGTCAAATATTACAACTGCTTCTGGTTGGCTACAAGTGCTGTGTCAGTGGCCTCTGTTAACTGTGTTGTCACAAAAACTCAATTTTGTTACTAAGGAAAAGGCTTGCTACTCAATACTAAAGTCGATACCACAATGAAAAAAAGCACTTGTTATAGAAAAAAATGTCCAGCTTAATACTTTCTCAAATAAATATCTCAGGGCAACAGTACTTCAGTTGGTGTTGTGTTGGAGTGTTCGTCCACTGATCTGAAGGTTGGTGGTTTGAATTCCGCTCTCGACATAAACATCACTGGTGGAGCAGGCAGATCCACTGATCCACAGGTCGACGGTGCGATTCCAGCTTCCACAGATGGATACTGCTGTTGTCTCCTTGGGCAAGAACCCATGTCACCCCCAGTGTCTGCGTACACTGGTGTATGAATCTGTGTGTGAAGTGGAGTCTTGATGTGAAGCGCTTTGAAGGTGGAAAAGCTCTATATAAAAATGTAACCATGTCCATATCTATCTTGCTTTTTTTTTTCTAATAATTTCTGGGTAGCATTTTTCTTGCAACCCATACTGAAAAGTTATACACTGCTCAGCTAAAATGTATTTTTAATGAATAAATCCTGAGTATATCTCTGGATAATACATGAAACAGAGTCTCATCAAAGTGAGTAATTTTGACACTGGTCCATTACTGACAGGTCCTGAAAGATCTATAACAAATCTTTAAACACATTTTTTTTCACACCCCACTCAAACATTTGTGCTTTACTTCTTCCTCACTCGTCACCACTCTTCACCACCCTCCTACTTCATTTCGTGTCCTTGGTTCTGGCCACCTCCTCCACGGTCCCTCTGCTCCACCGGGGCTTCCCTTGTTCCGGCCCCCTCGCACACCTCCCACAGGCTGCTGATAGATCACGGTGCAGAGGCAGATCAGGAGGCGTGCTGGTGCCTGACTCATGTGGGACGTCCCGTGGTCTGGCAGCGTGTCAGGCATCTATCAGCTTCTATCCACCAGTGATGCATGGGCCTTCAGGTTTACCGAGCGCGATGGATTGGGTTTACTGCTCACTGAACAAAAAGAACGGAGAGGACGGGGACGAGGAAACTGCAAATAGGCATGAGAATCTGGGTGAATGGATGAGGAGGAGAGGGAAAAAGAAAGCTTCACTTAATGGTACAAATTAAACTGTCCAAAAATAAATACGTAGGAAGAATTGCATCAGAAAGGCAGTCCCGTAAGAAATAGGCTGAAACGAGAACAAAAACTTTCAACCACAAAGAGTCACCAGTATATGTTCTTTGTGTCAGACCCACATAGTCATGAATGGAAACTTTTGAGTGGGTAACAGTGTGGGCGATATTGACAAAACCTTTTTAAATATACAGTATATATGGTTGAGGTTCAAATACAAAATGTGAATGAACCATAAAATTGACCACAAAAGTGCAGAAATAACTCTTTATATGTTTCTGTCTCTTTTCGAGGTCAGTTTTAGTATTTTTAAGTATAGACTATGTACTTTTCGATCTCCCACCTCTAATCAGGAAGGGCATCTGATGGAAACATAACCACAATGGCCTAAAAACACTCAGGCAAATGTTATGTAATAGTGAAAAGTTTCAAAGTTTCACACAGAACCTTAATACAAAATACACAATTGTATTTTTAAAGGTCATCATTAACAAAGTCTCCTGTGTTCTGAGAGACTTCTTGTTTGTCCTTATAAGGTAAAGACAATCTCTGCCAACATGGGGCTCTTTTTGTGTATAAGCCGTCTAAATAAACAGAACAACTATTTTAAGTCCTTGTTCCAGTTTATGCTTTTGTGTGTTTGATGTGACAACACTTGAAACGTGGCTCTAATCCTTCGGTTGAATATGAGTGTGGAGTTGTTTCATCTCCGTTTCCCCGCGTTACTGGAGCCTTTATCTTTAGTGAGGTAAGAACGGCGCTGCTACTGCTGCTGAAAAATACTCTTCACATGTGGGTTGGACGCTGCTCACGATTTTTGAATCTTTGCGAAGAATGATGGTAGTACATTATTGTAGCAAATTTGAGCTTAAGTGTAAGTTCTGCATAATACCGTACTTAGTGTTGCACGAAGTTTTGGATTAATGATTTTTTACTTCATCTCTTCGCTGCTAGTGTGAAAATACTATACGAATATGTGTAAGGGGGGTCAGTAGTTCAGTCTGTTGAGCGTTTTTCCACTGATCCGAAGGTTGGCAGTTCAAATCCCACTCTCGACATAAACTTAATTTCTTGAGCAGTCCGATCCACTGACCCACAGGTGAGATTCTAGCTCCCTTTTGTGTCCTTGGGCAAGACACTTTACTCTGCTAGTGTCTGTGTACACTGCTGCGTGGATGGGTAAATCGTTCCTTGATGTTAAGTGCTTTGACTGCCTTGAAATGTGTGAAATGTGACCATTTACCATTTAAAGGTATTTTTAATGTTGCAGTATTTGCTACAGTGTCTCCGCAGCTGTTTTAGAGGCATTCACAGCTGATCGATCATCCATTTAATTGCAATTATGGGTTTGGTCTAATAAAAAAGCAACTAATTATATGCTATACAAAGGTTCAGTGCCATTTGCGAACCTACAGAATTAAGGGCAGAGAAAAATACATGTTTGTACAATTGAACACCACGGCTCCTGATTATTAACTGAAACACAAAGTACTTTAGTTTCTACCTGCATCATGTCCTCGCTCGTCACCAATTAGCTGCTTTTTATAAATAGCTTTTCCAGAGCTGTCAGTGTCATTTTAAAAACAATCTCTCCTACTCTCTCTACACAGCGTTACCCGAGACAGATTCTTACTCACACAATAAACAAAGCTCCAAAAACCCCAAGAGTCTTCTCCTTTGGGCTTAACATATGACATGTACTACGCAACATTAAGTCTGCCCTAACAAGGCAGCTCCATATACGCTTCCTCATTTGTCACAAAACGGCTATAAATCCACATGGTTGCTATAATCACAAGTAAGCACAAGCATAGGCCCAAAATATCCACATCATCCTTACATTCCGAAACAATAAAAATTTAAATGAGCTGCTGCTGAGGTGTAGTGACGACTGTTTCTCACACAGTGTTCGCTTATTGATGAGCTTTAATTCTGTAGCTGGAGGGGGTGGCCTAACTGCTTATTACAGAAACACTACTGCGCTCTGTTCTTGCCAAACGTTACACATGGCTGTAAATCTGGAGTTCGAAGCATTCTTTGCCTCCTAGATACAACAGCTCCTCTCAGGGATTTTATTGAAATTTTATTTGGCACCCTAACCCACAACAGTGTTTCTGAATAAGGTTTAGTGTTTGAAATCGATGAAAATATGTCATGAATTACTATTAATGCTCCTATTATTGAAAATTGATGTAACGTGAAACTATCGTACATCACTGCTGTTGTCTAACTACTTTGAGAGAGGAGCTGTTTAACTGCTGACCTGTGTGCATTATTGGTGATCTTCCCATTAATGGACAGTTTCATTTGATTTATCTTTATTTATACAGAGAGAGCCTAATGAGAGTACTCACACTCTCTTTTTATGAGCGCCCTGTTTAAAACCATACCTCTCTTTCCGTACTGGATTATAGGGATGTGGTGTACATGCAGACTTCAGCCTCTGCTTTGGATCCACTGTTTCACTCAGCCCTTTATTACAGTTGATGGATTTCAAACTCATCACTTTGTTCTCTATGGAAAAGTGGGTTGGCCATCACTGTCTGTTAGAAGAGAGCAGCACTGTATGAAATGTATCTATAAGAGACTACTTCAAAAACTGGCAAAATATTTTACCTGTTTGTTAATCATTGATACTGGAACAGAAGGAGCTGAGTCGAAAGGCGAAGCTCTAGATTTACCCTTCAATCTACATTTCGATCTTCACCTATGGTCATGACCTTTGGGTAATGACCGAAAGGACAAGGTTGAGTTTACAAGCGGCCGAAATGGGTTTCCTCGGCAGGATGGCTGGGCACTCCATTAGAGATAGGATGAGGAGCTCGGTCACACGGGAGGAGCTCTGAGTAGAGACACTGCTCCTACATGTCGAGAGGAGCCAGCTGAGGTGGCTCGGGCATCTGCTCAGGATGCCTCCTGGACGCCTCCCTAGGGAGGTGTTCTGGGCATGTCCCACCGGAAGGAGGCTCCGGGGAAGACTCAGGACACGCTGGAGGGACTATGTCTCTCGGCTGGCCGAGGAACGCCTTGAGGTCCCACCAGAGGAGCTGGAGGACGTGTCTGGGGTGAGGGAAGTCTGGGAGCCCCTGTTTAGACTACTGCCCCTGCAACCCGGCCCCGGATAAATGGAGGAAAATGGATGGATGGATGATACTGGAACATTTAATGTCAGAACACATAACTGCATAAGGCTAAGGACTAGCCTCACTAAAACTGAGACGGGAATGAGGCTTGTAGCTGTTTTGCTTCGTAAAAATGGAATACACTCCAAGGAGCAAAGCAAAACTGAATATGTTGGTGACACAATGGCAATTTAATAATCTGGTAATAAACTTTTAAACACACACCTACCTCCTGTTTTTAATGTTTTATATGGACTTGTATACTTGTTTGTTTTGTCTGTTTTTCTGTTTGTATTGTATTTTAAAGAGCCCATGTGCTCTCATTGGGTTCCCCTGTATAAGTAAATAAATAAATTAAGAAAGAAAAGACAGAAAAATACAAACAAAAACAAACAAAACTCATAACTACACAAGCAAACAAGTTAAAATCATAGTCAAAAACAATATGCTGATGAATGCGCAGGACAGACAGGGAATGTTGTGATGACCACAGAGAAAAACTGTTCCACTTTTCCATTAAGATGGCTCTTGGAATGTCAGGGACTGACAATAAATAGTGCCAGAAGGGTAAGGAGTGAAATCATGGCTCTATTTTTACCGCAGAGGTAACGACCGCTGGAAGCTTCGTGTTTATTGCTGTCTCCTCCGTTAATTGGGTGCATTATGTTGGTTTCCTCCGCTGCCTTTCAAATCCTAATCAGATGGTTAATTTACTGTCTTACAGGCTTTAAGCAGCTGTCTCTGAACATACACGTTTTGATGCGTCGCCATGGTTTCTGCACCTTTTCTGCCTGTGAACTGTAGTGTTAGGATGTCAGTGCAGGTGGGCAGGTTAATGTCACAGTGTCCCCAGACCCGTGTGAGTGTACTACAGTCAAGATGACAGTAATGACAAGGCAAGGGCATTCATTAGTCTAATATATGGCTGCTTGGGTGGAAAATCAGCAGATGTGACAGAGAATAGCACGAGAATGAAAGATACACATTGCTCAGGCATTACATTTTAACCAGTGGCATTTTACTTCTTGACAACTTCTCACATTTGAACACAGAAATAGGAATGCAGATTTAGTATTACATTTTCAATTGGACCACACACAACCCAATTGTCAATCTAGTGTATCACATGTTGTTGGTTGGCCCCAGTGCAATTTTGAAAGATTTTGGACTTTTCCGACTTAGAACGCCCCCTACAGGAGCGACAGTTCTGACCCTGCTGTGACCCACCAGTCCAGGCAACAGAAAAGGCACTCATTTGGGATACAGTAATAAATGATATAATAAATGAGTGATCATTTATCATCGTTTATCATTATTATATTATATTTAGCCCTAGGCATATTAGCTTTGCGTGTGATGTTAGGAGTTACTAGGAGAGTGGAGTGAGTGATAGTCCATAGCTCCTTTTCATATATTTGTCTTGTGCAAAGTAAAGGAGCTGATTTGCAGTGTTGTCAGTACATCCCAGTGGCTGATAAGCAGTAATTGCTGGTATGGCAGATGACGTGTGTCCTCCCTGAGACTTGCCATTGATGCCGGAGAAGGCTTTTTTCCTTTTTGTTCAGTGAGAAATGTCTACATCGGTATCTTTGTGTGGAGGTGCGCTGATTTGAGTTTACATCTGATAAATCCTTTTCACTCCTGAAATGAGTTTTTCCCTCTCGAGGCTGAAAGCAAAAATTACAATGAGTGCGGATTACAGATGTAACAGTGTGAAGCCACAGAGATAGAGGGAAATTAGTGCGGTTTATATCATGTGAATGTGTGAGTGTTTGCGGAGGAGGCCACTCTGACAGAAACAAGGACAGGAGCGGGAGCAGGCACCTGACTGAAATGAACAGTTCTGTGGAAATAGTGGAAGGAGAGAGAGTCATGTGTATAGGGGGAGAGAGAGGGAACTTATTATTGAAGACACTCAACGCTCTGCACAGGTGACATCATTAAAGTTTACAGCAGTCTACATATGAGTCTATATATGAGGGGCACATGGCCAGTCAAATTGAAGCGGTAAATGCTAATTGTTGCCACATTTTAAACATTTAATTTTTTATGAAAATCAAATGTGGTTATCTGATAAGGAGGAGACATTTGTATATTATTTTGTGAACTGTGGGTATGGGACCATCAGTAGCACAAGATTTTTTATATTTTTAATATAAAATCAAAGTCTGTGGCCATTGTTTTTTAAAACCTGAATATTTTTATTTGCCAATTATCTTTCACTGCTCCACCAGAAGGTGAATTTGACTTGATTATTCAGACAAATTACACTTGTAGATAATGTTGCTGAGGGAGTGCTGCTCGGTGGTTGATAAATGCATTTACACCAGCTCAGCCCAGACACAGGAGGAGCTGTGAGGTTACTCTCAGTATGGGACACCCCAGGCCCGGTGCAGGAGCCAAGCTGAGCCTCTGGCAACTTTTACATATCACTCATTAGCAAGTGTACACAGGCTAATGAAGAGCCCAGAGACAGAGTGAGCCAGGCAAATCAGATCGAATAAACATACAGAACCACATGCACAAGCCCTGCTCCTGCCCATTGTAAAAAACAGATTTTAGAGTGGATGAAGTCATGCATTTTAAACCAGACCACCTCTATAAAGTCAAGGCATTTCTGCATTTTGCTCACTCTCCATCGCTGACCTGCCTGGGGACATGAGGGGCGCACTGGGGGTGAAGCAGCTAAAGGAATGCTCTTTGTTCATTAACAGCTTTTGTAGGCGTGAGGCAAACACGGCTGCATCAGCGTGATTAACAGCAGGCCTATTGATTTTGGGAAGGCTTTTCAAGAAGCAAATATTGTTTATACAGTTATTTTCATAAGTTTTAGATGGATCTTAAAATAGGCAATGGACAAAGACAGTCATTTTAATGCTCAAAAATATATAAAATATCAAAAAAAAGAAAATGAAAATCTTGTAGTTCAGGAGTAACAGTAAGCATATAATTGATGAATTTTATTTCTACTTTGATTGAGTTCTGAACCAGCACTCTGTATCGCAACAGATTGTATACCTTCAGTTTGCACTATGTAACTTTTCCGGTCCTGGGTCCGTCACCAGCTTATCGTCATGGGGATGTTATTGCTTGCCCTAGTATCAGAATCAAAATCAGTTTGATTGTCAGTGAACAAAAATCACAAAATAGGAATAATAATATAAACTATGATATAATAAAAATGAGGGCATGCATTAAAATAAGGTAAATAAAAAAATAAACTTTGATACAAATACAAAAGTCACTGACAGTTGAAAAAAAGCATAACTCTTTTGTTTCAAAATATTTTTCTTTAATTTTTTCACATAATTTAGAACTACCCTTCTGACATCAATATGAGCAAATATAGCACTGAGGAACAAACCCTCATTGTACAGCTGTACTTTGAGTCACATGGATCAAATTCAGAAACCCCCACCGTCGATATTTTAACCAGAGATGCCACAAGGGTAAATGCCATTAAAGGAATAATATGTCGTTTTCAAAGACATGAGGCAGTATGTGATCTCCTGACCTGACTAGTCCCGATTTCTTCCTGTGGGGCAAACTTAAAGAAAAAGTGTTTGTGAATAAACCTCAGACAATAAACAACTTTAAACGTAATATTGAGGATCAAATTAGAGCCATAAGCCCGGAAATGCTTTCAAACGTTATGCAAAGTGTGTTGGATCGGGCTATTCAGTGTGAAACCAAAAATAGTGGACACTTAAAAAACATTATTTTAAAAAATTAGGACATTTTTACTTCCCCTCGTTTAAGTAGTGATAAGTTCAAGTGTAAGTGAACAATTATAACCATATATATATATATATTCCTAAAAATCTCGGAAGGTTCAGTTTACCTACTGCTAAAATTTGGTGAGTATAGCTTAAGAATTATAGGAGCTATTGAAGCTTTAAAAGTGTCAGTGACTTTTGGGCCACTCTGTACAAATTATACAGTATGGGCAAAACAACAGTACATAAAATAAGTCCAAACTTACATCTTGCATTTCTTCCATTCTTCTATTACTTACTTACTTTTTATTGCTTTAAAAACCCTTAAAAACATGCATTCTTACTATGAGTGGGGTCATCTCTCCACAGATCTGACCTGTAACTTGGCCTAATGACATCACCTTCTTGTCTGTATGGAGATAAATAATTTCATTGTCATTCTATGGAACGCCCCAGATAAAGCAATAACACTTCTATGGAGCAAAGCAGCTGGAGGACTAGTTCTTTTTTAAACATCGTGTTGCTTTTGTCCATAGTTTTGAACAGTAATAGTCCAGTACAGCTCCTCCACAAACTCCCGCAGGACCTAGCCCCTCGGTCCTACACTCTTCTCATGCATCACATTAGCGTTCTCTTTAGTGTGAGTGATTATACACTTGGAGAGAGCAGCTGACCGAATGTTTACTGGCAGGACAGTGTGAAAAATCAGAAATGCCCACTCGTGCTGACTCATTTGTGTTAGATCACGGTGACGATGCTGCCTGGACCTCTGGCGCTCCGCTCGCTGTCAGAAGTGAAATCTCATGTTGTTTGGCTTCAGACTGTCTCTGTGTGGATAGGACTGAGAGAGAGGGAGCACTTAGTGTCAGAGGGAACATGGATGTCTGCACTTATGTTGTTTTGAGAGATTTGGAAGAAGTTTGTTGTTGTTGGAATCAGCAAGTTTATCTGAGGAAATGGTAAGAGCATCTCAAGAGTGTGTCCTCAAAAGAAGTTTGAGTTTTGCTCCGTAAAGTTCTTTTCAAATGGAATTATTTAGTTACATATTTAAATTAGGCTTTTTTTCAAGAATACATCCCCTAGGCTAGTAATTTATTTAAAAGGTCTTGAACCCACACATCTTCTCAACAAAAACAAATCTTTATAACTATTTATTTGAAGTGGGGTAAGTTTTGTCTCTCTGATTAGGTGTATATTTCTTTTAAGTACATTGGTCCCACGGTCTGCCCTTAGGATGTTTTTGTCTGTGCATGTTACCTCCCACCTTGTTTCTGACTGGTTCACCACCTGGTTTACCACTAATGTCAATCTGGATTCAAGGGAGTTAAGAATAACTTTTTTGTAACTGAATAAGGTTTAGGATGGCTGTTTTGCAAATAGTAAAAAGGTTAGTTATTGCTTCAGACTTTTGGGACTATTTTCTCTCAAGAATTAGGTTAGAAATTAATTCATTTGTGTCACTGGATATTTTTAGGAATAACACATTTTTTACCCGAAGAAATGGTCACAAATACACATTAAACTTACCTTTTCCTGCCATGACTTATAATTGCTTTCCTTTTGTTTGACTTAATTAGCTATAGAATAAAATGCATTTTTCATGCTACAGGCTGGAAAAAAATGTATCTGTGTATGAAGAGACTATTTTTGTCCCTTGGTAATTGGTCTTTTGGATTAACGGAATAGGCTAATGCTACTTCATGTCTAAGCCTTTTTGTAATAATTAGATGGAGCAGGGGGCACAGAGGGAAAACAAACATACCCTCCAGAGCCACCACTGTCCCTACTTTAGCCGCTCACTGGAACACATTATAAATAACTACATCCCATTGAACTACACTTGTGTATTTAAAACCATTGTACTTCTTATTATAGACAGACTCCCCACCATAGAGACCTACTAACACTGTAATTGCGCAGTGAATGCAGTCTTTAATTGAACTAGGATCACAGGAAACATAATATTTTAAAAGGATATTTGAAGCCTCTTGAGTAGGTGCAATTCATGTTCTATAGACCAAGTGCCCCCAGAGACTCCTCCCATTGTAGTGCGTGTGTGTCAGTGTGTGTAATACAGGCTGGCGCTGAGGCAGACCTACAAAAGCGGATGTCTACAGTTAGAATAAGAGACGACTAAACACATCAGATTAGGCGTGACTATAGTGTATGGCTGCACCCTATATGCTGTCACATTTAAAGAACAGTGCGGGTGTTTTGTAGCCTATTATACAGTACCAACTTAAATATAAATGCCTATAGTAACTGAATAGTGCAAGCCTCTAATATGGCAAAGGCTTTCTCACAATGTTCAGGGGTAAATTAATGTGTAGCTCTGACCTCTACTTATTAAAGGTGCATTCGTTAACTTTTTGGTGAGCCATCTGCTTATCCCCATGGGGTCGTTATAGCTTTGCCTTTAATGTTTCACAGTACGACATTAAACGTATCCATCTTGCATTTATTCTGTTACAGATGTTTATATTGAAAAGCATGTGGCATCTGCTTGCCACCCTGGAGACAGATAAGGATAATGCAAGTTTTGACAAAGAAATAACATCTAAGTGGAGAAAAGAAAGTAGCGTACCCAATTACTCAGTATTCCATAGTTATTGTGTGCAACTTTGAATGTTGATGAATGAATATTTTGTAAATTAGTGTTCTTATGTCATGCCATGGATTCACTAATAAGAGCTCAATTACTACTTTTTAGGTCCGGACAAATGACGTTGTATACCAGTAAAATCAGATGAATGAAACTGGGCAAGTAAAATGTATCATAAATTAAAAAAAAATGCTATTATATACTAATATATAATAGTGCCTGAACAAAAAACTGCTGTGTGTGTGTTTTGGTGATATTAGGGTCAGGAGCGATCTCACACCCTGCCTTTGTGTTCACCCTCTGTCACTGTGCCATTGATCTAACCAAAGCCACCGGCCATCACCAACTATTATCATGCTCCTGTCAATGGAGGCAGTGGAGCAGAGTCAGGCATCACAGCCCAGTTTAAGTCCCAGGTCAGTGGAGGTGAATGGGGCCAGCCGTCTGCAGTAACTCCAGGAAGATAAAAGGGTGACATAGGCTTTGTATCATCATTACTATTAAAACAGTATTGATAATGAGTATATAGTGACAGTGTGGTTAGTCATGTAAACTAGAGCGAGATACATGCAGTAGATGTAGAGTATGGATTGTTAATTGATACACCGCATGTGACTGTAAAATAAACCGTTATCGTTGACAGCTTTAAATGTAACATGCTGCAAAAGGATGTTACAAACCTTTACAAACCCACATAATGCTGTAAAGTAACACTGCTATGGTCTTAACTGACATTAGACTGAATAAAAAAGCAAGTAGTAAAATGTGGTATAGAGCGTTTTCCTTAGTATCAACATCACATTTGAAATTTTTGCATTATGACAACTGCCAAAAAACAGGAGACAATCTGTCAAAATTGGTCCTTGTGAGTTTTCTGAAAAGACATTTTGTTGCATTTAAACAGAAGTCAGATGGAGCAGACTTTTCCTGTCTGTTTCAGTACCAGTGTTTATAGCTCTAATCCGTGAAGAGTGTAGTTTTACAGGCACAGACTTAACTGTTTGTATTTGTTTACACTCAAACTAAACACAATACTGTTGACCTGGACGTCCTCCAAAGCACTTTTCTACTGGGAGTTTTTTTTTTTTTTGTTCCTCTGTGAGCCACTTGGGCCACCACCCAACATGATTTCCATTGCTGCATAAGTGTCTTTGGAAGAACAAGGCTCTACATGCCAGAAAGGGAACTGAATAAATGACCCAAGAGTGTGAGCCTGAAGTGGGCCAGTTGAAATTTGGTCGGAGGGAGCCGGGATCTGCCTCTTGCCAAGACGCAGCGGGGCAAATTGAAGAAGTCAGAACTGCTCAGAGGGAACAGCCAAAGCTAAAGAAGAAGTAAATGAGAGTGTAGTTTGGGTGGAGGTTTTTCTATGTGAATGAGTCAGTCATGTAGTACAGGGATTTGTAGTGCAGAGATGTCAAGATACTGTGTTACAATGAGAGGGGAAAGCTTTAAAAGTTGTATTACATTAGAATAGACTGTTGGAGAAAACCCAAAAGGTAGGATCAAAATCTCAAATTATAATGACCAAAAAGCACTTTCAACAACCATTACTACTAGCGTGGAAGAATTACTGCTAATAACAAAAACACCTACTACTCCTTCCACTGGTGAACTGCTTTTTCTAGCAAGATTATTATTATTTCTACTCAATATACTAATCCCCCATCAAGACAGTTTGAATATACAATCAAACATATGTAAATCTTTGTCATAGAAAATGCATTTAAACATTCTTGAGTGGGTGAGTGGGTGTGAAGCTGCAGAGTAAGAGTTAAGGAACAATCCTCTCCTCTTGTGTTAATAGTTCCAGTGTGTGCACGGCGGTGCGTGGACCCCTGTTGGTTTTACAATTATCATCCCCAGTCCAGAGGCGTTCTCTTCCACTCACACAGGGCCCGAGACACTTGGGTGGTTTGATGGAGCTTCGTACCTGCGGCATCCAGACACAGCCTTAAGACAACATTTAGTTAATTAACCAAAACGGCTCTGAACAATTACACAGGCGGATAAACATGAGCCTATCCTCTTGCATTCCCAACTCTATGTGTACTTTTAGTCTGTTTCATTTCCCTGCAACGTTTTATCAGCTCAGAAGGGGACTTGGCCATTTCTGAATCAGTTGGAGATTTCATTCTTGTTTGAGAGATAAAAATGTTATCATAAATTAGCTTTTATATCGAATCATTTTGATGCATATTTTCATATTTTCTATCTTCTCTCACACTGTGAATTTATATAGAGTTTTTTCTTCAAAGTTTACTGATGTATACTAACTAATATTTTACTTTATTCAACTTTTACTAGTACCCATTCCTTCCACTACAACTCCTTCTCCTACCCCTGCTGAGCCCCTTGCCCTTACTACAAATATATCTACCGGTTTAGCAAGTTTTGTAAATAGAGAGACCCCATAGAGATGAGATTGCTCGTTGGTTGCAGATAAAAAAATTGCCTGTTCATATTTTCACGGCAAACTGTTGGAATCTAACCAAACCCACAGGTGGAATTGTGCCAATTTTCATCTATTTGAGTTTTTGTTACAGTGAGACAAAATTGCCTCATCATAAATCCACCTTCATGGCCAGCCATTTTCACGTTATTTACCATCATCTCCTCCACCCGGTGCACTTTTATAGCAGATTCTTGCAGGCTTGACGCAGGGAAATCTACCTGCCTGGTCTTTACGCGCTGCACTGGGGGAATGTTGATGAGTGTGTGTGTGTGTGTGCGCGCGTGTATATGGGCAGACCGTTCTTGCTGCTTCTTGTAAAAACCAGTGGAAATGATTAACATCCCCCAATCCTCAAACGCACTCTACACATACCACATCCCCACCAGCTCATTTGTCAGTCATGAGGCCCTGCTGTATAATTGTTTTCTCACTTGCCATGTCTAAATAACTATGTTTATATTTCCTACTTGAATCCATGCTTTCTGCTGCAGTCGAATGGCTGCAAATTAGCGGGTTGATATGGCAGAGCTGTCGGCATGTTGTGATGTATCTGTCAGGCCAGTTTCTAAACAGTTTTGGAGACACTCTGGGTTGGGTGACTCAAAACTATAGTAGGATTTGCGGAATGGTCTGTGGGTCGGTCTGTTGGTTGGTGGGCTTGATTGCTTTGCACATTTCTGCAGCCCCGTGTATAATGACTGCATCCAGGGCCCTGACATTTTAGCTTCTCCCTCCTGTTCGCACTGTCCCGTCTCATTAGAAAACCTCATCTATTGCTGTCATGCTGGAGCTTACACTTGGCTGAGTTTAATGCTGTACTGTAGCGGCTCGATGGAAGTTAATGTTCGTCTTAATAATGGAAGTCAAGCATGGACAAACCAAACGAGAAGTATACGATCAGGACCAAGAAGCATTTAGACTAGGAATGCAGAGCTGGGATGGTGATTAATAACTCTGACTGACTCTGAGAAAAAATAGATTTGAGTATGAATTTATTGAATATAAGCAATGCAGACTTTTAATCATTTGAACAGAAAACGGTCTTTTCCTAGTCTGAAGTCTAAATACAGATCTCCAAGCCACATGCTTTTCTGGCAGAGGACTGGCCGTACACCAGAGGGCTACTTTTTCTTGTTGGGTTTGACTTGCATCTATTTAGCCATTCTGACAACTGTTGACTAGACAGTGATTCCAACGACCTAAACTGGGACATCAAGGACCACAAATTTTCAGTCTGTCTCTTTGAAAAAATACATAAGTAAAAGTGCTCAAATTTTCCGAGCATCTAGAATAAACACTTCTTCAATACTTTATGAAGATGTGGATTTCCCCTTTTTTCAAATGGGCCTGATTGACAGGTGGAATAGCCAATGCATGCATGAAAAAATATAGAAAAAAATATCATATGGAGTTGAAAACCTTTGCACATTTTATTTGTAAATCACAGGTGACCAATGAGTGTGGGGGAACAGACTGAGGGCGTGGGGGACCAGACTGATATCAATCTGTATAAAAAACATATAATTCTATATTTGCCAGGCAGAACTCCAAACAACAAAACAAAAAAAAATCTTATATCCTTCCTAAGTTTTCATGTTCTCATCTCCTCAGAGTGCCTGTGGTCCACGCCTCCTGAGCTCCACACTTCCCTTCATTAGCGCGGCCTCAGCGTGGATCCTCGGCAAATTGGACCGACAGAAAATCAGCCTGTTGTTCTGTGAGCCTCCATGTCAGTAATAGTTGCAGCTTGGCACCAGCTTTTGTTCCTTTCAGAGGTAATTGCTATCAGGGGAATTAAGTAATGACGTGACAAGGGGCCATGGCTCGGCTCTGCGGTTGTCATCTTGTCGGTGGATGTATTGCGTGGTCGGGTGGGTGTTGTGGTGACATTTTAACCGGAGTGTGCCGTGGTTAAGTGTAAATCGCACACAGCTGTAGTCCTGCGCTTCTACTGTTTCAGGTGAACATGTCAGCCCGGCCTCCTTTGCTTTTACACCGCAGGCTCTGTATTTGTTCTCCTTGGTGGTTCCCATTGTAAATGTCAGTATGTTACGAGGACATGGCGGAAAATCAAATTACTTTAAAGGAACTGAAACTTTTGCAGTTCGTACTTGGAACCACTGATAGGAAAGACATATGTAGAGGATGTGTTATGCTCTAAATGCTCTGTTCCACCTTGTGATGTCATGAAGCTGTAGTTTTTAAGTTAACCACCTTTTACCTTTTTGTTCAGTAGAGATTATCACAGGGCTGACGTTATCCAAATGATTGTAGTGAAGGTGTATGAAGTTTAAAAACACAGTGGAGCACATCACAAATTGGAACAAAGTGTTTTCTGTTTGCGAGAAGACCTCAGCCTCAGCAGGATTTCTGTGTTAAACATTTGTAAATTAAACAAAATACAACTCCAGGTATGTTTTTAATCAGGAACTAGTGCAATATGGGCCATTTACATTCACATTTTTAAACAATTTGCTGTAATAAATTCCCTTAATTAGCATTGATAAAGCTTGAACAAAGACGACATTCACAATGAACAAATAGTGCATTACATATAAGTCAGGCTTAATAACTGCTTATTAAGGAGTAAGGGTATTAATGAAGTAGTTACTAAGCCTTTCTATAAAATACTGGTTTTCTCCATGCTTTACAAAGGCTAAATAAAGTGTAGTCTAGGGATTGTAAAGGGTTTTTCAATACTAACTATGCTGCATTCATTCATTCAAATCATAAGAACATAAATATCTCCTCTTTATATTATCGTATCAGCGGTTGTTGATATGTATAACTGTGAATTTGCAGATGAAGACAAAGCTAATCTTGGCCATCCAAAATTCTAATGTATGTTTTCCCAAAGTTGAATTTTTCAGCTTGCTAGTATTTGTCAGCAGTTTGGTCTGGACAGTAGCCACAAGTGAAGCAGGCCTCCAGCCCTTATCAATAAATGAGCTCCCTTTCATGCTTGTACTGGCGCTAAAACAGTAGTCCAATTAGTCAAGCTACAACTCTGCATGTAAATGGATGGATAAAGCTGTTTTCCCGTTGCAACTTTCATCCTCTATACTATTGGACTTTCACATTATTCTTGCTTTCACCAGTGAAATTTCAATAGAGCCCAAAACACAGCCACCACCTCCCACTGAGCGCCCTCTCCTAAAGTTTTATGTCTTTCTGTCCTCGCCTTTTCTCTCACACTGTTGTACATTAAACTGGCATTAAACAGAGCACAAAGCAGCTCCTTCTCTCAACACTTGACTTGATTCTTATTCCCACTACAGTCCTCTGTGTCGGCCTGCCAAGCGTTGTGTAGTCAGATCACGACCTGGTGCACCTCTATAAAGATGTCCACTGTATACTGTGTGCAGCGATAATGCCATTGACTTCCACATCCGGGGTGCTAGTCTTTTCCACTCCCTTCAATCACCGCCTTTAGACCTCAGGGACCTCTCGTAAAACACATTTAAACAGTAGCAGGCCTCAGGGACATGCAAGGATACGTTACTGTGCAAAAGTCGTCTGACAAAATGGTAGACAAAGATGGTGTGCAGAATTAAAGCCAAATACCTTTATGGTGAAACGTCCCATACGCAGATTAATAAACATATTCTATTCTTTGGGGAAAGTAATAATTTTCAAAGTTGTGTCTCGGGAATAGCTTTTTCCTTATTAAATTATATGAAACTGAAGTAACTCAAACACACACAAATTCAGGTCTAAACAAGCTAAAACAGAAGAAACAAAGAACCAAAATAAATATTACAGTTGTTACATAACCATGTCTAAAAGTTTGCATATAGTTCAGACATTATGATAATAGAAAATACTTTGATCTCCTTTACAAGATGACATGAGGGTCTTTGGTGATGGGCACGACCCCCCACTGGGAGCTGACAGTGCTAAAAGAGAGACTATTAAGCAAAATCGTCTTTTTGGAGCTCATCAAAAACATGCCTGAAGAGATTTTAGATGTTATCCATGTGTGTTTGAGTAATTTTGAGAACTCTTGTCCTTTTCAAATCCTCCTTATGGTTAGCTGTAAGATGCTCAGCCCTCAAGCGTACGTCACCCATGCTCCCACACGACAATGTTTCATAAATATACAAAAGCGGGATACAAAACTGTACACAGCGACCTGCCAAACCTGAAGGTATGTGCAGTAGTTTCATAAGTGTGATGCACGCTGATTGTGTTGTGATAACGCTGTGAAAAGGGAGTGACTTAACCCAGGGAACAAAAGGAGGAGGGACTCAAAAACAAAAATTTATAAAACATGTTAATACACTGTTTGTTGGCAAATATAGCATCTTCAAAGCAATAAAAGGTGACATGGTGAAATAAATATGTTATGTGTTAGCAATTAATACCTCATAGAAGCAAAATACCCCCTCTTTAACTTAACTGTACTGTAGACCTGCACCTTTCACACAAACACACAGAGTACCCCTTAAGTCCCAGCACAATTTAAAGTGGGAATGAAAGCACTCAGCCGCGAGTGTCTGACAGAGGGCTGTAAAAGAGAGGCCTGTTTCTTTATTAAACTATACTTAGGTGAGACAACATTATAAACACTGCTTTGGAGGGATTTATATTGTTGATATTATCTCCATGTGTGGCTGTGTTGTTGCTAATTCATGCCTTTTCGAGTCATTTGTCCGTAGCAGAGTCCATTAGCAACACATTTGAGCTCTTAGTTCTTATCTATAGCTCAAGATGTCACTTTTCACTGTACATTATATTACAAAAGCTCTGTGCTCATCTGACTCGTTCTTAACCCTGGCCCAGTTTCTCATAAGGATCTATTAAACACTATAGACTAATGATACTTTTTTCCCTGAAGTCATTTGGACATCTGAGCACTCTGAGCGATGTACAGTCTGCATGCACAAATAGTTGTTGGTGTACTAGTTGGCTGGTGCTGTAATTTCAAAATAAAAATTATGTAAAATAAATATTGGATGAACATTGTCATCCGCTCAAAGGAAGCAGTGAAATTAAAATGAGATTCGAGTAATAGTGTGGAATAAGTATGTGTAACTATATACAACACAGGCCAATTAATTGCTAATTAAGTGTTAATTAAGGTCAGAATTAAGTAGTTATTGAGCATGAATCATTATTAATTAAGTGTTTGTTCATTATAAATTAAGTGTTTGTTCATGCTTTATTAAGGCTAAATAGGCTGTAGTTATTATAAAGTGTTACCTAGTAATACAGTGTTTATGAGAAAAAAAAACCCATTAGAAATCTGAAAGTGATTTTCAGAGAAGCTAGAATGTATACCACCCTAAAACAAAACAAAATCTTAGGAATCCAGGGAAACAATCTATAGAAGTACAGTAAAATGGACTTCCCTGGCTGATACACGCATGCTGCGGTTTTACCTTGGGGCTTTTAAATCCATGTTATAAACTACCAGTATTACAAAGCCTTATCCCAGATGTCTTCATAATTAGTTCATATTGTGCTGTGAGGCTTTTGGTTTAAGTCAGTGTATTGTTTGGCTGTAGTACAACAGTGGAGGTGTGAGGGCCAGCGCCAGAGAACTGAAACCTGTCTAAGTGCCAAAGGACGGCCAAGGCTTATGGAGAACTTTCCCCAGCACATGTTTTATTTGGCCACGTACACTAACTATTCAAATGACTCCCATTCATCCTGTTAACCCAATCTCCCTCTCGCACACTCTCTCATTCTTTCCCTGTCTGTTCATTTTTCTCTCAAAGTTAGTATCACACCCTGGAGCCGGGGTATAGCTTGTGATTGAGGAAACTGAATCAGGCTTAAGGTGCCAGCAGCGCAATAAGAATAGATGTGACTGAGCGACAGGATGGCACACCTTTTCCTGACTGACTTCCAGTTTTCAAACAAGGTTGAACTTTTATGAGTCAGCGAAAACTTCAGTGTGAAAGTTGAGAGGACGTTTATACATGCATTTTGAGTGTAAGACGCCTCACTTGTGGATTTTGTCCGTTTTCTCAAGCTGAAATTTAAAACGTTTAAAATGCATGAAGCAGAGTGAATGATTATCCTGTGGTATTTTTATCCAGTTTCAAGGCCAAACTTGCAAAAATAGGATCCAACATTCCAGCAAATAAGCAAACCCAAATTGGTAACTTCGATGTTAACTAAATCTACACAATCTATTGCCAGGTAAAAGTCAGAAATAATTCAATAAGACAGTCAGATAAGATAAAGGTTCCTGTTTGCCAAGTAATAAAATGAAAACCTTTAGACTAAGACCTGAATAATCCCGACTTGCAATCTTGAACAACACAGATGCAAACAGTTTTTGATGTTGGCAAACGAATCAAGCTGTTTTCCAAGTATGGAATAACTTATCTTCTGACCTCAAGTCAAAATATTTGAGGTAGCAAAACCTCCAAAAGTTTAGGGAATATTAACAAGCATACCATCCTGCAGTGTCCCAGAGGAGGGTCCACTGTAGCTGCTGGCTCCTAGCTCCTGCATCCTTCAGGACATTTTATTTTTCTGTTTGTCACACCCAGGGACCTCAATCTCGCCTCTCCTCCACATATTGTGTGACCCTGTATGACTGCAGCTGCACATAGGCCCATAATGGAATCTCAGGGCAGGTTTGGAGCTGCCGACTGTCATTCTGATGGAATATTGGATAAACAAGGGTCAAAGGTCATGTTTACACAGCCAATCCTCCATTTCCTTTGTGTCGTGTCATGGATGGAGATATATGGCAGCAAGGACAACTTTCCATCACTCTTTTTCAGAAGCTGTCATTCATGACACCACGCCCCATGTATCTATAGCTCACTTACAAAAGCAACAAACACGTACAAGACGAGCTAATTTATCATCTACTAACTGCTCCAGTGCAGAAAGGCCTGAGGAGCTAGCAACGGCATTACCATGAGAAGCAACCCAATCACAATTTTTCTTAAAAGCGTCTTTAGCGCTACAGGAGCTAATTATGTCTTATATTATGAAAAAGAGATGCCATGATTGATGTATGCCCTGCCAAATGTAGTGCTAGGAACCTCACTGTTGTATCTTGAAATGCTGTAGCGCGGCTGGCCATTGTCTGTGGTCTGGAGCGGTGATATTTTGGCACGAGACTTTGTTTGGAATTGGACTTGGCCTTAGAGGCGAATGCTAAATATGTATCCGTGGTTTAAGGCAGACTCGCTCAAAAGCCACAGAAAGGAGTTTGAAGGTGGTGAAGAAAGTTTTTTGTTCCAACGCTGCAATCCTGGGTTAGAGTGGGCTCAGCACTGAAGATTACTGAGGATATCTTGGAGTTTCTGACTTTGTAATCCGTTTAAGAAGGCTATAATCTCCCTGGTGTGTGAAAAGTGTGTGGTCATTCCCCGGGCTGATAGGATGAATAACCGTGACCTTTGCTTTAATTAATTCTGTACATTTTTGAGAAAAGGCTAATAGAATCCTCCCGTTAGAAGATGTTATTTATAATTCATGATCCTTTTGTCTGAAACCAGCATAACGTTCCTCCATTACATATGTTTCTATTGGAGCTAAATATATGAATCAAATGCAATTGCAATCATTATTTTCCTCTATAACAGATCTTTAGTCCAGACTTACTGTTTATCTGTTTCAATGTATTTTTATTGGCACAATTCCTAACACTTTGACTGATGTTAGCATCATTATTGGCTGTCAAAATATTGTTGCTTTGCCAGTTTCTGGAAGGCATCCACATTTTTTCACTGCACAGTTTAATCTGGTCATTCATTTTTGTTATTTGTTTTTAGGAGTCTGACATAACACATCTATGGGGTTACAGTAGTAGTTTTTAGGGAGGGGACCTATTGTAACCCTGATACTCAACCAAGTTCATTACAAATGCTTTAAGATCCACACCACATCAAAAGCAGCTGGGATGAAAATCAGCACCTCTGCGGCTGTGGTTTTCAAACAGAGAAAGGCTTGCTCTTCTCAGGTTGATGGAGAGTCCCTGCCTGGAGCATATGTGCCTTTAAATGAAGTCACCTCTTCAGTCTCTCAGCTCTCAATAAGAAGAGTGGGTGGTGAAAGGTGTCTGAGTTTAAATCATTGAACTGCATGTTTTTTGTTGTCTGTTGTGGCCTTATTTACTGAGAGTTTTCCATGTTTGTACCCTCCCTTATGGTCATGAGCTGTGGGCCATGCGTGAGAGCACATCCTAGAAGCTTTGGTGTTGTCCTCCTCTTTGTTTACCTGCCTGACAACATGCTGATGGAGGGCTGTTTTTACTGAGTGAGACAGCGCTGCTTCCACATACACTAGTAAAGCAAACTTAGCAAGAAAAAGTTTCTTGCAAAATCCTACTCCTTCTTACTGTGCTATTCCCTCTTTCCAACTCAGGAAGAGAGCTCCAGGCACAACAAGCCAGAAGACAGCACTTTGATCTGCAGATGAGGGCTACCAGTGCTTTCTGCCTCAGTCTCCCCTGTCTATCTCGACTCCTCTTGTACCAACATTTCAAACCGTTCCAAGCCCAAAACCCCTTTCCCCCAATGTTATTTCCTTCTTTCTCTGTTTCTTTTATGCCTTCGCTCCTCTCCACTCCTCTTCCTCTCTTTCGCTGTCTTTGTCATGCAGCAATAGCGACTTGAGTAAACAGGGCTTGTTGCATGTCTGGTTGGTTAGCAGCCAATGAGATGATGCACCCTGTCGACGTGCTGTGAAGAATTTGTCAGGTGCGAAGAACGGGTGTCTGACAGGTGGGATCTTAGCTGGAAACTCACAAGATTTTGGAATCTGATGAAAAATAAACATGTTATTTATTAATTTTCACTACTTGTTTTGAATTGTTCAGACAAGACAAGCTTTGCTCCCAAAACTCAAGTAGAACAATCAAATTATCGGCTAACTGCTACTTTTATCACAGTTACTTTAGGGAATTGTTGAAAAATTATCCAACTTTTTTTAATGAAGTCCTAATTTGCTAATTGGTTTGATTTGAATTTTTTTTTTTTTCTGAATTCAGTTTCCCCCCCGAGGCAAGTTAACACATATTTTATATTTCCAAAATATTATGATACCTGACTTGTAGTTTATAGTTTATGAGAGCTTGGATCACCTTTGCTTCCCACATCCATCAGTTTTCAGTATTACACTACTGTTCTTTATACTACTTCATTGGCCCACAGCAAGGGTGACCAAATATCCCTATTTAACCGAGACAGTCCCAGTTTTTGAGCTCTGTGTCCGCTGTCCCAGCTGATTTGTCCAAGACCATTGATTTGTCCCAGTTTTACACAAGACATGTACCAGGCATTCCTATTTTTGACCAATTTGATATTGGCTCGAAGTTAAGAGGGGGATAAATTGTCATTTGTTTATCCAAAATACAGAAAAATATGCTTGAAAATGACCAGAACACAAACATATGTACTCAGCTGCACTGACTCAAGTCTCTCAGATTAAACTGCCACACAAGAAAATATGTGAATAAGTCATGAATGGACTGAGTACATAATAGTACTCTTAATTACATGGTCTTTTCACAGTTTTATTTTTACCAAAGACCCCAACCCGACTGTGTCCCAGTTTCTGATTTGGAAAATGTGGTCGCCCTATACACAGCTAACCATTTTGGCAAGGTATAGTGATGTGATGTTCATGAACGAGTCGGCTCTTTTGAACAGTTCCCTAGCCTGAATGGTTGGGACCGGATTACATTTTTTAAAAGAACCAAATCTTTTCTTTCAAATTTGTATGCATTTTTACACTGATTAATTCTGAACCAACAAAAGAATCAGCACAGAAGCAGAGGAGGCGACACAAGTGAGAGCTTTGTGCATGAAAAAAGCATATTTGGAATCAAAATAACAATTAGTTTTTAATTATTATTAATGTGGTGCAATGTTTTATTCAGACAATGCATAATTTCAAAAGCTAAACACACTCCCACTCTCTGAACCATTTTAAACACATCTGAGCCTTGGTCGATTCTCTCTGTGATGACTTTGTAGATAAAATGAGTTCTCAGATTGACTTGCCATGTAAATAAATAGTAAAAGAGCTGTCTTTTGAACGGCTCTTTGAAATGAACAGATCCAAAAGAACTGGATCCTATAAAAGAGCCGAAAGTCCCATCACTATAGAGGTATAAGCCTTACTTTTCATATGTTTGCTATAGTCTAAAAAAATAAGCAAAATACTCATGTTTCAATTCATCATAATGCTCTGCCTGATATGTGGAGAAGGGAGGCAGTACGGGCCAGCAGTTGGGTGATTGCGTACACTCATTTTGTGTATCTCAACGACAATACAAAGTGTCAAAGTACTAAATGGAAATGTCATTTGTCCAAATTAGAAATGACTGGAGGCTAGTGCAGGAATAATGACTTCATAATTGTATGGAGGCGCATTGACAAACACTATTAAAAAGACTGTGGTCCACTGTGAATGGAAACACTTCATATCCCCGTCTGCAGATTAACTCTACATTGACCTGAGTGGAAAGAATCAATATTTAATGCAGTATAGTGTTAGTGCTTATATTCACAAAGTACTGAGTAAAGCCACTCTTTAGCGTAATAGCTGCTCATGCTAATGTAGTGTGCTTCCAATGCTCTCACTTTGCATGTGCTGCACAGAGGCCAGATACTTCCTCATGTGCTTTTAGTGCAGTCAAGTTTTCTTTTTTCCTGACAGTGCAGACAATGAACAGTCCTGATTAATCAACATAAAATGGAAAATCATGCTTTACATAATAGATCATTTTATTATTTACTAACTATAAAAGTATATTGAGGCATTATTGCAAAGGCTCTATTAACCTGCATGTTTTCTAACCACAATTGTCAACTGAGTTATTATCTATAGGGTGTCAAACACTTTTTCACCGAGGGCCACATCAGCAAAATGGCTGCTCTCAAAGGGCCAGATGTAAAATAAATCTTAACTGTTTCTGTATTTATTACTTATTAAAGTTACAAATATTAAATATGTATTTGCCTAGATGTAAAAAAATATGGCTGTGTAATTGCGTATCTTCTGATAAAATCATATTTCAAGACCATCGTACCTTTTAATTGACCCTGTCGAGGGCCACATAAAATGACGTGGAGGGCCACATTTGGCCCGCAGGCCTTGAGTTTGACACATGCGATCTATAAGGTTGTCAAAAAAAAAAAAAAAATAAAAAGTATGTCCAAATACTAATCAAAACCAAAACTACTATCAGAAGTATTCTCATTGGATCAATCATCAATACTGAAAATAGTCCGTAATCTATTTCACATCTACTATAAGACAATATGTGTTGTGACGACTAGTGGATCAGAAAAAGTGCAGACAAGTGAACTCAAAAATTAACAGGGTTTATTAACAAAAAGACAAAGGCTGGGTGCTGGGAGCTGGGTCGGAGGCTGAGGTGGTCTGTGGGTGTGGGTCTGGTCCAAAAAACAGGGTCACGATGGATAACTGGCGATATGGCAGCGTGTGGATGAACAAGTCGAGTCTTTGTACTGCAGAGGTTGTAGCTTGATTGGCATTGTGCTGCAGGTGATAGTGGGTGAAAACCATTGATGAGGGTGGTGCCAGACTCCAGGCACACAGAGGCACAAAAAGGGAGCGAGGAGACAGCACAGGATAACTCAGGGAAAAACAGGAATTCTGATAATATGGTAATATTAAGAAATACTTTATTTTGTGAGGAGTATTGGATTCTAGAAAATAAATAATATGTTGTGGCATCAAAATCTGTACTGAGCCTTTTTCTATAGGAATTAAGTTTTTAAATATAATATTGTGACGTGTGACATGCTATCTAAAACCTCATAGAACAAAAACCTGTATCATGAAGTATTCAGATCAAATCCTTGCCTTTTGTAACACCAAACCTGCACTGTCGGGGTTCAAGAGGGACACACCTGCAGTACTCCCTGATCATGTATTTTTCTTCACGTTTGCACCAGGAGTGTTCAGACACCCAAAGGTGCCATATAAAAGGGCCGTGCTCTTGTATCACCCACTTGAGCTGACAGGCTGGCTGGCACATAGAAACACAGACAAACTGACAGATAAACGCTGAGGAGATGAAAAACACTAAGAAGACAAGAGTCATGACTTTTACAACAAGGTAAAATGCCCCAAGATTTATGTGGCAGGCAAACTATTTTTATACATTTACACCGCGTTTGACAAAAGACATCTCTCTATATAAGTCATTTCCTGTCAAGTGCTTTATTCATTTGTGTGATAAATGCTATTGTTCAAATGTGCCTTAGGTTCAACTGTCTCTATGAATATGATATCACAGCCATTCAAATGAGCAGCTTTCAACTTTTCTTTGGATAGACAGCTGCTTCTGTGATTTGCCAGTTTCTATTAAGTCATTTGCATCTTTTATACAAGTTGTATAAGCCGTTATATTATTTTGGGACTTGGGAGTGTGTCCAGAAAGTGCCAATGCAGCAGATGTTGTAGGCAAGTGGTTAGGCTTTGTCAGACGGGCAGCAGCAGGTGAAGTGACAGGAGCGGAGCTAGTTAATAATTTGACAGAGTGGAGCGAGATTGTGAGAGTTGTTAAGGTCCGAGAGTTGACCAGACAGTATTAGAGAAAGTGACATATAGGAGCAGGTAGGTATTCATTAACAGGGACTGCGGCAAGTTGGTTTATTCTGGTGTGCACACATAGACAAGCAAAGCGCTGCCTTGAATTGTATATAGTGACTTGGGATGTAGTCACTGTTCAGCTGAAGACATGTCCTGTGCATTAGTTGACTAAAAAGTGATGTGGCACTGGTAAAGATCTGTTACAAACAAACAATGAAAGCTTAAAAAACAACTTAATTCAGCAATTAATAGTTGAATTAATAAAGTTTTGCATAAAAGACTTCTAAAATAGTTCTTTAAAATGTCACTAGTACCTTGAGTAGTATTTTTGTTACTTTTAAAAATACTTAAAGAGCTATAATCTATGACACCCGTGGATCATTATGTTATAATTTGCACATTTTAAATCACTATATTCATCTAAAGGAATGTAATAAAAGAAAGTAGTCCATGGACTTCCATTGTAGAAAACTGAGGTGCCCAATGGGAGCTGACGTCGCCATAAACTTCATCTCAAACAAAGAGCCGTGGAGCTGTCGGCCTCCTCCTATGGACAGCTAGCGAGTATCAGATCTTTTTAAATTTGTTCCAAAATGACTATGGGACACTGCAGAATCCTATGCGTTTCATCGAATAAGAACATAAAATTGGAGAATGAAGTAAGTACAGAGGAGTGAGCGTGTGCTGGTGGAGCTGAAAACGGGGGTTGATCGGCTTGAAAATAAGCCACTAAAGATTGCTCAAACATGCACAAACTCCAAAAACAACTCAAACAACTACAGCATGGTTAAAAGCTCCGAAAAGTCAATTTTGCAGAATAGGTCTGCTTCAAATCCTAAACTACTAAATGCTTACGTATAAGTACACATTTGGCAGCAGTACTTTTACTTAAGAATAACCTTTCATTACTCTTTCCACAACTACCTAATGGTGACACAATCTATCAAAACACAGTTAACACATTTTACTGAAACAAATCTGAATAAACCAATCCGGTTTAACAACTTCAATTGATCAGAAATTATGCAAAACTCACCTCTGACCTTTCCCCTCTCTCAAACTCTTCTTCTCTCAATTTTGTTTTGTCCAAATTTCCAGTCTCTGTCAAACTTTGCCTACTGTCTTTTCCACTCTTGACCACAAAAGGACCATGCGAGCTGATTCCTCTGCTCGAGTTATTGGCAGCACTGGAGCATTTTACAAAGAGCTGTTATTGTATTTGAGAGATGGGCTTGGCTCGTACCACTCGTTTTGGACCACTTTACGACAATGATGCCTTTGAAATGGTGTCATTTTATTAGTGATAGGGAGACTAAACATATTTGGTTTGTCTGAAATGAACATCATCATTATCCAACATGTCAAACAGATTATTTCCACCGCGAATGAGTCCAGTGACAACAAAGCTGATTGCATGGAAACACACTGAGCACATTTTGTGTGGTTGGAAACTACTGTATATACCAACACTGTGGATATTTAAACACACTTGTAAATGCCAGATAACTTGTTTATTTGTGTGAAATAAACTGCAGTTGGTGATCATCTCAATCTGTATGACCAACCTTTTAGTTTGTACCAGTTGATTCTGGCAATTGGTTTTGTTTGCTTCCTATTTATTTATTTTTTTTTCCTATTTACAATCTTTCTGATTTTGTTACTGAACTCATTTAAGTAGTTATGAAATGGCTACCTAAGGTTTAGTCAGTCTTTGGAAAAATGTACACACATTTTGCACAATATCTTTCCCGCTTGTATCCATGACATTGTTACTGCTTTGCCTGGAATGTTCCATAGTGTTTCGTTAAACTTATCCTGATGGCGACAAGATGGTGACAGCATCAGGCCAGTTGCGGGTCAGATCTGTGGAGAGGTGAGACCCCACTGCATGTTTTTCTAGGCCTGTCACGATAACACATGCTGAAGTGCGATTTATTGCTGAAGACGATAAACGATAATATTGAAACCAAAACATAAAGTACAATTATCCCCAAAAAAGTATTCTAAATGTACAATAAAGATATGAGCTGCAATAAATAAATGACAGAATGCAATAGAAGCTCAAATTGCATTGTAGAACAGAAAAATACCCAGCATTTCCCAGTAGTACAAAGAAAAAGTACCATAATAAATATTGACCCCCAAAAAAGTAAAAAGCCAATACTTTTCAAGTTGTTGTTCTTCTTAAAAAAACACAGTATTTAAAAAAAAGCCAAAATATAGACTAGTCACATTCCAGGCAAATCAATAACTTCTCTATTTAGACATGCAGGTGGCAGACTGAAATGTTACTCAGTGCTAGTTAAATGACTAGCTCAAAGTCATGAAGTGAAGCACATATGACACATCTTTTATTGTTCAGTGTTGGTTTGTTCCACACCTGCAGCAGAATACACACCTTTTCTCTTTTATATCTTGAGTCATGTATCAAATAATGTCTGTAATCTTACCCCGAAAGCTTGTATTTCCCACTTAATCATCGGTACTTTTAGGTGTTTTCAGACATGACACATATGGTGTATTGTCTTGTATGTCCCTCACACAAAAGTGGCTTCAATCTTATCTCTCCTCTTTTTTACTCTGCTAACCGCTACATTCCCGTAGCCTCAGACAAGTGGGTGTGTTTATACCTCGTAGGCTTGACTCATTTCTTCATCTTCTATTGTGCAATTTCAAAAAAAGTCCACCGAAATGGTTTTGGTAGAGTCATTTGACCCATGTTTGATAGTATAGCTTTGGGCTAGTGTTGAGATCACCACAACAAAGTAAGTCAGGTCTTTGCTAACTGTAACTTGATCTCAGCTTCAATGATTCCCAGGCTTAGGGGGGTCAGACGCACCCAGAGCCTCACAATCAGAGGGGCTGTTCCCGCACTATTGGCTGGAAAGGGGGAACTTGATACCCCATACAGTGGTGTGAGCGTGTGTGCATGTGACAGGGCACCAGTCTGAGTAAGTGTGTATTCTCCATTGATCACTATTTGATCTCAACCTGTCGTGCTACTCCTGTTTCTCCCTAAAGGCTCCACTTTGACCTTCACTGACTGTCTGCCCCTTCACACCGCACCAGACATACGCCAATCAGCAATGACATTATCACCTGGTTATATTTTTGGTATTTATAAACCGGTATTTGCCATATATGCCAATTGTGAATTGAAAACTAATGGGGGGCCACCAATCTCCTTTATAATGGGATGCACTGGTGATAAGGCCAAGACATGATGGTGATAAGGCCAAGACATACCAAGAAATACCAAGACACGGTTTGTAGACGTGACAGCTATTTACAATCGTATGTGACAGATTTGTGTGTGTCTACATGGGTTTTTGCTGGTTAACTTATGTTCGTAAAACAGAAACAGCCTACAGAGTGAGTTGTAATTCACAATTTAAACCTCGCCAAACCCTCTCAAATCATTGCAATTCCTTTTTATGATCATTACATTCACTTGTCAATGGTTATGACTTTATTCGTTATTATAATAATTTCATTTTGTTGAATATAATAGTGTACATAATGGTCCCTTAGTCCCATTGAACCGACCTACTCAAAATGGATTTAAGGTCAGTGTTTTTAGACTTTACAGTGTAGTTCCATTAGCCTGGATGGGGATTGTATTGAGATGATGAAAAAACAAAAAAGGGTAAAGAAAAGCAGAGGAGGATAAAGCGGTGGATTTAGCTTTGGGCATGAGACGGGAGACAAATGTAGTGAGTGAAAGGGGCTGTGTGACTCTGAGGGGCCGTGGTTTATGCGAGGGGGCTGTGGTGGTCTGTGATGGATGTTGAATAGATGGAGGGACTTACTCAGATCAGGAGTATATGGTTAAACAGCCTCCTGGGCACTTTCTCACTCCCGACACTTTCACATGGTTTTGATCAAATCTGTGCCAAGTGTCCATTAGCTGTCCGCCATGTCAGAGCAGTTAGAAGGCTGTGGGCTGAATTTAAATGAGACCTCATATAACTAGATACAAATGGACAGCGTGAGGTGTCCTTTTTAAAATGTAAATCGTTTGAGAATCGGTCTGGAAAACACAATTGTTTTTCTCATTTTTTGACTTATTAGGTGAGCTTGCTTTTGCACTACAATACTGTCCTACTCTTTTATACTGCTCTGCTCCAACCACTAATATCAGGCCTTAGAGAAAATCATATATATCTTCTTAATAAGTTGTTTCAGTGTTTTGCTTTATCGCTATGTTCTGTGTATTTTGCTGTGTTTTACCTTAGTAATAACATCTTTTTTTAACAAAAGTTTGAGGTTGCATCTATTTTGCACTGTTCTCTCTCCAGTACCTGAAAAAATCTAATGTTTTTTTTTACTGATCCTTACAAGAAAACAGATTGGGAACCACTGCTCTATAAGACATACAATCTGAAAAACATCAGTTGCCTTTACCAGAGTCTTGTTCCTGTTTATTGCTATTGACAATCTGTGGAAACATCTGACTTGTTTCATTTAGAATCTGTGTTTTGCTGTTTGTCTGTTCTGAAGTTGTTGTTTTGTTTCACTTTTTCAGATCCAGATTGTCTTCAGACTGCAGAGCCGGCATGCCCCATTTCTAAAGCCTCAAGCTGAGGTAAGGACATCGACTTTCACTTTTTACTTGACCACAACAAATCGACTGACCTCGTGTTAAGTCCAGTCCGTGTGCCCTCCATCTCCTGGGCCTCTGTTTCCTTGTTTCAAACATTTTATCAGTGCTAAATCTTTGCTCATCTTTGCTATAGTTTCCTCTTTTATCCATTTCCTTCTGTCTGGTGCATTGCTCTATAACTGTTAAGTCATGCTTTATAGTTCTATTTCCTGGCCGCTGTAACAGAATTGCTCCTTCCTACATGGACAACAGTTTCCAGGGTAACGGAGACAGGGAGCCAAGGCCAGAGAGCGCGCTGTGGTGTAGTCAGTTTTATCACCGCTCTGATTTGGCCATTCCTTTGGTCCAAACGTTGCAGCCTGCATCGCCCCTACATGAGCTAAAAAACATTGATAATTTAAAAGTTTACTATGTGTCTCTGCTTAATTAAAAAAAAATCACAAGCCAATGTTCTGTTAGAGCTAGTTTGAATTACAATGCAAAAGTGTTGAAGTCATTGGGCAAATCGTGACTATATATCTGGGGTTAATATAGTGAGATTTTTATATAGCGATACATATTTGATATTTCATTGCAAACATTTCAAAATGACACAATATAAACCCTAACCCTAACTGACACTAAAGTTTTTACCACTGAAAAGCGGTTGGTGACACCTGAAGCTAAAAGCAAAAGAGAAGATAGTGTTAGTGCTTCACAGCCAGATAAGCAGCATTAATGTGGTTTAAGCAGGTGAGACTGTGTCCATTGTCAGCAGTAACCCAGCCAGGCATTTGTGCGCTGATATTAGGTGTGGGGATGACTCTGGGCCATTCTGCGCCATTCTCTTTATCACTCCATCACATTCCTTATGGCTCTGAAGGCCTTCTCCTCTAGTGCTGCCTCTGCACTTGTTTTATAGCCTACAGTGCTGGACATTTTGTCAAGATGAAAATGTCAGGTCTTATTTTTTTGAGTATTAATATCTTTTACAAGTTTTTAATACTGCTTCAGTCATAGAGTCGATGGACTGAATTGTTTTCAGAAAAAAACATTTAACAGCATTAATGCTGGCTGGCTATTTTATCTTGAAAATCTTGAAATAATTTATTTATTTCTACTTTCATTTAAAAATTCTCAAATAAATTACTACGTAAAAATAAATGTTAAAACTGTATTCTTATAAACTGTAGTCATTTAGCAAAACTGATACATCCCCACATCTGCACTAAGACTCATTAACTAAGTTATTAAAAAGTAATTTCTTCAACCCCCATGACTGTGTGAAAGCTCGGTGCCATCCTCTAACCCTCTCTCCTGTAGTTAGTGTCCAAATATAGTGTGGCAGCAGCAGATACATGCCACTCTGCAGCGATAATCACAGGGATAATGCCGGACAGCCACCTCTCTGGAGCCAGTGGATCCCTGCTCAACTGTAATGTCATCAAGTTTCTATAAAAGGGGCGGTACTGGAGAGTGCCTCAGGGCCAGGCCTGGCACTGGGCCTTGTGTGCACCAGATGAGGGTGCAGAGGATACAGTTTGGAGGTGTATGTGTGTAGTGGGGCCACAGGAGAGGGGCAGGGGGTTTATATTTAGAGTGACCTGAGGGGGCCGGACTGAAGAGACAGGTGTGGCCCCTGGTCATTATGGAAGAACACAAGAGCTCATAGTGATAATAATACCCCCAGCTCTACCTCACTCGCTAAATTTAACCTCCATTTGTGACCAGCGCCAGAGGATTGGAGCTGTGCACCAGGCTGGAAGTGTGTACGGGAGTTCAAGAACGCAACAGGAGTGACTGAGGCTAAGCAGTGGCACAGTGTTCTTCTGTTTGAAGATGACTTCCTCAGAGCAGCTATCTCAGTGTGCATGTCGATCAGAGGTGCTCCTGACCTGCAGGTCAATGCAGCGCACTGTGGCCCACTGTAACCTCTGCAGTAACTGTGCAGTCTCCATCACTTCTGCGGTGCACAACTGGCCGTTAAACTCTGTGCAGAGCACAATAAGAACTCAAACAGGAGTTTAATGAGAATGAGCTCTTTCTTTAAGTTATTATCTGTCTGTTCTACACCAGTTCTATATCATGCTTAGAACTGTCTGTGAGGTAATGTTCCGCCAAGCAGACCCTGAAAAACAAGAACTAGTTACAGTTTGGGGACTGCTCAACCTTGAGCTGTTCTGTGGCACAGAACTGCTGTGTCACTGAACTGAACAAAATGCTGTTGCTTAAACTTTTAAGTTTTGCTTCTGAAAAGATGCCATTTTGTGGGTTTGCACCTGTTAGCTCACTGTAGTGACCCTTCTGCTTGGATTCATTTGCATTGATAATGTTCCACCAAATCCAGTTTGGCTGTTATATCTTAGCCCCTGATTTGCATTTCACTCTATATTAGAAGAATTATAAAGTGCAATACAGATCAAAAAATTCTGCTAAGCTCCACTAACTCTGCTTTGAGGATCAACTTAAATGAGTGACGGTGCACTTGCCTGGCTGGCTATGTTAATACAGAGCAGGATATCAGATAGCCCTGATAATGCTGACGTATTAGACTCTGTCATAATGAAATAATATGGGCAGCTCCAATTACTAACACCACAAAGATCAGAGAAGATTGTGAAGTTGGGTTTGACCCTCTGCAGAAGGTTCTGTTTCAACAGCAGTCTTTAGGAAATGAGCTTGTGCTCTGTCTGTTTATAGGTCCATGTTTGGGTACTGCAGTGTATGAAAACAGAGTGAGTTGTTTTTGTGTCCTGCTGTCATCGCAGATACAGCTTTATCAGTGGCTGTTGGCTGCAGATGCAGCTGAAGAATAATTCCCTGTGTTTGATGTATATGGCAGCGCTCCGGAGACTTGTCTTGGAGCCTGAGAGAGAGGAATGTGCTGGAATAGATTTGATGAAAGTGCTGCACAGTTGTGCTGTGTTTATTGTTGCTAAGTGAAGCTTCAAATGCAGTGTGGGCTTTACCAGTGACCTTACAATGACCCTTCAGCCGCCCGCCGACCCCTGACCCTGCCCCATGCCGTGAGCCTCAGATCTCATAGGGAATGTGCCATGTAAACCATTAGACTGTAATGGGAGACAGGGTCAGCACACTTTTATCTTATTCTATTTCAGCTCATACAGCCAAGGTCACTGTCACCACAGGCTGTGAGAGAAGACACTCGGCATTCTGGGTAAAAACTGAGCCTAATATCACAAGTCCCAGTGGAGGGGGAGAGGAGGAGACAATAATGGAGAGAGGTATAAGACTGAGGTATGTGGAGGAGGTCTAACTGCCCCGGGCCAACAGAGCTGGAGCCCAGCCAAACCTGAGAGCTTCTCATTTAATCAGAGCCACAGAGGAGAAGTGGACGAGGAAGGAAGGAAAAGGAGCAGAACATAACATGCTAATCTGCTGCTGGTGCTCTTAATGAAGCTCCTTCCATTACTTAAACACACAGCCTGTCGGTGCAGGGATCTATGTCTATGAATATGTATGAGCATTGGAGTGCTTATTTCCATTGCATCATTGTCTCGCTGCTCTCTGAACATATTTTGAGTGAAAAAGACCCAGAGGCTACGGTGAATATGAAGTGGAGAGGAGATGATGAAGGACTGTGCAGCATTAGGACAAGAATAAATGACTTTGCTCTGAAAGCTGTGTGCTCACATCCCTAAACATCTCCATATCTAATTTAATAATGCACTTGAGTTTGTTAAACTAATCCAGGAGTTGTTTTATATGCTGTAGGAAAACAAATAAATCTGATCATTTGTTTGCGGGCAGCCATTAGGATCAGCCTAAATGAGATAAATAGATACATCTGCTACTTTAAGAGACATATGAGGCCAATTAATGGAGCGAGTGTGTTAGTGCATGCTTTTGGAGAAGTTTATCCTCACGTTTTAAGGGGATTGTTGTTCTTGCACAGGGTTTGTAGGAAACTTTTCACATGATTCATCTAGAGCAGGCAGACCCAAATTTTGTTGAGTTATGGTTTTAAAACAACTATCTCTTTTCCATCTCAGATGTGAGTATCTTTTATGTAGTACAATCCCAGTGGTTTTTCACGGCAAACACATAACTTACAACAGGTGGTCTTTGGTGAGAATTGTGCTATATAAGCACTATGATGTTTTGTTTGTCTGTTGCCTCTATAGTGGCAGTTGTCTTGGCAGATTGTGGGGAAACAGCACCTGTACACATCATTACCATACCAACCATCACCACAGGTACCATCACCACAGGTACCATCACCA
This sequence comes from Periophthalmus modestus, assembly GCA_019594935.1. Taxonomy (NCBI): domain Eukaryota; kingdom Metazoa; phylum Chordata; class Actinopteri; order Gobiiformes; family Gobiidae; genus Periophthalmus; species Periophthalmus modestus. The sequence goes on along the minus strand of JAIEZT010000007.1, from coordinate 11,217,490 downwards.
TAGGTACCATTGCCATAGGTACCATCACTATAGCTACAAGTAGCATAGACAACGTCACCATAGGCACCATCACCATACTATCACCATACAAGCCATCACTTTCTTACCATCCCCTGTATTGGTTGGCTAGAAACTTTCATGTCTTCCAATGACCACTTCACCTTTGTCTATACTTAATATTGCATCTCTCTTTTTTGGAACCACTTCTGATTCACATCCCAGAACCTGCTATCCCATTTATCAGCAGGTAGCCTGTGGTAGGTATGAGCAGAGAGGTCAATCCTGCTCCAGATGGGCCCATATTAGAGAAATGCTCCCCATCCATCTGAGCACAAACTACCGTCGTTCCTCTCTCTCCTGTCAAAAGTTCAGCTAGTCTGTTTCGGATGGGGATGAAGCACTTTTCTCAACATCTCACAGGCTGAAGTTTCCTCTGAAGAGGCATGCAAAAATAAATAAATATGTACGCCTCTGATGCATTATTCTGTCTAATATTTCATTGGCCTTCTCTGACACTTTCACTATCTCTAGCATATCTCTTGGTGTTTTTACCGAAGTATAGACAGACTGTATAGAAGCCACAGTGACCCTCCACTTGACCAGCCAGGTAATTGTTCACTCTCCCCGTTGTCACGTTTGTGCTTTGTTTAAATACAGTATATAAGCACTGGTGTGTGCGGAGTGGCGCTGGAATAATTAGCAGAGGTTGATCCATTATGAATGAGAGCAGGTTCTGTGGGAGCTAGTGAGTGGGCAAAGACTCATCAATTAAACAACAGAGTTTCCCTGGCCTTTTGATTAAAGATAAAGAGGAAATATGATGATCAATGGAGACCTGTTAGAGCCTGGCAGAACACATGAAGTGAATGTGCCAGACAGACAGGGACAGAACGGAGAGACAGACCAACCTAAAGATACTCTCATTCTGCTAATGATACTTATATAACATCTTCCTTCACAAAAAATGAATGTCAAATATGTTTGCAACAACTTTTGAAAACTTTTTAGTGACAAGATGGGGATTTAACTCAACTTCTCAATGTAAAAGTTTGGACTTTTTAAAATTCAAACTTTCTTGATTGTTCCAGTGCATGCTAATCCCAACCCTATCTCATCTTGGGGAATCTAAACTCTACTTTAGTACTCACTCATCTCTTTCAAAATGCTTTTACAAACTTTTTTCCGACATTTAGACTATAACAGACTGCAACATTCAATGCATAAAACACCAAAACATAACTATATTTTGGAACTGATTATTATTATAGACTAAAAAATATCACAGTTGATTAGAATTTTATTGCAGTTGCCCAGAGTTCAGTCTCACTTTTCACCTTAGATGCTTTGTTTGTATTTCTTGAGTGACTTGATTATTAAATAGGGTTAAAATTTCATCTGACTTGTAGACTGGTGAATGTGTCATGGCATCAGTGACTCCGTGGGAGCAGCTCACCAATCAACCGTTCGTTCCAGCATCAATCGTTAGTCTGCCCACACACGCACTGCACTTGGACCAAAGCCAGTCCTCACCCAGTGCATCTGAGCTCTAAACCCTCTGTTCTCATGTCCAACTTTATATTCCCCCCTTATCTTCTGCTTTCTAACGCACCTCAATCACTTTCCTGTGCCTTTGTAATCTCTCTTTGAGTTTGCCCACCTCCCACCTCTCTATTCCACTCTTTGCGGTCAGCTGTTAAACACTCCCAGTCCTTTTGGTCCCCCTGCGGAGACTGGATGTAGCCCCTTTTTCAAGAATGTCCATTTATTCAAACAGCAGTGACTGTACAAGTGAAAAGAGTTACATTTGACAGCACAGCGGGGGTCTCTGTGGAGGTGAAATCCTGTTATACGGAATGGCTTGCACACACACCCCTACTGTCTTTCAGCTCAACGGGCACGGCTTCCACATGTCCAGCCCCCTCTACGGCTCCTTGAAGTCCAGGCCAAGTGCTTGGGACGTCCCGTGATGTTACTGTTAATCAACGCCATGTCTGATTACACTTGTGCGCTCAGGAGGCTGTTGCCAGGCAGCTGTCCAATAAAGTGACTCGCTAACACGTACACAGCTTTCATCCAGGTGGAGCATGGGAGAGAATTGACTTCACCTATTTTTCCAGTTCACTAACTTCACCAGTGTTTGAAAATGGACTTGCAAAGTGGTCATCAACTGGTGCAGCTAGTGAAGAAGAGGGAGCTTAAGCCGGTACATAGGGTTAGTTCATCCAAAGGCTTTTTCAGCTCTTTTAAAAATCATACATATGTTTTTGTAGTCATCAAGTTTTGTAAATCATTCAGACCAATGAAAGTTTATTATATAAAAGTATGTTTTTTGTAGTTTCATTTGGTGCCAAATAAGACTGGGACAATATTTATTAAAAAATTTAGTGTGACAATTATCATGGCCAAAATAATTGCGATTAACGATTATATCACGATAATTGTTAAAGCTGCTGACAGTTTAAAATGTTATAGATATTAATAATTATAATTTTAATCTTATGTATAAGTATCGTGTTTAAAGACTATTAATAGTTTTGTACTTTGTCATCAGTGAAAACAACTACAATCTAGAGAACAGGGTCGTCAACTGAAATTTGGGTTGGGGGCCTGGGGCAAGAAGTCTCACATGGGCCCCGCTCTAATGCAAATTAATAGGAAGAGAGTCCAATTCTGGGCCCCTAAACCCCGGGACAGCAGACCTCTTTGTCCCCCCTGGCGGTGATCTTTGTTGGCGATTCTCATGATTATATAAAATGCCCCACAAATGATTATTATCGACCATTTTTATCACGATAAACGATATTATTGCTTATTGTCCCATCCCTAGTGCCAAAAGCAGCATGTGGATTCAGATTGGTGATGATTATTCAATTATAATAGTGGATATATATTGATCACATTTATCTACAGGGCGACAGTAGCTCAGTAGGTTGAGTGTTTGTCCACTGATCCGAAGGTTGGCGGTTCAAATCCCGCTCTCTACATAAACATCATTGTTGAGTGGTTAGATCCACTGACTCGAAGGTTGGCGGTGCAGTTCCAGCCCTCACAGATGAATGCTGTCGTTGTGTCCTTCAAGACACTTAACCCACCGTGCCCCCAGTGTCTGCGTACAACTGGTGTATGAATGTGTGTGTGGATGGGTGACTGGTTCCTTGTTGTAAAGCGCTTTGAGTGCCTTGAAGGTGGAAAAGCGCTATATAAAGATGTGACCATTTACCATCTACAATCATTCATTACCACATACTTCCCATCATCTCATCAAACTGGACGCAGTTCTCTAGTGTGGGTTTTGGCCTATTCTTCAATACATGACGTGTTCACTGACTTCTTTTTCAGTAGCACCTTTAGAGATATTTTTCCTGAACATGTCAATACCAGTTTTCGTGACTGAATAATGCGCTTCTGATATGTTCTGTTACATTACAAGTTCATCTTCCGACACATTCAAGCAAGCACACAATCTCGAAAGTGTTATTTCAGTCACTGAAAAGATGTTTTCTGATGTACAAGGTTACACCAGGAATTGAAAGCTCACATATTTACTTTTGATCAGTTGACCAGAAATGTGTTTCTTCATCATCTGAGAAAACAACCTCAATAAAATCCTCTTTACTTTAGGTTCACAAGCTATGAGCACTATGAACTATGACAGATTTGTTTTATGTCCAGTGCAGCTCTGTCATAACATCCAAACTTTGTACATTTATCTTTTACTTGTTAATATTTGACTTTATTTCTTTATTCCACGGACCAAAAGTTTAGTCCTCTGTGATCATTACAAACTACATCTGGCCTTGTCCATTAAGCTCATCTCCTACAACTCAGCCAAGCTAATAGCTAATAAAGCTAATAAAGAATGCATCACAACATCTGGTCAGCCGCATAAGTACTGGCAATGTAGAGTAAACACTGGGGTATGCTCTGAAAATATATTTGAGTTTATTGAGTGGATAGTCTTGCCTTGCTGTCAGCCCGAGGCGTAGCTTCAACATCTTTTGGCACCGGCCGCTGTAGCATGTTGCCAGGTTACATAGCGTTAGCCTCATTACTCAAACTCCCTTCAAAGCGCTAGCTAGTCATGTCTTGGGGATAAAGGATTCTGTCTTGAAGCTTAGGTCCTGCTCAAATGAGTTGGTCGGCTGCCTGCAAAGAACATCTACATTCACATCCTTGCTTTCTGATTTACTTATGATTGGCTATGGTATTTTTAGCCTTGGGGTTTCAGCCTTTTTAGTCACCCAGTTCACTGATCTTTGCAGGGCTCGGATTCCCTTTTTTCAAACCACAAAAGAGTCCAAACTGGAGTACTGTGTCTCTATGTGGCTCCAAGGGAAAGGGAATCTCTTTTCTGCCTGTTTCATGAATAATGAGAGGTCTAAACTTTTGTGTGGGAAGCATGCTATTATTGTTATTGCGAGCAACTGCGGCTGAATTGTTCATTTAAAAACAGTCAAGTAAATTGACTGTCAAAACTCGAGTTGATATAATTGGGCGTCAGACAATTTAATAATCACTTTTCACTTGATATATTATCACAGCTTTAAATAACAGCATTTACCAAAATTGCCATGTCATCACACAGACAATATACAAACATCTCTAGTGCCATGACCTGCACAACTGAAAGCATGTAGAGGAGCAATTGTACCAGATATTTGCTTATTTTTTTGTTCTAAGATTAGTTTATTATTGTTGTTTATAGGAAATTAGTTTGTCAGGTTATTTTTTGGATACATTTGCCTATTCAGTATATTATATGGGATATTTTCTTATGTTTTACGCATATGTTTAGTCTAATTTGCTATTGTTTACCTCTCTGGTTTAGTCTGCGGGACGCCTAGGGGATATAGCTCACCTGGGTGGGCCTATGGTGGACAGGGGAGGCAGCATGGAGGCCTTATACATGTAACTTTGTTTGTGTGACTGCGTTCATGGAAATAAACCTAAGGAAAATGCATCTCTGGACCTGGACATTGATTTTGTTATGTTTTTCTGCATATGAGCAATGGATTTTTTTATTTACTTTTTTTTTTGCATGTTACTAAACTCGATTTTCATTTTAAAGGTTTGATTCTTGACACCAATTCCAATACAGTGCCTCAATGATATGGATTAATGTCATTCTAAAGTATCCAGTAAAGCTGACATTTCATAAGATTGTTTTTCAGTATAGTTACTAGTAAACGTGGACATCAATTTTAAACAGCCCTATTAATAATAAATGAAGGTGCAAATATCATAGCATTAATTGATTGATTTTACAAACATGGCTCTGATTTGACTGTCAAATGTAGGACATGTGTGGGAGAAGAACAACATGGTGACCAAATTACTAAGGATTCTTAGTGACGATAACACTCAGAGGCATTCAGAATGTCTCTTAACTACAGAGTTAACTCTTGCATGTCATCACACGTTGATGGATGCATACAATGAAAAGATGGATATTAGAATCTGTTGGGTTGCCATAGCGCCGGCTGGCATTGAGGGACCGGCAAAGGCTTTGACAGTGGAGGAGATAGAAAGATGTGTGAACAAACGTGATGTAGAGCTAGATGTGGAGGTTAATTAAGTCCTCTGTGGCTTCTCCTCTCCTTTTCAATCTTCTTTTTATTTTTCTCAGAACATTCCTTCAACATGACTCACTATGATTAGGAGACCATTTCAAAGACTGCAGCTCCCTCCATGTTTCCTCCACTATACATTAGACCTATTACTTTAATGGAGAACTCCGGAGTGGGCCCCTGTCTTTTCAACTCCAACGTGTAATCATGTGGCTCAGCGTGAGTGCTTTTGCACAATACGTGTGATAAGACGAAGGGCTGTGTATGGGGAAACAGTGTTGTAGGGTCTTTAGGCCCGGGTAAAATGGGGGCTCAGATGGTGATGCTTGTCCTTATCTTGTCATGAGTCCAGCAGTTAAGCTTGAGTGCAGGGCATTACCACTATCTCTCACTGGTCTCCAGCTGTTTGAATCCAGGCCCTCTCTGCTCTGTTTTATCTCACTGTGTCATCTCCTCTTCAGCCTCCAAATGGAATTATGCACTTCCTGTGGAGTTTCCTTTTGTTTCGTATTACCATATTAATTATATAATTCCTTTGTAAATCTGTTCTTAAGATGCACATACATTGGCTATAAGGCTACAACATGCACTAGTGTAAGATGTGTCATTGCCCTCCAGTCAGTGGTGTAAGAAGTACAGATACAGGAGAAAAAAACTAATTTTTGTCAATTTTTTAAAAACAGGATTAACCTATTTAATAATCATATTGATAAAATAATATCTTAACATTATACAGTATCATTTAATTAGCTCATTCTATGTGGCTTTCCAGTTTGCTAACCAAATGTCAATAAATTAAATTTTCAATTAATTCTCCCTCTACCAAATTCTAAAAAACACCTTTTCTTTTCATTCATTCAAATGACTTTTCTTTGGCCTTTGTTGCCTATCCGGTGGTGCATTGTCTTGGCTAATCCGTGGCACATATTAATGGTAATTAATGCTCGGAAATGGGTCTCAAATTAAAACAGCAGTGTCAGTGTGGGCCTTTATCACACTGTTTAACTTAACTAGGCACCAAATGAAATAATGACTGTCTTTTATTCTCCATGGCTGTGCTCCTTTGTTAGTGGGATATTGAATAGTGCCTGTTCTCATGTGGTCACACAGAGGGAGCATGGGAGAGGGGCAGGCACAGATATGGAGCCTGCACTGGCCCCGGGACATGTGAAGTATGTGTCAATAAACAGAGGTTGTTGTTGTACGATCAATCATTGCGCACAATAATGCTTCTAACTGCTGTCTGCTTACTGTGGTCCAACTTCAGAGAAATATTTACAATACAGTAGCAGCTAAAGAGAGAGAAAAGGCTAAACAAATATGTAAATTTGAGATTAGTCACTGACACATAAAGGAGTGCGTGAACAAGTTTGGATAATTCACAATGTTATGTATAAGGTATAATGATAGAGTAGCTTTGCACTTCACACATCATAATATTAAAGATGCATAATATAACTTTTCCAGTGGAGGCTAGGTCATGTTTTTCTTTGGAGATGTTATTACTTTGCCTGGAATGTTCCACAGTATGACATTAAACATATCTATTTCACATTTATTCAAATACAGCTGTTACTCTAAAATGACTTGAAAATCATACTGTGAGTAGAGTCGCCTCTCCACAGATCTGACCCGTAATTTTGCCTGGTGGCGTCACTTGCGTGTCTCTGTGGAAATGGATAGGTTTAATGTCATACTGTGGGACATTTCAGGCAAAGAAATGAAATCTGTAAGGAGTACCCTCACACATTACGATTAGTTAATTTACAATGTATAATTTTATTACAGAAAAAAATATCCCACTGAATTACAGAAAATAAATTGTTCAAGCAGCTTTTCTTTCTGTACTGGATTATGGAGCTATAATGCACATGCAGACATCAGCCTCTTCTTTGAAACCTTTAGGTACACTCTTTGACTCAGCCCTTCATTTCATTACAGGTGCTGAATTTAAAACCCTTCACTGGATGAAAAACTAGGTTGGCCATCGCTGTCTGTTAAAAGAGAACAACACTATAAAATGGATTTATGAGGGGCTACTTGATAGACTGCCTAAATATCTCACTTGCTTGTTAAACATTTATGCGGGAATTTTTAATACAACCTCACATAAGTATTGTATAAGTCTAAAGATTGAGCACACCAGAACTGAGTTAGGAAAAAAGGTTTTGGCTTTTTTGCTTCTCAAAAATGTAATATTTTTTCAAGGACCAGCAAAACTGGATAGTTTGGTGTCACAAATGCAATTTAATAATATGGTGGCATACATTTATACTCACACCTGCACCTTTTTTAATGCTTTAAATGGACTTATGCACTTGTTTTGTTTGTCTTTTGTTCGTATTTTTCTGCATTTGAACAGGGCGCCCATGACAAGGAGAGTCTGAGTGCTCACATTGGGCTCTTCCTGTATAAATAAAGATAAATAAATAAGTTTACATATTTATTTACCTTCAAAAATGTCTCAGTTATATGTTATATCTCAGTTATTTTTTTTACTTTTACCCACCAATATCTGGTCAACAATTCAATGCCTTTCTTCTGTTCTGTGTATTCCCAGTGCTGATTATGTTTGAATTATGTGAGTGGGAACGAAGGCTGTTTGAATGAACTCACTCTATACAAAGCTTGGTTTTATTCCTTACAAAATAATTTATGAATCATATTTTTTATTCAATTCAAGTTGCTAACACAATTACAATGGCTATACAAAAAGATGTGCTGTGAGGACTGGAACAAAAGAACAAAAAATGTCACTGTTGACATCGTGGGAGACTTTATACTAGACTATATTTACTTACTGTGTCGTACCATACACAGCACATTTACAATACAGGCTGCCAACTTACATATACTAGTCGAACTTACATATAGAAGTAGTGGAAGTAGTTTTTGTATTTGGCAAACATGCTTTACATCTCAGAATTCAAAGCAACATCAGTTTGAGGGTAACAAAACATAGGAATATTTCTTTCATGTAAATGGTAAAACCTCCTATGAACCTTCACTGATTTATCTTTTGGCTGTAGATTTTGAATATGGAAGGGAAAAAAAACTAACCTAGATTTTTTTTTTGTTTTGTCTTTGAAGCCTTGTTGTCCTCTTCTCAGTATTTTTAAATGGCATACTCTGTCAACAGCCTCAGCAGGAGGGTCTGTCTGCTGTCTGTTTCGCCTTTATACCAATACCCTGTTGCTCAAAAGCCCAGAGAAAAGCCAATCAATAGACAAGGCACTTTACCTATTCTTTAGAGAACAAAAACTGTCCTTATCCACCCATCCGTCAGACCACATGTACAAAGGAGGTCTGCAGGATCTGTATTTTTTATTAAGGAAATGCAATTTGCCTTTTTGTTATAGGGTTTTAAATGCCCAAACGTGAATGTGACGTGAAGGTGACACCTAATCTAAATGTGTCTCAGGAAACACGCCAGAATACAAATCGTACTATAACGCAAGTCCTATAATCATTTGTGTTTAAAGGTTCAATGTGTCACTTTTCTGGTACAAGGTCCATCATCTGCTTTTCATGTAGAGTCAATTGCTTTGCCTGGAATGTTCCACAGTGTATTATTTAACTTATCTCCATGGAGGCAAGCAGCTGACACTTCTAGGTCAAAGTATAAATAAAATTTGAGTAGAGGCAAGCCATACACACACAGAGATTAAAAATGTATTGTTTGTTAAACAATTAAACACCTGCAACTTAATAAATACCAAATACCAGTTTAAAGGCAAACAACAAATCAAACAATCAAGAGAATCAAGGGAATCTGAGCCCTCTTTCTTTTAAAGGGCCCATATTACGCAGTTTATGATCTGATGATCTGTGTTATAGTGTGATTTCCTCATCACAAACTGTTGTGTTTCATTCACACATTTTTAACACACAAACCCTGTGTATTAAGCTGAGTTCTTCTCTCAAGCAGAAAACACGCTTTTCTACCTTGTGATGTCATATGGTAATACTAGAAGTGCTCCACTGTGTTTTTAATATAGACATAGACATAGACTGTCAGATATGTCGCTTCATCTTTGTTTATAGCATGAATCTGATGACCAATGGCACTGAGGCCACTGACTTCCAAAAGGAAATGGGTTGTATTGATTTTATCACAAGATGCCAGGTACTTTATGGCGATTGCTGAGCCTCTCTCAGACAGCGGTGAATGAGTGGTGGGTGGTGGGAGTGCGCTTGTTTTATGCAAATGGGAGTTGAAGTTATTGGGTGAACGAGCAGAGAATCCCCCCACTGAGATGTTAACCATGAAGTGTGTCATGTGAATGCATTTATTTTTAAGTGTAACATGACTGATGGAGGGAGCCCTGGGCAAGAAAAAAGAAAGACAAGAAAGAAAGGAGGCCATCAACCAGAGCATGTCTTCTTTGACCGCGCGTCTGGGCCTTTCACATCACGGCTGTGGCAGCGCTCTTAATTTGTGCCTCACAGCTTGTGCCATTCTTTATTAAAACTAAGAGCTAGGGCGGTTATTGAAAGCTCTATTATGCTGTTTTGTTGGGATTTTAGGCATCCCGTAATTTTGTCCTCCTTTGGTTTGGATTTGGGTTTAAAAAACTGGTCCGAACTTGATGGTTTGTCATGTTTCTTAACAGTTTATTAATGTCTGAATAATTACACTAACATGATTTTCTTTTCTTCGTATCATGTCAAGCAGAGCAGCTAATTATAACATTTCTTGGATAAAATAAACTAGTTTATTAACAACAACATTTGAAACAAAAACGTGTAACAACAGAACAAGACATGCTTAGGGAAGAACTGGTGGTTTTCAGAATGTGATGAAGTCATACTCCCAGAAGGGGCCCAGAGCCAGATTTCCCTGTTGATAACATAGAATTCTCATGAGAAATACCCGAAAGGTAAACCCACATATTAATCTAATCATGGATTTTTTCATGGCCGATACCAAGTTTTTAGAATCCAGGGCAGCCAATGGGCAATAAGCTCTGATATATTGTGATGATATGGTGATATATTTGGACTGATATGGACCAAATTGTGTTATTTAAATTTACTATCAACTCTCCCCCAAGCCCTTTTTTACCACAAACCTATAAGACAGCTGTAGTCACATCATGTGCAGCCATCAGTTTGTATTAAAGTGTTAATTTAAAGCTTTGTGTGCATTTTTTAGGCAGCAGATCGACCCAAAACTGAATATCGGCCTATCCTGGAGATTTAAGGCTGATAGCCAATACGCAAAAAAGTCCAAATATCTGCAAATATCGGTCGATGTCTACCCTAGAACTTACTTTAGCTGCCCCCATCTGCACTAAACACTGTTGGTCTATTTGTTGTGTCATCTGAAACCTAGTAATCAAGTCCAAACGCTTGATTATAGTTGGTTCATTAACACATTCACTGCCCTACTGGGACCTGAGCATGGAATTAACCAATTTTTATGATGCATTGTCTAAATTACACTTTTAATATGACTCTAGTCCGTTGTTAATTACAAGTCCAATCTTCTAAACACTGTACTGTCTTCCTTTTTGTCGTCTGGTATCTCTCTGCTGCCTCATTTGTTAAACCCACACCGTCTCTCACAGCCTGGCTCTGTGCTTCCCTTATACGACATCTACTTAAACACAGACACAGAGTGAAGCCCAGGAGGAGTGCCGAGAGGAGAGGACAGTAAAATGCCAAGCCTCAAGGTGTGTAAAAAGAGATATCGTCACCCCAGCCTTTTAAATAAACCATTCCATCTTTGACAGGCCCAAATATCACTAAAGGGACAGATGCATAAAAATGAAGGAGAATGTCTGCAACGAGGGAGTTACATTTGGAATAGAGTTTTTTTAGATTTATTTGCCACTAATAAAATATTTCAGGTTTATACTTGAAGCGATAAAACTACTGACATTGTGATGTTTGCTCTATTTTACATTCACAACATGGAGAAATATAGTGATAAATTGGCTAGTATTGGAGTAAGTCACCCTTTCTGTGTGGCCTTTTTGCCTGTTCTTTGCTTGTTCTCCCTATGCCTGGGTGGATTTCCTCTGGGTACTTCAGTTTCATCCATCAACCTAAAAAATGCACAAGCGCAACTGTAGTCTGGACCAAATGTCAAGATTTGGAGATGGGCTCCCAGGACGGCCATTGATCAAAACGTGTCGCCCCTTTGGGTCAAATACAGTGGATAAATGTACCATCAGACAAGGAAAAACAGGGCTACACAGACACATTGACAAAACAAGAAGGAGATAACTGTATGTGAATGAGTTGGCAGTCTCCTCAGTTGATTAACATGCTTCTCAGACACGGTGAGAGGGATCAAACTCGCACCCAGCCAGCCAAGCCCGGGAGTTATGCCTGCAATGCACCGATAGTGTGTTGTCAGTGTGCGTTTCTGTTTACTCCGGGTTTGTTTGGACTTAGGATCGCACTACACACGGGAGGAGCGTGTGGGGCTTTGTGCAAGGCTGTCCGGTATGCTCAGCTGTCAAGAGGAGGAGAAGAGCCATGACTGACGCCGCAGTCTGCAGTGTGTGTCCCATGTGTGCTGACATTCAAAGCCACTGGTAATAGAAGGAGGAGAGAGAGTTGGAGGGATACGGACAGCACGTGGAGGTGTAGTGAAATGAAACACAGGTGGAAATTAATATGGAGGCTAATGTGGAGACTAGTGTTGTAGGCCTGTGGCGATAACACATTTCAAAGTGCGATATATTATAAGTAAATATAGACGATAAACGATAATATTGAAAGCAAACCTTAAAGCAAGAATTATCCCCCAAAAAGTATTCTAAATGTACAGAATTGTTAAAAAATATGAGATACAATAAATGCACAAACCAACACTTAAGTAGTTGGTTTTTGTCTATAGTGAGTCAAAGAAGATAACCAACATTTTCCTACTATTACAAAGAAAAAGTCCTCACGATAAATATTGACCTACAAAACTTATTGTTCCAGCTAACATATATTGAACGATAAGTCGATATAGTAATTATCGGGACAGGCCTATAGCGTTGAGATACTCAATACCAATTTCGATTTACAAGGCGTCCATAAAGTCTATTTACAAAAAAATGATAAAGACTGGTTCTATTGTAGTCAGTGGTTTGAGCACCATTAGTCGCACCAAACACATCAAGAAGGTACTCGGTATCTTGCCATGTTCGCTGTAGCCTAGCCTCATCAGTGGTTTCAGTCGCACCTGCTATCTTTTGCTTTAGTTCAGTAATGTCCCGTATCTTTGTTCGATACACGCTGGCTGTGAGTCTGCATATCCGATTTTGTCTCAATAAACCATGATACATGTTGTGCCTTCTCTAGAGGAGTAGCCATTTTTTAGGGTCCATTCAAAAGGATGACTCTTTAATCAACAGTCAGCCTAAACTGCAAAATGCAATGTGATTAAAAACTACAACTACAATAGAACAAATCTATGTAATATATCTTATCAATTGCCTTTGTAATTAAATTTGAAAATTGTAAAGTGACTTCATGGAGACTTTTTTGGATATGGATCAAGGCTTCTAAAACTATTCAGGTGTTAAGGTAGTGTGTGTCAGAATGTCAAATATGTCATAAACTTTGCTTGTATGTTTCAAATAGGATATAAACATGTTTGAATCAAAAGCTGGCAGTTTTCATTTTCAGTTATCTGTTTGCTTTTCGTTGCCATTCAATTTGTCTATGTCCTCAATAAACTTCAGGTAAAGGCAAACCAGGTTAAGGACACCCATGAAAAAGAGAGTCTAAGTGCTCTCATTGGGTTCTCTTGTATAAATAAAGATAAAGAAATAATGAAGTGATTGCAATAGGCCGACACACCAATGGTAGCATAACATTACACAGCTCTTTAGTGGATATTTTCAGGCAGCTCGGGCTTTTCTCTCGTCTTCCTTCCACTGGGACACAATTCGGCCAGATTTGTGGTTTTGGTGAGAGGAAATTGCTTTTCGATTCTTTTACTGATGAGGGCATTTGCTGCAATATTGGACAGGTCAATTTTTTGTGAGAAATTTACCATTCGAAGTAAAAATAGGCCTGGAGCCGGGGGACATTTCTGACTTGCATATATTGCTGGTTATGCAACAGTGAATTATTTTCCCGCCAGCTGTATTGGAAATCCACAGTTGAAACATTACGGCTGTTTCAAATGGCTCTGTGGCATTGTGTGAACGGTAGGTAAAAGCCCGCAGGTAAACACTATTAGGATTCAGAGGAGTCTTTGTCGATGTGTAACTCACAGACCTCCAGCCCATTTGCTCTTTCTTCCCTCAGCTCTCTGTGCTGCAAATGGAAACGCATAGGCAGTTTTCTTATGGCCTGGACCAAACATGTCAGACATATAGCTTTGTGCATTAGCGGTATAATGGACTGAGAGGTTGACCTTGTAAATGCTTGAAGGAATAGCTTTATATGCCGCGCAAACACAGACAAAAGTAAAAATCAGCCTTGTGAATGTCTGCGAGATGTATTATGGGTAAAGTCTGTCAGTGGCTTGCTACCTTTACTATTATGGAAAAGCATCAGATGTTTATTAGGGTGTTCCAGTGTAATTTTTTCAGGTGAAATATCTTTTTAGTGGAGTGTTTGGGTCAAATGCGGAGAACGAAACTGTATAACAATATTTAAAGCAGACCTATTCTGCAAAATCTACTTTTCAGAGCTTTTAACCACCTCACCTCACCATTTACTTACTCGAAGTTGTATTTAGAGTGGTTTGTGCATTTTTGAGCAATCTTTAATCGCCATATCGCCGATCAACCTACGTTTTCACTGCCACTGGCTTACGCCCACTGCTCTGTACTTACTTCATTGTACAATTTTATTTTAGTCTGTGATGGGCATAGGATTCAGCGTAGTCATTTTGGTACAAATAAAAAAAATCAATGGCTCGCTAGCGTGATTTGCAGCCATCTAAAGGAGGGGCCGACAGTTACACGGCTCTTTTTTAATGGCGACAACGGCTCCCATTGGACACTGCCGTTTTCTAATATGGAACTCAGTGCAATTTAAAATGTGCAAATTATAACATACATGTGTCACAGAGTATTACTGTAGAGCAGATACGGGCATAATAGGTTTTCTTTAAGGTTAGTGATATTCAGACATATTCAGCAAGCCTAATCTACTCTGTGAGGTGACAGTTTGACCTAAATAGTAAAGGTACTTCATTAAAAGGTGCGCTATGGAACTTTTCACCACCTGCTTGTGTCCACAGAGGTCTAATTTCTATGCCTGAAATGTTTTTATTGCCTTGCATGCTTTCTTATTGTGACCCGGGTGACCTCTCCAGGGATCTGAACCATATAAATATGTTTAATGGCCTACTATGGAACATTCCACGCAGAGGAATAACATCTCCATGGAGACAAGCAGGTGGCCAACACAATATACAACAAAGCTTTCACCCAAAACCTGTAATAAGCTCATCCACTCGACCTGAAAACAAAGAAAATGGCACGAATACTTACACTGATGCCCAAGTACACATCCTGCAGTAAGAAATAGAAGGTCTGTATCCTTGACTCTTTGCCACAACAAACCTAACAATTTATAGCTGTATACACGCTTTGCATCATCGCTCCCCTGCCTGTCCCTGACCTGTGCTCCGTTCTGGCTCTCACTTGTTGCTGTTATAATAAATCTCTCTTTCCTCTATATGGTTTATGAATACAAGGTCCAGTATGAGCAGAGAGGAGAACACATTGCCCTATTGAGTTACTCCTGACTATTTACGCTGGGTAATGCGTGTCCTCGGGGGGGGATTTTAGTCCAATAATCACATCAGGATCTGGTTCTGTTCAGCTCCCAGAACCTTTCGTCTTATTGCCATTAGCCAAGTTCGTATATTATTTACTACCACACTGGAGATTATCATAGTGACTTACTCTTTGTCAGTGATGGATGCAGTTGCTTTTAGCCTCTTGTCAAGTCTCCAAGTGTGTTTTTCTTTTCATTTTTTACGGCTGGGGAGCTGTGTTCCTCCTACATGGACGGTTCGAGGAGTGATTTATGGCCTTGGCCCCTGATCCTTGGCCCGCTAATGACGCTTGTAAACTGCCTGGAAGTCAAAGGGCAGGCCGCTCTCTGCTGTTGGGATGGAGGTTCTTCCTTGTCTCGTATACCCAAGCCTGGGATCATACACAAAAAGTTTGAACGGAACTGTGAAGGTCAAAACTTAAAAAGAAGCAGAACTAAAGAAACATTTTTGAGCAAGGGAGAAAGAATGCAGCGTTGGATTTTGTATCAAAAAATCAAGGACGACTTTTAGTTTACCTTTCTCAGAATATCAGAGTTGAGTCAGAAGAATGCACATACTGAACTAGGATGGATGTGTTTTGTGAGATTTGTGATTTATGTTCAAAAAAGTTGGAACATTAGAAGACTGATACATAAAAACATATACAAGAATCTCCTGCATTTCAGAACAGGTTTGTAGAGGTCTAAACTACAGATACAAAAAATAAATAATTAAAAAAGGTATTCTGTTATTTGCAGAGGACTGTAGGTAATTACAGCTTTGCGATTTGTATCAACTCGAATAGCAATTTCAGTTTGAATGTAATATATTGTGCAGCCCTGTATGGAACTGTCTGGCTAACTATGAATACGGTTCAGTTAAATCAACGCATTTCCCTGTGTGCATAAATTTATGTTATGAAGTTTTAAATGTCACTGAGAGATACTGAATTCTAGTCAACTAGCTGTGCAGTTTGTACAACGACCAAAATTCCCTGAAATCTGACTAAATATAACCCTATCCATCAATGACAAGAGTAATTTCCAAATCTTAAAATGTTCCAAGAGAAAAAGTTGACTTCAGCAAACAGTAATCTTATTGTCGGTCTGTATCTTCAGTGTGACTGTACCTTCTTCCGTGTCTCCTAAAATTAAGCCTGTGCACACATTCAGACTTTTCCCAGAATATTTAAACATAAAAAGAACGAGAACAGAGCTGGTTCCACAAAAGCAAAAGTGAGCTCAGAGTATAAAAAGGATATATCTTTGCACTTTGTCTCTGTTTGAAACACGAACCTATAATTAACCTGCAGACGCGTACACCGTCACACTCTTTCTTCTTCTTCTTTCTACAATTGTTTGGCCTGTTTCTTCTCTTTGTGTTGTAATTTTAAGGACGGCAAAGGTTAATAACACTCTTGCCGGTGCAACTCGGCTTTATCCATTTATCAACAATAAGCGATTACAGGTATTACATTACGACTCCACTCAGCCGGTATACTGAGCTCATCCACACATGAGAACAAAGAGATAATCGGCTCTCTTTGCCAACCTGTAAATCTTCTGAAATAATGGCGACTTCAGACACATGGAATTCGGTAAAAAGTGCAATTGGTGGAAGTGTAATCTCGTTGCACTCACTGAAATGAAAGGGTATTGTCTGGCTGTACAAACTGTGCATGTTTCTAACGACATAAATCTTATGTGTATCTCAGAACATTGGGAAATTTGCACTCAAAAGGTCATTCTCAACTCTCTCAAGAGACATTTTGTGAAAAAGAAAAAAAGAAAACGATTAGCCTGGGAAACTATAAACTAAACCATAGACTATTTTGAGTTCTATGTCAAATAGCTTTAATTATTCTAGATGTAATGCTCTTATGTGTAAGGTATACTTAGCCATGTTGTAGTCAAAATGCAGAGGAAGTGTCATTGATCCAAGCAGTAAGGAATGACGTACCAGGGCATCTGATCGTTCAATACATGATAGATGGAACAATTATTTTTGAGGATCAATATTTACTTGCTCTTTGTACTAGTGGGGAACCTGTTGTTATTTCTTGTACTTTTTTGAAACTTTGAGCTGTAGAGGGTAAAATAAAAAGCTTCTATGACTCATTAAATGTATTTATTTATTTATTGCAGCTCGTAGTCAGTAACAGTACACATACAGTGCATATAGAATCGTTTTGGGGGGATTTCCTGCTTTAGGGTGATAGTGTCAGAGGCATAATGGTGTTCAGTATTATTGTGTTTCATCTATATTTTCTTCAAAATGTATTATCGTAACAGGCTTATCCAATATGAATGGTTGTCTGTCTATTTACAAAGCACTTCAACATCATTTTGTATTTGTACATTTTTGAAACAGAAAAAAAAATCATAAATATGCACTCAAAGGTCAGTTCTTCTGACTTTTTGTACCCTTTCTTTCTCTCTCTCTCCCTCTGTCTTACTTCTTTCAACAAGTGTGATATTTTGGAGGGATTTCAAATGCACATATCTGGTAAACAGACTGGAGGTCACAGTAGTCCCAGGGAACAGAACGAGCTGAGGACTGTTCCGGAGCGAGAAGGGAATTCCGACATTCCGACATGGCTTTTACATTAGCGACTGGGGAAGACTGTGGTTTGGCTTCAGAAGAGGTACTCCGAGGAGGAAGTCTGTTTGTTATATGCAGCTCTGTCACTAATGCCAGGTCTCCGTGGAGATTTATGTTTTTGAGCAAAACCAGAGCAAAATGTGATTGTACTATTGATATTTCCACATGGGGCGAGCTGCAGTGTGTTATTCTTAAACTAACTGTTGATACACAGTGATGATCTGCTGTTATGGCTGTATCAGATTTTTCCTCTGAATGAAATGCTCTTATTAAATTCATTGTTATTGTATCGACTGGTGCATAACGCATAAATAAAACACACACAGCTGCAGAGTTGCTTCATTCCTGTCCTGTCTGAGCAAATACACTGGATAAAAAAAAAAACTTAAACGCTGCATCTCCAAGTAAAAAACATTTGGAAAAATAAGAAAGATAAAAGTCATATCTTGATGCTATCACTGCTATCACAACAAAGCCACAGCCAGCTGGAGCCAGAGCATGACTTTAGACTGATGAAACAGCAGGATGAACTCATCTGATACAATAACTGCGTTTTAACCCTATTTCCTCAGTCACCTGCTGTAAATCAGGGACTCCAGATGGAAACCAGTTATTTAGCCATAATCTGTTGTGGAGCATCTGAGTTTTTTATTTTAATGTCTCTGCACATTGTTCCTTCAAATGACGGTAAGACTAAACTAAACTTTTTTTTTCTGTATCCACCAGTTTGAGTTTCCTGTAGTCCATAGTGGCCATTTTGAGGACTTTTGAACATCCAAAAGATAGAACTATTTGAATTATATGGCAACAGTCGTAATCTTTCGTCATTCTGAAACTGATTTTGTTTAACTTGATGCATAACCTCTGATAATGAAAAATATGAAGCAGACAATGGGTATCTCCACTAGATCTCCACTGAATAGAAGTACCCTCACTTTCACCAGTATTTCATAACAGAACCTCCTTGAGATATATCCTATATATATTTACACCACATATCCCTTAACGGGGAGCATGGCTTATTTTGACACAGCCTACTTTGTGCATAACAAATATGGCTCCCTGAGGGCTTCCACGCATCATTTCTTTCACATCCTCTTCTCGCCAAATACAGTGAAATCTTGTCACTTGAGCTGAGCTGCGACCGAGCCAGGAGGTCCATCCCACATATCTGCATTTGGCCTGTTTTTTGGTGATAAATCTGGCAACCCAAGCGAGCACACCATTGGCGCACAGCTCCTGCTTTACTTTCATTGTTGTCTTTTTCAGTACATTTCTTGGCCTGTTTCTACATCCTGTTTTGCATTATTTCTTGTCATATTCTTGTCCCAGTGCAATGCTACATTTTGCCCTCACAATCCTCATAGCCTTATTTTTGTATTCCTTTAGTTCTGTTTTTCGCAACCAAAGTTAATCCAAAAGCAGCCAGTCTAACTTGCCATTGATTCTACAGTCTCTCAGTCTGAACCAGCCTCACTACTTGACTCACTTCTGACAATTAAACCAGTCCCAAAAAATCTATGAGGCGTGTTTAAGACCAGATAAAGAAAACATCAAATATTTACTGCTTTTTTAATGGCCGTTCCCATGAAGCGAGTAATTTCAGTGTAGCATTGGAGGTCATGTCACTGATGCGGAGTAAAAAAAGAACAAGAGACTGGAGGTTACCCTGGTGTCAGCCGTGGGAAAGCATATATTTAAGCATTAATACATTTTCTGTCAGGGTTTGTCATATGGGTTTTATAGGTAAGGATAATATCTGTCAGTAGCATTAGCATGTATCCCACAGACTAACAAAAGATGTCGGGATTATGATGTTCTTGGCCCTGCTCCAGTTTTACAAGCTGTCCTCCTTACAACGCTGTCACTGCTAATTTAATGGAAACAACCCAAACATAAAGATCTATACAACAAATAAAACTGCTATTGAATAACATAACAAACCAAGAAGATTTACCAAAAGTGTGCAGATAATGAAAGTCCTACATGAATGGGGGATGCTGATGACTACTCCTAACCAGTACTCAATGTTGTTACTTAAGCACTTACAGTATAGACACTGGAGCAAAGAAAATACAAGTAATCAAGTAAAAGTAAGTATCACATGAAAAAAATTGCTTTAAAATATTAAGGTATCTGTTTAAAAATGTACTTAAAGACTAAAAAGTAAAAGTATTTCACTCAGATTTGAGGTGTGATTTTGTAAAAAATTGTGCTAAATTTTGTGCAAGAGAAACAGCTGAATCAATACTTTTTTGTAGCTCTTTTTTTTTTTTTTTTTCTTGTATATTTTGGTTTGCTCAAATTATGAATGTGCTGAAAATAAACCTTTTCACTCCTGTTCAAAAAATTGTGGAGAAAATACAGATATGTTTTCTTTAATGTAGTGAAGTAAAAGTAAAAAGTATTCACTTTAAAATTAGGAAATTAACCAATTAAGTGAAGTACAGATAAAATTTTACAGTACAGTAAAGTACACTACTTTACTACTTTTACTTTGTTACGTGCCACCACTTCTCCGAACAAGTTCCCTGATCTGCAGATGATACCATGGCACTACTCTGCTTCAAATTAATTGAACAAATTTTCCTATGGGGACAATACCAACTTTTTTTTCTTTAAATTTAGGAAAAAGTCATGTACAGGGCCTTGAACCTCTCTAGCTCCTTTGCAGCCTTTAAGTCTCATTGTGTTTCATTATTTAGCTCAGATAATATGGAAAAAACTGTCATTTTGTGTCTGAGCTGCCAAGTTTGATTCCCTTCTGTGCTACCTCTACAAATCTCTGTAAAAGAGGAATATGTTTCTTCATTTGTAAAGTACTGCTCCATCAGCGCTGCATAATACAGCTCTATTATGTGTTTTAATCAAAAGTGTTCCGTCCGCCTCTGTGGCTGCTTAGCTCTGTGTTTTCATTACCATTCTGCCCATATCTAGGCCAGGCATAACTCCACTTTGCTTTAGTCGCTTTGGTTTTTATCTGCGCACCTCATGGATGCGTAATGAACAGACACTAGAAGATTCACCCTGACAAAAACACGAGCTCAGGAGAATGAGAAAGGAGAGAGAGAGGAGCCATGGAGACTGTAACACTGTGATACACTTCAGAGGGTGTTAGAAGGTCTTATTACAAAGTTCTATACCCATGGAACAGTTTTTTTACGTAATGTGCTTAAGACTCAAGTAGAAGGACTCAACTAGGTGTAAATGTATTCATATATTTGTCAAAATATGACATTTAAAAACAGTGCAGGTACTGTACTACAAATCAATGGATTTTGCCATTTGACCAATTTGAACTGTGCACTTGTCTTTCCTGACACAAATAAGCATTTCTCCGAATTATTGCAGGAATTACAATAATGTGTTGTGGCCAAAAAACTGTTATTTGCTATTATGGTAATTATGTTTATCTCGCCAAATGCATTTTAGTCCTTCTGCTTACACACTGTTTCCCAACTGATAGTACATTTTTTTTGCTTAACATGTTTGGAGGTTTTATCTACAATCATAAGAATACTGTGTATATTTGTAATATGAGGGAGCATATTCATAATCAGGACAGAGATTCTCACATTTTATCTAAACATTTGATACTTTATCTAATATAGCATCAACAATATGAGACTTAAGAATATTTTTGTCAAACTCAGCACCGACAGCTTCCTCACATTATACTTCATATATTAGTTTTATTTAAAATATCCTTTATAAAAAGTTAAGTAGCATTTCCAGTCCCATGTCAGGCCTATTGTTTTTCTGGTCCAGCCTCTCTCCACTCCTGAGACCACACTACAGCCCTGAGCCTCATCGATCAGTGTGATTTTTATGTCCCGCTGTAGATGTGCTGTGTGGGGATGTGGCAGCCTTCCCTTTAAACAGCCAAATGATTGCTTAATGCCTTTGTTAGGGGAATTAGTCGCTTAAACAGCCATGGACTGAGCTGATGTGTGGAGGAAATGGACAAATTAACAAGTGTTTAAACTGTGTTCGGCACACAGAGCAGAGGCGTGACTGAAGTGCACTGTGGCATTTAAGGCCATATTAAAACTGAAGCTATCGGTGGAACTACATTATAAGTGTTATTCAGAGCAATTATCGCGCTGTACAATTATTTTATTATAGAAAGAAGAAAGAACAGAATGTACTGGCTGGCATGTAATGGCTCCAATACTGTGCACACTAAGTTTTAAACGGCGATATGCTCTTCTTTTGTCTATAGTTTATGCAGTAAACTCTCTATGTTCTGTTGAGGTTAGACAGTTATATGTAGCCAGCAATAGCCAGCAACAGTTTGTTACCTTGCATATTATGGGCGACAGTAGCTCAGCTGTTAGAGTGTTTGTACACTGATCTGATTCAAGGTCCCACAGATAAATCCTGTTGTTGGGCAAGACACTTAACCCACCTTGACATCAGTGTCTGTGTACATCAGTGTATGAATGTGTGTGTGAATGTGTGAGCGGTTCCTTGATGTAAAGCGCTTTGAATGCCTTGAAGGTATAAAAGCGCTGTATATAGTGGGCCCATTTACAGTGCCGTTTAGGATTTTGTCAGCTGTTATTTTGCTGTAATGTGACCACTTTCAATTCACTTCAATTTCAACTGTGGTTTTGATAACTCAGGAAAAGGCTTGACACAGAATTTCTATACCACAATAATAATAACAAACATTCTTTTAGACAATAGAATGCAATTTTTCCTTCCTTTTAGTTTCCTTAGTATAATGATGTTGCCTTGTTACTAGTTACAGGACAGTTTTGATCCTATAGTATTAATTAGCATCTGTTTTTTGACAACCCTAAAAGTTCATTGTTATCATCACTGACTGGACAAAACCACTGGGAAAATAGCACGTCAGTCTTTCACAGATGACCACGAATCCCTCATATTCCACAAAGAACTAGACTCAAAGATCTTTAATGTTGTTATTGAGAAAAGGAGGAAGTCTTTTAAAGTGCAGCCACATGATGAAGCATGTGCCTCTAGAGTATATCTGTATGTCTCATCTGCTGACACACTCTGGGCTTATAACATGGCCACTTCCTGTCCTCCTCTCCTCTCCCACACTCACTCTGTCTCCTCTGAAGTGCACAAGCCGCCATTGTGTGGCCCTTGTCTTTTAATGTAGCCCGAGTCATAACCTTATCAGTACTTGTGATCTTTACCACACATTTTCGAGATTCTCCACATGCAGATCTGAAAAAGTGCTAATTACGCGACACCCACCAGCGGCAATTACATGAGGTGAAGGGGAAAGAGTCACCCAGAAACGAAAGCGGGTCACAGGCAGGGGACTAAGCGATGGAGGCTGAGATAAGAAGATGAGAAGTGCCGTTCATTTAATCACAGAGTCCATTGTTAATGCTATTAATAATGTAGGAATAAAAGTCAGACGCATTCCATCAGTATACAGTCTTGGTAAGTAACTGAATACTTGTACCGAGGATACATATTCAGAATACTAACTCTGAGTCACTGTATTCTGGCACAGTTACTTTTTTATTTGGTGGTATTCAGATTACAAGCTATTAAAGAGTTCACATTACACTAGTTAGGATTTCTTCTCTCAAACAGAAAACACCTTGTTCCACCTTGTGATGTCATGTGGTAATACAGGAATTGCTCCACTGTGTTTTTAAACTTCATACGCCTTCACTAGAATCATTTGGACAATTTCAGCCCTGGAATTGCCAATCTCTACTGAACAAAATGTAAAAAGTAGCTGTTTACTTGAAAACTACTACTACCATGTAACAAAATACATTACACAATACATTTTAATGCAGGTATTATGTGTTCTATAACCAAATACATTTTCACAGTATTCTTCCCAGCACTGTTAGTATAATAGGACACTCTCAGCTTTACCGTTACATGAAACAACACTGTGAAGACGTGTGAATGCAGTACAATTATTATTTTGAGTAATGCGAAGGGTAAGTTCATCCTAAGGCTTTGTGCATGTACAAGCATTATTTAAATGTTATTACTGAGGCATACAGCATACATGATGACACTAATCCACACTCTTCACCCCAGGGAGCTGTGACTGTTACGTGGCTTATAGTGAAGAAAATGCCACTAGAGGAAGTCATAAGAAGGCTTGCATGGAAAAAGAGCTCTGGAATGAAAAGATTAACTGGATGAGAATTTTAGATTATGGTTTTACATTTGTCTGGGTGAATATTTTGAAGGATGGATCGTTGCAAACAGCTCAGTGGTGTCAGTTCGCAGATATAAGTTAGAACTCCTATAAAAGTCAACACCAGTGACATTTCGCATTTTTGTTTCGTAATAAATAAATACATGAGTAAATAGGTCTTAGATGTGTTGAAACTTTGGTAATATAAAGCTTTGCATTGCATTTTTCTAACCACAAAGCCACTATTGCGCTTTTGATGGTGTCTCCTACCATACACACATTGATCTATTCATCTTTAAGACACAGTAAGTCGGATCAGAGCACTTTGACACTGTACAATAAATGGTATTTTAAGTGGTAAGAGGAAATAATTACTGTCCATGATGTGAGACAGCTGTCGGCAACACAAAGTACAGAAGCAAAATGATATGTTGAGGTGCGGAAAGGCAAAGGAGGTGTCAAATGCTGTGTTATTTTTTTTTACATTGCTTCACACTGCGTGCATCTGGAGCCACAGTGAATCCCCAGCAGTTTTGAATAAAGAAATCCAATCTCCAGTATTCAAATCTGAGAAGTTGCAATTTCTGCTCCAGTGAAAAAACAGCGGCACCTCTTTTGTGAGTGGCGTAGTGCTGAGGGGATGAGTCCACGCCACATCATTTTCAAGGCAAAGCACTTGTTTGAGTGTGAAGCAGCGAGCCTTAGACAAGCGCAAAGAGGCTGGCATGGGTTCAACTCTGCACATAGTAAAGTATCGCTCTGAAGATTTAGTATGAAAAGTTCTGGAAGATTTTCAGGAAATGCTATTAAGGGAAAAAATATGTCTCTGATGCATTTTGTACACTGTTTTTATGGTTTTCTGGAAAGTGATGATGGCAGATTGGCTGGGGGACAAATTTATGCCACTGACACAATAACCCAAGAGCAGATTTAAATCACAAAAACTATTCTTAATCTACAATAATGTTAAAAATACAAGAGCGGCAATAAATAAACAGCAGAATGAAACACTTAAGTACGTAGTTTGGATCTGTAATGAGTTATAGAAGTTATTAATTCATCCTTTTTTGGCTTAAATTTTATAATATTCCTAAAAAAAAAAAAAATACAAAATTACCCACTAGTGCAAAGAAAATGTACACACAATAAATACTGATCCCAAAAATACTGTTCCTTTCATATACTGAACAATAAACTGATCATGACATTTATTAACAAAGTCATCAATAAGTCAAATGTTGGGACAAAAAGTTGAAGTAGTAAAGCCATAAGTTTTCATTACAATATCATCAAGTCTAACTCATTGTAACTGATGGCTCCTCAGCTCAAATAAAACACAATTATTTAAAAA
The DNA here is from genome assembly GCA_019594935.1 of Periophthalmus modestus. Lineage (NCBI taxonomy): Eukaryota > Metazoa > Chordata > Actinopteri > Gobiiformes > Gobiidae > Periophthalmus > Periophthalmus modestus. Next base: position 11,192,105 of record JAIEZT010000007.1, on the reverse strand, counting down.
ATGTTTCTAAAATTCTTCTTGTGGTTCCCTCTGTCCTCACATGGCTCTCAGATGTGCTGCATGAGTGCTTATGTGGTTTTGCTATGTCACTGTGTCACCTCCCAGGACACATCTTCTTCTCTCGATGACTTAATCCTTCCACAAGCGTCTATTTATCTCTCCTCGCATCGGGCGCAGAAAGGAGGTGTCCCGGGAATATTGCGATCCTTTCGGGAATGCTGTGTGGGAATAACAGCGAGTCAGTTAGTGATTGAGTGCGTCTCTCCCTGTCTAACCGTGTTTATGTGCGACGCACTTCTCTCGCCTCATTTAGCATCCACTCACTATTTTTTCTTTCTGTATTTTTTATCGCTGCAGATTCCGAGGTTCTGTTGCCATGGTGACCGCAGCCCCTCCCCTCCGCCTGTACTTAGCGCTGTGTTGGTTGCTCCGGACTGCCAGCACGGTATTCCCAGAGGAGCCGGGCCCCCTCAACTTCATCCCCGCTGAAGGTAAGATGACCTCTTGACCTTTCTCTCGCCCTGTTTCGTGGTGGGATTCATGACCTTTTATAGCAAGTTTGGTGTTATAACGCTGAAAGGATCATTGTGCTGGGTGTTAAAGGCAGGCAGACATGGTGTTGATTGCTGTTTCAGTCTTAAAGTGTGGGGTCTCCCTTCATGATAGACCACAGGGTAAGAGTATACAGGCCAATAGCTGAAAGCGAGCCAAAAAGTGACAATAAATATAACAAATTCCCATGATTAGTCAGGTTGTTGTTAAGCCCTTTCTTTGTTTTGGTTTAAGACATAATCTCTTACCTGCGTTGTCTGATATAGACAAGCAAGTGAATGATTTTACTAAGAAGACAAGATGAATATGCCTAAGCTATTAGTTTAGCTTAGTTTACTTAACTTTAATTACCTTTCCTTTAATTAGTATATATTTAGCTATTTAATGGGATAAGGAAAGCTAGTGAAAAGTGCTTATCCTCACATGGAAACACATCAGGGAGAATTGACAACTACTGTAAAAGCATAAATACACCATAATATTGAAAAGTAACTGACAAAAATGTAAAGATGAGCAAGTATGGTAGAGACGTACTGCTTTCAGTTTCCCATATCACAGGTCAAAGGTCACGCGTTGTGCTGTTGGGGTCACACTGTTGACTGCTCCATGTCAGACCACAGTGCAGACGTGTAGAGGCGCTGATACATTGACAACCTGGGACCCTCCCCGCTGCTCTGCCCCCTCTCTCAGACTGCCAGGCTCCACATTTCCAGCTGAGACAGGAGCTGATCGATGGCAGGTCAATAATATTGACTGAAAGTTTCCCAGAAGACTTCAGAGACTCTGCTCCATTTCAGCGGAGTAAAAAGGGGACAAAATCACGACCACAAATCCTGCTGTTCTGAGCAGGTACAGCTCAGGTTAAGACAAGCTGTACCTCATCATTTTGATAGACAAATAAAGAAATGTGTGGAGAGGGTTGCAAGAGAAGTGTCTATAGCACAAAGCCTTGAAAAAGAATAAAAGCGTAAAAAGTGTTGGGTTGCGTGAGTGGATATAAAGCAGTAATGATGGCACAGAATAAAAAGATTTGAAAGAATCTGATGCAAATTCACTCATGCCTCAGTCAAGGGCACAGAGCGAGAGCTGTCCTCATTCCGTGATTTATAAAGACTATTTTTCTGCTACGTGACAAGTAGAAAGACCTCAACACCTTTATTTTTCACTTCTTTTATCTCTGAGCAAGTCATGCACAAGGGTAACAAGACATTTGCGTTGACCTTAGTCTTGTGCAATGAAGTATAATAAGTAGCAGAGATGTAAGATGCACATTAAAACTTACTGCATTGTTTGAACAGGGTTAAAACGGCGTACCCGGTTAACTGTGTGTTTGTCATCCTTTGGCAGTGGTTCGGAGGTACCCGGTGTTTCTGGGCCGACCTCACAGAACATGGTTGCGACAGGAGCCCCTGCACATCCAGAGAGTGCTGCAGGTCAACCGCACGCTCTACATCGGAGCAAGGTAATGAAACCGATACAACCATGCTTTTTATCAGTACATTCCTCTATAAATACATTAAAATCAGTCTATATTCGTCAAATAAAATAATAAATGTGGAATGTGGTGGGATGGGACCATAAAGCAGGTCAAAGAAAGGCTAAATGGGGCTATATGCTTTTCTATTGTTGCAGTGTTAAGAGATGAGATAAGTGACCCCATATTTGTCCTACAATTCAAGTGTTGCAGCACAAAGTTCAAGAACAGTGAGAGAACAGAAATTAGCATCAGAAATCAGGATAAATAAAAACTATTTAAAAAATCTACTTAATATAATCAATCTAACTAGAACATTAGAAATACTTTGAACACTTTTACGAAAGATACAAATAGACATAAACATAATACATAAATAAAAGACACACAAACCTAATTAAAATTTAGAGGCAAATCTTGTTTTAAATACATTTATATAAAAAAGATGGACTAATTAAAATGCCACTTGAAATAACTTAACTTTATTTGAGTTGCTGACACAAGCTGAATGTAAGCGGGTCCATATGTAGCCCACATTCACTGACTTGAGCTTGTACAGAAGATTATGCACAAAACGTCTGCTTTATGGAGTGAAAATGTTACATACTTGGTAACAGTAGAGCATCTTAAGACCCTTAAGACCCTCCTCCACACACACACAGGCACGCACACATATAATTCGTCTCCAGGTGAGTGCCCAGAGTAAACAGTGCAGTATTTACAGGCCCTGCTCACTGGCCCACATGTTTTTTATGTTTTTGTCCAGGAGGGCCTCAGCTCGACGTAAGGTTACATAAGAAAAACACAAGCCCCCCAAACAGCATGGGCCAATAAAAGTGATAAATGTTTCAACTACCAAGCACCAACAGGAGCAGCAGAATATCAAACATATAAATCAGACCAGAAAGACCAGTGAACCGGATCATATAGTATACATATTTCATTTGTGTCTATTTCTTTTACTGAGTTTGGCAGCTGTGTTAATAACCTGGAGTTTTGTTTTGTTTCATTCACACATATTTAACACACAAACCCTGCAAATTTAGGCTGAGTTCTTCTCTCAAACTGAAAACACTCGATTCCACCTTGTGACATCATGTGGTAATACTTCACTAGAATAATTTGGTTAATTTCAGCCTTGGAATTGCGAATCTCGACTGAACTAAAGTTAAAATGTAGTTGTTAATTTGAAAACTACCACAACATGACCTGACAAGGTGGAACAGAGCATTTTGAGCTTTAGAGATGTAAAGAAACCAATAATAACTCCCAGTATGTTTTTGATGGTACCAACACTAGCCTGTTACAGCATGGTGTAAAGCTCACAAGAATGCATTTTATGTAATAGTGGATAAGACCTTTAAACCTTTTCATCACTTAAAATAAATAATATCTCTTGATTGCAATAAAATTGTATTTAATCTTAATTCCACAAAGAGACATCGGTTACTTTAGTTACTAAGAAAACAAACAAACAAACAAAAAATATTAAAATATCTTGCTCAGTGGAATGTTTGGATACACACCCTGTTATAGAATTTGCAACCTGCGCATGATGGTATTTATTTAATCAGATTCATACTTGTGATGTAGAGGTGGAAGGAAAAAAAATAATAATAATAATGTTACAATTGCAGTTTTAATGATAGGAAAAAATAGAATCAAGTATTTTGTCTATAGTACAAAACTATTTTAAAAAGAACACAGAATAGCTGATTAATAAAACTGTAATAATGTAAAAATTATAACATAATTGCAATAGTGTAAAAATGTAAAAAGTATTAAGTGATAAATTTTTCAGTCTATATTTTATTCATGATATTTGATTCTAAACAGAGACATCTACAGGCATCTGAGCACTTAATTGATTGCCTTAATCCTGTTTGAATATCGGGGTAATACAAAATAATCTAGAGATATTCTTTTTTGTTAACATCGTCCCCCCTCACTGTAATCCATCTGTTTTTATCATTGCGCCCTCCATATGTGTCTAACTGTTCTGTGCACGAGCTGAGCAGTTGGACAGTTAGCCTTATTATTGGTGGTGATCAGCTATAGCCGGGACAGACCCTTCTCATCTGCAGCAGCTTTACAATCTCCAGACACTAATGCGTCTCTCCCCACAGCCAACCGGGAGCCAACCCCAACCAGACTGTGCTAACAAAAGACACGCTCACCACGATTTACAGCCCGTGTCCAACCAAAAATTAATTTGGCTTGAAACACGGTTACAAAAATCAGACACAGTCACATATGGGAGTGGTTATTTGCTGCTCTAGAAGTGGTTTTCAATAAGAGACGCCAATGTGGTCCAGGAAATGACCCCATCCCACCCGGCCCCCAGCTGCTCTAGCACGACTGCAGACACTCAGTGGTAAATATATCAAAATGTGTTACAAGCTTCCAGCCTCTCAGTCTGCGCTGAGTTAGACTGTAAAGCTCCTTTGCATTTAGGCTGATAATAGAAGGGCTAAGAAAAGGGCTACTGTTCACTGTAGGGGCTACTTTAAAGCAGTGGTGAAAGCAGCACCACAATGCAAGAATCAAAGGAAAATGCATATGTAAGAAAAATAGTAAGTAGAAAAATTAAGTATTTACAGCACTGAAAAGTAGTTTCAACAAAAGGAATGCTGGTGCCATCAATATATTACCTCAATAACACAACTTTTATTTTGTTAAGACATGCACATATTTGTTTCCCTTGAAATTTACCAAAACATGTCCTTAACATTCTCATCAGAAACATGATCCTTTAAGGACTGACCACATTATAGACCATTATAGCTCGCCTAGACTTATGTTCTTTTGTTTAGCCATAATAATCACGTTAAAGGAAGTATCAGCATGTACTTCCTTTTTTTTCCCACACAACTACCTCTATTTTACATATCCATCCTTATTTTTCCTTTGATGCATCAAATAACAAACTAGGACAACCCTGGCAGCAATTAGTCTTGGAGTTACGGTAATGGAAAGTTCACAACCGCAAGTCTATGGTGGCGATAGCATCCGACACTACAGGGTTAAAGGGCCCATATTCTGCCATTTTCTGATCTATGTCTATGTGATCTATGGTATGTCACAATCATACCCAGAGTTGTATTTGTTTCATTTACACATGTTTAACACATAAAACCTGCATATTTAGTCTGTGGTCGTCTCTCAAGCAGAAAACACTCTGTTCCACCTTGTGATGTCATGTGGTAATACAGGAATTGTTCCACTGTGTTTTTAAATGCCACACACCTTCACTAGAATCGTTTGGATAACTTCAGCTCTGGCATTTCTAATCTCTACTGAACTAAAGGTAAAGTATTTTGAGTTTTGAAAATTTAGACAGACTAAATGATTACTCAGACATGTGTGAATGAAACAAAACTCAACTCTAGGTATTTTTCTAGGAAGTAATAGTGTTAGAACACAGCTAAAAGCTCACAGGAGTCAGTTTTGTGTAATTTAAGATCTTTAAATATGAAAATGTTCCTGCCTAAACATATCAAGTTACAGTGTTGGGGCCTTTGCGTGGTTTAAAAGGCAGTGACTGCAATAAAAAGCAGAGGTAAGCGGAGCCCAATGTAGCAGCCAAATAGTGCCAGTAAAACATAGTAGTTAGCATAATGTCTGCGGCTATATTTCAAGAGTTTAAAATAGAGTTTAACATAAGTGCCTGATATTAGTTACGGTTTCCTGTCAGGCAGAATATGATTGTGGTGAATATATGCTAGCAACAGGAGACTTTAAAATGCAAAATGTATAAAAAATAAGTCCATGCATGGTGACAGGTATGACTACCAAAAGCTCCCACTGAGTGCACGAGCTGATAAGACTTCCTCATTCATCCCCGAATCCAGACAGCATTAGCATAGCGGACTGCAAGCTCGGCTAAATCCCAGCTTGGAGCGCATGCTGTGTGAAGCCACCTCTTACAGTCCTTTTCCTGTCCTTGCTAAATGAAAGTAAACAGGGTCTTTGACTGGTGCCGGGTGTAGTGAGCGCTTTGTCACACTAAGCTTCATTGCACTACTATGAAGAAGGCCAGATGTGGATCCTGAGGCTGCCAGAGAATGGTGTAGCCTAATGCACTATATAAAAAATATGATTGCTAAAAAGTGTTGATCAACAAAAATGGACTATTTGATTTAACTGCTGAATTACATTTAATCAGGAGAAAAACAGACTGAAAAGTGTATTGCCATTTGTTGCTATTTTGATAACTGTACTACACTCAAAGGAGCATGAACAGAAAGCAAAACATATAATTTTCAGTCTTGTGTTCTTGGGCAATCACCTTATGATTGCTGCGCAGTAATTCAAACTTGACAAGCCACAGAGACTGGTTCACTCTGTAGGAGACACCATCTTTTAAATATATGTATGCTTATAACACAGTTTTGTAAACCTACACCCAAATCTAAACATAAGCATATGGCTTATGTATGGCATTCTGTAGAGTTTAGGCTAAGAAGAGAATCTCTGATAAAGTATAGTCTATCATTTGATGGAATGCAAATACACGTTGAGAAAAATACCCATCCAGGGCGTCCGTTGCTGTCTCTGCGAGTGCCTTTGGATGTTTTGTTTCTCTGTGTCTTTGTGAATGATGGAGATCAGGTTGAGAGAGTGGCTTTGGTGTATTTATTACACAAAACCCATCAACGTAGGCGTTGGGCTTGGCGGGGGCGTGTCTGGGTCCGTGACTAGCCTTTATGCGAGCTGGTGCGCCCGGCATGATTAAGTTGTTGCTAGTTTGTGGCTGATGTCTTTCTACTTTTTCCGGATAATGACGTTGCTACATCACTGGAGCATAGCCTCTGATTGCTTGACGCTGAGTGTCAAACACCAAAAGGTTCAGCTTTTTCAATTTTTGGATGCGCGAACAAAGTGTCCGACCCCTGAACGCTCAACACGTTAACCTCTGACTCCCTGGTGTGAACGCACCATTAGCCTTACTTTAGCTTAATTATCATTGTTATAGCTGAGTCTTTTCTTTGGATATCAGCCTGCTCAGTTCTCCAAAAATCTCTATGATCTCCATGTGCTGGTGCTCTTGCGTTAGATTTTGTGACAAGATAATGTTTTTCCCATCTATTAGCTACATTTTACTTTTCCATGAAATATCCAAAAGGTAAATTCACAAATGTTGAACCAGATCATTTATATTTGTGACTAGACCCTATAGCTCAGTAAATTACAACAACAGTCAGCATTTTAACAATATTCATTATGCTGCCCCCCATATATTATTGACCTATAGAATATTTTGACCTGGACCTCAGCAGTTTGCTAGCCTTCTATTTTAGGTTACAAAGCAGACTTATGTAGGTTATGAGATTTTCAAAAGGCCAACATCATTTGGGTGTCAAAAGGGCGCAACTTTGACTTCAGGGTTGGTGAGAACATGGGCTATTAGTTTGGGCTGGGCAAAAATGCAAAAATAAAATATACACACAGTCCTTATAAATCCGTGTAGCTTGTGCCCAATTGAGTTTTGTTTTCAAATAGGAAACCATTTAACCATATAATCATTTATGTGATTTATTTCACAATCCATGACAGTGAGCTTATTCAGCAACACATTTAAATGAACTTTGTATTAAAATGAACTTTGTATTATTAGTAGTATTTGTGCTCGTCCCATGAGGTTCGTCTGGTCCTCTGTTCATTTATTTGAATAGATTCTTGAAAACAAACTAAACCTTGGTCAGGAAAAAGAATTGATTAAAATAAAGTATTTGTGCCGCTGCTGCTGTTCTTGTAGTATTACTATTTTTCACAACCCGTCACAGTTGTATCAGTAAATAAATTTGAAATCATGTTTTACTCATGCCTGATTCTAGTCTTTAGGGGATATGCAGTAAATATATTAGCTTGAGTTTATTGGCTAAATTGAAAGTAGCCTGCAGTGGACAGTTGAAATGATTCCTTTATGGGACATCATTTCACATTCTCAAATCAATCAGATCACATTGTTGCTTTTAGAAATGTGAGAGTTGATAGATTAATCAATAATCGTAAGAGCTAAAAACAATAATCGTGACCATTTTTTTGTATAATTAAGTAATTTCTATTCAATGTATATACTCAAAAAATGTCTCATCAAATTTATTTAGTTCTTTAAAGTTTGATAAATATAAAACAGGTCACGTACTGGTCATAGGGTCAGTAAATGTGAATTATCATTAAATCTGAATCTTTTCTCACAGTAATTGTAATACTAAAATTTGACATCTTGACATCCCTGCTTGGTGTTATGTCACAAGCCTGGATTATCAATATTGTGTAACAGATATATATATTTACTGGAACAGAAATATCCAGATAATGAACTGATAATGAACAGGGGGTTGTTGTGAAATCAGTTTGTTCTAACCACATCATGACCAGAGAGCCAAGTGTGAGCCAGTTCCTGCTATTGTGTACAAGGGTTTCATTCATGTTACTCCCACTCAAAACGGAAAGTGCTGACACGCTGCCAGTTCAGAGTTGAGGTTATGAGCGCTCAGACAGTGACCTCAGAGGGTAGCAGGGGTCATGTGGGGGTCATGTAGCGCAAGTATCATTCTGCGCAGACAGGACAGAAGTGGGTGGTGTTGCCGTAGCGACCGGTATAGAGTTCAGTGTCCGGTCCATTATAAGTGTGTGGATAGACAGGGACACACAGGTGATGCCTCCCACACACACATTAGGTTTGTTCAGCACATTGACATCAAAGAGAACAGTGTCAGGCAGATTGCACTGAACAAAGAGATGGATGTATGGAAAGAATGTGCAGATAAGCTATAGGAAGTTAGTGAGGGGCAACATACACTGCTCAGGGGCTTAAAGCTTTGATACAGAATCTCAGGAGACAGACAGTTGTGAATATGTATGTATTGTAGCTAGCTTTTGTCGGATGTTGTAATTCACTACAGAATCAAAAAGGCTGTACATTTATCTGAAATCAAGGACAACTGTGTGTGCAACTGTCACTGCCATTAATATGTCAGAGTTAGCTGGATGTTTGTATCAGTTGTCTGGTTGAAAATAGCCTTAATATGTATATCAAAGATAGACAGAAACATTTTAAAGGTGCAATGCAAGAAAACTCAACTTGCATGAGCTTTTAACCATGTTATAATGACATGTCCTCATCGTTATCTTATTAAACGTTGTATTTTGATTAATCGTGCACGGTTGAGTAATCCTGTATTGGCCTGCATTTGCTTTCATCTATCCCCTATGTCCGCCCACAAATACTGCTTATTACAGTGAAATGCCAGAGTAAAGACAAAAACCTCTCAGTTCAACAGGTTTGAACCGGAAGACAGTAGACACATTTCTATTAGTAAGCTGTTTTAAATATTAACATTATGTCTTACAGTGGCAGAAAAGGTATAATATGTCTTGTCTATGTAAATCCTTCAGTCATCTAGGTATGATCCATAGTAAAAGAAAAATTCAAATCTGTCAACTGGACAAAAAGTTGTAGGAGTGAAGACATTTCGCTGTAGGAGTGAAGACATTTCGCTGCTCATACTTCTTCATACCTCTTGGCTTCTTCAGTTCAGGTCAGGTTACTGGTGGACACTGCCTTATATCCATCTCAAGGGAGGAGCTAACTACAGTGAAACACACTTACTCTAACTCATTAGACCTGGCCTACAAACAGAAACTGTAAACGATTGGTGTGTTAGTTTCGGCTTGTATGAGCAGCGAAACGTCTTCACTCCTACAACTTTTTGTCCAGATGACAATTTTGAATTTTTCTTTTACTATAATATGTCTTTTTAAGGCTTCTGATGTCTTCATTTTTGTCCTTTGGCATATATAAATCGCAGATGCAATTAATCTAACAAATGTGATGGGATAAAATACCAATAATCAGAGAAACAAAGGACTGCATAAAGAGTACCCTATTCTGAATAATGTCGACAGTTTCATATTACACACAAGCCAAACTGTTACCAGATTCCAATATTAAAGTGGGTCAGCCTAACTCCTATTTAGACACATCCCTCAGTGATGGGCTGGAGCAGACTCCCTTCGTCAGCAGAAATGTCGCTGTAGTCGGTGGTCAGCTGAAATCCTGCCATTTTAGCTTCATCCCAGAGAGCAGCATTTTCTCTCTGCTTTAAACCACAGCCCAGGCTCGTAAGAATAGGAACGCGTAACCCTGAAGTAAAAAAGTTTGCGGCTTAAAAGGTCGTGGCCCACAGTCTTGGCTGGATGGAGGAGAGAGTTCACAGATTGGTCAAGCAGGAGATTAAGCATAAGGGGATGGATTCTCTAGTCTGTGTTGACTTTATATTAGCTTCAGGTCAGAAAATGAAAACATAATATAAAACTTAAATATTCTTTATGTTTTTGAGTGAAAAGTTTGATCTGTGTTTCCCTTAACATTGATATCCAAATACTAAACGGCACAAAAACTAGTATTGGATAAATAACTATCGAACATTTCAGTTATCAATACTGGAAAAGAATGCATAGCTACAGGAAAATTTGACCCTCTCTGGTCAGTTTTAAAATCTTGGGCTATATCAAAACTAAAATTACATGGTAATTCTAGCTAAATCAGTGTTTAAAATTCCACTCTAAAGTTTAAACAAAAGTGTATGTAGAAACCAATAATGTAATAACAAGCCGATAATGTAATAACAGACTGATAATGTAGTAAGAGACCATAATGTAATAACAGGCCAATTACATAATAATAGGCCAACAATATAATAACAGGTAGATAATATAATAATAACTGGCTGATAATGTAATAACAGGCCGATAATGTAATAACAGGCTAATTTCTGAGTGCCACCAGATCCAAACCAATCTAATTTAGCACTAAACCAGGTCTAAAAGTGGACTACATTATTTCCACCGTAGTTCTAAACAAGAAAATATCCAAAAGAGGACAAAAGGTGGATAAAATGAACTCTAAATGAGACAAACCCACAAACTGAACTGCAACCTAAATTCTTATTATTACAATATTGGCTGTTATTACATTTACATTACATTATTGTTTGCTACAGTGCATTTATTTCCTTTTACGTGGTTTCTAAATTGGTACTGAACAATTGGGTATAAAATCTTAGTGTGACAATGGGACATATGGTGGGACTGGAGCACACTGGCGATCAGAAGTGCTATTCAAAATCAGGACTCAAGTAAAAGTACTTCATTCTATACACAAATGCATCCTATTTAGCCCCAACAAATAGTCAGTACAAATGTCATTAAGCTACCGTACTTGCATGTGACCCCTGTGGCTGAAGCATGACATTCAAACTGGCAGCTTTTGCCAGTGCACTGCACTGCAACACAACATGAGTTTACATTTTTAACCTTTGCCTTACAGTTTGTATAGATTCTAACCTTTTGGCAACGCAGTACACTCAGGCAAACAACATAAAACACACAAGCCCTGGGTCATGCATCATTTAAACATCCAGCAGGCAGCGGGGAATCAGGGAGAAACAGGCTGCGGTGTAAATAAATCCCCCTCCTCCTCTGTTCTGGAGGCATCTTTAAGCCTCTAGTCTTTCTGTGGCTAATATGGTAATGAAATCAAACTAATACAATGAGCAGTTCCTGATGAGATATTCTTTGGCTGGTCCATTTGAGTGTTTGGTGATCACTTGACCTTTAAAAAATGGCCGTGCCGGACAAGTGCGCTTGATTTGGGTCTTGTAGTATGAGCTGAGAAAATGGGACACAGATATGAATAATGAAATATGGACAAGGAAGATGGGTCTACCTGCTGCTCAGCCTACCGTGATAAACAAATACAAGTGGATCCGACAGGTCAAAACTCTTTTATTACTTTGTGGGTTGCAGTGGTCGGTATCTATCAAGAATGGTCCACGGAAGGAGCAGTGGTGGGCTCTGTGGATATAGAGAAAAGCACTCTAAATGCCAAAGTCAGCTTCAAATAAGAAAGTTTGCCGCCCATGAGTGCATTTACTGGCCAGTCACGATAACAAATTTGGAAGTGTTGAATGATTGAAACCAAACCATAAAGCAAAATTATGTTTCATAATCAGTTAATGATCATCAGAAATCCAATAATGATCAGATTTTGGATGTACATGTAAACTTACCTATTGTATGTCTCTATTTTAACGCTTATTTAAGACGAGACTTGTACAGAGCATCATAACCATTCCTCCAGTCAAGTAACAAACCGAGCTAAAAACCAAGAAGAACGCGCAGCAGAGAGGAGAGAGTTCGTGCTGACTTTGAGATTTCGATCGATACCGCAGCAATAACAGGGCCATGGCAGATTTACAGATTAGCGCTTGCAACCTTTTGAGATAAAGCCCAAGTTTTTGATCCATCCCTGAAGATCCACAGATCCTGATCAGTACTCTGTCCGTGCCTCATTCGCCAAGCATTTTAACAGCATTTTAACCAGAGCATCCAAGGTTACTGCAGCGCATCACCCGTAGTCACTCAGCCTATTTGGGAAATTATGAATGCTTGCATACAGCTAGGATTATGTAGCAGCTTGTGGGAGTCAGAGCATGGGTAAAACAAGCCGATTTAATCACACATTAATTCAATTTGGGAGCTTTTGAAACAGGACAGATAAGTGAAATTCAGGCCCCGCAGCAAATTCAATGCAGCAAGTCAAGTTTAATGAGCAGAGAGGCAAGAAGCAGAGGGATATTTGAGAAGGCATTATGCAGACAGAATCTATAAGTATTAGCAGGAATAGCAAATATAGTAAAAATATCGAATCTCACAGGAGCCAATCACATTAGCGGAAATAATTAGATTCAGTTTGTGTTTGGGAAGGTTATGAACCCGTCAATACATGTGTCTATGAGAAAGGGGGCTATAACTGCATTGCCACCACCTGCCTAAATATAACTTTAAAAAACAAAAAAACCAAAACTAAATTATTGGGTTGCCCTGCTGAATTTTATCTATAGCATATCGCTTACAGAACAAACATACAAATACTTTCCTACTGTTGTTTTTGAGAGAAACTAGAGAAAATTCATTTGTATCCCATGACATTAACCAAACTTTCTTCATTGTCTATGCATACATGTATTTACCCATGAAAATTCTCTATAACAACATTTACTGCCGACTTGTTTTTTTAAAGTAGACCTGTTATGCACAATTGTCTTTTCAGAGCTTTTAACCATTTACACTCTCGAAAGTTATATTTAGTGTGGTTTATGCATGTTTGAGCAATCTTTAATCACTTATTTTCAAGACGCCATATTGCCGATCAACCCCCATTTTCACCGCCAGCGGCATACGCCTACTGCTCTGTTCTTACTTCGTTCTCCAATTTTATTTTGTTAATCAGTGATACGCGTAGGATTCGTCAACGTCACATAGTCCTTTTGGTGCAAATGAAAAAAAAAAAAATCTGCAGCTCGCTAGTGTGATCTCCAGCGATCCAGAAGAGGTGCCAACAACTTCACGGCTCTTTGTTGTGATGACGTTTATAGCGAGTGGGCTTGTTTATTTTATTCCGGCGTTCTAGATGAATATTGTGATTTAAAATGTGCAGATTATAACGTAATGATCCATGGGTGTCATAGATTGTAACTATATAGCAGACAAAAGCACACATGTATTCTTTAATTAAATTGCTTGTTTATTGTCCAAAATCTAAAGTAATTGTCCACGGTGCCATATTATATCTATGCTATGGGCACATGTCTTATTTTATGCTAGCTATTATTGCACAATCTTTCATCATGGATCACACTGACAGGGGTAACATTTAAGTCCTTCACTTATTATTCTTCTCTGTTCACTTTTTAGAGACGACCTTTTCAGAGTGGAATTGGACATTGTTGCAGGAGATGAGATGTTCTACAGTAAGGTGAGCACCATTTGAGTCTGTTTTACACTCTTAAGACTGTTTTGTGTTTCTTTAATTATGCCTGTGTAATTATAATTTCAGAAAAGAACATGGGAGTCGAACAAGAACGATATTCGGATCTGCAGGATGAAGGGGAAACATGAGGTAAAACAACACAACGCTACACTCACTGGGGCGGCTCCGTGCGCTCTGAATTGCCTCTGTGTTTCATTTGTTTCATTTGTTATTTATTTGGTCTGTCGTGATGTAGAAGGAGCTTGATCTAATGCCGTAATAAGTCTTTTTATGTGGAAATACCATCTGGTCAACAGGGTTACATGAAGGCTTGAAATGATTGATGGTTTTGATAGTGTTTGAGTGAAGTAGTAGTAGAAACTAAGCACACGTGATAGTATGTAGTACAAACCAAACGCATTTGAGCCAGCAGTGATTTTAAACGACAGGTAACCAATTTTACTTTAATGAAACTTTGGAGTGTAATTAGGGCTTTACCTTATGATAATGTTGCTCTGATGCCAATAGTGACAGTGATTTGACAGCTTGGAGTTATCAATAGCCGGTGGCGTATCATTACAACTAATAGCAGCAGTAAAAAATAATAGATTCTGTTATCAAGCCACTTATGGGAGTTAGGAAGCAGATTAACAATTTGGTTAAAAGCAAGAAAAAATTGAAAATATTTAATTAGTAATGAATATGTAAACAGTGTGTTAGAGTTTGTCCAAAGCAACTGGTTATTTTAGTATGTTGCTTCCTAGTTAACGAAGCTGTGCCTGATTTTTACCGTCAAAGCCTAATTATTCACCACGATGAGTTTATGAGCACTTGTAACACCCACTAACGGAATAGTCAAAACAAAAGTTATTAGTTTCAAATACATAAATTCTCAAACATGGAAATTATACCGTGCTGCGCTGTAGAGAAATACAGATATGGGACATACCCAAGACAAGAGCATTGAGGCAGCTCCAGTGTGGGGAGTTAGGGATGACTCTCCTGTACTCCTCCTCATCCCCTCCTCTTACACATGCCACCACAGCTGTGTCGTCCCAGGATTTCTGTATGTGGCCTCATGATGTGGACTTGTATGTGAAGTCAGATGTGAAGATGGTGAAGGGGACTGTGTGGTTTGGTGTAAAGTTCAGACTATTTTCCCAAAAGCACCATTAAAAGTTAAAACATTACATTTGATTCCAAAACATCACATGGCCATTTTTATCCATTGATTCATTTTTTAAACATATATTATTATTTTTTGTATATCCACTTTACCAATTTCTGCATAAAAATCAAGTGATTGCAGCATGTTGTGCGACTGTGAATTCAAATTTTGAAATGTAGAACAAAACATAAATAACTACTACAGATATTTATGAGATTCATAAAGAGGGGGCATTATGCAAAATCTATTGTTTGAGCTTTCTACCATGTTATAATGTTGTTCCCTCATCAAAAAGATGCCTGAAGAGGTTTTAGATGCCATCCATGCATGTTTGAGTATTGAGTATCTTACAACTAGCTGTAAGATTCTGTACTCAGCCCACAAGCCTATGTCATCCATGCTCCCACATGACAATTCTCCATAAACATACAAAAACATGAACCAAAACTGATGCGGTGTGCAGTAGTTTTATTAGTGGGATGTATGCTGTTTGTGTTCTGATAGCACTTTGAAGGAGGAGGGGGACCAAAGGGAGGGGAGACTCAGAGCATCAAAAACGAAAAGTGAAACTTATAAAACATTTTAATACATTGCTTTTGGCAAATATAGAATTTTCAAAACACAAAAGATAACATGACAACATCTAATTATGTTACGTGCTATCAGTTAATACCCCATGGAAGGAAAATACCTACTCTGTAATCTCAGTGGGACTTTTCTGGGTAAATAAAGTTCAATACATATATTAAACAATGTTGTTTTATTTTTTTCATAATGGAAAGAGTAATGTTTACAGGTGTTTTAGCGCTGGCAATACCAGGGTATTGCCAGCACTCCTCTGCTCTTCCACTATGGCCGGTCTTTTTGACCAAGTGGATCACTCTGCCCTTTGTTCCTTGCTTTTTTCTAGAGCAAACACCTCCTCTTGTGCTGAGTGGAGTTTCGAGGACAGCTCCTGCACTTTCTAGACAGCTTCTCATTCTTTTTGTTGGTTATGTCTCCACCAACTTCAATACCAGTGCCAGAGTTATTGTCCTGTGCTTTAAATCTTTATTTTATCTTTTCAAGGATTTAGTGCTGTTGGCTAGCTCTTGTTTTAGCTGCACATTTTTCTGTACTGTAGAATTATACAAGTACTGGATCTCTTTATTTGCACTAATCTGAGCTTGCAGTTGTTTGTCCTTCTTCTGGAGAGAACCATTGGGTTTTTGCCACTCCAAGTCTTTGTCTTGGTTGATTCTCTCTTGAATCTTAAACTGGCAGTCTAAAGAATTGCTTATTTAGACCTGATCTGCAACTTTGGCCCTTGTTTGCTGCTCCAACTCTTGGCAGAACTGCCTGACCAGAGCGCTCTCCTCCAGAGGTGGAAGTACCTGGACCAGACACCAGACTTCTTTCCTCTAGGGTATGGAAAGTGAGGATATGAGGATATGGATGCTGGAAGACATCAGTTGAGTCTCCTATGGCTCTTGAATGCAATCGGTGTGGAGCAGAGCAGAAAAAACAAAACAAAAAAACAACAACAACAAATATATATATATATATATACACACACACACACACACACGCACACATAAAATAACATATACAGTGAGAATTGGGTCATTGATAACACATCACACATAATACTATTGAAAAAAAATGTTTTCTAATTAGATGCAGACAGTACACAGCGGAATCATTTTGATCTGAAGAGCTGCTTATACAATATATCTGTCCTGGGGCAAGACAAATACATAATACACAATACAAAATGGGTGCAGGGCCTTTAAAGGTGCCATTTTTAAGACCTGTCTCTCTGATATAATATTCCATTTTATATTGTTAACTACCATGGTAATGGTGCTATTTTTTCATCACTTTCCAAACTGGCAAAACACGAGGCTTTTAGAGCACTATGCTAACTAAGGTATGCAAATTTTGTGAATCGCATTATTGCAAAGCAGCTGGACTAATGTTTATCAAGTCCTTAGTAATCTCTTATTTAAATCATAAATTGTATTATATCTTTGCTGCACTTACATATTTAAAGCATAATCCAAATGTGTTGTAGATCTGCTCCTGTTGCATTGCGGCGTTTCACGGCTGCTAGGATAAATACTCTTACCCATGTATCAAGCTCTTGTTGGCGCTTATCCAGCCCCTTTTCGTCTCTCACGGCTCAACATTTATCACATCAGTGCTCCCCTCCCACTTTGAACCTGATCCTCTCTTACCATTCTCTCACTCTCTCACCATTCTCTCACCATTCTCTCACCATTCTCTCACCATTCTCTCACTCTCTCACCATTCTCTCACCATTCTCTCACTCTCTCACCATTCTCTCACTCTTGCACAATTCTCTCATGATTCTCTCACTCTCTCACCATTCTCTCACCTATTCTCTCACTCTCTCACCATTCTCTCACTATTCTCACAATTCCTCATCACCTCTCACTCTCAAACCATTCTCTCACTCACTATTCTCTCACTATCACTATTCTCTCACTATTCTCTCATCCTCTCACCATTCTCTCACCATTATTTCACTCTTGCTATTCTCTCACTCCGTCACCATTTTCTCACTATTCTCTCACTCTCTTACCATTCTTTCAACATTCTCTCTCTATTCTCGCACTCTCACCAGTCTCTCACGATTCTCTCACCATTCTCTCACTCTCACTATTCTCTCACCATTATCTCACTCTTTCACATTCTCTCATCATTTTCTCACCCTCTCACTAGTCTCTCACTATTCTCTCACCATTCTCTCTCACTATTCTCTCACTATTCTCTCACTCTCATTCTCTCATTCTTTTCTCATCTCACTATTCTCTCACCATTCTCTCATTCTCTCTCATTCTCTCACTATTCTCTCACCATTCTCTCACTCTCATTATTCTCTCACCAATATCTCACTCTTTCACCATTCTCTCACCATTCTCTCACCATTCTCTCACTTCTCACCATTCTCTCACTATTCTCTCACCATTCTCCCTCATCCTCTCACCCTCTCACCATTCTCTCATCATTCTCTCACCCTCTCACCATTCTCTCAGTATTCTCTCATCATTTTCTCATTCTCTCACTATTCTCTCACCCTCTCACCATTCTCCCACTATTCTCTCACCGTTCCCTCACATTATCTCACCATTCTTTTAGGCCTGTGGAATCTGTGCCCTGGGAACATGCAGGTGGGCGAACTGTCCCAGAAGCCACCAGCCCACGCCTCACTATCTCCTCTGCACATTTGTACCCACTGTCTGCCTCTCACAAATAATCTACAATAGTGTGTGAGTGTGCGAGCGTGTGTGTGTTTGTGTGTGAGTGTGCGCGTGTGTGGAGATTTTGGGTTTTCACCTCCCTCTGTCCCCTCTGGCAGAAAGAGAAGAGATAGAATGACTTATTTAACACAGAACACCTGACATTAAATCTTGGGGAGACTGTGGCAGACAGACACACAATAGTAAAGACCAGAGGGACGGAGACTAAAACTAGGACCGAAGAGGAGGAACTGAGGAAGAGAAGATGAGGAAGAGAAGTGAGAGTAGGTTGGCCTGGGCCTGGGGACAGCTGTGGGGCTCATATTCAGATATAAAAGGTCTTCTTGCCGCTATAACTGGTGCTGCTGATGCTTTGAGTCATATTAGATTGGCAAAAAAAAAAAAAAAAAAAATCACCTAAAAAGTGTGTATGAATGATGAACCTTTGCAGCACCCGTCTGCATCTATAAACCTTTTTATCAGGAAAACATTATCATAAAAATTTGTGTTTTGCAGAGATTTGAACTATCAAGACAGATAAGAGATGAAAATCAGGCAAAGTAGAGAGTATAGAAATATTACAATTATACCATATATATGCCACTAGAACACTTAAGGTTTGCAACAGTGGAGCTATATCTGAAAAGATGCTTTCACCAGCATGTATCTGAAATGGATAAAACTGGTGTTAAGGAGTAAATGTGATTTGACTAAAAACGAATTGCAAGAATATAATTAAAATGTTTAAGTTGTTGAATGTTTTTTGAGCCAAACAAATAACTGGTCATTGCCCAGGATTTACGCCATAGTTGGTGGGACAGGCTGAAGAAACAGACTGCAGTATATATGTTTTTTTTGTTTGTTTTTTTTTTTTTTTAATCTTTATTTATACAGAGAGAGCACTTCTTTTCATGGACGATCCAATTTTGCTTATCGCTTGAAATATATTCTATTTTTGGGAAACAAAACAGCAGTATAGTAGGTAATCAAAGCAGGTGAAAGTCCTATATTTTGCAAAATTGACTCTTGTGAACTTTAAGCCATGTTGTTACCCTGTCAAAAACATACCCGGAGTTGTGTTTTGTTTCTTTTACTATTATTTTGTACATCTTCAAAGCTCAAAATGCTCTGTTCCACCTTGTGATGTCAGGAAGTGGTAGTTTTCAAGTTTTTACCCTTTGTTTCGTAGAGATTGGCAATTCGAGGACTGATTCTAAAATGATTCTAGTGAAGGTATATGGAGTTTAAAAACACAGTGGAGCAATTCCTGTATGTGTATTACATGACATCACAAGGTGGAACAGGGTTTTCTGTTTAAGAGAAGAATTCACCCTATACGTTTTTAATGAGGAAACTACATTATAACATAGATCAGAAAATAATGTAATACGGCCCTTTAAACAGTACACTGCAGAACCAGGGGTGAAATGTAGCACCGTAATCATACATTTAGCTCAAGTACAGCAGATTCTTGTTTATCACCACACCTTGAACATGTCGTAGCTCTAATAGTAGTTCTCAGTCACACGTACCACGTCTTCGATCCACCTTGTTGCTTGTCCTTCCTATCTTTCTTGCACTCATTTAATGGCTGACTCCACTCTCCTCCTCTGCCCCTCACCTGAATGTCCTATTCCGCTCAGGGGGGAGGCCAGTGTCGCATGTGATGCATTCTCCACCTCATAATTGGTTTTGTAATTAAATGTTTCTGCTTGGTCGATCACAAAGGACATGCTATTCTCCCTAATTAGGTTTGCGCATTCAATATTCCCCATTCTTTCACCTGTTTCTCTGCTCTCCGGTCCGACCCGCTCACAGTTATTCATGTCTGCTATGTGTGGGATGCTGTCCTTTTTGTCCAATACATATTACACATTTTGTTTCACTTTATCTCTTTCAGGTTGGTTTTCATGCAACAAAAGCTGCCACAGATAAAAGCAAATCTAAATCAGGACATGTTTATTAAATAGCAAATTCTCTACAGAAAAATTGCTATATTATAATATTATATGATAAGAACAACTGAGATTTCCTGATTTCAGCAATGCAGCAGATACAAATTGCTACCATTAATATATATATGTGTAAAAGTTTAAAGATTTGTGATTTTTTTTTTGTCCCCTAAAACTCTTGTTGGGTCACCACTTCATAGATCTGACCTGTAACTTATCCCGGATATGTCACCTGTTTTTCTCCATGTTTATTTCCCTATTGAGGATACCTTCCAGTACAGTATAATAACAAACGTTTATATTTTTCACCAAAACTTTGCCAAACTCTGCCATTTTGAATTTCAAGTTCCCTATAGACTTTCTGTTCCGCCTGGATTGTTCCCAGGTTGAATGGAGCAGATAAGAGCCACATGTTGTGCAGGTTAATTGGTTGGCGGTTGTTTCCATAAGGAGAGGCTGATGAGGTTAAGCTCTGTGTTAAAGATCGTCTCTATGTGTGCATGTCTCCACTGGGGAGCGTGGCTTAGCTGACCTCTCTATGTGGAGCTCTTGTCTCAGGTCCACTCCACTGCTGCGACTGCCACACGCCTCACTGCTCTCCACTCTGTAAAGCCTCCTAGCTCCTTTCCTGTCTCCTTTCCTACCTCCTTATCTCCATCATCTGTCCTTGCCCCCTTGTTTGTTTGTGGCCTGCGGTGTGTTCAGTCAGAATTACAATAGCATGGTGACACAGAGTGATGCTGATTGGTTTTAACATGCTGAGTAAAACTGCAACATTACTGCTAATTAAGGGATTTAACGCCTACACTCCAGGACTGAGGAACGACAAGTACAAACTTTCATTTTTTTAGGACTTAATAAAATAAATACTTTCTCTTCTGGGTCTGTTACTGCAAATAATATGCATTTTTCTGAGTCAATAATGTTTTAGGTTTCATATCTTTTTTATTTATAATTGAAAGTAGCACAGAGTCACAGAGTATGCCTGAGCCCTATTTTGCTCGTTTAGAAATTAATTGTATTATATTTAGTCTAAATGTTCTAAATAAATTCAATATTTGGAGCTAAATTGGCAGAGAAATGTTCATGCAGGGTGTGAGTATCAGTAATATAGTTGTAGTTATTACTAGAAAGTTGTTAAGTCAACCCAGAAGTACTGAATATTCGTCATTGCTTTGTAGTAATACTTGACAAATATTTAATGTACTTTCTATGAGTAAAAATATTTCAAATTGACTTGTGTACAGTTTTATTTGTGTCCTGAGGTGAGTTCATTTTGAATTATAATGAAAGGTTGACACAGGGTGATGCAGATTGGCTGTAACGTGCTGCGTAAGACATTACAACACACAGCAGCACATCACGGTTAATTATAAGACAGCTTAATTTACCCTACGCCTACATCTGCATAAATAAACATGGGCTCCTCTGGGTCATGAAAAGTCACTGCAGATTGAGTCAAAAGTGTGTGTCAGGGATTGTTCTGGAAGTGACAGACTTCTTGTTAATGAGTTTAAAAAGTGCAGCCAAATGTGTGTGTTTATTCTCTGTGGGGGAGTTCTGGCTCAGTGGTGATTCTTGGCAAAGCACCAGTGTCTCCTCTGTCCAGTCACTAACATCAGGAGATCAGCCAGCCATGTCATGGAAACTGGAGACATGTAAAGAACAATGTGTTTATATAATACAGCGCGAGACCCCCAGTGCAGACTTGCCTTATATGGCTCCTTTATGGATCCCTCACTACTATTATGACTTGGGAATATGTAATGTGTTATCTTTCATTATAGGTCGTATAAAGAATTTGCGTTGTTTAGATGGACGGTTGGTGCTGAGTCACTGGTACTGGGCAGGCCACCACTATGAGCCAACCTAAGGCAAGAGTCCAAGCTCCACCACCATTTATTTGGTACTTTGTTGCAGTTGTAGTATATTAGCACTGGTGGAAGTATTAAGTAGTAAAGTGCTGTAGCTGTTGAATTTTTACGTGTCTGTATTTTACTTAAGTCAGTTTTATAGTGTATACTTTTTACTTTTACTTCACTACATTGGAGAGCAGGTATTAGAACTTTCTACTCTACTACTCTACTGGACGGAAAGTAAAAAGTACTTTTCATATGATTTGAGGGGTTATTTTTCGAGTTCAAACTTTGAGCAAACAAAAATAAATACACAAAATTCATAAGAAAAATGAAGAAATCGATTTGTATTGCTACACAAATGAACAGCACTTGTGTGAAATACTTATACTTAATACTTTTTACTCTTAAACTACATTTTAAACAGGTAATTTTTTTGGTCTGTTCTTCAGTTGTTTTTCACTTTTCTTTTCTTTCTTGTTGCTGTTTTAGGATATCTGCATCGTAGGTATCACGCCTGCTAAAAATGCACCTGGTAATAAACTTTGCATTCAGTACTTCATTAGACAAGTCGTAACTTTGTTGAAAAGTCTGGACATTTAAAGCCCGACCCCCTGAGGTAGCGTTCCCTTAGATGGCTTGTTTGGTACCTCGCCATCATTATGACTTATTACATTTTATTACACGATAAAGTATGTTTATGCCTTGAAATCCAGGTCCATTTTTACAACACTCAGCCTGTTTTGTATTTCAGAAGTATCCAGTCTTCATCATTAGTCGTACTTTAAATGAAGTCGTTGTTTATCAAGAGGAGGATTGGACAGATGAGGAGCAGATGCAGGGGGCGGAGTCTCGTCAGGCACATTTCTATCTGATGCAGCTGTATTCTATAACTTACTGTTTGTGTGTACGTCACCTGATCGAGAGTCTGAAAGAAAGATTTGTGAGCAATCAAATGGGCCGGGAAATTGCTCAAACATCTGCAAAGACGATCTCCAAGTGGAATCTCTGCTGCTAATACTTAAGAAAGAGACCTTATTAAATCCATTGTTGTAAACTTTATATAATTCCCAGTCTGTGTGAATTGTCTTTATTAGCTTAAAGGTGCACTATGTAACTTTTCTGGCACAGGATCCATCACCTGCTTGTCTCCATGGAGATGCATGGAGGCATTACACTGTACCTCCATGGAGACAAAGCATCTGATACCACCGGGCCAGGTTACAGGTCAGATCTGTGATTAGGTGACCCTGCTCTTAATGAGAATGCAAGTATTTTTTAGCAATAAACTCATCTGTAACCAAGCAATAACGTAAGCAGGTAGATCAAGAATATTACATAGTGTACCTTTAAATATTTACTCTCTAAATCTCGCCAGTACGGAAGATATTTTTCAGAGGCACCCTGTCTATGTGCGAGGCAGAGAGAGAGAGAGGACAGAGGAGAGGGATGATACGTCCAAAATTTGCAGTGTGTTTGGAGTCTAGCCACAATGTGAAAGAGCACAGACTCAAAAATATCACTGGATATCTGCTATGATTTGTTATTTCAACACAGGCAACTTTAACATTACTTTCAATGAATACTCTGGGTATCATTCATGCATAGCGCTGTTTTAGTTCTAAGTCATACAGCCTCAAGGATTAAATAAACTCAGATTTGGCTGGCTATCATATTCTAAACCATTTGCTTCCCAAGATACAATACACCTGCATTTGAACAGTCAGAACAAATAACACGCATAGTGCTTTGGGAAGTCTTACACCAGATGCCCTTCTTGTCACCGAAACAGTGTTTGCCCTAAAACAAACGCACTTAAAGGGTAATTTTGCTTTATCTCAGTTTGTACAGTGCCTGCTTTGTAGCTTGCAGTGTTGCTGACAGACACAAAACAATGGCATGTGTTCTGCAAAGGTAGCAGATTTCAAAATGCCTGAAAGTTGCACAGTTTTGATTTTTATGATTGCATATTTGTGCCATATACACACCTTTTTAGTGACTGTTTACTATAAGCTCTTTTTAACAGGGTTTAGCAATATCTGCTTTACACAGAAGTCAAGCAGAGGTTTTATGTTTGCCTGCCGTTAGTGAAGCATAGAGTCCTGAAGCTGTGTAACCAAGCGTTTCATATAGACTTTATCTGAATAAGAATTATGGGGTGAAAAGATGGATTATATATCTGTTCGTTCACGACCTCTGAACCTCTGTTTGCAGAAATGTGTTTGCATGTAGGGTTGTCACAAAAATCAGTACAAAGATAATCATCGATACTTGAATCAAAACTCGATAGGGATTTGAACAAACAAAAAATACATACAAAAATATATATAGGACAAAACTGAACCTATCCAAGAGTTTCCCAATGGTCTGGATCTATAATAGAATAGTATTGCCACGTGAAATTCTAATCTAAAAGTAATTATTTTGTGTTTTGTGTTTAATTAAATTAGGAAATGTGTTTTTAATTTTCACCACGCTATCAAGCCTTTTTCTCAATATCAAAATCAAGTTGGAAATTTGTATTCTGGCAACACTACTTGTACGGCTTTTAATGAAAATCTGTATCTTTACAAATATATGTATAAAGCATTAAAAAGTTACATTTTTATCATACGTTAGATTACATTTGTCAAGAAATGGTTTCAAGTAATAGAAGTAGTCCACAGCATGTTAGCTATACCCCAAACAACCGCCCTGTTTGTTCTGCTTGTACACTGTGCACTTGTACTTGCCTTCTTATTAAGAGCTCAGGCCTGGCTTTGTGATCACAGCTCTGACCAAAGCAGGCAGCTGACAGACTGCACCACCCCGTCAACAGGCCGTATGCAAATGCCTCACCCACACACACACACGAGCGGGCATCTGTGCTGCCACCAACACTAATGTAAACGGGAACACGTGAACGCACCACGATGTAACTGTGGAGCACTGAGATCCACTGCTGCTTCTCAACTCGTCACATGTCGCGGTGCCATTGGAAATTTACACCTTTCCTTCGACACACCCACATGTAAAGTCTGCCAAGTTGCACATGCAAACACTTCCCGAGCTCCTGGTTTTGTACTTTGTAAATTAAGACGACGGAGAGGGAAGTGTGAGGAGAGACGGGGCATCTGGAATAACACTCAAGCCCGGTTCATGTTTCCAGTATTCCTCTGATCTCTTCCACATGAAACTACCGTCAAATGACTTACACGCTATCAGCAATGTCTTTGGGGTGATGTCAGAACGGGCTGAGGGATTTGCTTACGTTTGAGCTCTTGACCTGATACGTGATCGACCCACTGAAGCGCTCATCTTTCTGATCTAACTGTATCCACTGAATTTATCAAGACATAGCTGGGCACCTGAACTATAAGATGTCACAGATGTCTCCACAGCATACATTTCATTTCACGGCTGAACAAGGGAACGATACAGTTATGAAAGACTCGTTGTTTGATAAGGATGTGCAACCGAAAACCGAAAACCAATTCTTACATGAGGGTGTAAGAAAATTGCTTCACAAGCGACAATTGATTCGAACTACATGCCATCACCCCATCTGAGTACTGGCGTCAAGAAATGATCCCAAGAGGTTCATGTATAAATACATTTCCTTCTTTTGGAAAGGATAACCCTGATTTTAAATTTAAATGGGAAGACGTCTTTAATGGATATTCCCTTGATTTGATGTGATTGAAGAAGTGAAATCACAGCGGGAGGAAATATGTCATCAGATGGAGTAAGTCAAGCAAGTTGTTGTTAGCAACTTATGGCTTATGATCCAGAGTCACATCTACGTGGACGTGCCTCACAACTCCCTGACGCAAATGAAAGCCAATCAGAAAGCTTGCAGTGTTTGCTGTGTTGTGCATGTGCTGTGTTCGTGGACCTTAGCCAAAATGTTACTATGTGACCAATTTTTGCCAAACGTCAGAGCTATGATTGGTTCATCCACAAAGACTGTACTGACACCTGATGAAAAACAGCTAAAGTTGGGCACAGACATGTCTACATGTAGGCCTGTCATGATAATTGTATTTATTATGTGTACATTTTCTTTGCACTAATGGTACTGTACAGCACTGAAGTGTTTCGTTCTGCTGTTTATTTATTGCAGCTACAATATTGTAGATTTAGAATAGTTTTTGTGGTTTAAATCTGCTCTTGAGTTATTGTTTCAGTGGCATAAATTTGTTACAATATTATCATTTATTGTCTATATTTACTTCAGCAATATATCAAACTCCAAAATATGTTATTGTGACAGTATTGAATACTGATGATGATGTATATTGTCACAGTAAATAAATAACAAATTATTAATACAAATGAATGATTTGGATTCCCAGGACACACCTAGACCCTGATTCGCTCCAGAGAAGCTCGTATGGTTCTGGTCTGTGGCAGGACTTCACTCTGAGCTGAGTGGTGCTTGACGCTGGGCTTTAAACCAGCCTTCAGACAACGGGGAAGAGATTGGGGCGCTTGACAGCCTCTTCCACAATATTAATAAACTCATGTAAAACTGAACTAATTTAAAAGAGGTCAACAGGAGTATAAAGATGGTACAATCCATAGACATCTCTAGGTCTTGAGGTCTAGCCCTGGGCCTGTAGTAACTATACGCTCCAAATTGTGCTGGACTTTATTTAGGATTATGGGAAGAATGGCATGTGTTAAATCCCTCCAACCCGTTCAGACAATTCATTCAGTTATATGGGAGATACATTGATGAGTTATTTCTCATTTTTGCAGACCTGAAATAGCAACTGAAAGATTTCCATCATCAACAACCTCAACCCAAATATTAAACTAAGGTTGGACTTCACCAAAACAGTTTTTCATTTTGTAGATCTCAATATTACTGTGGACTCTGAGTGTGTTTTACACGCATCTATCTATAGAAAAATAACACATCAGAACACTTTTCTCAGCGTGGCAGCTTTTATCCTAGTGGCCTCATTTCAAACATCCCATTTGGACAATTTCAGAGACTCAGAAGAATCTGACTCTGATTTTGATACACAAGCAAATTATGTGTATGTACGTTTCAAACAAAGGGGATAAAATTCTAAATCAAGCACTACTGAAAGTCAGGACTACAGAAAAAACAAATCTCTTCATGAAAAAAAAAAAAAGAAAAGAAAGACCAATCTTTTTTTTTTTTCTCAAGTTAACAAAGGAACAAACAACATCAAACAGATTATTAAATGCAATAGGGGTATTCTCCACAGCGATCCCTCCCTTTCGTCTGCCTTTGCTGATCTCCCTGTGTTTGCTGTGAGAGAAGGGCCCTGACTTTAAAGAACAAACTGGTCAAGAATTATCTCCCAGACCCAGGACCTTTCTTTCACCACCAGTCTGCACTTTTCAATATGGATCATGTAATCACTGTACACATACAAACAAATCCACTGCTTTCAAGGATTTATCTGGGCAAAAAATGTTCTGCAAACAATCTGCAAACTGAAATACCACTGGTGCCATTTACCACCCAGACTGCAGCTGTGGATGTTTTTATATTGGGCTCACAAAAAGGACATTGAGAGACAGATCCACAGAACACAAGTATGCCATCAGGTTGCAAAATCTTAATGATTCCATTGCAAAACAATTCAAGCTCTCAAAGCAATGCAATATCAACCAACTCAAAGTAATGGCCATGGAGGTAATCCCCAAAACCATCAGAGGGGGAGACAGACTCAGGACTTTGGCACTGAGGGAAATATACTGGACAGAGACCCTAAAAGCAATAATACACCCTAGTCTTAATGAAGACCTAAAGTTTTATGGATTTTTATAACTGTTGACACCTGGGTCCTTCATATTGTGAGGGGTTATTACAGTACTAGTCCAGAGCTCTGGCTACACCATGCCTACACATGCTGTAGTGTCTTCTCTAATATAAAGCATGTGCCTTTTTTACTATACACTCTTTGTTCTATATGTATATTTGTGTAGTATATGACTGTAGATTTTATCTTGTTATTACTACATAGGTATAGTTTATATCACGCCACATTGCAACATAAGGATCTTGCTTTTTTGCTCTTTGTGTCCTAATTGTTGCCATGTGTCTGGTTGCCAGTCTATTTAAAAGAACCTGGCATCTTTTTATTCGCATATGCCCTGAAGAAGGCCCCACGTGGCCGAAACGCGTAGGCAAGTCCCGGTTTTACAAGGTTTTACAAGGACTTTTTAATGTAGTCGGAGTGCCTGAGATTTTTTCTTCTTTGTTGTTTGTAAGTGATGTTTCCACTGTGATCCTGAAGAGCACCTGACCTGATACTTGATCAGCCCATGGAGGCGCTCATCTTTCTAATCTAACTGTTCCTATTTAGTAGTTTGTAACAGCACCATTTATCCATAGCAGCAGGACACAGGTGCAGGATAATAATATTGGAAGCTAATCTATTGGTTTTACTGATGTTATCCCAACCTGACTTAGATGTGAAAGTAATACAAGTATCATTACTTGTGTTACTTAAGCACTTTAGGATCTATTAGTATTAGTTACAGGTGAGCTATGTAGTTCGTTTTATGTTGCTTTGCCTTGAACGTCCTCTATCTCCATGGATACAAGCAGACCAGTATGAAAAGGCGACCCAACTCTCAGTATAAATGCATGTTATTCAAGGTATTTTTGATTAACAAAACATACATTAGAGAATAAATACAAGATAGATAAGCTGAATGACATACTTTAGAAAATCCCAGGTATTTCCATAGAGACAAGCAAGTGGCCACCTTTAAGGAGTTGCAGTGATTGCACAAGTAATAAGACTAGGCATTATATTACATACCCAGTTATGCATTGGGGGGATTGCTGGTGCCATGGAGACTGGGCTGAGGGGCTTGGCATACCGGCTTCTGTCCACTGGGCCCCTGTATGTAGCCCCCCTCACTCACACAGGTGCCAATGACTATGAATATACCACAGCTCTGTGTAGTTTTTAGAGTTTATAACCCCAAACTGAATACAGAACAGGTCTGTCATCACCTCGACCATGTGAAATGTTTGGTGTGCAAAATCAATAAGGCAACAGACCTTATAGTGACGCTGTCTGTGATAAGGCTTAGTGTTGGATGGTTTTGACTGCAAAAAACTATACTGAAATCAAATCAAAATACTATAATGTCATTTATCAGGATGCCAAAGGACACAACATCACTGGTCTGAATATCACTTTTGAATATCTAGAGACAGAAAAAAAGGTTAGGTTTTTTTTTTTTGCATATCTGTAGATAGTTGTAGTTCAACGATTTAACCCACAACCTTAAAGTAATGCTAACAACAACCACTTTGCTCATGTGTTTTGATTGAGAATCGTCCAGTCCTCCAATTGCTTTCTAACTATATTAAGCTTTATGCATCCACCTGAATCAAATGAGTTAATCTGCGCATATTTGTTTCACTCCAGAGACACCCAGAACTAATAAGAAAAAGACTACCTTTATTTTATTCTAATTGGAACGGCTGAAAAAGTGAGGCAAACCAATCCTCTACACTTCATTCAAAAGTTGCTGGCACTACTTCCTGCACTTCCTATGGCTCTCCCTGAGGTCTGCTCCAGTCTCGGTCCCAGCTGGGTACAAGTAGAGCTTTTATCACCTCGCTGGAGTGTCTGTGGAGAGCGCGTCTGGAGAGGTGCTTCCTATTCACTCCTCCTGCCTCTAGTCCTCTGAGGGAAGGCCTCTTGAGAAAACACTTGAAGATCAACCCCAAAACAAGGCAGCAAACAACAGCAGATTATGTTATATCACATTCTATGCTGAGGTGCTCTAGACCACACAAGAAGTCCAAGGAGCTCTTTATCATGATGTAAGTGTTGTACTTTTCAGCTTATCTTCGTGATCTCAATGCATTGATGAATGGCTTGGTTAAAGGTGCATTATGTAACTTTTCTGGAGAGGGTTGTCCCCATGGAAATGTGTTATTGTGTCGCCTCAAATGTTCCACAGTATGGAATTCAGTGGGGAAATTTTTTGTGCAGCTCACGTTGACAATTGTAAAAAGGATAGGAGACAACATACGATGTATAAAGTACTTGTAAACTTGTACCGAGTAGCAGTATTAGCAGTATTGGATATTAGCACCAGATTTGTGATTGTGAATATGGTTTGACAGCAAAGGTTAAAAACTTTTCAGCACAGACTTGATGACTCATAAAGAATTAAAGAAGTAATTGTGAAATCAAATTAGAAACGCATAATTGGTTTGTTTGCATTATGGTGATTAAGTTTGTCATCCCATCACAATAATAAATGACAATAATCACTTTACAATCATTGAAATGCACTGGTTTATTTTCAAAGTCGACTTGGACTTAGACAACACAACCTTTATGAGAATGACCATCAGTCTTTCTCATCTTCCTCCTTTTTCTGTAACTGGGTCTAAACAGTGATGCATTTTCCAGCACAGACCATCCTCCATGCTTGACTGTATTTGATATAAGCTTCTGGTTTTATACTGCGACAATAATGAGCAGGCCTACAAAAGCGGCCGTATCGTTAGTGCTGTGTAAAGAGCCGTGTGCAGAGCAGAGGTTACATGTGCACATCACACCAGTGTTAGCCACTCCGCAGACTTAAGTGACTCAGTTCAAAGCCATTTTCTCTCCCACTATGCGAATAATGTCCACACAGCACCTGGGCTAATCAGGCTGCAACATGTGTGCGCACTGGCCATCAGGTCGGCACAGAGGTGGACAGAAAAACTGGCAGTGTTGGGAAGAAGGCTTTGAAAGTGTCTTTAGTTACATAACACTGAATACCTGCATTAAAATGTATTGTGTAGGGTCTCCTGTTACATGCTTCGATCAGAATACTGTATTCTGAAGATTTACAATACCTCTATGTTGAGTGTCATTATATTTTTAGTAAAAATTGTGGCATATCATTAAAACAAACTTAGCGTCTGTTTCACCATTCGTAATTAATATATTTATCACAGATTAGGGAAGGAGAAATTGCTAATCCATATACATCCCAATAGCTTTGTTTTTAATTGTTTTGTATTTATGTATTTTCAGTTCATGTATTTAGTTACTTACCAGCAGTTGAAATTACTTAAGTTAATACAAACTTGGGTGTGGGTGGCATAGTTTTGATGTAGTTGTAGAACCTTTTCCTGGCATAAGCATGCTGTGCAAAGGCTTAGGACCCCGACAGCTACTAGAGGCCCCTAAAAGACCGAATGAACCTGATACAATCTGACATATTATGGTGACACATGATTTATAGTCTAGTTAAGTAAATGGCATATAAAGAAACTCAAGTCTTACGTAAAAGCACCTCAAAATGATGCCAAATGTTTTTTATTGTACCTGTGTCTCAACATGAATTATCCAAGGAAGCAGAATCACAGTTTTGGCAAACTTAGGGGCCACAGAAACATTTTCCATCGGGCCCCCCACTAAACTAAAAAAGCTTTGGTGGTACTAGCAGAAGCTGAAAAACTACAGCAGTAATTGCAGTTAACGTTGAAGCAGTATTCCAGTAACAAAAGCTGGAGTAGTGGTTCTCCCTCTGCAAAAGCAATTTCATCAGTTTATTTGTTGATTTATTATTATTGGAAACACCATTAGCTTCTACTGTGGATTTTGCTAATCCCCCTTAAAAGTTTAACACATACGCATTAACACACTGTCATCATACACTTAATAAATAGTGTTCACAGTAGTGTCTACACATAGCAATGGTGCAATAAATACTTATAAATGGTACAAAAAATGCATCATATAAACTTCAGAGCCTTTTTATAAGTGTATATATTTGGCAAGTCCTACAACTCTCTTGGCAATTCACCCCAGAGTCGAGTTGCGTTATACCAAACAGCCTTCTTTAAAACAACTGTCTTTGGATGGGACAGGACCAAGCCTGCACAACAGACACGCCCAGTACGTGCAGTGATGCAGTGACAAAGTTTTACTTATGTTAAATACTTCTATACTACTTTTTCACCTTTGCCATGTCTAAACAACAAACAGTGCAGTATTTTGTAGTCATAATACACAGCTTTAATGTTGTTTCGTATCCATGTGCGGGATAATTTAGCGGCCTATAAGTTTGTATCTTATTGAAACTCCTCTGTCTGTTCCTGGATTATCATCTGTCAATCAGCCGTGCCTCGTGTGTGAGTGTGTGCGTGCGTGTGTGTGTGCTGGCTCTGCTCACTCTGTATAAAGATGATTGACACAGTTAATTTCACACATCAGGCAAACTGAAGGCATCGTTTCACATAGCACTTTGAATCATCATCTTCTGAAAAGTTGAAACCTACTTTTTAAACTACGGTACGTGCATTTTCTCCTTTCTTAGGACGAGTGCCGCAACTTTATGAAAGTTCTGCTCAGTCGACGAGGAGGGCTGTTCGTGTGTGGGACCAACGCCTTCAACCCTCTGTGTGCCAACTACACTGTGAGTACAAGGAAGTGTCACTGGTAATACTACATAGAGTTAGAAGAAAAAAAAACGTCTCACTATGACTTTGAGGTGATAAATACGTTTGTAAATATATTTTCAGTAAATCGACATTCAGTGTATCATGTCTTAATAGCACTTTTGCATTTTCAAGGCGCTTTAGATCAGGGAACCATTCATCCATTACACAGACACTGGGGGTAAGATGGGTTAAGTGTCTTGCCAAGAAATGACAGTATTCATTTGTGGTAGCTGGAATTGCACCACCAACCTGCAGTTTAATTTCCTTCCCTCATTTACTATGACTTCAAATTTGCAGTTTTCTTTCTATACTTTCTAGCTTATAAAGTGTAGCCCACTGTAACATATGTAACTTGCAAGTTAATTGGACAGGTCACAGGTCGCAGTCTATATTTTAAGTTGCACATATGTAAATTCACAATCTTCCTAATGTACAA